>CM066166.1:67402475-68002475 GCA_033629205.1 Lithocarpus polystachyus
TACAAGTAAAGGAATCCCAGTTTCTTATACCAACCTACAGTTGAACCCTTACCCCAATACACAATTGGACTTGTTTTGTAGTGACAATTTCTCCTTTTGATGCACGGCTCCCAAGTACGTGACTAACCAATTGCGCGGATCCCAATACGCGACTTCAATCACCAACTAGAGAAGTTGTTGGCTGCAAAGTTCTTCAGTTCATCACACGATGAAGATCCAGAAGATGCTTAATCACAAAACCCTATGGTGCACATACACAACAACTTCTTCACAAGAGATGAACTAGGGCAAAACTTTGTCTCCAGTCACAATTTGCTTGAACAGACTTTGCTCAATGCTTGTGCAACTTGTGAACACTTTGACAGCCCTTAAAATAATCCTTTTATATGTCTAGGGTTACGAGAAAAGAAAGCCCAAAGACACATTCACATATCTCAAGAAAACGGAACAGAAAATTTGTTTTCCTTAAACCTCGACAGATAGCATCTGTCGGGAAGCTGTCGAGCAGCTGTCGAGCCACGGGGGTGGAAAAACTTCTTGAGCTCGATAGATGCTAGCTGTCGAGCTTTAATTTCAGGCACTTTCTTGACTTGAATCTTGGACAGACTTGCATGGCTTTAACACTTGATCTTGAAACAAGGTTTCTTGAAATATCAAACACATCCTAAATCTACCCAATTACAAGTAAAATGCGTTTTGTCAAAGGATTAGACAATTACATAAAGTAGTAACATATGTTCTTAACAAGTGAAACACATATGTCCTAACATAATAGGATTTCTCCTCCTAGTTTTACACGTTAATTCCCCCTTTCCCAAGCCTATAAAATCTCCTAAAAATATTCTAAATAATAATATCCAAATTTGACTAATTAAGGAAAAATATTAAAAATAAAGCAAAGTCCTAGAATAATTAGGAAAGTGGTGTTTTTTAGCTGGAATTTTCAAGCATCAAATCTGGAAGCTTTTGAAAATAAACTGCATTAGATCCACATATTAGGATTTCAAGCAAAGGAACATTCCAGAACGTCAGTAGTGCAGGTGCAGCAACTTCAAGCCCGATTTCGACCTTGATGCACCCCGTATCTCTCAAAACTCAAAACATGAAAGTTGTAGAGCTTTTGTCTTGGCGTTCCATAGCATCTTGAATCATATCAATCGGACTTACGAAGTGATGTCAAAGCTGTCCAAAATCAGTCAAATAACTTCGTTTTGCACTTAATGCCTCCATTTGCATCCTAAATCAAAATATAAGAATAATGAGTACATTTAGGCACCAAATAAGTATAAAAGACTAAACATTAAGGGAGAAAAATATGACATTTTGCATTCTCATCATACATATAATTTCATATCCTATTACTTACAAAAACAATTATAAAATATTATATTTATAATACATTTATAAAACTTGTTATCTTAGAACTAACATGATTAGTCACTTAAACTACTGTTATTTTATTAAAGTATACTAATTAATTTTTTAATGCAAAAAAAAAATAAAAAAATAAAAGCAAAATGAAAGTATGAAACTTAGGCCATGTTTGGTTTGCCCAATTCTCATCACTCATCACTCAATTTTAGTGAGACCCACACCATTTGTGCTTGTTTGGCTTTGTTTTGGTTTCTCGCTTTCCATCACTCATAACTCAAAAAAGTGAGTTAGAGTGATGGAAAATGGAAACACATTTTGCTTGCTTTCGGATCATGAGTTATAGTTGATGGTGGCAAAGTTGTAATTATCTAAAGGCAAGTGGGTCCCAGCCGAAGGTCAAGTCCCATCCCAAGCATAGCGAATGTAACGAAATTATGGAGCCAATGGTCATATGCACTATTCAATTTCAGCTTTAGGCTGCGTTTGGTTCAATGTAAAATGATTTCAAAGTGTAAAATATTTTCAGGTGAAAATATTTTTCAGATTTGAAAATGATTTCAAGTGTTTGGTCACATCACAAAAAATATTTTGGAAAATATTTTAAGGTGTTTGATTGTGTTTCTAAAAATCCTCTAGAAAACACATTTTCTCATGTTTTCTCAACTTCCAAAAAAATATTATAATAGGAAATCTAAATATATAAACCAAATCAACAATAAAACATAACCAAAAAAAATTCAATCTTTCTCAAATATAAGCACCAATCGTGAGAGAGGGAGAGGGAGAGATAGATCGAGAGAAAAAGAGAGGTAGAGGACCACAGATCGGTGAGTGGGTCTTAAGGAGGCGAGATGGGCGGGTGGGTTTGACAACGGCGAGATCGGCAAATGGGCCTGATAACAGCAAGATCAAAGGAAGAAAGATTGACAGATTGAGGGAAAGAGGGATAGATCGAGAAAGAGAGAGATCGGAATGGATGGAGGACGGCGGCGGCCAGATCGGGTGGGTTTGGGGGTGGAGTGGAGTGCGCTGGTGATCGGTGGCGGACAGATCGGCGATCGGTGGTGGCGACCAGATCGGCCAGTGTGTTGGAGAGCCTGGTGGAGCACGGCCTGCGGTCGGTTGTTAAGATCGGAGCTCAACCTGTACTGGTCGGTGCATGGCTGGCAATTGGAGAGGTGGGTCTTGGGTGTTTGTGGATCGGTGATGAGGGAAGGATAGGCTGAGATCTTCAAGTCTATGATGTTTGTGAGTGCGTGTGAGGATTGTGTAAGAAGTGTAAAACATTTAAAGGTAAAATAAGAATGGAAATGGTTTTACAGGTGAGAAGGGGGTTTTTACGGTCAAAGTGTAAAAGAATTTTAGGCTAACCATATTTTCCTTTGGTACCAAACATACACAAGGGTGTAAAATAATTTCCTAAAAAGGTTTTCACCTAAAACAAACACAGCCTTAGTGCAATCACCTCATTCACTCTCATTTTCTCTCTTCACTTTCACATATTGCTCTATTCTTGTACCGAAAGGTGAGAAAAGCTTCCTCATATCATCTACTCTGTTCTTCACGCATCTAGGTCCAGTTTTTTTTTTCTTTGCCAAAGCTGGTTCTCATTTTATAAGTTTGATCATATCTCTTTCTACCAATTCACATAAGGGAATTTCTAACAAATATTTTTACCCTTTGTAGTTGCAATAAATTTTTGTGGGACCCAATAAGTGACATAAAGCTGAGTTTTTGAATCGGAAAACCCACTAAGATATTCCACCCAAACAACCCACGAGGTTAAGTTATGGGTTTATTTGAGTTAGAGTTATAAGAATCGAGTTAGGAGTTTGAGTAAAGAGATTTGAGTGATGAGTGATGAGTGACCTCTAAACCAAACAAGACTTTAGAAACTTGGCTTGCACCCTACCCAACCAGTTAATATTTTCAATATTTTATTCTTTTTTATTACTCCTTTTTTCCTCACTAGCTGTTTCACTCTCATTTCAATTTTATTTTTTTCTCTTGTATTTTCTCATTCACACACGTCTAGTCACTCTCCTCGATTTCCACTCTTTTCAGTTTAAAATTTCCTCTCATATTTGTCATTTTATGTTGTCTTGCTCTTTGTTTTTCCCTTTGTGTGCGTCTTCTTCAACCCAATGACAGTAAACTACCAATGCCCCATCTCATCTAACTTCTCCACTTCTCACTCAAGTTTCTCACCGTGGTTTTTTTTTTTTTTTGCTTTTTTTTTTTGTTGTAAGGTACGTTTGTTTATTTCATTTCTTTTTCTTCTATTTTTTTTTTTGGTTGAAATTTTAGTTTTATTGTCCAAACTCCATGTCGGCCAAATCTTGAATCTCGGCCAATATTTACCGAAATGACCTAAAACACCCGAAATGAATTGGAATGACCCGAATTTTTTTCCAAGGTGGAATAGGAGGGGTTACCATTCCGGTTTATTTACCGGTATAGTATTTTCCGACCGGAATAGAATTGAATTGATAACATTCTTTTAATGATTGCAAAGTAAGACAAAGTAAAAACCATGTGATTGTCTTACTATTATTTCTTGGGGAGGTTTGGGTCCAATGCTTCCAGTGCACTGGACTTGGTTAGATGATGACACATGTCACAATCCCAACAGGTCTAGTGTCAATGGATTCTGGACCTAAGCCGGACCCTTATAATTTTTTTTATGTAAATATGTCTTATTGATTATCTAAAAAGCTTTGAATTTTTTTTTTTTTTTTACTATTTAATACTATAGTATTTATCTTTTGGCTGAAACTTTTATCGCCTAATTTTTTTTAAACATCTTTACCGCGTAATTTTTTTTTTTTTTTGATAAGCTTTACCGTGTAATTTTAATATTTATTGTTTATCCTAAAATCATAAAACCCCTATTTTTTAGATTATCTAATATACATTTAGTTAACACTCTTTGTTCAACCCTAAAACCAATCACACTTACTACTTGTTGATGAGGTATCTCTCTCACACACACATGCATATTCTACTTTTTTTGGTTCACTTTTTACAATTTTTTAAGAAAAGAAAAAAAACTTCTCTCGCTTACTTTGGTGTTGCCACAAAAGGATTAGGTGCAAACTATAGGATGGTTAAGGAATTGAAGAAATTACTTCCTTATTTTAGGTCCCGCCTCGCTACACACTGCAATGTGAGTTCCAGTCGTTTTCTCTTATACGACATGCTTGATTTTTGTAAATGTACACCACATGTATTTGTTCTTTTTTGTTGTCTTCATTAACTATCATTTCCAATTCCAGTAATATGGATTTTGGAGGCCATGAATAATTTTTCCAATGTATAAATTTAATTTTGAACCAAATGACAAAAGGGTACTTTTCTTTTCTTTTTTTTTTTGTATTTTAGAATAAATCCATAAAATAATTAGTCATATATATATATATATATATATACTGATATCAATTGAAGTTATTTATATATTTATTTATGTTTTTATAATTATTTTTTTTTTATCCCATATGCAGGCAAATACAAAATTTTGTATCTTATTGAAAAAATATATATATTGTGGTAATTTTCAAAACACCATAAAGAATGTTAAATGCGGAAATTTTGTAGTGTTCTTTGATGTGAGTTTTAAATTTGTAAGGCTTGTAGTGAGCTAAAAATCGATAGAAATCTTGAAAAAGTTAATCAGGATGATAATTTTGACAACATATTTTTCCAATATCAATTGTTTGGCTTGAGATTTGCTTTAGGTTATGTTGCTATTTCTATTTTATGGCCAAATATGCGAATCCTTGATATTTCTATTTTTTAGGACCTAATGTTAATTGTGCTAGCTATTTTTAAGAGTGCATAATTATATATGTGTTAGAAACCATTATTGTTGTTAGTTATATAATATGATGCTTTATAGGGAGTAGATAAAATGTTAGTTTCATAAATTTTGGATGCATCATTCTACTAGATCGTGCACAGAGTATATTATGGGATTGAAAATTTTCTTGAGAATGTATTTAAACATTTAATAAATAAAGATATGAAAATCAATTATTTGTGTGTTGATTGTAGCAATAAGTATCATTTGATTAGGGATAAGGTCTAGTATCATCTTTTACTAGAGTATCATCTTTTACTAATGGATCATGTCTTTAACACAATCATAATGGAAATATACATATTTATATTATACTTTCATCATATTAATACTAACTAATAGTAGGTAGACGTGGCAAGGGCTTATAAAAAAAAAAAGGTAGACATGGCACAGGAGGGTAAAAGTAAAGGCAAAACCATCACACCAAAAGCTACTCAAGAGATTACTATACTTTTTCACCAAAAACTGAATGGAGCTTGGACGACTTTTACTGAATACCCAAGATCTGAGCTCAAAACTCTATATACTTGCAATAGAGCTCAACATTTTAAGCATAAGCAACCAAATGAGGAAGTGAAGAAGGCATTTATGGAATTGGTGAAACACTACCATTTTGATTGGATGTTTCACATTAAAAATCCTATTTTTAAGAAGTACACAAAGAAAGAAGATCGTTATAAGAATGGTCCTTCCTTCATTCCTACACCCTTTTGGAAAAAGAAGGTGGATAAATGGATGGATAGAGATTAGGGGGTAAGTATAAATATAATACATGTCAAAAATTCACTCTATCTCTTCTGCACTCTCTCTAACCATTATTTGTTATTATTTTTATAAAAGCTAATATTCTAGTGTATGAATTATGTGTGTAGGACATATGTCTAATAATTTTACCAATTGTTATATTATTTTAATTTATATTTAATTTTGATAGTGGTTTAAGTAATCAAATTAAGTTATTATTATTGCTAAACTAGTCCATACATGTTTATTGGCTTTATTGCTTTAAGTTTTTTTTTTTTTTTTTTTTGGGTGCAAAACAATAATCACATTTCTGGGAACATGCAAACCATATTGTCTTTTTTATTTGGGGTTTGAGTCTTATTGTAAGTAAGTGGATTATCGTTTAGGAAAAATCATGTGTGCAGTACTAATAATTGTTTCGTTTTCTGGGTACAAAACATTAACATTTATAAGAACCAAACAAAACTTTGTGATTTCTTCCATGTATGGTTTCATTGAAGCTCATGTTTTGCTTGGACCATATATGGTTACATTCATTGTTTCTTGTTTTATTTCTACCAGTAAAACCACAACTCTGAACCCTTGTCTTCATGCACTGTTAAGGGTCTCTCCCTGATGTTCATTAAGTGCCTTGGTGTTGTTTTTTTTCTCTTGCAAGACCATCATAGAAGCATCATTGTTTGATGGTTTGGCCTATCCTATCTTTTAGTGTTAGGACAAATTTACTGCTAACAATAATTAATAGTATGGGCCAAGGGTTGCATTGGGTGAACCTGTTGTAACCAAGGGCTAGGTTTGGACTTGAAGTTTTACATTTGTTAACTTTAAGGGCCAAGATATATCCATTCTGGCTTCAAGCTTTCAATTGTGTGGAGAGCCTTGTTGGCTGTTGCACATAAATCTGGAATTGTTATATTATTTTAATTTATATTTAATTTTGATAGTGGTATAACTAATCAAATAAAGATATTATTATTGTTAAATTAAAAAAAAAGGTTATTACTATTGTTTATGATATATTAGTATATGATTATATTTGATATAGTAATATGTGTACTTCTTTATTGAAGCATTGATACAAATACAAATTCACTTTAATTGTTTCATTTTAACTCATGTTTAATGCTTTTTTTTTTTTTTAAGGGCAGAGATGAAGATGACAACTCAAACAATAACATGGAGGTCGAAAATAGCTTGGAGTGTGACTCAGAGGAAAACTAATATAGATCTTGTCATAATTCTAGATGTTTAAGTTTAAAACAAGGTTTTATTTCAGGGTTTCTTTGTGTATTCTATATTTTAAAGTTTGAACTTATATGAATTTTAATCTTTTAATGGATCAATTTTTAGTAACTATTGTACTATTGTAACATGATGGTAAAACAAAAATGATATAAAATAAATTAAACATAAATAAATAATAAAATATTTCAAAAATTATATAAAATATTATCACTAGTGACATAAAAAGTTGGTCATAAATAACTTTATAGTGACAACTAAGTCCCTCGCAATTTATAGAATAGCGACGCCACTTAACCCCTTGCAAAACGTTTTAAGTGACAACTTAATGTCATCACTATTATTCCTAACTAATTGCAAGGAGTTAAAAGCCCTCACAAATAAATTTTAGCAACGCCATTATTTGTCTTTAAAAAGTATGTCGTCAAATTGAAATTCACAAATAACTAATTGCGAGGGTATAAAGATTCTTACAAATAGTTGTTAACGACGACTACTTCCCCTCGCTAAAAATAAGTTGTCGACTTTTCTCATCGTTTGGTAACATATATTTTGTGAAGGCAGTTTTGTTCAATAACGATGGTGGATTGCCCTCATAAATTATCTATTTGCGAAGGTATGGTCGCAAAATCTCTTTTAGCAACAAGAGCAAATACGATGGCCTTCGAGAGCCATATGCCCTCGTTAATAACTTTTTGCGACAATATTTGAATTTTTGAGAGAGCATACTCTTTTCTTATATTGAATGGTATAAAACATGAATTTTACACCCCGTTCTTACCAAATTTGGACTCTTTCTTCAAAACCCATTTAATTTTGTAATCCTTACCTATTAACCATTTTGTTTATATTTATCTCTATGTGCTTACATAGTTATAGGTTGTACGATGTATGTTAAACACAAAAGGTATATTATGAATTTTGGATGATGGAGATTTATGGTTAAAAGGAAACTCCTTTTAATTATAAAGTTTCCTAACCTTAGGATGTGGGAAAATGTTCAAGGCTTATGTTGTAGATATGTATCCATATTTTATTGTTTGCATGATAAACCTATGTGTTTGATTGTCCCCATTCATATTAGCTAGTGACATGATTTCTCATTGATATGGTTTTGGTGCATACCAGTGCTCTAATGACCAAACATACCAGTGCACATTATATATACAGATGCAAAACCCTGTTGGTGTGTCATGACAAACCTAACTAAAAACTATGCTTGATTTTCGTTGAAGAAATTCAATAAGAGGAATTGCTGCTAAAGTTTCACCACGAAAGTTTAACAAGGATCATGTTATGTGAGACGCGATGCACCCAATCCACGAATCTGCTAAAGATTTAAGTCATCTAGCAAAGCATTATGAAGGTCACTCATCTTTCAAAACTCAAAAAGCATTTAACCTCAAAAGCATATGGCAATAATTTTCTTTTATTTGTCAATGATCAAAATCTAGAAACAAATCAAAATAAAGGACTATCATGTGTTATGCATCGTAGGGTGCTTAACACTTTTCCCATGTGTAATCAAGATTCCAAATCCATGATTTTGGTTAAAGGCCAAATTTTCTTTATATTTGTTTAGATTAAGAAAAATGACATTTTATTAACCATATTTCAATTTTGGATTTGCAACTCTTGGTCCCTGTTATGACCTTTAGTTTGGAGGGATGATAAATAGAGGGATAAAGCTAGCTGATTTTAACAATATCTTTTCAAGACCTTAGTTGTGTGATTTATTCAAACTGTTAGGGTTATATTTTCTATTTAATTGGCTAATCCTTTGAGAAAATGCACTTTAATTGTAATTAGGTAGATTTAAGTTGGGTTTAATATATCAAGAAGTACATTGTTCAGAGATATCAAGTGGTATCATTAAAGACATAAAAGTTGATCCAAGAACAAGTGAAGAAAGGTTGTTTCATTAAGTCTTGACACAAGCTCGATCGATGCTGCTATCAAAGATTAATGGAGAAGCTCGACACAAGCTCGATCTATTGAGATGTACAATTTCAGAAATCTCAGATTTGAAATTTGGCCCATGATGACTTGAATGATTAGGGTTTCTCTTCTTTATAACCCTAGTCATATATAAGACTTATTTTAAAAGTCATCAAGTACGAAAGACTTAGAACTCATATACTCTGTGTGAAGCTATTGCGTTTGTGTGCCTTAGGATTTTGTAACCAAGTGCTTCTTGATCTTCATCGTTTATGATGTGAAGAAATTTGCAACCAACAACAATCAATCAAGTTGCTAGAGTTAGTCACGTACTAGGATCTGTGCAAAGAAGTTAATCATAGATTGGAGATTTATGCAACAAAGGAAATAAGGTTGTTACAGGATCAAGTCCAATTGGGTATTGGAATAAAGGTTCAACTGTAAGTTGGTATTTTGAGATAGGCCAATGAAGTGGCAGGATTTCTCATACTTGTAACCATTTGATTATTAATTAGTGGATTATTGGAAGGGGTGATCTTAAATTCATCCAGTGGGGTTTTTGCCTTGCAAGAGGTTTTCCCTATTTCTCAATAAATCACTGTGTTAATTTTTTTTCCACTGCATTTAGTTTATTTGGTGATTTGTTGGTATCTCCATGATTTGCATGTTACTTGACCTAATTAATCAACTTGGGTAATTGAATTAATTAACCGAGGTCAATCTGTTTTAACCCAACACAAACAATATTCTTTCTATCTTGAATCTGTTATATTTATCTTTATGCACATTTAACACATGCTTATTTTCTATTTTCCACTTTATACTCTTACGATTTGTGAGGATGTTATTTTTTTGTTAGATTCTTTTTAACAGCTTTTGGATAGTTGTTTAGGATAGGCTTTGTTTGTATTCTATATAAACAAGCTTTTTAACTCTTCTAGGGTGTGTTGCAACAATACCAATTTTCCTCTCTTTTCTTAGTTTATGGTTTTTCTCTTTTCCTATTTCATCTCTGAAATATCACATTGTTAAGATTAGGAAGTAATGGTATTTACAAAAAAAAAAAAAAATGTGCATCATAGAATGACTCATCTATATATTACTAAAAGCTGAAGCATAGCATTTAATGTTGCTATGCTCAAGTTAAGCCACATTAGCTGCCATGTCATTACCATTCTTTCTCCTGAATTTGTCCTACAATTTAAAATTATTTTTCTTAAATTTAAAAATACTAATAAAAGAAAAATAATTCTCAACCCTTTGTGTTCTACTGTTACAATTTTATATGACAACCCTTTGTGTTCCATGGTTACAATTTTAAACAGCAACCTTTTGTGTTCTACGATTACAATCTCAAACGGCGACCCTTCAGCTTCCTAACGCTAGCTTTGGCTTCCTAACGCTAGCTTTGGCTTTCTAACTCCTTCATCTCTTCCTCTCCTCAAACCATATTAATACTGAAAAACTGAATAATTCAGTTTAGGTATCTCTAAATCCCAGTTGCTGTTAACCTCTAATGTAAGGATTAGATTAATAGTGTTGTTCTTTTTTATTGCTGTTTTTTTTTTTTTTTAAATTTTGTTACTACCTCCTTTGTGTTGTGGCTCATATATGAGTTTTTATGTATTTAGATTAGGTATTTGCACTAATATATGATTGTTTGTTTTTATGTTTAAAATTGATTTGGTTTTTTTTTTTTTTAATGTTTGAGACGGCAACATTATTGGTTTATATTGTGTAATCCAAGTGATAGAGTTTTAGTAGTTAGAAAATTGAATGATAGAGTTTTAGTAGTATTCATGCCTACAGAAATTCAATTTGCTAAGGTATTTTAGTAGTTATTAAATTGAATTATAGAGTTTAAAATTCAATACTATACTCAGAACATAATACTTCTCCTTTTTTCTTGGTCTCCTCATTTAAGTGAATCCCTCCTTCATCATTGAAATCAATTTAAAATTCCTTCTATTAGCTTTCATTGTACTCTTGGCTATATCATAAAAGACTGTTTTTTGATATAATATTTTTATGGTAATTATGGTCATTTTTGTTGTAGTTGAATCAAAATAAGATTATGCTAGATCTGCATAATTAGTTGTGGGGGCAAAGGGCCCAACATCAGATCCTGGGCCGTGGGCCTGTCCGAGGATGCCTACACCTTTGAAGACTACACCTCATGAAGCATTTGCCCGGCCTAACCCGATTCCGAGGTGTGAATCCCGTAGGAGAAAGCCTTGTCCGAGGAGGCCCTCTGCTCGGACTTTTAAAAAGGCGTCCCAGATCAGTGCACCAGTCTCAATCTTATCTCTTCCAGAGAACCCCTTGCTCTGCGTTAACCGTAAAGACAGATGGCAGAAATCAGATGTAAGCAAAAAGGCTGCTGCCACCGCATTTATGACCCTGCAGCTAACATCATGGCCGCATTAATGAGAAAAGACTCCTGAACAGTGACCTCCTCCTTTACAGCTGCCCCAGGAAGGCTCGAGAAAGGGGCGGATGGGATAAGATTAAAGAAAAAAGGGCCCATGCAAAGGAAGAGGGCATATAAATAGAAAAAAAGAGAACTAGAGAGGGGGGGGAGAAAAAAAGAAAAAGAAATGGAGAGAGAGAAGAAGTTATAACAATACTTGTACTGATATTCTCCTCGGACAGTGTTGAAAAGAGCATTGTAACCCTTGACTATCTTATTAATACACATCTGTTCACTACCCTATTTGGGCTTTCAACCCATGCGTGTCCAATCCAATAATCTTCAACCCAATCTCTTTACAAATGCATTGTTGGGGTATTAAATATATTCTGGGCCTCCAGCCATCCTGTTAGCCAGCCCAACCACCGTAAAATTTGTGTCCTTACAATTGGCGCCGTCTATGGGAAGATTACTGTTGTACCTGTGTGTTATAGCTTGAACTATGGTTAGATCAGACAGAGCGGAAGCAGCTGATTCTCAGCATATCGACCATTTTTTGCACCTCGAGCGCCAGAAGGATCGCGAAGGGAGCGTGCATACGAACCATACTGCAAGGAGCCAACGCCGGAACGGTGGTGGCCGGACTCATAAGACCATGCAACGCAAAATTGATCATCTCGAGAGGAAGTTGCGCCGTGTGCAGAGGAGACGCAGTCCGTCTAGCAGTCCATCTGACACGGATGATTCTTACGGTGATGAGGAGGATGATAGTTATAGACCCCGCTCCAGGACACCACCAAGCGAGTCTTTCTCCTACGAGGAAGAGCATCACCATGACCACAGGAGCAGAAATACGTACTCGAGGGGCACCGGGAGTGATACC
Organism: Lithocarpus polystachyus; assembly: GCA_033629205.1. Classification (NCBI taxonomy): domain Eukaryota; kingdom Viridiplantae; phylum Streptophyta; class Magnoliopsida; order Fagales; family Fagaceae; genus Lithocarpus; species Lithocarpus polystachyus. The sequence goes on from CM066166.1 coordinate 67,414,923, forward strand.
ATGACAAGGGCGCTCAATCAAATTTCAAGGTCGCCCTTTACGCGCAGCATCGAGGGAGGGAGCCTTCCTCGGCGTTTCACTCAACCTACCTTCACCGCGTACAACGGACGGACAGACCCCGTGGAGCATGTGAGTCATTTTAATCAAAAAATGGCTGTCCATTCTCGGAACGAGACTCTCATGTGCAAAGTGTTCCCTTCCAGCCTGGGGCCTGCGGCTATGAGATGGTTAGATGGTCTTGCAGCAAATTCTATTGGATCCTATCAGGCGCTCACTAGAGCCTTCTGCTCTCGGTTCGTGACAAACACCAGGGTCCCCCGGCCTTTAGACTCCTTGCTATCCATGTCCATGCGCGAAGGAGAGACGCTAAAGACCTACTCAGACAGGTATTGGGAGATGTTTAATGAGATCGAAGGAAGTTTCGATGATGTCGCTGTAAGGACATTCAAGGTCGGTTTGCCAGCCGAGCACGACCTAAGGAAGTCTCTGACCAAGAAATCTGTGAGGAGCGTGCGCCGACTAATGGATCGCATAGACGAATACAAGCGGGTCGAAGAGGATCAAATATCTGGAAAGGGAAAGGCAAAGGCTGTCCCTCCAGAGAGGGGGGACTTCAAGACGGACCGATACAACAATAGCAAGCCGCGAAGAGATTATAGTGGGCAGTCCGGGTCTGCTGTATCGCAAGCTGTTCATACCATATTCCGAGAGCCCATTCATCAAATTCTAGAGAAAATCCAGAACGAGCCATACTTCAAATGGCCGAACAAGATGGGAGGAGATCCCCTGAGGCGCAACCAGAGCCTTCATTGCCAGTATCATCAAGAGCGTGGGCACACCACCGAGGACTGCAGAACGTTGAAATTCCATTTGGAACAACTTGCGAGAGAGGGAAAGTTGCAGCAGTTCGTTTACCGGCCAGACAACCAAGGAGATCATGGTAGGCCAGGGGCTTCGGCGACTGCCTCGTCAAGGCCCCCTTTGGGCACGATTAACGTTATCTTCGTGGCCCCTGGGAGAACTGGATCTTGCCCCTCCAGAGTGATGTCTATCTTAGGGACGTCCACCGAGGCAGATAATCAAGAGGCGAAACGTGCAAGAATGGAGGCCAGACCAGCATTAAGCTTCTCAGATGAGGACAAGGTGGGGACAATACAACCCCACGACGACGCCTTAGTCATCACCCTCAGAATAGGAGGGTACGATGTGAAGAGGGTAATGGTCGACCAAGGGAGTGGAGCCGAGATTATGTATCCAGACCTGTACAGGGGGTTGGGCCTACGGCTTGAAGACCTAACTGCGTATGAATCGCCCCTAGTCAGTTTTGATGGGAAGACCGTCATCCCTAAGGGTCAAATTAGGCTGCCTGTACAAGCAGGGTCCGAGATAGTTGAAGTTGACTTCATCGTCGTGGACGCATATTCCCCCTACACGGCCATCGTGGCCAGACCTTGGCTCCATGCCTTGGGGGCCGTTTCTTCGACGTTGCACCTAAAGGTCAAGTTCCCGTCTGGAGGACGAGGAGAGGAGATAAAAGGAAGCCAGCCTATGGCAAGGCAATGCCTTATAGCTGCCATTTCACATCAGCAGGATGCCGAGCTGATGACCACCTCAGTCAAGCATTCATAGCAATCAACGTTTCCGTTTCCCCCTAGAGCCGAGGATCCGCCCGAGGAGCAATGTGAAAAGTTGGAGAGAGTCGTTATCGGACAAGATCCAGACAAGTTTTTCCAGATTGGGGGTCAGCTACCCCCTCGGGAAAGGGAAGAGTTGTTGTCTTTCCTTAGGAGTAACGTGGATGTGTTCGCCTGGAATTCCTACGAAGCCCCAGGGGTAGATCCCGGGTTCATCTGTCATCATCTCAATGTGAGCCCAGCTGTACAACCCAAAAGGCAGCCACCTCGGCGCTCATCCAGAGAACATTCTGACGCTGTCAAGGATGAGGTGAATAAACTCAAGCAGGCTGGGGCTATCAGGGAGGTGTTCTACCCTGAGTGGCTGGCTAACACAGTGGTGGTGAAGAAGAAGAATGGGAAATGGCGCGTATGCGTGGACTAAACTGATCTGAACCGAGCCTGTCCAAAGGACCCTTTCCCTATGCCGCGGATCGATCAATTGGTGGATGCAACCGTAGGGCATTCACGAATGAGCTTCTTGGACGCCTTCCAGGGATACCACCAGATCCCTCTGGCCCTAAATGATCAAGAGAAAACAGCCTTTGTGACTCCCATTGGGAACTACCATTACAAGGTGATGCCGTTTGGTCTAAAGAACACAGGCTCCACTTACCAGCGAATGATAACCAAAATGTTTGAACCACTGCTAGGGAGGTGCATTGAGATCTACATTGATGACATGGTGGTCAAAAGTAAGCTTGAGCCCGACCACATTGGGGACCTGGAGAGCATCTTTGAGATCTTAAGGAAACACAAATTGCGCCTCAACACTTCGAAGTGTTCTTTCGGCGTTGGGTCAGGGAAGTTCCTGGGATATATGGTCACTCATCGGGGAATCGAGGTGAACCCCGATCAAATAAAGGCAATTAACAGTCTGCAGCCTCCTCGGAACCCAAAGGAAGTGCAGAAGTTGACTGGGATGACTGCCGCTCTCAACCGGTTCATCCCCAGATCCGCGGAGAGATGTCGGCCTTTCTTCCAGCTGCTTAATCAGTGGAAGGGATTCGAGTGGAATGAAGAGTGTATTCTAGCTTTTCAACAGCTGAAAGAATACCTAGCTCGGCCACCAATCATGTCTAGCCCTTCAACGGACGAGGTCCTATTCGCCTACATTGCGGTAGCCACACATGCTGTGAGTCTAGTACTTGTCCGAGTCGACAATGGAGTCCAGAAGCCTGTCTACTATGTGAGTAAATCTCTTCATGAGGCCGAGGTCCGCTACCTGCCACTTGAGAAGGCAATCTTTGCGATAATTCATGCCACTCGCAAGCTCCCACATTATTTCCAATCACATACGGTTGTGGTCCTTACCCAGCTTCCGCTCAGGTCGCTGCTCAGGAGTGCAGATTACACGGGAAGGATTGCTAAATGGGGTACCATACTGGGGGCTTTCGACATAAAGTACATGCCTCGCACCTCGATCAAGGGGCAGGTACTAGCCGACCTGTTGGCCGAGTTTGTTGAGCCTGTGTTAGAAGAGACAAATGGAGCAATGCCCATGGATGAAAATTCAGTTGGTCTCGTCGCTGTGCAAGACTCCGAGTCATGGAAACTATATGTGGACGGTGCAGCTAATCAACGAGGTTCAGGAGTGGGGCTAGTTTTTATATCTCCCGCGGACGTTGTCATCGAAAAATCTTTAAGACTAAACTTCTCGGCAACTAATAATGAGGCTGAGTACGAAGCATTGCTGATCGGAGTGGCTATGGTCAGGAGAATGGGGGGTAACATCCTAGAAGTGTTCTCGGACTCAGCTTTGGTCGTTGGCCAAGTTCGAGGAGAATTAGAAGCTCGCGACGAAAGAATGCAGAAATACCTGAAGCAGGTCAAACAGCTGCAATCGCGGTTCAAGTCATTCAATTTGCGACATGTTCCTCGGAGTGGTAACACGCACGCGGATTCTTTGGCGACTCTCGCAACCACCTCGGCACAGGGGCTACCCCGGCTTATCTTGGTGGAAGATATACAGAGGCATTCGGAAGTAGTTGAAGGGCCTAGTATCTGTCAGGCCAGTGTAGGGACGAGTTGGATAGACCCTATGGTGTCTTATCTCCGAGAAGATGTCTTGCCGGCAGACAAGACTGAAGCCGACAAGGTGAGGAGAAAGGCCCCTCGGTTCTGGCTCTCAGAGGACAATAAGCTATACAAGCGTTCTTTTTCCGGACCCTATCTGTTATGTGTACACCCTGATGCCACAGAGTTACTCCTTGAGGAGCTACATGAGGGAATTTGTGGCAGTCACACTGGAGGAAGGTCCCTAGCACACAGGGCCTTAACTCAGGGGTATTGGTGGCCGAACATGCAAAGAGAATCACAGGCGTACGTGAAGAAGTGCGATCAGTGCCAGAGATTTGCCCCCAATATACATCAACCGGGAGGAGTTTTGAGTCCTCTGTCAAGTCCTTGGCCTTTCGCTCAGTGGGGCCTAGACATTGTTGGTCCTTTCCCTAAGGCAGTCGGAAGTAAGAAATATTTGGTCGTTGCAACAGACTACTTCACCAAATGGGTTGAAGCCGAGCCGTTAGCCAACATCAGGGATGTTGATGTCCAGAAGTTTGTGTGGAAGAGTATCGTTATACGGTTCGGGGTGCCTCATACCCTTATCTCGGACAATGGCCTTCAATTCGACAGTAAAGCGTTCAGAAAGTTCTGCAGTGGACTAGGCATTATAAACAGATACTCCACCCCTGCATATCCCCAAGGAAATGGCCAAGCTGAGGCAGTTAATAAAGTCATAGTGAGCGGTCTCAAGAAGAGGTTGGACGACGCCAAAGGAAAATGGGTGGAAGAGTTACCGCATGTGCTCTGGACATACAGGACCACTCCTCGGAGATCTACCAGGGAAACCCCATTTGCCCTGACGTATGGTGCAGAGGCGGTCATTCCCATAGAGACTGGGTTCCCCACACTTAGAACCAATTTATTCACCTCGGCCCACAATGACGAGCAGTTGAGGAGCAATCTGGACCTAATCGCCGAGCGCAGGGAAAACGCTGCAGTTCAACTAGCCTATTACCAGCACAAGCTCAAGCAAGGTTATGATGCCAACGTCAAACTAAGACCACTAGCGCCGAGGGATTTGGTCTTACGAAAAGTCGTGGGCACCGCAAAGAATCCGGCTTGGGGAAAGTTGGGACCTAACTGGGAAGGCCCCTACCGTATTCTATCAGTAGCTGGGATAGGAGCCTTTTATTTAGAAGATTTAGATGAAAGTGCTGTACCGCATCCCTGGAATGTAAATAACCTAAAAAGGTATTATTACTAATGAAAGTTTCAATTCTCTTATTAAAGTTTCTTATGCTGCATACTACTAAGTGTTAAACAGAACCTTGGTCAGGCCTGGCTCCTCGGACCACCTACCTTGGGTAAATTAACGCTACTTGGTATTAAACAGAACCTCGGTCGTGCCTGGTCCCTCGGACCACACACCTTGGGTAAATTAATATCACTAAGTGTTAAACAGAACCTTGGTCAGGCCTGGCTCCTCGGACCACCTACCTTGGGTAAATTAACGCTACTTGGTATTAAACAGAACCTCGGTCGTGCCTGGTCCCTCGGACCACACACCTTGGGTAAATTAATATCACTAAGTGTTAAACAGAACCTTGGTCAGGCCTGGCTCCTCGGACCACCTACCTTGGGTAAATTAATGCTACTTGGTATTAAACAGAACCTCGGTCGTGCCTGGTCCCTCGGACCACACACCTTGGGTAAATTAATATCACTAAGTGTTAAACAGAACCTTGGTCAGGCCTGGCTCCTCGGACCACCTACCTTGGGTAAATTAATGCTACTTGGTATTAAACAGAACCTCAGTCGTGCCTGGTCCCTCGGACCACACACCTTGGGTAAATTAATATCACTAAGTGTTAAACAGAACCTTGGTCAGGCCTGGCTCCTCGGACCACCTACCTTGGGTAAATTAATGCTACTTGGTATTAAACAGAACCTCGGTCGTGCCTGGTCCCTCGGACCACACACCTTGGGTAAATTAATATCACTAAGTGTTAAACAGAACCTTGGTCAGGCCTGGCTCCTCGGACCACCTACCTTGGGTAAATTAATGCTACTTGGTATTAAACAGAACCTCGGTCGTGCCTGGTCCCTCGGACCACACACCTTGGGTAAATTAATATCACTAAGTGTTAAACAGAACCTTGGTCAGGCCTGGCTCCACGAACCACCTACCTTGGGTAAATTAACGCTACTTGGTATTAAACAGAACCTCGGTCGTGCCTGGTCCCTCGGACCACACACCTTGGGTAAATTAATATCACTAAATGTTAAACAGAACCTTGGTCAGGCCTGGCTCCTCGGACCACCTACCTTGGGTAAATTAATGCTACTTGGTATTAAACAGAACCTTGGTCGTGCCTGGTCCCTCGGACCACACACTTTGGGCAAATTAACGCTCTTAAATGTTGAAGCACAATCCTTGTCAGGTCTGAGCTCTCGGATCAATCATCTCAGGTGAATTGTCACTTTCCACTCATTTTCTCTAAAGATGGTATGAAATCTCAGACGAGTCTGTCCTCTCAGATCATGCCCTTAGAACCATTTAAATGGCCAATTCTCCATATTCACTCAGGTTGCCCGCTTAAAGCACTTATTCTTACTTAATTTAACGAGTCAATGTTATGGCAGCTAGTTATGCTTGCTTAAATTACTTATCATTTGTTAAGTCAAAACCAGGGTTTTGGGTTTCTATCCATAGACATAAACCTTGCGCAAGTAAATAAACAGAAATTGGAAACAGATGAAGTTTGGCAAAATTCTTTCATTGATTCACAAATTTGAAATACAATAGTTAAATATCTGATCTGCTCACTAAGTACAAATTTAGAACTATTCTCAAAAGCAATTAAAGTGCCCTAGCAGCCTAACTCTAAGCTTGCCCGGCCTAGGAAGGGGGGTGGCCGTCATCGCTTGGCAGGGTCGCTGAGGGAGCCGCGTCCACGGTTCGGTCAGGATCCACGGACACCGGCGTTGCACCCGGAGCATCTGTCTGTTTTTGTGCCTCCTGAGCCGCTCCAGGTGGAATCACCGCTTGGCTCACTTGCTCCGAGGCATGAGGAGACGAGGAGGAGGGGCCAGCCGGCACCAAGGCGAGATCCGGGTGGAAATACGTCCTCCCCGGCTGCCTAAGTTCTGAGTCGGCAGGGACTCCAGCCACGTTTAAAGCCTCCTCCCATGTGGATCGGCAGTAGTCCCTGCAAACTTCAGTTACCTCCTCTGCAAGCCTCTGCTCAGTTTCCTCAATGCCTCGGAGGTACGCAGCCTCCTTCTCGGCCTCTGCCGCCATCAGCGCCTCCTTGACCTCTTTCTCAGCTCTCTCGGCCTTTTCGGCTCGGGTGCGAAGGTCCAAAACCAGTTGCCTCGCAGTGGCCAGCTCTATCTCGGTCATGTGTAGCTTCTTCCGCTGGTCCTCGGCCTGGTCTTGGGTGTTCTGCAACCCAGCCTGAGCACTCCTCATTTCCCTTTCTTCCTTTATTAGCTTGTTGGACAGCTCGAGTTTTTGATGCTTCAGCTCCCCCAAGGTCTTCTCCACTTCCTTGCGGGATTGGGTCTCGGCCCTGGCCAGATTGCGGGCATCCCTGACCCAATCCTCAGCGACATAGACCTGCTGAGTAAGCTGCAAAACAAGAAACACCAAATTATACCATCACAAAGATAATGGAAATGTATAACTTAGACATGAACAAACCTCATATATACAATAGAGATCATGGACTTACCATGGTTAAGTCCCTCTTCATGGACATAAAGAGGTCGGCCTGTCTCCAGGCCCTCACTGTGTCCATGTCCCGAGGGAGAAGCAAGGGACGTTCCAGGGCCTCGGCGATGTATCCTGAGTGGCCATTCTGGAACTCCCGTATAGACGCGTTAACGGTGATCGGAGCCCCGTCCAGGTCTAGCCGAGGAGACCAGACTTGTGGCTGCTGAACCTCCCGGGAATGGGGATCACTTCGGGGCCTTGTCGGTGAGGCCCTCCTATCTTCCTTCCTTTGTTGCTTCCCCCCTCTTTGCTGCCGAGGAGACACCTCGCCTTCCTCGGCGTCCAGATCTACAACTTTCTTCTTCCTCTTCAAATCAAGAATAGGAAGAAGACCGGTTGTAGTGGAGGGTGGAGGCGGAGGAGGGAGCTTGCCAGTCTCCTTCTCTTTAGGGGCCTCCTTGGAGGATGCCCCCTCGTTCCGCCCTGCTATCAAGGCCTTCAATCCCCTCCTCGGCTGTAAAGACATCTCTTCTATGTCTTCGGAGGTTTCAGAATGTTGAGTGCCGAGAGGTTCGGTTTGTACTTCTTCCTCCCCTTCGAAGTGGAATTGGTCTATCTCCGCCCCCAACGATGGTAGAGTTGAAGTGGAGCTTTCCCTTTGTGCAACTTCTTGGGGAGCGACTTGTTGAAACGGCCAAGGGACCGGAGGAAGATCTTTGCTTGCCAAAAATCCTGGCCGAGAAACGTCTATCCGATGAATCCTCTTGTCCCCTGCTCGGATAGAGTCCCCGACGTCTTGGAAGCTATCAGATATTGGAGTGAAGTCCAATATCAAGTGAGCGGCACGTAGCTGGCCGTCCGTATGGGGGAATACCTCCGAGCGCAGCAAGTGATTCAACCCGTGCACGTTCACGAAATTGAGGTTGGGAGAGACAAATCGTCTGTCTGTAATGACAATCAAAAAGAAAAAACACGAAGTCAGTCATCACACTTCCGGGGCTAAATGCATATACAGTAAAATAAAATCAAATCTGAACTGCAAACCCTATAATTGTCTTAATCTAATCCCAAAGTACCCCACCTGGCTCCCTCTCAGTGGTCGGACAATGGTGGCCGTCATGCCACGCCCCCGAGACGATGACGTAATCGTTCTTCATGCCTTTGTTGGATTTTGGGAGGCACGATATCATTTTTACTACCGGAGATCGGGACTTCAAGTAGTATCCCCCCTCCTTCAGGGAATGACATTCGTACATGTGCACGACGTCATGCCAGGTGAGTCTTAGGCCCATCATTTCATTAAGGGCGTCCACACACCCCAAAATCCTAAACACATTGGCAGCACATTGGTGTGGACACAATCTATGGTTCCTAAGGTATTCCCTAGTGACGTCGCCCATAGGAATGGACATTCCCCCTTCTAGGAAGGCAATCACAGGGATGACCACCTCCCCGGTCCTCCTGGAAACTAAAATGTCCTCCGGTGAACAGTAACGGAGGCTAACCCCCTCGGGAATATTATACTTCGCCTTAAAATGCTCTATGGCTACGGGGGTATCAACTAAGTTCTTGAACCTACCCATATCGAAATCTAAGGGTAAAGGTTTGTTAAGAAACTCCCCTAAAGGCGAAGATGGAAAGAAGGAAGAAGGAGGCCGAGGTACTCAACCAAGATGGAATGACTAAAGAAGAGAATACTTACGAAGGAGGATGGTAGTGTAAGTTCGAAAATCTCTTAGAAACCTAGGAATCTTTATAAAAGTCTCCTCGGAATGACTAAAATGATGTAACGAGTGCCGGTAGGATGTATTGGAGTGTTGGATGCTTAAACGAATGCAAAGTGAAGAAACCCACCTTCTCACGGCCTTTTTATATATATAGCATGCAAAAGTGGTGGGATCTATCCCGCTCAAATTTTCATAGGAAAATCCCAGCCGTACGATCTACCTCCAGCCGTTGATCGAGGGGACAGAGCGCCACCCGGAGTAATAAAGGATGCGCTACAACTTCCAAAGCGTCTTTGGAAAGTGGAAGTCTCGCGAAACGTCACGTCCACGTGGATTTGTTGGAACGCTTGATGGGTTTCAGCCTTGTTGAAATCAAAGTCCCACCTTTCTCCTCGGATAAAAGGAGAACACTGGAACTTTGAGGGGCTATTGTGGGGGCAAAGGGCCCAACATCAGATCCTGGGCCGTGGGCCTGTCCGAGGATGCCTACACTTTTGAAGACTACACCTCATGAAGCATTTGCCCGGCCTAACCCGATTCCGAGGTGTGAATCCCGTAGGAGAAAGCCTTGTCCGAGGAGGCCCTCTGCTCGGACTATTAAAAAGGCGTCCCAGATCAGTGCACCAGTCTCAATCTTATCTCTTCCAGAGAACCCCTCGCTCTGCGTTAACCGTAAAGACAGATGGCGGAAATCAGATGTAAGCAAAAAGGCTGCTGCCACCGCATTTATGACCCTGCAGCTAACATCATGGCCGCATTAATGAGAAAAGACTCCTGAACAGTGACCTCCTCCTTTACAGCTGCCCCAGGAAGGCTCGAGAAAGGGGCGGATAGGATAAGATTAAAGAAAAAAGGGCCCATGCAAAGGAAGATGGCATATAAATAGAAAAAAAGAGAACTAGAGAGGGGGGGGGGGGGGAGAAAAAAAGAAAAAGAAATGGAGAGAGAGAAGAAGTTCTAACAATACTTGTACTGATATTCTCCTCGGACAGTGTTGAAAAGAGCATTGTAACCCTTGACTATCTTATTAATACACATCTGTTCACTACCCTATTTGGGCTTTCAACCCATGCGTGTCCAATCCAATAATCTTCAACCCACTCTCTTTACAAATGCATTGTTGGGGTATTAAATATATTCTGGGCCTCCAGCCATCCTGTTAGCCAGCCCAACCACCGTAAAATTTGTATCCTTACATTAGTAATTGTTGCGTTTCATTATTATCACAAGTTTAAGATAGAGATTACACTCATCAATAGTTGTTGCATCTTCTTCATTGCCAAACTCAATCATCTTGACAAACTTTTTATTTATCTGATTGTACCACATGTATTTATTTACTTATGGATTCTATTTAATTGTAGGATTTTTATGTCTTTTGATATAAATTAACTAGCTGGTATGCTAGCCAAATTGCTTACTTCTTTAGTTTTTTTCAATCTTTTACTTTGCCTCCAACCCTATCATAATTGGTTGTCTCTTTAATGGCATGTTCTGTCTCCATTGCTATATATATATATATATATATATATATATATATATTGTTTTGTAGGATCCAAGCAAGAAAGAGTTTAAGATGCTTGTTGTGTTATTCTCTCAAATTTTTTACAGCATGAACAACTTGCGATATTGAAGTAATTACTGAATATTTTATATCAATAGTTATTTGTAAATAGGTGTTTGACGAATTTAGAATATAAAAAGATTTAGGTTAAATGGGTAACAATTTTAATTTTGTTAATTTTTGCTTTCTAAATTACTAATAGTGTTTTATCATGTTAAATTGGTAGTTTATTTGTATATTAATCAGCTACAATTTTGTAATGTTATTTATTTTTTCTTTCTAATTTGTAAGGATTAATTCAAATAATTTTGAATAAGTTCTCTGAAATCAAATTCAATACAAAAGAAATTTTGTTAGGGACTTTATAAGGCTAAGGGGAGCTTGAAGATAATATAAGTTTTGGTCTTATATAATATACATATATTGTGAGCTTCAATTGCTACAAGTAGTATTGTAGTAACTTAGATATAAAACTTTAGAGGTAACACAAACAGCTAAGGATAACGACATTCACTAATATTTGTCTTTTAATTAAAATGGTATTTTGCATAATTTTTTTGCATTCATTAGATTTCATTTTCAGTAATTTTCCTGTGCATTGCACAGGTTAGCGACTAGTTAAATATTAAAACCTAAGACCTTTTTTCTTTATGATTACTGATAATGAATATTTCTACAAAGCAAGATGACTAGCATGAAAGAGTCATTTGACATGGTTTGGTCACTTGACAGGTTATGGTTATTCATAAACATGGCAAAATGAGCGGGTTGGGTCGGGTTCAGTTGGGTCAATCGGGTTGCAAGTCAAATGGGTTCCGAGTTAAAACGGGTCATTTTAAGCGGGTTAAAAAATGGGTTTGAATCAATGGGGTTGCAAGTCGGGTTGGGTTGACCTGTATTTTTCACATGAATTTTTTTTTTTTAAGGAAAAAATCATGTATTTGCTATTTGGAAAGTCATGCAACAAATTACTTGATGTAGAATATATTACTTTGAATTCACCACTTATATCAAGAATGAACTCAGTTAAACTTATTAATATTTATTCAATAATTTTAAAATTATACAAATCCTAACATTGCTATCTAAAACAAAATAACACAAAGTAAATAAAACAAATACACAAGTTTTATTTCTACACAATATCAACATCCTAAAATATAAAACAAAATTACGAATGACTTATTAGATGGATAACTCATTTCACAAAGAGTAAAAACATATAAGAAATTTACAATCTTGAAAGTAAATTTTATAATCTATTATCAATTGTGGTTGGTATTCTATTTCAATTTCAGATATACACTAAAGTTTGATTGTTTACTTATTTATACATAGTCTCTTTTATGAATATCATATCTTTGTTAAACAACACATACTCTAGGAAATATCATAATTTATTTTGAAAAGCCGTTTATTTCAGACATAAATTATTAAAAAATTAGGTCTAAGAATTAATAATTTATGCTATTTGATACTTTGGCTTCACTATTTTCACACTTGTGAATGTTTCTTACACATGTCTACAATTTTAAATTTATGTTTTTAACTCTACTGTAACCAGATTATCTTGGCATGTACTTTGCTATTTGATATCTAAAAATATTTACTCATCATAGAATGCTTAACCATTCATCTTTCAATTAATTTGCATGCAGTTATGTAAATGCTTCTGATGATGTGAAGAAAATTAGTAGGCTGAACGCTCCGGGCTTCCAAGGTCTAACAACTTTGTTGGAGTGCCTGAAAAGAAAAACACACGATTAAAGGTGACTGAGGTGTGCCGGCCAAGAACCCTCTGATGATTAAGTTAGTTTCTCTCTAAAATTCTGGAATTCCAACTTGTTGGGAATAGTAAAAACTTACCTTCGTTTGATGTAAATGAGTGCTTATATAGTGTACACTTGAAGCAGTTACTTGTCTAGTAACTTCCCCTATTTTTGAGGAGGTCGAAAGGTTCGGGGTTAACTTCTCCAACCACTATGGAAGTTAGATTATTTTATCTTATTTTCCATAACTGTTATTGGAAGTACCTAGTAGGAACTTGTAGCAGTGAACCTCAATTTTTACTCATGCCTTGGAACAGGAACGTGTGACTCAGTTCATCAACGAGTAGAGAAACATGTTTGGAATTTCCATCTGGGGGTCGTCCAAGCATTTTCTTTTATGGACGACCCTATCATGGACGACTGCTATATAAAGAATGCCCATTTTTGTGTTCTGGACCTGGACGACCCTTATGGACGAGCTAGGAGTTGGCTCAATTCTTGCTTCACCATCAGTTACCCCCTTGTCTAGGGGTCGTCCAAGGAAATTTACAGCCTAATGCTATTTTTTGGACGTGTCTTTATGTCAGCGGTTGGGTGTGCTACGTGTCATGATCTTATTGATGACTGGTTGCATCGATTCATTTTTTCGAGGAGTATGCCACGTGTCATCTTTTGGTTGGTTGCGTCGTTTCAGATGCCAAATTTTACTGCTTATAAATAGTAGAATTCCTCCCCTACCTTTCACATTTTCAAATTTTCTTTCTTGACATTTGTCGTCTAACGCCTTGTCTAGAAGATCTTCCACGTGTATAGTCTTCCTTCGTCTAGATCCAGATATTCTCTTAATCCTCGTTTTTAGGTTTCAAGTTTTCTTCAAAGTGTCTAAAATTGTTGTTTCCTCGTCTAGTAATAATATTGACAAGGCTATAGACGAGTATCATAACACAACTAGTTATAGTTCCACTAGTAATGGTAGTAGTACTAGTAGTAGTGGGGGAAACACTATAGACGAGTATACATCCGGTGTTCCTGGGGTTCCCATAGAGGTCCTTCAAGAACAACTTAGGACGAGCGCAACGTCTGGGTCTAGGCCCGGTACTTCAAGTGCTCCCTCGTCTACCCTTCAAGACGAGGTTGAGACAGTGTATAGCTGTGCTGTAGGGGTCCACTCTAAGACAGATGAAAATAGGTTAGCATCCCTTTCGAGTTGGTACCAAATTCCTAATGAGTTAAACCCTAGGTTAGCTGTACGTGGGGAGTGGTGTTGCCAACCCCGTTTTGGTGTAGGTATTTATGAGGCTTACCTTTTAGGGGATTTGAGGTTGCCTCTCAATGCCTTTGCTAGGGATTTACTCACCAAGTTAGGCTTAGGAATTTGTCAATTTATTCCTAACGCATGGAGGCTAGTCGTCTCTATGCAAGTTTTATGGAGGGAGGTATTTGAAGGGGATTGTCCTCTTACTGTGGATGAGTTCCTCTATTGCTACAGGCCCTCAGAAATTAACCAATCCCTTGGCTTTTATCAATTCACAGCCAGAGGGAAAGATTATAGGCTAATAACATCCCATGTCACCTCAAATAGGAACTGGAAGACGAATTTTTTTTTTGTCTCTGGTTTTTGGACTGGACACCCTATTGAGATTGGTAGGGATCCGTTTGCCCCCTATACGAGAGAATGAGGGAACCTTTGTCCTGAAAGTATGTTTATTGTTACCATTTTATTACTGTTATACTTATTTTTGCTTGTAATTGTCTAACAATTTTTGTTCTCTTTTCCCTTTTTTTTATAGGTGTTATACGACCACATTTAAGTAGGCTTTATCTTGAATGCATCTAGAAGGCTCATCTATACACTGACAGGGCTTTTCACTCTTTAGTAAGCCTTCAACGACTTGCCACCTGGGGACTAGGTCTTGAGTCGTCCAAAGAAGCTTTAACTCACGAGCTTACTGTCCATAGACGTGAGTGTTCTTTTTACTTGAAGATTACATGAGCATTGTTTGACTTATACAACTTAGCTAATACTCAATACTTTTCTTTCAGGGATGGCAACCATGAAGGAAAACAAGGGGAAGGAGGTGGTGGACGAGCGAATCAGGCAGGAGGTCTAATCCCAGCCTCGTCCAACCATTGGTAATAAAAGAAAGAGTTTATCTAAAGCAGTTGACTTGGAAAACCTTCCAAGTCATCGTAAGGAGAAGAGGGCTAAGCACAAGTCATCCAAGCCAGGAGTGGTCAAGCCCAGTCTTCCTGTTCTTCCTACCTAACAACCATTTGTCTAGATTCATGACATAGATTTTGAACCTAGAGATCTTCTGTCCATGGATCCTCCGTCTGTAGCCACTGTGCTTGCCTCGTCTCAACCTTCTCGACGAATTCCTATGAATCTTATTGAAAATGAAGACCTAGCCTAGGAAAGGTTTGAAAAGGTTGTGACCGACGAGGACGTGGCGGCATATTACGACATGTCTTTGAAGGAGTTTGAGCACTCTGGTGTTCATGACCTTTTCAAGTATGTGATCTTTTTTTATCTCATCCTGTCATAGTGATATATATGTATATTCTCTTTAACAAAATCCTCATTTGTGTAGGCAATGTTAAGTTCATCGCCGCGTCTAAGCAGGCAACGGAGATGGACAAGACGAGGATCCTGCTTGAGACGAGGATCCTGCTTGAGACGAGGATTCAAGAGGCCAAGAATGATTGTAAGGGGTGGAAATGGTAGCTAAGGCCAAAGACGAGGCCAAGGAGTTGCAAAACCTGGTTGAGGAGCTGAAGACTGATGCCATTGAGAAGGATACTCATCTTGACCACCTCTAGAAGAGGAATGACGAGTTGAGTACCCTTCTTAACAAAGAAAAAGAAGATGCAGTTGTGGAGTTCAAAGCGTCCAAACAATTCACTGACTTGAAGGACACCAACTAAGCAGCGAGCTTTGAAGACTTCAGAATGGACGCTATGAAAAACTTCCCTGAGGTTGACTTTAGGTCCCTTAAACTCAACCTTGATGCTGCTACAAGCTCCCTCCTCTAGACGAGCTCAAAAGATATCAACATCGAGGACGATGCCACCATCCACCCAGCCCAGGACGACCTTAATGCTGATGCCCCTCCTTAATGAAGACAATATTTTAATGCTTTTAATTTCTTGTATTTTTTTTCTTTTTTTCTTTTATTTGGTCCGTTGTTTTGGACCATTCAAAGTAATTCAAGTACATTTAACTTGTCTACATTTTTTGGATGAGTTCTCAAATAATTGCTTTTTTAAGCTTTACTTTATAAGGGTTTTTGGACGGTGGTCGTCCACCCTTTTCTAAACTGATGCATTAATGTTTATTTCCATCACCTTTTCTTTTGCTATTAAACATGTTGTTGTATGGACGAATATTCCTTGAATCCATTATATTGGTTTCAACCTTGGCTCTTCCATGGCAAGAATTTGTTCATGTTCAGCGTCCTTTACCATTCTTTAAATTTTTACAAGTATAAGTCGTCTATGGATGGTATTTATTTTGCTAGCTTCATTTGTCCATAGATTTGACTTATAGCTTGCATTATCCCTCGTCCATAGGCTAGACAATCCTTTACTCAGCTTTGGGCAAGACGTTGCTAGCTTTTACTCGTCCAAAGATTGGACTGTTTGGCTGGCCAAATTCATCCATGGATTTTAAATACTTTTCACGTGCATGCTTTTTCTCGTCCATTGGTGAGATGAATATACCTTAGGTTTATTTTTCTTTACTTTATCCTTATTTTAGCCTTCTTGTGGATTAGTTTGAATAAAAACAACATGAAAATTGGGAATTCACACAACATTACATACATTGGGAATCCAAACTGTATATACATAACAAAAACATCATCCACAAACACGGCACATGCTTAGAAACTAGTGCCTTTAGGGAATTAAAAATACAAACAAATATGGCCTAAGTTCATGACTTCGTCCATAGATCATAGCGCATAGTTTAAAAACTAATACACTCTTAAGGAGTTAAAACATAATATGTAATACCAACAACACACCCATGCAAGTAATAGAAAACAACACAAACTTTGGCTTGTCCAGGATAATGCTCGTCCAAGCCAATATCTTACTGATAATACCTTTTTAGGTGCTCAACATTCCAAAGATGTTCTAACTTTCTCCCGTCCAGGGTCTCTAAGTATTATGACCCTTGTCTTTTGCAATTGATAACCTTGTAGGGTCCTTCCCAATTAGATCCCAATTTCCCATGAACTGGGTTTCCGATTGCCAAAGAGACCCTTTTCAAGACAAGGTCCCCTGTGTTGAAGCGTCTGGGTTTTACATTGAATCATATTGTCTAGCCATGAGGTTTTTATACCTTGCTGTCCTTTGCTCCGCGTCCATCCTTACCTCGTCTATTAAATGAAGGTTAAGGTAGAGTTACTCTTCGTTATCCTAGTCTTGATACTTCATTACCCTATGATTGGCCATATGTACTTTTGCAGGTATTACTGCTTCACTTCCATAGGCTAGCTTGAAAGGTGTTTCCCCTATAGGGGTTCTCACCATCGTCCTATAGGCCCACAGAACGCCTGGTAACTCGTCTGGCCATACTCCCTTTGCCCCCTCAAGCTGAGTCTTGATGATTTTCAATAAGGATCGGTTTGCTACTTCGGCTTGGCCATTTGCTTGTGGGTGAGCAGGTGAGGAATAATGATTCTAAATTCCAAAGTGTTCACAAAAGTCCCTGAAAAGTGTGTTATCATTGTCGTCCATTGTCTGATACCAATACCCTCGGTACCCCAAACCTACATACAATGTTCTTCCAAACGAAGTTCTTGACATTCAGCTGTGTGATCTTTGCTAGGGGTTCTGCCTCCACCCACTTACTGAAGTAGTCAATCCCTACCACTAAAAATTTCGTCTGCCTGGTTCCAAGCGGAAAAGGACCCAAGATATCTAATCCCTGTTGGGCAAAGGGCCATGGGGTCATTATCGAGGTGAGATACTCTGATGGTTGCATGTTGCTAAAGCGTTGATATTGGTTACACACCTTGACGTAAGCCTTTGCGTCTGCCTGAATAGTTGGCTGCATGGACGACTTTATGGACTAGTGCCCTTGCTCCTGAGTAATTTCCACATGCTCCTTCATGAACTTCTCTCAACAAATAGTTTGCCTCGTCTGGAGCTCAGCACCTTAGATAAGACTGAGAAAAACCTTTTTTGTATCGAACCTCGTCCATAAGGATGTACCTGCCTGATCTGATTCTTAACTTTCTGGCCTCGTCCTTTCCTTCTGGTAGCCTTCCGTGCTTTAAGTAAGCTACTATTGGGGTCATCTAATTTTCTTCACCTTCTATCTGTAGTACCTCTGGAAGATTTATGCTTGGCATATATTGGATTTCATCAAACTCGTCCATTGCTTCGCTCGCTAAGGCTTCTTTCACTAAGGCATCTGCTTCCATGTTTTTTTCTCTTGGGATTTGAATGAAATTGGCTTCTTTAAATCTTTTCACAATGCGTCTTACCTTATAAAGGTATTTCTTCATCCGCTCTTCCTTAACTTCGTATGTTCCATTTACCTGACCCATAACTAGCTGAGAATCTCCTTGGACGAGTATTGATTCTGCTCTCCCAAGGACTTTGCCAATTCTAACCCCTTAAGAAAGGCTTTATACTCCACTTCATTGTTAGTTGCCGGATATTGCAGACCAACCTTGTACTTCGGCTTATCTTCTTCTAAGGATTGCAAAACAACTGTTATTCCTCCTGTATGTAGTGTAGATGATCCATCCACATGAATGACCCATCTCTGAGCTTTGTCCACCTCGTCTAGCTCTCCTTAACTCAGAATGAATTCTACAATAAAATCTGCCAATACTTATGCTTTTATTACGCTTCTTGGTTGGTACCTGACATCGAACTCACTAAGTTCTACGGCCCATTGGATTAGTCACCCTGCAGCCTCCAACTTGTTTATTGCCTTCTTTAATGGATGATCTGTTATGACATTGATGACAGAAAATAATGCCTCAATTTCCTAGAAGCCTAACCAAAGTAAAGGCTATTTTTTCAATCATGGGATATCGTCCTTCCGCTCCTCTTAGCGATCGGCTTATGTAGTATACAAGCTTCTGTATCTTCCCTTCTTCTCTAATTAGCGCTAGCTCACTGCATGCGGGAACACCGTTAAATATAAATATAATTCTTCACCAGGTATGGACGAGCTTAGTAGAGAAACTATTGTGAGATAGGTCTTGAGGTCTTGGAGGTCACTCATCCATCCATTCAAGTGCCTTCTTAAGAACCTTAAAAAATGGTAAACATTTGTCAGTAACTTTAGAGACAAACCTGTTAAGGGCGGCAACTAGTCCAGTGAGGGATTGGACTTCTTTGATATTCCTTTGTGATTCCATATTCAAGATTACTTGAATCTTATCAGGATTTGCTTCTACTCCTCTGTGCGAAACCATGAACCCGAGAAACTTCCCAGACAAGACTCCGAAAGCACATTTGCTTGGATTTAATTTCATGCTGTACTGTCTGAGCATGTCAAAGGTTTCTTGAAGGTAGTCCAGATGCTTTTTCCCTTCCAAACTCTTTACTAGCATATCATCTACGTAGACTTCCATGTTTCATCCGATCTGTGGAAGAAACATATAATTAACCAGCCTCTGATAAGTTGCCCTCGCTTTCTTTAAACCAAAGGGAATCACCTTGTAACAAAACAGGCCTTGGCTGGTAATGAACAATGTTTTCTCTTGATCTGTCTTGTCCATCCTTATTTGATTGTAACCTGAGAAAGCGTCCATGAAACTTAGCAGTTTATGACCCGCAATCGAATCTACGACCTGGTCAATGCGTGGCAATGGATAGCTATCCTTAGGGCAAGCCTTATTCAGATCAGTGAAGTCCACGCACATCCTCCATTTGTCATTAGCCTTGTTGACCATCACTATATTAGCCAACCAATCCGGGTAATAAACTTCCTGGATAAATTTTGCTATAGTTAATTTCTGAACTTCTTCCTTAATGGCATTATCTCGTTCAGGAGCAAATACTCTCTTCTTCTGACGTACTAGTTTGGAGGAGGGGTGCACGTTTAAACGATGGGCGATGACACTAGGATCTATACCTGGCATGTCTTCATGACTCCACGCAAACACATCAATGCTCCTCTTTAAAAACTAGACAAGGTCTTGCTTTGTCTTCTTTTCCATACTTGCTCCAACCCTCGTATACTTCTCAGGGTTGTTCTCGTCCAAAGGGATGTTTTCTAGCATTCCAATAGGCTCCACAACAACTCTCCTCTCCTCAATGCTCGTGGTTTGAATGCTCGTCCATAGCCAACATAGCCAAATAACACTATCTTGCTGCTAACTGATCTCCTTGCATCTGCCCTATCCCGTACTCTGTAGGGAATTTGACTAATAGGTGGTAGATAGATGTTTCTGCCTTCTAACCATTTAAAGTTGGTCTTCCAATGATGACATTGTATGACAACGAACAGTCCACAACGAGAAAGTTTGCATCCCTACTATCTGTCGCAGGTATGCTCCTACCACCACAGGTAACGTAATGATACCAACTAGCTGTACTTTCATCCCTCCGAATCCTATCAAGGGTGAATTCACTGGATGAAGTTGATCTCATCCAAGCCTCATTTTTTGGAAGGCTGGCTAATATAAGATGTCCGCCGAACTTCCCTTGTCTACCAGTACCCTTCTACTAGTGTAATCAGCAATAAGCAAAGTGATGACAATCGCATTGTCATACAGATGGTGAACCCTTTCAGCATCCTCGTCCGTGAACATAATGGCTTGTTCGTCAATTCCCCTCATCCTTGGTGATCGTCTAGAAAGTTGGACATTTTGCACTACCTTCAGATGCTTTCCTTGACTTGGAAGATTGCCTTGTCAAGGTGCCTCCTGTGATGACTCTTATTTCTCCCAGTGAGGGTCACGGCGTCTCATCTAGGTTTCCCTTTAGCTTCTCAACTTTGTGATCTCGTCTAAGAAAATTTCTCAATTTTCCTTGCCTAATGAGAATTTCTATCTGCTACTTCAAATCAAAGCATTCGTCCGTGTCATGCCCATGGTCTCTGTGGAAGCGGCAATACTTGTTCCTATTGCACTTGTTGGGATCTCCCTTCATTTTTTCCGTTCACTTCAAGGATGGGTCATCCTTAATTTGCATAAGCACTTGTTCAAGTGGCACATTTAAAGGTGTATATTGTTGACTTCGTACTGAAAAACTTGCCTTCTTATTGTCTTGATCCTTCTTTTCTCCCGTACGGGCCTTCTTTGGACGAGGACCCTGATCAGGGTTGCGCGGGAGATTTGTTTCCATTAGCTCTGCTCTCTTCCTCTTTTTGGCTATGATTGCGCCTTCCACATTCATGAAATTCTGGGCTGAATGGACGAGTTCAGCCATGGTTTGAGGCTCTTGTTCATAAAGCTTATGGATGAATAAATCGAAATTGACTCTATTATGGAAGGCTGTCAATAATAACTTATCATCCATCTCGTCTATTGCTAGGGCTTCTTTGTTGAAACGAGTGATAAAGGACCGCAGGCTTTCAGTTTCCCCTTGCTCTATGGTCAACATGCTAGACGAGGAATGCTTATACCTTTGTCCTCTAATAAAATTGTTGACAAACAACTTGCTCAATTCTTCGAAAAAACTCACAGTGTTCAGAGGAATTTTGCCAAACCACACTCGTGCTGGCCCTTTAAGGGTGGTAGGAAATGCTCTACACATAATTTTGTCTAGAACTCCTTGAAGGTGCATCGTAGTCTTAAAGGTGGCAATATGATCAAAAGGATCACGCGTTCCATCATATGAGTCCAAGGAAGGCATCTTGAACTTAGAAGGCAAGGGGTGACTGTTGATGGAAGCCGTGAAAGGGGAATCTATTCAATAAACTAAGTCGTCTACGGGATTGGCCTTTCTTATATTCTCCCTCATTTTGTCCATGACCTTCCTCATTTGATCCATTTCTCTCTCCAAGTGTGGCACCCTTCGCGGAGCGGTACCCCTTGATTGGTTTTCGGGCTCAGCATTCTCTCATCTATCTTTTTGACTCTGGGCTTGTCCTTCTGCGTATCTTTCATGGCGTTGCCTCCTCAAACTAATCTCCCTAGTTAACTCTTGGTTCTGTGGGTTAATTCCGCCATAGCGGCTGCCATGGATTGTATGTGTTGGATGAAAGTTGGTTGCATGACAGGTGCTGATTGATGATCACGGTAGGGATTACTAGAAGCATCCCTACTCTCCTGGTGGCCTGAGCTAGTGGCCCTTGATCTTATCCGAACCATACAGCCTTTTGTCGAAGAAAAACAAACTACAAAACACAATTAATCTTCCCCACAGATGGCACCAGCTGATGATGTGAAGAAAATCAGTAGGCTAAACACTCCGGGCTTCCAAGGTCTAGCAGTTTTGTTGGAGGGCCTGAAAAGAAAAACACAAGATCAAAGTTGACCGGGGTGTGCCGGCCAAGAACCTTCCGATGATTAAGTTAGTTTCTCTCTAAAATTTTGGAATTCCAGCTTGTTGAGAATAGTAAAAACTTACCTCTATTTGATGTAAATGAGTGCTTATATAGTGTACACTTGAAGCGTTTACTTGTCTAGTAACTTCCCCTATTTTTGAGGAGGTCGAAAGGTTCTGGGTTAACTTTCACAATTGCTATGGAAGTTAGATTATTTAATCTTATTTTCCATAACCGTTATTGGAAGTACCTAGTAGGAACTTGTAGTAGTAAACCTCGATTTTTACTCATGCCTTGGAACAGGAACGTGTGACTCACTTCATCGACGTAAAGAAACACGTTTGGAATTTCCGACTGGGGGTTGTCCAAGCATTTTCTTTGATGGACAACCCTATCATGGACGACTACTATATAAAGAATACCCTTTTTGTGTTCTGGACCAGGACGACCCTTATGGACAAGCTAGGAGTTGACTCAATTCTCGGTTCACCATTAGTTTCAATTGTTTCCTTAAAGCTCACAACAAACAATTAAACTAATATTGTCTTAATTTTATTATTTTTTTACCCAAAAAAAAAAAGTTTTAAAAAATGGTTCAGGTTCGAGTCGGGTTGACCCACAAAAAACACGAGTTGAGTCACAGGTCAACCCGTTTTTGCTTTAGGTCAAAAAAATCGGGTTCTGGTCAGGTCGGGTCAGAAAATTATAACTCGTTTTGCCATGTCTAGTTATTCAACAAGTTCTAGTCATTCAGTAGTTGTCCAACACCAAGAACTCACCTGATAAGGTTACTAAAATAATCTACTGTTCAACTTTAACTTGTCAGCTCATGTGGGTCACTCAGCTAACCTTAGTCGTTCAACAATCTCAAAGTCAAACACCCAAGGACACTTAAAGATTGTTTGGATACCGCTTATTGCTGAAAACTGAAAACGCTGTAGCAAAATAATTTTTAAATGTGTGAATAGTGCCATGGAACCCAGTTTTAAATGAAAATTTGCTGAATTTTGTACTTATGGGTCCTATAAACAGTGCATGGGACCCATCATTTTTCAGCAAAACGCAGGAACACACGAAAAACGTGTGTTCCAAATGCACACTTAGTTCCTTAAGATTAAACGCATCCTTCACTCCAAGCTTTTGTATATGGAAAGTCTTGCACACCATGCTAAAAGATCCTCCCATCAACCTGTATCCTTTGAATATGAGAAGTGTAACTTGAGAATCTCGGTGCCATTAATTAACATCACTCCCTCATAACACTCCCTACAAGAGAAATGGCTAAAATCATGGGAACATGGTCATCTGTAAACCACTATATAAATAACCAGGCCTCTTCCATTCTAAGGAATGAGTAAAATTTCCAGACTCTCACACTTTTAGAACTCTTGGAGATTATTGTGAGGTATTCACTTAACCATCGAACGGTTGTCAGTTGATAGGCTAACCCCAAACTTACACTTTCCAAGAATGTGTTCATCATTGTAGGTTTTTTGGTACCTCAAGATGGACGAGTGGCTTACTGGCGATTTTTTGTGCATCAGCAACTACTTATTTTTCATTTTTTTTCATTTTCTTCAACCACACCCACTGTTGACCCACTCCATTTATTTGTTTTATGTGATACTGAAATTACTAATGATCAAAAAAAAAAAAAAAAAACTAATGATCTAGTCTGGTGCATATATATTGGTGACAATATGATCTTTCCTAGTCATTTTGTCAACAATGAATTATGAGTTTTATGTGGGTTCATGCCTTTAGGTTTGTGTGTGGCCAAGTTTAGGGTCTATTGGCAATGTCAGGATTTGTTTGGAGGAATTACTTAAAGCATTCACACCAGCCTTTGTACAAGTTTAGCCAAATTTAGTCTACAATGTTATTTAACAAACTCAATGTAACAAGGATGACTAGAGAAAATTTGGTACAAAAAATTAAGATAAATAAATAAATTAGTAATTGCAGCTTTTTGCTATTGTTCTTTTACATAATGTTTCACTCTCTCTTTTAGTAAAGCTATAAATTTTTTTTTTTTTTTAGAAAAATAAAGTTGAGAATAAACAAACTCACAAATTAATGATGTTTTGATTGATTAACTATTTTGAAGGTCAACATTATGTCATATGTTACACACAGTAGAAAAAACCAACCAATGTTTCTACCTAAAACCTTTAATAATTTTTAAACCATAACAAAAACAAAGTATTTATAGGGTGGATGGGTTTTTTCTTTTAACTTGGTTTGTTATTTTACTACACAACCATAGTTATTTGTAAACTCTAAATTTTTCATACCAAATCAAATTTTTGTTTTGGTTCATCAGTTTGTTGGTTCTCATGGAAAGGTCCGGTTTGATGGTTAAGGCTACAATATCTATGAACAACTAAACTTTTTATATACTAATGATCTTGATACTTCTTAACATTTCCAATGAAGATTTTTAACATTGGAATCCCTTTGCCTTAATTAATATATATTAAATTCTTATAAATGATGTCTAAATTCTTAATTGAACAAAAAAGATGGAAGAGACCAACTTCTAGTTGTCAGCCCAAGATTTGCAAGAACAATGAGCACATTAATCCACAAAGGTCAAATTAGATTGGGTTGGGTCATTAGTGTCACTTTTTTGAGGAGTTATATCATGTAATCGTGCTAAGTCCTCCCTCTCACATAAGAGTCCATTCCCACATGAGAGGGAGGACTTATAAGGGGCATATTTTCCCACTTTTTGACATGTAGTTCCACTTCTCCAAAACAATCAAGATTGCCACCCTACTCTTACCAATTAAAATTGTCATCTTTCCAATCATATCAAGAACTCTTTCAATCTCCTCAAGTATGTGAGTTCAACTACAATACATAGATGTGTGTGTGTGTACATATATCCAAGAATCTATAGTGTGGCGTAGATGACCACTCAATTGGATAAGCTCTATCTATATTATTTCTTAATATTGTCTTACTATTTCTTTTAAATTTTCAATATTATTGAAATAAATAATTACATTTTACAATCAAGTATTATTTGTATATTTTTATCAGACTTCAAAAAAAAGGGAAAAGGGGGGGAGGAATTATAATTTTCCACCCTAAATTATACTACATTTTACACTTTATTTCTCATAAATTATTAAATGCATAATTGATCCTCCAAGGTTATAACACTGTAACACTTAAGTCTCTGCTGTCTATTTTGGGGTTAAGTGTAATGGAATTTAACATTAAAAACTTATCCCAAATGAATGTGTGTGTGTGTGTGTGTGTGTGTGTGTGTGTGTGTTGTGGGGGGGGGGGGGGGGGGGGGGGGGGGGGGTTGGGGTTGGGTTTGGGAGGTTAAGTGAGTCGTGTATTGCATATGGCAAGACACACATCATGTTCCTATTAGTAGTTAGAGTTCCAAGCTTCAAATATGTTTGGAACCAAACTGTCATTTTAATAATGCAATTTATAGTCATGTGCATTATACATGACATGATACATGTCCTAATCCTATTAGTAGTTGGAGTCGAACTGTCCTTTTAATAATGCAATGCAACTTATTTGGGTTAGCAATTGATTGAAATTTTTACTAACCCAAACCAGAACAATCCAAGTTTCCACGAAAAAAAAAAAAATTTACAACCTAACCCAACACATCACTTTAAGTTGAATAGAATACATATACATATCTACCTATTGTTCCAGCAGTGATTGCAGGTGATGCTGGCAATTTTCAAAAAGATGCATATATCAATCTGAGTTGGCCGTTAGGGTGGAATTCACTTGGCCTGACAGTGGCAATTTCTTTATTTATTTTGGTACAGTGGAGGAATAGAGGATTTGAATCTTAAATGTCTTTGCTAAAAACATCAAGCAATGCCAACTAATTGAACTACAAGACTCTTGAAAAATCAGCTTATAAGCAAAGAGGATTGGTTCTGTTACAAGGACTTATGAAAATGAAAAACAGCTTATAAATATAAATTAATGATTAAACACAACAAAATTTCACAAATATAGTAAAACACAAACAGGAAGAGAGGAAATAAATTACAGTGGTTTAAGAAAAAACTAAAAGTGACTAGACTAGTAAAATCATGTTGCAGCTTTCTTACGAGCAAACCGTTGCAAAGATTTTGGAAGCGCAACTTCCTCGCTGATTTTCTGCTTCTTTATAGTTAATTGTCCATCATGCATCTGTTGTTCCAAGAAAGGCCTTTTAGCTTTAGCAATAATCTCCTGTCTCTTTTTCAACTTCTTACTAGGCTTACTCCTCCCCTTTGTTTTCTTCTTCATGTTGATGCCCTCCTTCACAGCTTCTACGGTAGCTTCCATTTCGGCCTCTATTTCCTTCTTTGTTGACTTCTCTTTCTTCCTTGCTGTCTTCACTGTACCAATCTTTGTAGGGTCTAGCATAATTGTCTCGGGTGGAAGCTTGTCAAGAAGAAGGTGCACTTCCTTCTCTCCCCTCTGTTTGCGTGTTTCAAATGGATTAGCCACCCAAGAATCAAAGTTGGGTTCCCCAGATCCTGGAATAAGAATACTAGACCAACCCATGGAGTGCCCTATACCTAGAACATCTTCATATGGTCTAAACAACAAGTTACTTATCTTGTAACCTTTCACCATTGAATGATTCATATATCTGCTATAATTCTGGGTTCCTGAGAAATCAGAAAGAACCTGTACAAAAGAACCAGTTCCACATGCAAGCAAACCCTTCTGACTGAAATCTAACGTCTTTGCATGACCTGGTAAAGTTTGGAGAACCTCAAATTTCCTCAAGTCCCAAAGCTTAATTTTCCTCTCCTTCCCAGCTGTGGCCATGAGATGGCCATTAGGGTGGAATGCCAAGGCGGAGACGGGCCCATGATGACCCAGCATCTTGACTAGAGGAGCAGAGCTGGTAGGCTTCCACATGGTAACTGTTCCACCAGAATGACCCAAAGCAACAACCGCATTGTAGGGATTCACCTGCATCACATCAGTACGACCTAAACCAGTCCGGATATTACCTATCATAGCACCCATCGATACATCTTCATAATGGAGCTGCCCGAATTTGTTTATGGATGCCAAGAGAAAGTGATTTTTAAGAAACTGAAGTTTTAACACTGCACCTTGATCCTGAAAAATTGATGTAAAGTCAGTTATACTGCAACTCCAATCAAATTTAACATCCAAAGAGAGTTAACATCAAAACATCAGGAACTCCTTTGTGACTTTCAATCTAGAGACAACCATTGAAAGTGAGCTGCACGCGTATGTGTAAACACGTGGATTCTCAGTTCAAGATTAAAGCTGAGGAACTGACAAGCCTTGATCATAATACTGAACAACATAGAGTGGATCCATGAATCTGTCCCATTGCTAGGCATGTACTGTGTTTATAGCACGTTCGACCTGCCTACACATTTGATTTAGACTCCTGAAGAAATGGAGGTACCATGTGGTTTAAATTTAACATCCAATGAGGGTTAACATTAAAACATCAGGAACTCCTTTGTGACTTACAATCTAGAGACAACCATTGAAAGTGAGCTGCACAAGTATGTGTAAACATGTGGATTCTCAGTTCAAGATTAAAGCTGATGAACTGACAAGCCTTAATCATAATACTGAATAACATAGATAGTGGATCTATGAATCTGTCCCATTGTTAGGCATGTACTGTGCTTATAGCATGTTAGACCTGCCTATGCATTTGATTTAAACTCCTGAACAAATGGAGGTACCATGTGGTTTATGTCAATCTAAAGTTGCATTAGCAACAACTAAATGAAACCGCTACCAAATTTAGATAAAAATAAGTGAAACTTTGACTCATCATCTGCTTTTAACTCAGCCACTTCAAGAATGGTTTCATTCTAAGAAAGCCCAAGAAAGTTTTATGAAGCTTAACACTACAATTGTTTATAGAGGTAGTGGGGAAAAGGGAAGGGGTAGTAAAGCCAAGAAAATAAATGAAGTAAAAAGAGGGCTAACAAAAACAGAAACATTACTACTTCTCAACAGGAAGCATCAATTGAATACAAAAACAACAATACACAACAGGTGATTCACCAAAAAGAGTTTGATGGACCTGTACTCAAATGTTCCAGGTGGACATGGCTTTATTGCTGGCTTGGTTTCTCACTACATTTTTTTAAGCTAAATTATATGTAACTCCCTCTAACTTTGATCTGTTTTCAATTCTTTCCTTTAATTTTTTTTTTTTTTTTTCATTTCAGTTCTTTTCCATTTGTTTCCAACGTAGTCCTTCCATTCACCTCTGTCCAATCCGCACTGTTAAGTACATCAAAAAAAAACATTGTTTTGGGAAGTGAAAGATGCTGAAACTAACAGCGAGATTGGACGGAACTAAAAGGAAGAATTAAATTGAAAACAAATTAAAGTTAAAGGAACGAAAAGAGAGAGAGAGAGAGCGAGAGAGAGAGAGAGAGAGAGAGAGAGAGAGAGAGAGAGAAACTTAAAGGACTGAATTGAAAATAAGTTTAAGTTAGAGATGTAGTTTATAATTGAGCCTTTTTTTTTATATGTATTGGATATTTTATTAGGTAACCTGCCTAATGTTCATAAGATACTTGAGTGTATTAAACCATCCATTGGATTCACTAAAGAAAAAGAAAATGAAACACAACACAAAACTAATTAATTTATGAAAGAAGACAAGGGAGAAAGATGGAGCATTTCTGATGATGCTTGTCTGATTTACTATAAACTCATATGAAGAGCTCAGCTTCAAATGCAGCTATTATTGGTTATTACAAATCCATGCAGAACACTTTGGATCTATGTATTCTCCATACACTACACTTCAAAAGTCAAGAAATTTTTTATGGCATATTAACACATACACACAGGTAAATCAGCCTACATGGACAAGAGAAAAGAATGCAGAACCTGTGACTATCAGAATAAAAAAAATTTAACTCATTCTGGGCTAACAACTCCAGCATACACGCAGAATCAAAGAGCCTGTGATAGCTTAAAAAGACACTATTCATTCCAGGGCAGTATACTGACCTTTAGGCAGTGAGCTTCTATGCCCTCTTGGCCATAAATATATGTATACCTGTCATAATTTAGAGTGGTTAGCTATTCAGATATAGCTTCAGAATGCTGTACAAGAATACTAATCAATAAATACCAAATCAGAAAAAAGAAAAGAATTTGATACAACATGTTACAGAAATGTTTAAACCACAGGACAACAGGTGTAACTTAAAAGCATAGCCTTAAAGTTTTTTTCTTTTAAAGCAGTGACCAATGGAAACACCTATTTATCAAATTGTACTAGGAACTAGCTACTGACAACCACAAGGCATGGTAGAATATGCTGAAAATAAGGATAGATGAATTTAATGGAAAGACAAGGACACAACCAGAACATGTTAATCAATGAAGACTTAAGTTGGCCCCAGCCAAGAGCCTTGTAGCTCAACTGGCACCTCTTGGTGCTTCCAATGGAAACATCTAGGGATCAAATCCACCCAACCCCCAACCATCGATGTATTTAAAAGACTTAAGTTGGCCCCATGAGGCAAAATGTCAACAGCTAGGAGTTGGCGGGTCATGAGTTACAAAAACCTAAACAAAATAGATGATGATCCAGGCTTCAACCAAAGATCTAAACCCAATGTTGTAATATTAAAAAAATAAAAAAAGGTGCTTGTTGCAGCAGGATGACAATTCAATAAGTACAAAAGCTTGGTTAAGAGCAACTGAAATGAACTATCCCAATGCAGTAGGTTCATCCTTTATGACTATCTCAAACACTATGACCATAAAATAAAACTGATTTTTCGCGTAACAAACAACAATACCAAAAGCCTTAATACATAAATAACTATAAAGCACAGAACGACACTCATTCATAATCAAATTAAAATATGCCTCCAACAAATCTGCTATGTGGGTGTGTGTATAAGTCACAAACGCACTAAGATGGTCTTGAACCCACAAGCTCACCCTCCACTGAGCACTTGCAAGGGGTGGACATGCCAATCGAGCTAGAGCTCATTGGCACATCTTCAACAAATTGCTTTGCGACATGATGTCTTCAAGAAATCATGTCGCAAAGTAAAACATGATAGCAGTGACAATCACAGGCCAATACAATGACAAGTTTAGTCCAAGACTGGAGAAAAGCAACAAGAATAAAATATCATAAGGCAATGGAGGTGAAAAAGCAAAGTAGTAACCCAAACAACTGAAAAACATACTAAGGGTATGTTTGGTAAACTGTAATAAACACTGTAATGTAATAGTTATTCATATGGTTTAACTATTCAGTAGTCTGGTTATGTTTTTATTAAAGGAAATAGTCATTCCTTATGAATGGTTATTCTTAAAATGAGGAATAACTATTCATCTCTAAAAGGGTTGTAATAACTATTTCTCAGTAGGTGATTTAATTTCTAAAATTAATAAATTTCCAAATAAACAAACTTTCCATAATGCACATAACAATTATGAAAATAAAAATCATAAAAAAATAACTAATCACTCTTTCAAATTTAAAAAATATTATTTTTTAAGAAATATAATTATGAGTAAGATATTTCCTAAAGAGATAGGTTTAAGTTAAACCTGATGTAACTCTAAAAAGTTACACCTTTTTTAAACTATTGGATTTAAGTAGATTTAACAGTTAAAAAAAAACTATAACTATTACAAATATTCTTATTAGAATCTAATTAATTACCCTCATTTATTACCTTCTAAACCTTTCTCTAGACCCAAAAAAAGTTTGACTTCTGACTCTCTCTCTCATTTAAGTTTCTCCCTCTCTCTCTCTCTCTCTCACTACCTTTCTCTCTCTCTTTCTCATCCACCACCTCCACATATAGCCGACAGAAAACTTTGATAGTTGTCCAGCCATCAATCACACTATGGTTTCCAGTGATCAGTCTTGTTGATCCCATCTCCAATCAACAGTATATTCCTCTTATGTTTGGGCACCACAATGTACTCGTAATACCCTTCTCTAGCATAAATTACAAATAATCCATCTTCAGGCATTGAATTATTGGGAGCAAATGCAATTGCCTCGGTGATGGATGTGAAGTTTCCGGTACCATTATGGGTTACAGTCACTTTATCGATTACAAGAATTCCATTATTGCCTTTCAATTCACTGAGTGTCAGTTCCTTGTTGGGGCAATGCAATGATTTTTGGCAAGAGGATCCCTGTAGATCCTACAGCAAATTACTTCTTCAATTTCCTTTTTACCCCAAAACTCCTCAAATAATCACCTCAATCTATTTTGCATAAAAAAAAAAAGAAAAATACAAACCTAACTCCCTTTTTTTTTTCCTTTCATTATTTGTTTCACAATTATTGAAATGGTAAGTTCATAGAAAACAAAAAAGTGTTGTCACTTATACGGCAGAAAAAATATCTTGTGAATCTCTCTTATCAAGATCCGACAAAATCCCATGATAAAAAGCTTCTCCAGTATTTTGAAGTGAACCTCTCTTTTTGTGTTGAAGAGCAACTAGTAGACAGGGTTTGGGCTATTTATTTCCAAATTGAGTCACACATATGGTACAAGTTCGTAGTTCCTTTAACACTAATGAAAAATTTCTAAAGAAAACATCTAGGGTTCAAATTGTCTCACACTCAACTATCTTTTTTTTGTGCCAGCAACCTGTGGAGGTGGTGGAGGAGAAAGAGAGAGAGAAACGGAGAGAGAGACGTAAATGAGAGAGAGTCAGAAGTCAAACTTTTTTTAAGTTTAGAGATAGATTTAGAAGGTAATAAATGAAGGTAATTAATTAGATTCTAATCAAAATATTTGTAATAATAATAGTCTTTTTTTAACCGTTGGATCTACTTAAATCCAATGGTTTAAAAAATGTGTAACTCTTTAGAGTTACACTAGATGTAACTTGAACCTATCTCTTTCCTAAAATACATCTTAAGTTTGATTTAAAATACTTTCATTCCATTGTCTTCAGGTTCCATTATTGTGTTATCACCAAACAAATGAATAATAATAAGAATTACATTACAACAAATAATGAAAACTTCAACTAGCATATATACTTCAATTCCACTTTTGAAATGAGAAAAACTGAATATCATGCTAGAACCCTATATCC
Source organism: Lithocarpus polystachyus (assembly GCA_033629205.1). NCBI lineage: Eukaryota > Viridiplantae > Streptophyta > Magnoliopsida > Fagales > Fagaceae > Lithocarpus > Lithocarpus polystachyus. The sequence continues at coordinate 67,446,924 of CM066166.1, forward strand.
TAATAGCTAAGATGACTTTAAGGTGGAAGTGGAACCATATAATCTGTGTACCAAATTAGATCCAAAGGACATGCATCTATATTATATAGTTTTTTTTTCCTTAGACAAGTTTTGGCCCCAAGAGGAGGAGGAAGGGTAGATTCAAACTAGTGAACTTCACTTCATGAGGTATGGTCCTCAACCGATTGTGCTACCCCTTGAGGTGACATCTAGATTTTATAGATTTACCATGTGAATGTTCAAATAACTTAATTTAATCGTGCAAACAGTTCAACTCTAAACAAGAAGGGCATACTTTTTCTGCGCAGCAGCAAAGAAGGACTGATCTTGCAAGAACACCACATCACGCACTGTTTCTCCAACCTAAATAATCAACAATTAGTCAATTAGTCTAATCTGGCAATCGGGGGGTAAAAGTTGACATACAAAATATGTAAACCAGAAATAGTCCAGGAAAAGCAAAAATTTGGTTATCTACTTAATTTTGTTTTCTTAAGAAACCCCTTTTTAACCTTTAATGAAAACTATCTCAGTTTGGCATAACCCACATCCCCTAAGAACAAAGAACAGCAACATCCCAGACTAAAAATCAAAATTTATCATATTGTGACCAGGGAGGTCTACCTACAAATTACATATCACAGATATGAACTGAAATTGAATGAATAAAAATTCTAACAAAATTCCTACAATATTCATGCTATTAATTGATCATTACCAGTGGTGTAAAATATTCTTTTGTTATGAACTTGAACCACATGAAATAATGAAACCTATATTCAGAAGGCAAAGAAACCTCACAAATATGCACATCTCAAAGCCTCGGGCACTTTATCAAGAAGCACAAAAGCTTGAGGCTACCTGGACATCTGGACCGTTTTTTTTCTTTTAACCAAAAAACTTGAAGAGATCTCTCACAATGACCTCGTTATCTAGAGGTTTTATCACTCACCCCTTTGTACGAGGCCGCAGAGAGCCAGACTCTATTATAGTGTAAGGGAAAGATCAAGCTTGAATGCATTAAAACTTTTTTTTTAATGATTGAAAATAATTTCATTCATAAGAAGAAATAGAACAAATCGCAACATGCAGCTTGCCTCATCCATAAAAATCTCAAATTCAAAAGAGCTACAAAATCTAAAAAAGAAGACAAAGGATTCTTCCTAAAACGTTCATCCTCTTTTTTTTCTTTTTTTTTTGATAATTAACGTGGTCATCCACTCATAGAAAGATCACAACATCATTTGCTTAATTACACGTATAGGCCATTCAACACCATAAAAAATTCTACTATTCCTATCTTGTCAAATATTCAACAGCGCGCACACAATGCAGTTGCCTTCCAAATTTTTAAGGAGAGGAGGTGCCACTTAAACTGGAGTTCATTGGCCTCATATTTTGATACTTTTAAAATTACAAAAGGAGAAATTGTTAACAAATATATAACCCCAGCATTCATATGTCACTAATTAAGAGGTTTCATCTATCTAGTCGGATCTCCTAAAGGGCCAACTCAATCTGTTAGGACCAGGGCATACCTGAATTTCCCTCCTTGGGATCATATTCTTCACGTCTACGATGGCCAGATGACCCTTCCGTCCAGCAGCAGCCATATATTGACCATTTGAGGTAAAATCAAGAGTGTATGGACTAAATTCTGCACTTGAAGGGGAAAAGACACATATAATTAGATGAATACAACCAAACTAAAGAACAACTTCATCTATGCTTCTAATGAATGGACAAATTTGAGGCAAAGGGATCCAAATTTCATTATTAATATTTATCCACAAAAAACTGCTCCTCAAGGGGTAGTATTGCATTACAGTAACCCAGCTCATTCCCAACAAAAACAAACAAAACAAAACAAGTAAATCTTAGGTACAGTTAGTTAGATGTTGTACCGTAGGTTTCCCAATTAAATTCAAACACGCGATTACAACAACCAAACAGTGTTGTCTTTTCCTAAGCACAATTCAATACAACCACACTGTTGAATTTAATCGGAGAATCTAAGAAACTGCACCTAAGTTTTGCCACAAAAGGAAAATATATACAAATAAAAATTAGTTCATCAAAAATGAGAAGTAAACCTGGTAAAATAACATCATGTTGATTCCTGGAACTGGAGATATCGACTTCGCGCCTAATATCTTCCTGTTTGATTCTCCATGTCTTCTCTACCGGACCGTCCGCCTCCAAATACCCTCCCTCACTTGGCATAAGCCACTGAATCATATATATACATACATACATACAGTACACCCATATCATCATTTTCACTAATACAACAACAACAACAACAAAATTAGAGAGAAAAGAGAAAGGTGCAGACCTTTTCATACTTAGCAGCGGCTTTAGCAGAAGCTCCATACAAAAACTCTCGATGGGAAAGCTGGCCCTTGATTTTTTTATCTTTCAAGTCGTCGAAATTAGCGGCGCCGCCTCTGAGGTATTTCTTTACTTTCAAATCTAAGTCCTCTGGTAACTCCTCCTCCTCCGTCTCTTTCTCCTTCTCCTCCTTAGTCGCCTTCACGCTCATTTTGCTTTTACAACAAACAAACAAAAATTACAGAGAGAAGAGAGGAGAGGAGATGGGTCTTAGCCGGTTAGACCAGATGTTTCCGCCGCGGGTTGGTGGTTCGTTGGTTGCTGTGGAGAGAGAGATGAGTTTTAGTTTTAGGGGTTTATGTGGGTTTAGGTCAGAGAGAGAGAGAGGCTTAGGCTTAAGGTGGGCTAGTTGGATTGGGCGGGCCGGGGCTGTTTTTCTGTTTGGGCTTAAGGTGGGCTAGTTGGATTGAAAACGTGAAAGAACATATTTTATAGATTATACGGGTAATGTTTTTTTTTTCTTTTCTTTTTTTTTCTTTTTTTTTTTTTTGAGAAAATAAAATGGGGGTTAACTGGGTTACACCAGCCCTCGGGCAGAGCACTAGACTTAGCGAGTGATACCTACCAACGGACTCTTGCTAGTAGCGGGAATCGAACCTAAGCTTTACAAACGAAGCGTCCGAACCATACCCAGCTGAGCCAAGCCCCAGTTGACATACATGTAATGTTCTTCAAGTATGGGTGACACTAGTCTTAAGTATGAAAACTTGAGAAGAAAATTAAAGGAATTAATGATTATTTCATACAGCAAATAGTCAATACCCTGCTTTGCTTTGTTTAATAAGGACTAGTCTAGGTGGCATGTGCAAGACACCTGCTACCTCCTTGAGAAAGAAAATTAAGATAGAACTTCTATTTGAAAAAAAATGAAATTACATACTTAATCTAAGAGCATCTATTAAATATATGAATATTTATTTGTTATAATAGTTTCTTAGAACCTTTTTACTAAATGCAGTATCCACTCGCTAAAAAACTTTTAAAAATAATAACGAATATCATCTTCTTCTAAAAATAAATAATTGAGTTTTGCTAATGTATTGTCATAATATTTAATTTTTTTGCAATGAATGATGTCATATACTACAATTGAAGGTCTTCCTCAAATACTTGCAATTATCCACAACAAAGATTTTGTTATTTATAGTTCCTTTTTTATTATCTTACATTTTATGAGTCTAGCTATGATATTTAGCTTGCTTAGTTTTTAATGAACACCCTTTTAAGTAGAAAAAAAAAATAACAAAAAAAATGACAAAAGGCATGTGTCATTGAAGTTTCCATTAGATAAAATTTAAAGCCTAGATTATTTAAACCTAGGAAAATCAACGTCCTTTAGGTAAGAAATAAAATGCCCTATATCACCATTCCAACTTTTCAAGTTCGACTACCACATAAAATTCAAAGGGCAAAACTAAAGTACAGTACCTTAGGTACTGTTCCTTAAGTTCTCTTTTTAAAATTTAGCTATGTAATTTTTTTCTTATGAGAAGAAAGTATATTATTAGTTAAGTAGTCACATAGCTGAATTTTAAGTGGAGTTCTAAAGAACAAAATCTAAGTATTGTACCTAAATTTTGCCTAATCTCAAAATATACAGACAAAACTTTTGGAATATTAAAATTTAATGGGTGTATTTTAAACATTGTACAATGGAACATTTTAGGAATCATAATATTTCAAAATAGTTTAACTGAGAGAAAAACAGTTGGGGGTATCTACTCGATTTTAAAGTTTACGGAGGAATGAAACTACCACAAACTTAAAGGGCCCTTTTTTTTTTTTTTTTTGGGTGTAAAACGGTCTTTTTTTTACTTTAAATTTTAAACAAATGTGTAAAAAAATAAAAACAAACAAACAAAAATCCAGCCCAAGAAAATTATGGGTGAAAAAGTGAATTTTGGCTTACCAAATTTGACTAAAGCAAAAAAAAAAAAAAAAATTCTAAGAACACAACAAAGTATTACAACATTTTCACAATACTTCTATTTTCAACCGTGGTGAATCTCAGTCTAATGTTTTGTTATCTTATTTTGACCTATAAAAAACTTACACCTCCATAATTGTGAAAATATTATGATAATAACAAAATGTCATGATATTTTCACAATACAATACCCTTATTTTTAGTTGTGCTAGATCTTAGTATGATATTTTATTATTTTATTTTGACCCATAAGGAATTGACACATGCGTCATAACATTTTCACAATATCTCTATGTATACATTGTACTTACAATGTATAGGTATATTTATATTGTAGACACGTAAAAATTGGCAAATGTGTACGATATTTACCATTTGTTTTGTCAAACGTGTATAATATTTGCCACCCTTTGTGTCCACAATGTAAACTTCATTCCAAGTAAAAAGTAAACATATAAAGATCATTTTAAAAATAAAAATAAAAAAAGTTCAAACCAAACTTGTAACGACCCAAGGAAAAGCGCTAGCCACATCTACACTATACCTCAAAAGGACTAGTCACAATTGAGGCTCCTTGCAATTGTTAATAAAACCCAGTTTAACCTAGTAGATACTCGATGTGGGACTCAACACACACCCACACACATCACACAATCAATCAAATTGAGGCATCATTATCTCCCTCACTTAAATCTCTAATGTCCTCGTTAGGGCTCACTTTGTGGAGTAGTGTCTTCGAGCCCACACATGGTTACCGAACCTGGCTCTGATACCATATGTAACAACCCAAGGAAAAGCGTTAGCCATATTTGCGTTATACCTCAAAAGGACTAGTCACAATTGAGGCTCCTTGCAATTGTTAATAAAACTCAGTTCAATCCAATAGATACCCGATGTGGGACTCAACACACACCCACATACATCACACAATCAATCAAATTGGGGCATCACAAAACTAGTGTACTTGAAGGAAAAAAAGAAGGAAAAAAAAAGGGGCAGCTCATTAATCGACTAAACCAAAAACATTGTTCATGAGCCTATTAGATCTTTTTATATAGTTAATAGAAATAGAAATGTTGCCTTTTGTAAAATGTAAGTGAATTCCAAAGATTCTTTTTTTTACCAGGAAAAATAAGGAAAAAAAAAAAAACCTAGTAGACTGTAACGGTAATTAAATAGAAATAGGAATAGGTATTACAATGTTGTAATGTAATATTTATTACTATTCATTTATTTGATGACAACTTAATAATATAACCTTAAAGACAATTGAATGAAAGCATTTTAAATCAAATTTAAGATATATTTTAAGAAATATTTTACTCATATAATTATATTTCCTAAAAAATAAAATATTTTAAATTTGAAAGAGAGATTAGTAATTTTTTCAAGATTTTTTATTTTCATAATTGTTATGTGTGATGATTCCAAAAATCGTCGGTAAGTCGCATAATCCTTACGTGCTCTAAACAAAACCTGAGCAACAAAGAAGAAGAAGACCTCACAAAGAGTAGCGGTGTGGTACCGGCCAAACACCCTCCCAAGGTTAAGTTCGAGAACTTTCACAACTTTAGAGGACTAGAACTAAGGTAAATTATGCGTACCTTGATTTGCGAAGGTTTTAGGGTTTTTATAGTAGAGTAGAGATGACTTTCATTGCTTGGCAGGGGGGGTCTTTCCTTGTAGGGAAGATCCTCATTAATACACGTATTTTGTGGGATCCTTTCCTTATAGAGGTTCCCTTGGTTAGGGTTAATCCTGGGGTATAAGATATTTCCTTGTATAGATTTTCTTGGAAGTCAAACTAAGTCACGCTAAACTCATTGGTCTCTTTATTCTCGCCTGCCTCTTTATTCCTATCGGCCTCTTGCCTTGTTCGAAGACCTCCCGTCAGTTTCATGGAGATGTTTTGTCAGATGTCATAGGGCCATCAGTCATATGGCACCGTTGTTTTGGATTCTCCATCTGCTTGTACGAAGCTGATGGCCCCGGAGGGACCACCGGCCTTGCTTACGTGTCATGACTTGAACCTTATGGCCTATCAGTTCCCCCAACTCCATGGCTCCGTCGGCTTTAGCTAACGGATTGTGGAGTTCAATCATGACCTGTAGCCTTTTTATTATCATGTATTGCCTTTTCTTTTCTTTTTTGGGAAAAAGGGTGTCATTAACGGCTTTTGAGCAACTTTCATTAAATGCTAAGACAAGTGGCACAGATTGGTTGGCCTCGTTTCTAAACAAAAGTGTCGCTTCGTTTTCTGCGCTTCTTCACCCTATAAATAGTTCATCACCTCCTTCCATTTTTCCTCATTTCACCTTTGCGAACCATAAGAGAGAGAGATGTTGACCCGTTACCTATATCACCGTCACCTTACTGTCGTCAGTCCTCGAAGGGATCGTTGCTTTCAATCCATCTACTTTTTATTGTAAGTCTTCTTTTCCTTGTTTTGATTTATGCTTTGGCATCCCGTCCCCCCCCCCCCCCTTTTATGTTTTGAAACCACGTCAAGGTAGGTTTTTAGACAATACCTCCGTCGCTTGTAGGTGGATAGATGTCAGATAGGGAAGCGACGAGTGAACTATCATCGTTAGTTCGTGAGGGTGCAGGCTACAATGAGTTCTTTCTATCAAGGCATCATCTTGAGGAAGACTCCCCTAGGTCCCTAGAAAGGGAACTATCTACCCAGTCCTTGAAGGATGAGAACAAGGAAGTGGATGAGGGAGATGTGGAAGGAGAGGATGACGAAGGAGAAGGGGACGGAGTGGAAGGAGAGGATGGGGAAGAGGGCGAGGAGGAAGAGGACAAAGACGAGGGTGAAGATGACGAGGGGACACCTTCTGGGAGAGGAGGTTCAGGAAGTCAAGAGGACAGTGGAACCCGTCCCTTTATCCTTCTTGCAATTTGGACCGTCAATGATTTTTATCTGACAATAACGATCAACATATTCAAGAACCTCCAAGATTGTTACCAAATCCCCGAGAATGTCCCCATCCGTCTGCATAGGAAGTTCGAATGGTGCTATTCTGGGAAGTCCGCGGACGTTGGTATGTATAATGCCATGTTCCCGGCAAGGTTGAGATTGCCTTTACCGGAACTACACCGTCAGTTGGCCAACTTTCTGGGTTTGTCCGTCAGCCAAATAGCTCCTAATGCTTGGAGGATATTCATAGGAGCTGAAGTGCTTTGGGGTCGTCTTAGTGGTGGGAACCGTCGGCTTACTCTCGATGAGTTCTTTTTATTGCTATAGACCCCAACACATCTCTTCATCCAAAGAGATCTACCACTTTGCAATGAGGAAGATGTCGCTTAGGTTGGTGTTGGATATGCCTGACTCAAATAGAAATTGGAAGAATAGGTACTTTTTTGTCTAAAGGACGGACTGGGTATGCCGACGGGAGGAATGGGTTATTATGCCTCATGGCTTCGACAATACTTGGGGCATTGTAAAGGATTTAGGTTTAGTACCGGTTGTATTTTCACATTTTCTTCATTTATTTGCTATGTATTTGACGTTGTCTGCTTTTTTCTTTTTTCAGCTAGCGTCCGTTTACAAATAATCAACAAGCAGGAGGCCTTCATCCGTCATCTGCTTAACATCCCTTTTAGTGAAAGGAAGTAGAAGGACCTCGTCACCCTTGACACGCTGCACGCTGTTGTGGTGGCCCTAAACCAACGCCTACAGCCCATAGACTGAACACTTACTCCCGTCGGCGTAATTTTTTACTTTTTTAGCTTACTTTTCTTCCGTCCATTTTATACTAACGTCTATTCTTCTAATGTTTGTCTTTTATTCTTTGTAGAAATGGAAGTAGGGAGGCAAAGGGCTTTGGTAAGGGCGTCAACTACAGCACGCAAGTAGAAGGAGAAGAAGGGGGCCTCAACGTCGGCTTCCAAGGTCGACGCCAAGGGGACGTCCAAGCAAAAGAATGACTAGAAGGATGGTCGTCCCCACAAGAAGGGACTGGGCACTCCTATTGGTGATAAGCAACTAAAGCAGCCATCGCCCCCTAAACCCAGCCATGGAACGAGTAAAGGATTGATGACGGTGAAGGGTCCCGTTGCTTAGGGAGCTGTTCATTGTCTACTTACGCATAAGGAACATACCATAGAGATGATTGAATCAATCATCAAGGAGACAGACTTGGACCCTTGTGCCGAGCAAACGACTGAAGACTTAGAGGCGTCGGGCCTCTTCGACCTTTTTAGGGTATGCCGTTTTTCTCAAACTTTGTTCCATTCTTTTGTTCATTCATTTGCTAACAGTTGTCTTGATCTAAGGCGTTGGTGAGCATGAAGGCGCTTCAGGATAGGTGCGGCGGTTTCGCAAGTGCCAGGAGATCGAAAATAAGGAGCGAGCTTAGTACTCGAAGGCCATCCGTACTCTTAAATAGGAGATGACAACTAAAATTAAAGCGCTTGTAGAAGAGACCCATCGGCTTAAGGAAGCAGAGAAAGTGAACACCAATTTGGCAACGGAATTGGCCTTTCTTTATGAACAGATGGAGAAGGCAAAGGCTGGCACCGTGGCGGAGTTTAAGGCCTCCCAATCCTTCATTAATGCATGCGTTGTTTATTACAGTGATAGGTTTGAGGACTGCCTGAAGTAAGTTGGGTCCATCTACCTAGACCTTGACTTGTCGAAGGTTTCTCTTGACGACCCGTTGCCGACGACTCTTGCGGCTGGTGACATCATCGATGAGGAGTCTGATGACTCTACTCATATAGAGGAGCAGATTCCTATAGACAATGGTGTGGTCATTGCCCAGCCTGTTCTCGAGGGCCACGTCGCCACTTCAGTCCTGTCTATTAAAGACCCTTCTGCTTAAAACGCTCAGAACCTTTCAGCTTAGTTTTAATTCTTAATTTTTATGTATCTTATCTTATTTCCAAAAAATAGTAAGTGCCTTTGTTTTTGGGCTTTGTTGTAAACACTTTCCCTTTTTTTATAGGCCTTTGTTTAATATTTCATTACATCTATCGCTTTTAGCCTTGTTACTTTGAGTGTGCTTTTGGTTCCTAATGTGTTTATCTGTCTACCTTAGCATACGTGTTAGGATGCACGCGTCCCCTCAAAGACTCGAGGAACCCGTCTACTTGGATGTACCCGTCTACTTGGGTGTACTCGTCTACTTGTGGACATAATATTCAACCCGTCCACTTAAGGACTTTAATAATGAACTTATCCTCTTAAGGACTTAAATAATGAACTTGTCCTCTTAAGGACTTAATATTTTGAAGGCATCCCTTAGGGTGAATTCATCCACTTATGGACTTGTTAGTTTAGAGGCATCCCTTGGGATGGACCCATCTACTTATGGACTTTGTAATTTAATGGCACCCTTTGGGGTGAATCCGTCCACTTATGAACTTTAGATTTAGTGGCACCCTTTGGGCTGAACTTGTCAACTTATGGACTTAGTGATCTAATGGCACCCTTTTGGGCGAACCCGTCCACTTATGGACTGACTAATGAACCATTCTCTTAAGGACTTGTTAATTTGGAGGCATCTCTTGGGATGGACCCGTCCACTTATGGACTAATTTAATGGCACCATTTGGGGTGGATCCGTCCACTTATGGACTTAGTAATTTTATGGCATCCTTTGGGGTGAATCCGCCCACTTTTGGACTTAGTAATTTTAATGGCACCCTTTGGGGTGAATCCGTCCACTTTTGGACTTGGTAATTTTAATGGCACCATTTTACTTAAGTACTTGATCACAGATGTAGTTTCATAGAGATATATACATACAAAAGTCATATCTGAATAACTTCTCTTATTATGATAAATGTGCGCACAAGTAAGAAATTGTTCTTGAAAGAATAAAAAGTTGCCCTTTGGACTAAAGAAGTACTATATATAGTAAAAATTAACTAAAAGGAAGTAAACTGGAAATGAAGATTGTTGTTGTTCACGTCGTCGTCTACTGGTAGTATCTTTTCAGGTGCTTCGTGTTCCTTAGGTAGTGCAACTTCTGCCCGTCTAGTGTCTCTAGGTGGTAGGTGCCTTTCCTTTACCATGAAGTGATTTTGTACGGTCCTTCCCAATTATGTCTCAGCTTTCCCTAGGAGGGATCTCTCATGGCAACCGTGACTTTCCTTAGGACGAGGACTCCGACTTGGAAATCTCTACGTCTGACTCTGGAGTTGTAATTCTTAGCCATGAGATCCTGGTACCGTGCTAACCTTTGTTCAGCCGTTACTCTTACTTCGTCTATTAGGTCAAGCTGTAGGCGCATGGCTTCGTTGTTCCTATTCTCATCATGGTTCTCCATCTGTAACTTGTGAGTCAAACCTTAGTTGGGATGACAGCCTCGCTTCCATATGCTAGTCGAAACGACGTCTCTCTTGTAGGTGTCCTGGCCGTCGTCTGTTCGCCTATAGTACGCTTGGAAACTCTTCTGGCTATATAACCTTTGCCCCCTCGAGCCGAGTCTTAATGATCTTGAATAAGGATCGGTTCGTGACCTCAAATTGTCCATTGGCCTAAAGGTGGGCGAGTGAGGAGTAGTAATTCTTGATTCCCAGTTGTGAGCAAATATCTCTGAATGAGTCATTGTTAAACTGCTTTCTGTTATTAGAGACCAAGACTCTAGGGATCCCATACCTGTAGATGATGTTCCTCTAGATGAAGCTTCGTACGTTTTTCTCTACGATGGTGGTCAGGGCTTCAACTTCCACGTATTTGGTAAAGTAGTCTATACCAACCACTAGGAACTTCAATTGTCTTTTCGCTATTAGGAATAGGCCCATGATGTTTAACCCTCATTGAGCAAAAGGCCATGGAGCCGTCATTGGAGTGAGCTCTTCTGTTGGCTGTCTAATGACATTGCTGAACCTTTGACATTTGTCGCGGGCTTTAACATAGGCTTGCGCATCCTTTTGCATGATAAGCCAATAGTATCCAGCCTGGATTAGCTTGTGCATCAGCGATCGTGACCCTGAATGGTTCCCGTAGATTCCTTCATGGACTTCTCTAATGACATAATCTACTTCCTCGAGGCTTAAGCATCTTAGGTACGGGCAGGAGAAGCCTCTTTTGTACAAGACATCTTTTATCAGGATGAATCGTGCCACCTGAACCTTTAGCTTTCTTGCAACCTCCTTATCATCAAGTAGTGTTCTGTCTTTCAAATAAGAAACTATTGGTGTGGTCTAGTTGCTTCCTAAGTCTATTTCCTGCGCGCCAACTATGTTTATCAAATGTGAAAGATGAACAAAAGAAAGTACCTTACTGAGGATAAGCATGTGTTTTGCTGATGCTGCTTTGGCAAGACGATCGCTTGCTTGTTCTCTTTCCTGGGGATTTGAACAAACTTGGTTTGAAATTAGCCCACCCGTTTCCTTACTTGCTCTAGGTATTTCTTCATTCTTTCCCCTTTGCATTCGTAGTCGCCGTTCACCTGACTCGTGACCACCTAAGAGTCGCAATACATAACCACACTCGTGGCCCCTGCAGATTTGGCGAGGTCCAGTCCTACCACCAAAGCCTCGTACTCCACCTCATTGTTAGTCGTAGAGAAGTCGAGACGAGCTATGCATTCGATCTCGTCTCCTTCTAGAGAGTGGAGCACTATACCCGCTTCGCTAGCCTACCTGTTAGACGATCCATCTGTGTGGACACTCCATTGAGAATGCTCTTCTACCCTTTGGCCCTCTATATTGGTGAAATCTGCAATGAAGTCAGCGACCACATGTCCTTTTATGGCAATACATGGGCGGTATTGCACGTCGAACTCGCTCAATTCAATTGTCCATAGTGCCATCCGTCCAATAGCTTCACGATTACTCATTGCTCTTCGTAGAGGTTTCTTTGTTAGAACGACCACAATGTGGGCTTGGAAGTATGGCTCGAGCTTACAAGCTGCGGTAACTAAAGCGAAGGCGAGCTTTTCTATCGATGGATACTTTTCCTCTGCGACTTGGAGTGCACAGCTAGTATAGTATACAGGCTTCTGCACCTTGTCTTCTTCTTTAACTAAGCCGCACTGACGGCAACAAAGGAGACGGCTAGATAGAGAAATAGCTCTTCCCCCGATTTGGAGGGACTTAGTAACGATTGGGAAGAGAGGTATGCTTTTAGATCCTCGAAAGCTTGTTGACACTCGGTTGTCCACTCGAAGGACTTCTTCAGTGTGCGAAAGAAAGGTAGGCACTTGTCAGTTGCCCTTGACACGAACCTGTTTAACACGGCTACCTAGCTGTTGAGGCTTTGTACTTCTTTTATGTTCCTTGGTAGCGCCATCTCCATTATGGCCCGTATCTTGTCTGGGTTGACTTTGATACCTCTTTAAGACACCATGAACCCTAGGAATTTTCCAGCCGTCATCCCAAATGTGCATTTGCTCGGATTGAGCTTCATGTTGTAAGAGCGGAGGGTATTAAAGGCCTCCTTGAGGTCATCCAAATGGTCATCTTCCCTTCGGCTTTCCACTAGCATGTCGTCCACGTAAACTTAGACATTTCTCCTAATCTGATGTGAAAAAATTTTGTTTATGAGCCTCTAGTACGTTGCGCCCGCATTCTTGAGGCCAAATGACATCATTTTGTAGAAGAAGAGGCCTTGACTGGTGACGAACGAAGTCTTCTCCTCATCAGCCTCGTCCAGCTTGATCTAGTTGTAACCAAAAACTGCATCCATGAAACTCAACAACTGGTGTCTTGCTATCAAGTTTACCAGGACGTCGATCCGTGGGAGTGGGTAGCTATCTTTGGGGCACGCCTTATTTAAGTCCGTGAAGTCTGCACACATCCTCCACTTTCCATTGGCTTTCTTTATCATCACCACATTGGCCAGCCAGTCGAAGTAGTACACTTCTCGTATGAACTCTGCCTCCTGCAATTTACGAACTTCTTCCGCTATAGCCATGTCTCCCTCTTGGGTGAAAACTCATTTCTTTTGTTGGATAGGGGAAAAAGAGGGTGATACATTCAACCTGTGCACTATGACTGAAGGGTCGATCTCAGGCATGTCTTCATGACTCCAAGCAAAGATGTCGTCCTTGATCTACATCAGGACCTGATCAATCGGGGCAGTCAGCGGGGTGAAGTTTGCGAACCTTCTAGCAGGGGGTTTGGAGCGTCTATCCTTTCGTCGATCTCCGGTTTTAGTTGTCTTCCGTCCCTTGTCCTATCGTGCATCTTCTTGCCTTTTTGTTAAGGTTGAATTAAGGGTTTTGTGTTTAGCTGGTTTCGAGGTCAGCTGGGCCTCCAAGAATTGAGAAAAAGAAGAAACGGAGAAGAAAAAGAAACAGAGAAAGAAAAGAATTTGCTTAGATTGTATTTGCTTATTTTCTTCAATGTACAATAGCCTCCCTCTTATACCAACTTCCAGCTGTCAATAACCTCATCATCCTCTAACTGACCTCTAACCAATTTGGTTTAACTAACTAATTCATTTAGCCCATGACAGCACTATTTACACTTACTAATCTGGTTCTGGTATGACAGCACTACACACTACTAATATACCATATACAAGTACCTGATATAGGCCACTTACTGATACAGTACATTAGCTGATATGGGCCTTTTATACTTATACTACATATACTACTAGTATTAATGTACCAGCAACACACAGAACCACAAGCCAGCAACGCACAGAACCACAAGCCACCTTTCAAGCCTAACAATACCCCCCCCCCCATTAAAGCACCTTGCCCACAAGGTGTGGGAATTGTTTCTGCAGCTAATATAAGGATTCCCAAGTAGCATTTTCAGGACCCTCCCCTTGCCATTGAACTAAGACTTGAGTAATAATCCTTCTTCTCAAATGATGAGACCTCTCCTGCAACACAGCCACGGGTTCAGGATTAAAAATGCCTTCTGAATCCACAGATGGAAGAGTAGGAATGGATGCCACATGCTGACCCCATTTTGCTTTAAGGCAGGAAACATGGAATGTAGGATGTAACTTAGATTCTGGAGGCAAGTCCAACTTATAAGACACCTTACCAATCTTTTTCAAAACTTGAAAAGGGCCATAGTACCTAGGTGACAGTTTACCCAACTTGTTCTGTCTCAAAGACTTCTGTTTGTAGGGTAGCAACCTTAAGTACACCCAATCACCTTCAGCAAACTCCCTCTCAGATCTATGCTTGTCAGCACTGAGCTTCATTCTCTCTTGAGCTGCTAATAGGTTCTGCTTCAACAGTGACAGAAGCTGTTGTCTATTTCTCAAGTGCACATCAACACTGTCAACCTTAGTTGTTCCTGGTATATAATCCAAAATCCTGGGAGGAGGGTAACCAAACAAGGCTTCAAAAGGTGTCAACTTAGTTGAGGTGTGGAAGTTGGTATTGAACCAAAATTCAGCCAAAGGTAACCAATCAACCCAAGAATGAGGTCTATCAGCAGCAAATGCCCTCAAGTAGTGCTCCAAACTCTTGTTAACCACTTCTGTTTGCCCATCAAATTGTGGGTGATAGGCTGAAGACATTGCTAACTGCACCCCTTGCAATTTCATCAACTCTTGCCAAAAATGTGAAGTAAACACAGGGTCCCTGTCACTCACAATTGAGGCTGGCATCCCATGCAGCTTGAACACATAATGCAGGTAGATGAGCTACTTTAGCAGCAGTATATGGGTGAGACAATGGAACAAAGTGGACAAATTTGGTCAATCTATCCACTACCACCAAAACCACATCCTTTGACTGTGATTTGGGAAGGCCCTCAACAAAATCCATGCTCACATCAAGCCAAGGTTTATTAGGAATGGGTAAAGGCTGCAATAATCCAGCAACATTACAGGTCTCAGTTTTCAGTCTTTGACAAGCATCACATTCCTTGACATGCTTCTTTACATCTTCCCTCAAACCAGGCCAATAGAAATCTCTTTTGACCCTATGCCAAGTCTTAAGGAAGCCTGAGTGACCCCCCAAAGGACTATCATGAACCTGCTGTAACACAACAGCCTTCAAAGCAACACAAGAACCCAAATATATCCTTCCTTTATATAAGAGTAACCCATTCTGAATTGAAAATCCTTTAGGAACATCCTTTCCTAATTGAAAAGCTTGAAAAATACTCTGCACTTCTTGGTCAGTGGTATAGCTAGCTTTAAGATCAGCCAACCAAGATGGAGTAGGAAAGGAAACCATACATAAAACCCCTTCAGAAACATCATCACCAGGACTTAACTCTTCAACTTCAACCTTTCTGGACAGTGCATCAGCCATTAGATTATCCTTACCTTTCTTATACTCATCCACAAAGTTATACCCCAGCAACTTTGCAAACCACTTCTGCTGAGTTGGAGTCCCAATTTTCTGCTCCAGCAAATACTTTAGACTCTGCTGATCAGTCTTGATAGTGAATGGTCTTCCTACCAAATAAGCCCTCCATCTCTTGACTACAATAACTAAGGCTAGAATTTCCTTCTCATAAGTTGACAAAACCAAATTTTTTCCTTTAAGAGCCTGGCTGTGATAAGCAATAGGCTTGCCTTGCTGCGTTAAAACAGCACCTATTCCTCTCTCAGAAGCATCACACTCCACCACAAATGGCTTGTTAAAGTCAAGCAAAGTCAATACAGGTGGTTGGACCATAGCTTCCTTAAGCTGATGAAAAGCAAGTTCAGCTTCCTTGGACCAACAAAATGAGTCCTTCTTTAATAATGCAGTCAAGGGAGCTGCAATAGTGCCATACCCCTTAACAAATTTTCTGTAATATCCAGTAAGCCCCAAAAAACCTCTTAATGACTTAATATTCTTAGGAAGAGGCCACTGCTGCATGGCAGCTACCTTCTTTGGATCAGTATGCACCCCTTCAGCAGTGATCACATGCCCCAAGTACTTTACTTTGGTACAAGCAAACATACACTTAGATTTTTTTGCATACAAATGGTTAGAAGCTAAAGTCTCCAAGACACTTCTGAGGTGCATGACATGATCAGCCACAGATTTGCTGTAAATCAAGATATCATCAAAGAAAACTAACACAAACTTCCTAAGGAAGGGCTTGAAAACTTGGTTCATCAAAGATTGGAAGGTGGAAGGAGCATTGGTTAATCCAAAAGGCATCACCAAGAACTCATAGTGACCCTCATGTGTCCTAAAGGCAGTCTTGGGTATATCCTCTTCCTTCATTCTGATCTGGTGATACCCCGACCTCAAGTCAAGCTTGGAGAAAACAGTAGCCCCATGTAACTCATCCAACAATTCATCAATGATAGGAATTGGGAACTTGTCCTTGACAGGGATGTTGTTTAATGCTCTATAATCAATACACATCCTCCATGAGCCATCAGCTTTCCTAACCAACAAAACAGGGGAAGCAAATGGGCTACTACTGTTCCTGATTGACCCCACTGATAGCAACTCCTTCACAATCTTCTCTATTTCATTTTTTTGATAAAAAGGGTAGCTATAAGGTCTCTGGCATACAGGTTGAGCACCCTCCTTAAGCACAATTGAATGCTCATGACCCCTGAGTGGAGGCAGATCAGTATGAGTCTCAAAGACTTGGCTAAACTCTTGCAGCAAGGAATCAACTTCAGTAGGGACTCTAACTTCTGTTGTACCTACTTCCTCACCAAAAATCTGTAGCAACAAACCTTTCTTTATTGAAGTCTTAAAGAATGTCTCACAATCCACAAAAGAGGAACTTGAAGCTGTAGTCAAACCCTGTAACAAGACTTGCTGATTCCTATATTCAAAACTCATAGTTAAGAGCTTAAAATTCCATTGGATTTCACCCAAATTACTTAACCACTGAGTGCCTAAGACCGCATCACACCCTCCTAGTGCTAAAACATGAAAATGGATGCAAAACTCCACCCCTTGGACAATCACTGGCACATCACTACAAAATCCTTGAGTCCTCATAATAGAACCATTAGCTACCTTAACTTCCAACACTTTTGAAATATCTATTCCTAACTTTAAACCTTTGACCAATGATGCATCAACAAAATTATGGGTGCTACCCGAATCAATCAAGATTACTAACCTACTACCATTAACTCTTCCCTTAACTCTCATTGTTCCAGGTGTAGGGGTACCTGCGAGAGCATACAAAGTAATCTCAACATTTTCATTATGATTGGACTGAACACTTCCATCAATTTTATGCACTATCTCACCTCCCAACTCCTCTTCTAATTCAGTTATCCTTACCCCAGAATTTTCACCATGAATTAGTTCAATCCCTTCTAAGAGAAAAAATTTTGCATTCCTACATTTATGTCCTGGCCCCCACTTCTCATCACAATTGTAACAAAGCCCCTTTTTTCTCCTTTCATCCATCTGTGCAGGTGTTATTCTCTTAACAGGTATACTGGACTTGTTTGCTACTATACCATTACTACCATTATTACCATTATTTTTGGGCAAACCAAGGATAGAGTTCTTACCCGAATCTGGTGGATACTTCACACTCCTTTTGCAACTCATCACATATTCTTCTTGAATCTTGGCCAAACCAAAAGCTGCATTCAAAGATTGGGGGTTGAGCATCCTCACAGGTAAACGTATTTCATCCTTCAAACCTCTCAAAAAACAGCTAAGCTTGTGCAATGGAGAAAGCCCTTTGATTCTATTGGAGACTGCTTCAAACTCAGCTTTATACACAGCCACTGTAGTAGTTTGTCTCAGCCGTGTCAATACTTCCATGGGATCATCATAGGCAGTTGATCCAAACCTCACGTGTAAGGCTTGCACCAAAGAGTCCCAATCAGAAAAAACCCCAGCTTCTTCTGCCTCCTGGTACCATATCAATGCCTCCAATTCCATGTGAAAGGATGCTATCAATAGCTTTTCTGCAATTAGGGTTTGGTAATACCCAAAATACTGGTTAGCTTTGTAAACCCAGCTAGCAGGATCAGCACCCGAGAATCGAGGAAAATCCAACTTCACAGACTTTGCAAGCGTCAAGGTTGAAGAACTTGGAATTGAATTTGATTGAACATTTCTCTGAGGTGATTGCTGATTTCCATCTAAAGAATTTAACTTTTGTAAGATCACATTGATGTTTTGATTCATTTCATTCAAGGTTCTGGTATGAATCCCCTGAATTTTTTGTATTTCTTGGATTTCTTTGTTATGATGATCAGAGGTAGTGCGAAGGGACGCAATGGCTTCATTAACCATATTCATGGCCGCTGCTCGAGTCTCTGTCATGGAAGCACAGGAATGATGCTCTGATACCAAATGTTAAGGTTGAATTAAGGGTTTTGTGTTTAGCTGGTTTCGAGGTCAGCTGGGCCTCCAAGAATTGAGAAAAAGAAGAAACGGAGAAGAAAAAGAAACAGAGAAAGAAAAGAATTGGCTTAGATTGTATTTGCTTATTTTCTTCAATGTACAATAGCCTCCCTCTTATACCAACTTCCAGCTGTCAATGACCTCATCATCCTCTAACTGACCTCTAACCAATTTGGTTTAACTAACTAATTCATTTAGCCCATGACAGCACTATTTACACTTACTAATCTGGTTCTGGTATGACAGCACTACACACTACTAATATACCATATACAAGTACCTGATATAGGCCACTTACTGATACTGTACATTAGCTGATATGGGCCTTTTATACTGATACTACATATACTACTAGTACTAATGTACCAGCAACACACAGAATGTACCAGCAACACACAGAACCACAAGCCAGCAACACACAGAACCACAAGCCACCTTTCAAGCCTAACACTTTCCCTCTTCTTGGGTTTCTGTTCTCGAGTTAGTAACATGTCTTTTACGTTCATGTACTTAGTAGCTTGATAAAGCACGTCTGGCATGGTCTTCGGGTCGTTTTTGTATAAGGAGAATAGAAACTTCCCCTTCTGCAACCCATTGGCGAATGCAACAACAAGTTTCTTGTCATCAGCTTCGTCTATCGAAATGGCTTTCTTATTGAAGCAGGTTATGTAAGATCTCAGTGTCTCGTTCTCCCGTTACTTGATGCTCATCAGGCACGTAGTGGACTTCTTATACTTATGCCCCTCGATAAGGTGTGAGGAAAACTATGCTTTGAAGGTATCGATGGAGTTGGGCGTTAACCTGCTGAACCACACCCTTACGGGACCCTTCAGCGTAGTTGGGAAAGCTCGACACGTGATCTCGTCTGCCATACCCTGTAAGTACATGAGGGATTTGAACGACTCCAGGTGGTCTAAGGGATTCTTTGACCCGTCATAGGCTTCTATCTAAGGCATATGGAATTTTGCAGGAAGGGAGAATGAAGTGACGGGTGCCGTGAATGGTGAATCCGTTCGATGGACTAGTTCGTCCAGGTCGTTTGACACCCGCCCATTGAGGGCATTCATCGTGAAGTCCATCCTCTCCTTCATCATCTACATCTCTACGACCATATGCGATGGTGCCGTATCTGCGACGGATGGACAGCTGGTATCTTGTCGCTCTTGTCTAATCGGGGCATTACTGCCTTCTAGTCCTTCTCGGTCCCTTCTTTCGACGTTGGTGCCCTTTTGCTCCTCTCCGTGGCTGTTAAGCCCAGCATCCCTTTGGCATAGCTGTTTCTCCAGGTAGTGGTTTTGCTTAGTAAGGCATTCTACAGTCGCGGCTAGGATCTGTACCTGTCTTTCAAGGGCAATAGTGCGGGGTTCATCTCCGTTATTGTTGTTGGTTGCCATCGAGCGAGTGAGTACCATACAACTCTTTGTCTGGGAAGTGTTTAATATGGCTGATAGTGTTTTCTCTCTTTCCCACAGACAGCGCCAACTGATGATGCCAAAAATCGTCAATAAGTCGCACAATCCTCACGTACTCTAGTCAAAACATGCACAACAAAGAAAAAGAAGACCTCACAAAAGTACCGGTGGGGTACCAGCCAAATATCCTCTAAAGGTTAAGTTAGAGAACTTTCACAGCTCTAAAATGTCAGAATTGGGGTAAATTATGTGTATCTTGATTTGAGAGGGCTTTGGGGTTTTTATAGTAGAGTAGAGATGACTTTCATTGCTTGGTGAGGAGGGTCTTTCCTTGTAGGGAAGATCCTCATTAATACACGTATTTTGCAGGATTCTTTCCTTATAAAGGTTTCCTTGGTTAGGGTTAATTGTGGGGTACAAGATATTTCCTTGTATATATATTCATGGAGGTCAAGCTGGACCCGTCGGTGTCTTTATTCTCGTCTGCCTCTTTATTCCCGTCGGCCTCTCACCTTGTTTGAAGACCTCCTGACAGTTTCATGGAGATGTTTTGTCAGATTACATAGGGCCGTCAATCATATGGCACCATTGTTTTGGATTCTCCGTGTGCTTGTACGAAGCTGATGGCGCTGGAGGGGCCATCAGCCTTACTTACGTGTCATGTCTTGAATCTTGTGGCCTATCAATGTGTATATGGAAAGTTTGTTTATTTGAAAATATATTAATTTTAGAAAGTAATACACCTACTAAAGAATAACTATTACAAGTATTTTAAAGATGAATAGTTATTTCTCATTTTAAAGAATAATTTTTCATAAAGAATTATTGTTTCCTGTAATAAAAACAAAACCAAACTACTAAATACTAAATCATATAAATAACTATTACATTACAGTGCCTATTACAATCTATTTAACACACCCTATGTAGTTTATTTTCTCTAACATTTTCCTATACCTTCTTTTCTTTTGGTCAATATTTTTTTGTATTAGTATTCTTGTATGTTTTTCTAATCTGTTTCAGGGAGTGAGAGGAATGAGATTGATTTGAAAATCCAACATAAAATAGTTCACTTGAATTGTGTAAATATGCCACCTGCATCTTGGATATCATTTGTCACACAGCTTCAGTCACATTCAAATACATAATATATTCATTTTCCTTTCTCAATATCCTCAAATAACTCAAATAACTATGTTGTCTTTTATTAATTTTAAATTAAAGTCGGTCATCAATTGTAACGATGTTTATTATGAATCTTTTTTTATAATGTTTCTCATGTGTATTGAAGAACACACATCTACAACCAAAACTACATTGAAATAAAGTTTTGAGGTGAAGAAGAAGAAGAAGAAGAAGTAATTGAGGTGAAGAAAGAGAGATAGAGAGATCGTAAACCAAACAACTAACTTCAAAGTGGAGCCTACTGTTTTGAGAATTTAAATCTCACAAAACACTCTTCAAATGCCCTTCCTAAACAGCCCCAAATATCTCTATTATTCAAAAAAAAAAAAAAAAACTATTTTTTGATAGATACCTAGAATTTTTAAAACAACAATAAATTTTTGATATAGACAAATTTTAATCTTAAATCTTGTTGAGGCTCATTTCTGAAAGCCCAATAAGGAGAATAAGCCCAAGAAATAACCAAAGAATAAATAGAAGAACCCATCAAACTCGAGCGGCAGGAATAATAGAATATAGGCCCATGAAACAAATAAAACGGGTCTTGAAGAAGTAAATGGGCCTGAAAAGGTCCGGAAAGAGAGAAATGGCAAACTATGGGCCACGGGTGCAGAAAAGTGAGTATGGGCCGCACCAATTGCGGCAGGCCCAAAGTAAAGCAAGTAAATAGAGCCATGGGAAATTTATGGACTCTAAGGAAAATGAGGTATAGTTGGGCCGGGGAAGCCCGACGAGGTAGTAAAGGCCCATGGAAAGCACGAGATTGCAAAGGGTCAAGGATGCCCCAAAGAAGGACAAATAGGACATGAGAGCTTGCAGGCATGTGTTGACACCCCATTTTGCAACCCGCATTTAACCTCACAGGAGGGTAAAATGGTAATTTCACCTTGGAAATATGCATCTTGATTTTGGTCACTAGATCCTTAATCTCATTTCACCAAAATGATCTTGATGTTGTAACGATCAAATTGACTGGTCATAAACCCTAATCAGACCATCAGATTGAAAGTTATCATCAAATCAAGTTTTAATGGCCGAGATGCACCATCACATGTTGAGTCCGACTATATGTGATTATGAGCAATTGATTTTGATTGGTTACAAGTATAATCAATTTGAGATCAATGATGTGTCATAATTTAATTGGTTAGGACTACATTTTATGGTAAGGTTGCACACACCTAATTAATTAGATAGTTAAACATTAATTATTCAATGAGTAATTTGTGCAATTATCTTTTAATTAGAGTAAATTTGGGACCAATTAAGTCTGAAATGGGAGTGATTGGAGCCATTTAATGTTAATTGGGAGCTAATTTGGGACCTATTAATGTTAATTGTGCTGAAACAATTTTCTAACAAATGACCTTTACTCACTATTTTATCAATATCTCTCAGAATATTTTGAATCTGTGAATGAGGTTAATTTTCCCAGAAACTAGACATCCGGGGCTTCAATTTGAGCATAAGAATGAAACAATTCCGATCAGAATTGAGTCAGATATGATTTTTCGAAGTTGGCTCCACAGGCTGTTACAGCAACTACGGGAAAACCGAATTTTGGCTTGCTCCTCACTCCTATCAATCTTTCCATTTAATGCACCAGATTTCCCCAAAGGTTAAAATGAGGTCTAGGTTCATGATTCTTTGTCAACCCTCATTAATGGCCTTCCATTCATATTTCCTCTACTACTACTATATAAACCCCCCTCTCCTTCATTCCAAGACAAAAAAAAACCCCCCTCTCTTCCCCTCTCTTGAGTTCTAGTGAAGTTGAGTAGTCTTGTCATATCTTGGTCTTCCTGAGACTCGAGGTATTGAGTAAGACTCACTCTTCCTCTCCTAACTCTTCTTTCCCTCCACCCTTAGGACCTCTACCAAGAGTCTCCCCTCCACCATATGGATCTTGCATGAAGGTATAATTTCTTTCCCTAACTTGTTTTTTGTGTTGCCATGATGAGAATTTAGGATTAAAGCATGAGAGTAACTGTTTAAATTCTCTTGAATATGTGTGAATGTTCTTAAATGTTTTTATGTGTTCTTCACATGCTCTTGGTTGTTCTTTACATGTTCATGCATAAACACTAGTTTAGATCTTAAACTCATATCAAAAATATGAAAAACATGTTTGTTTTGTAATTCTTTCAAATCCTTGAATCTAGGATATCACCATACACACACATTCACTAGAATCTATTTTTCAATCCATATGCAATGCTAATAAATTGAATTAGGGTTTATCACATGCACACACTTTAAATTCAAATTGATTGACTTACATATTGGATGATGTGATATGAATGTTGGCCACCATAGTCTAGAAGACCGGTTTCACCGGGCAAGGTGGGTGCCTAACACCTTCCCACCTTGTAACATAGCCTCCGAACTTAGATCAAGGGTTAGTAGATCAAGTGCTTATCCTTGTAATTTTCAATTTTTAGATTGTAACTAGGAAATAAAGCCATGTACTTTATCTTAGATTGTACTTAGGATCAAAGCCATGTAATTTTCCTATGATCAATGTAAATTCAATTTAAAATTAATAAAATGAGGAATTTTTCAATTACGGTTTTCTTATTTTTCCAATAATTAAATAAGTGGCGACTCCATTGTAAAACCCTTAATCTAAAGGGGAAAATATAACTAGTCGAACCTCCATTTTGAGAGACAATAACACGACTCCACCCATTCACGTGGGTTTGGCCCAACACCGCCTAAAAAAAAAGGGGGGCCGGGGGCGCGGTCTCTCACAGCATGTTTGGCAAGAAAAGCCCGAAGGGCTTATTAAGCCATTAAGAAAGAAAGCAAGCGGTGAACCCAAAAGAGGCCCAATTGTATGGAGCGGCCATCTTGTTAGGGTGGTACGGCAAGAAAAACAAAACGCACAAGGAAGCAAGGAAACCAAGGCCCACAATCAAAGGCAAACCCAAACCACGAGCAACGAACCAGGAAAGAAATAAGCCACGACAGGATAAGAAGGCAGGCCGCGGCAAATGCATGACCAACAAGCATACTTTGGACGGACACGAGGATGAGGCACGCGCAAGACCCAGGTCTCACCAGCCCGTACCCAGCCAATACGGGAAAAGGTGGGCCATGGGTCAAAGGTAAAGAGAGGTGTGGTTTGGCGGAGGGGAGAGGAAAGAACCCATTTCAAGGATCCCGCTCAGGCCACTTTCGGGTGAGTGTCCTGCTAGGATGACATAGCATCTGAAAATGGCAAAGCTGAGCTGGAACCTTTCGGTGCATGCCATGAGGGAGAAAGAGAGTATTCTGCCATGATAGAAGAGAATGCCACAATAAGCTAACAGACAAAATGCCCTTGTCTTCGTCTGGTGATGTAGTGCGGCGCGGCCAGCGCAGGAACGTGGCACTGGCTGAGTACCTGACTAACTAGTAATGGTCGGCAAGTACACACATCGAACAAAGACGGTTAAGGGGGTAAAAAAGTAAAAGCAGTGCCTCGGCAGGCACTATATAAGGGTGTTCCTATGCATGAATAAAGGGGAGAAAAAGGGGGAGAAGTAAGGCAGAATTAAGAAAAAGATAAGAAAACAGAGCAAGTAAAAGTATAAAAAACAAAGTAAGAAAACGAAGGAGAAGTAAGAAGATAGGCATGTACCGAAGTGGGTTATCATTTCCTCTCTCCCTCTCGAAAAACCACCCTTTCCGACTGCTCACGCTCGGAACAAGAGTCATCTAGGGCCGTTCCTTCAAAGCCATTAATTTCTCCTTTAAGAAATTAGTCGCATTGAGGGAGTGTTGTTCCCTTTTTGGCTTGGGTTCATTTGATATACTACGGCAGACTAATAAACTTGCCATCATTTCTTGCTTATTTTCATACTCTTTCCTTTTAAGTTCACTTGGGTCGTTCATTTCAATGTTTGTTTATTTATAGTGTGACGAGTGCATTTCCTATACATCTATTATATACCTGCCTGCGGCAACTGTTTTAAAAAAGGCCTGCCTGCCATGACTACGTAGCACAAAACTGTAACGGGCCAAGGCATAGCTTGCGCACAAGCTGGCCCAAAGAGAGTTACAACTGGACCGATCCCGACTCTCCAACCCAGAATATCTTGGGCTTAGTACGGCATGATGAGATATTCCAGCCCAATGTCAAAGTAGCAGCCCAAAGCCCCATAACAAATCTCTTATTTGAGAGAGAAAATATTTTGCAAATATTGAAATTTACACATTGTAGTGGGCTTTTTTGTGCAGTGTTGGGTTAGACTATTTCCTGACGTGCTAGGCCCAAAGTATTCTCGATCAGGGAGTTAGGACCAGTCCAATTGCAACCCACCTTGGTCTGGCTTGTGTGCAAGCCACGCCCCGTTTTACCGCGTTTTAGATTATGTGCCCATGGCAGGCAGAGTTGCTAAAATGATTATGACAAGCAGATATAATAAAGATGATAACAAGATTCATTCACTAATTAGACAAAAGTAAGTAATGAATCATTGCAAGAAATACGTATTTTCGTGAAATGGCAACAAAATGAATACAGGGAAAATATTATTAAGCTTGTTAAATCGGGATGAATATTAGTCTGCTGTGGTATATTACGGGGTCTAAGTCAAGAAGGAAAACGTTTCCTCAATGCGAGTAATCCCTCTATGGGAGAGATTAATTGCTTTGAGGGAGTGGACCTAAATGACTTGTGCCTAGGGAAGTCCTCCTGTCGATGGTAGAGAACATGGGTTTGAGAAGAAGAGAGGGAATCAACCTATTTGGTGCATGCCTGCTATTCTGCTCTCTCTCTCTCTCTCTCTCTTTCTCTCTCTCTCTCTCTCTCTCTCTCTTTTCTTTTTGTTTTCTTTTTCTTCCTTTTTTCTTTCTTAGTTATTGTGATTCTCTCTTTTAGGCCACTATTGTCGTCTTCTCCTGTGTTTTTTTTTTCCTCTGTTTCGTGCATTGTAGGTGTCCTTATATAATGCCTGCCGCGGCTGACTTTTACCATTTTAGCCTTTAACTGTCTTTGTCTAGTGTGTGTGTCCTTGCCGACCATCACTGATTGGTCAGGTACCCAGCCAGCGCCACTTGCCTGTGCTGGCCGCGCCACTCCATATCACCAGGTGAAGACATGCTATTTTGTTTGTTTGCCTGCCGTGTCATTCTTACCTGCCATGGCGTGGGTGTTTTCTCTCTCTCTCTGTCCCTCATGGCATGCATCTAGTGGTTCCAACTCAGCCTTACTTCTTTTGGGTGGCATGTCATCCCAGCAGAACACTTCCCTCAAAAGAGCCTGAGCAAGAACCTCAAAATTGGTTTTCCCCTCACCCCACCACTAGACTATGCCCTCTTATCTCTGACCCATGACCCACCACTTCCTGTATTGGCTAGGTATAGGCTGGTGGTGTCTGGGCCTTGCGCGTGCCTCACTTCCATATTCGTCCAAAATCTGTCTACTGCTCATATGTTTGTCGTGGTTTGAAGGTCCGTCTGCCCATTCTGCTGCTCGTCCGTAACTTCTTATAGCGTGGGTTGTTTTCCTAATTTCACATTCTTTATGGCTTGCTCCTTTGGGGCTGGACTTTGCCCGATTGTGGGCTTCCTCTCCTTTATGTCTTTCCATGTTTTACTCTTGAGGTCTCGTTGTTACTTCCTGCCACACCATTCCACCATTCACGTCGTGATGTTATTTGACCCAAAGCTACTAGGCTTCTTTAGTTTTGCTGTTTGTTCCTTTTTCTAATGGCCCAATAAGCCCATTAGGCCTTTTGTTACACCGTTCGCGGGCTCCCATGTCCCGTTTCTTCCTTTTGGGCGTCCTTAGCCCATTTACTTTCTTGGGGCGTCCTTGGCCCTTCTTAATTATGTGCTTTCCATGGGCTCTTACCAATTCATTGGACTTTCTTGGCCCAATTACTTCATACTTCATCGTTGGGGTTTATAGACTCTCTATTACCCCTTATTTTCTTTACTCATATTTACTTTGGGTTGCCGTGGCGGCCGTGGCCCATTCTCACTTTTACATCCATTCTGCCCATGGGTCTGCTACTTCTCTCTTTCCGAGCCCTTTTAGACCCATTACTTCCTTGAGGTCCATTTGCTTGCTTTATCGACTTATAATCCATTATTCCCGCCACTTGGGCTTAATGGCTTTTTTATCCACTTACTAACTCTTTTCTACCCGTGTTGCTGTGTTTCTTCTTTTCTGCTGAGCTCCCAAAAAATGAGCATCAACACACATCAATGGTACAAACTGCATTTTAGCTTTGCCTTGGCCTAGCATTCTTGACCAAATGTAAAAATGCAACAATATGAGAGTTCCTACCACCTTTTTTATGTTATTTATTTATTTATTTATTTATTATTATTTTCATTTAAATTTTGATATGACTTTTTTAATATTTAATTTAAAATTTAAAATTAATTTTATTAGCTACATTAATTTTAAGTGTGCCAGTTATGCACATGACGTCGTTGCACTAACCAAATTTACTATTACCCAAATGTAACCAAATTTACTATTACCCAAATGTAGAGATTAAAGTAGCATTTTTGCCTTCTTTTTTTTTTTTTTATACTTGGTATTGGGTTTAGGTTTTGCTGAATGCATAGAGTTTAGATGCTGTGCATCGGCTATATCATTTGGACCTCACAACTCGCAAGTCCACTTAGACTTCGTTGCCGTTAGCTGGGCAAGCGTTTTCGACAACAAAGTTGTTGCTTTGGAGGTCCAATAACTCTTGTAAAACACTCTTTTGAACTTGATCATCTGGGCCTCGTTGTAAAGACTTCTTCTGCATAAAATTCTATTTTCTCATGCTCAGCATACGAGGATAGAGTAATAGGCGGGATTTTGGCTCCAATGAGAGAAACGTCTTTCCTGGAGCATGATTATGAATTGCTTCTTTGTTCAGTGCTCAGTCTACAAACTGGGATTTTCTTTCCTCTCTATTTATTTTTTTTTTTAATTTTTTTTTTTTTTTGGGGGTGGGGGGAAGGGAGGGTATGAAGGGGAATTATGTGGTTAGGACTTTGGACTCGGACCCGTTCTGTTTTGGATCTGTTTTGGGTAGAAGCAGGTTTTGATACGTAATATGTTGGGTAGAATACAAGCATTGTAGCCCAACTGGTTGGCATTTCCTGATGTATCCATAACATCCAGTGTTCAAATTCCCCTGCCCATTGTAACTACAAAATTATCCTAAAAAAGAGTCATGTAAATTTTTTATAATAAAAAAAATTCCGTATCATTAAAAAAAATTACTGTCATTACTCCTTTAGACACATTTTTGTTTACTACACAAGCTCACTTGAAATTTTGCCCTGCCAATTGTTGCTATAATATATTAATATATTTATATCTCAAACTGTCCAACCATTAGTGAAAAAAAAAATTCAAAATTATAGGAATCATTTATTACTACGAAAAATATTATCCTTTGTCAAGAGTCAAGACATGTAGCTTGCTCCGTATAGCAGCCTAACTCCTAAGCTAAGCATACCTTGTAACCCAAATTAAGAGCCATAGTCATCTCTTCCTACGTAGAGTATGTAGTTCCACCCTAGATTGATAGTGCAAAATAATAGTAATAAAAAAAAAGGCATTCTGATGGGAAGTAGATAATAAAAATATTCAACTCCTTGGCTACCAAGAACAAGCTTCCACAGAATTTAATATTAGCACACAACTTTTTCCTCTTATTAATATTCTAGGTACCTCAAGTCCTGCCCAAGTCTTTACACTGATCACCTTAGATTAAGATGAGTGCTCTGGGAAAATTGGAATTCTAAACAAAATTTAAGTTCCTGACAAATATGAAAAGGGCGGAGGGGGAGAAAATTTTGGGTTAATGATAGAATTGGGACTTATATGCCTACCTTGGCAAAGTCTTGCTTTCTTGAAATTTAATGCTACTAAATCTCATCAAACGGTAAACATTTTTGCACTAACTGGATGGAATTTGTACCAAATTCACTCAATGGACAGACTGAAATGATATTGCTATTTAGAATAACTGGATAGAAACTTGGTTACTTCAAACAGTCTTCGTCCATGTATGTCAAGGAGAAAATGGTGGAAGTAATGATTATTTTTTCTTAAATATGCTGATCCTAAAAGTGCAGAAATATCAATAAAAAGCACTAAAATCTAAAATTACAACGGGGTAAGGCCACCATTTGAATCATACAAGCAATGGCAACATCAAAATGAATAAGCTTGTAACTAGAAATGATCAAACTACTATCTTTAATGTTAGAAGAAGAAAAACTTGTAGCTAAATGCTTTTAGTTATATTACATAAATGATAGCCATTGGTTAGTAAGAAACAACAAAACTGTAGGGATTAAAAGGATACAAAAGAACAACAAAGAAATAAAAAATGCAACAATCTAATCTTCTCCAAATGAGAATACAAAAGTAACTTGTTCTCAATGTTGCTTCAAATATTCAAAGACAAACAAATTGTTAGAAAAATGCATTATAAGTTAAATACCTATTACCTACAAACTTCTGATAAAGGTAAGCAGCAGTAAATCTCTACGTACCTACTATTTTTGCCATTAGCAGATATTCTATTAAATTTCTTCAAATGACCTGCAGAAAAGGTATACAAAATTGTGAAAGTAGAAAGGATTATTATACACAGCACAGGATCATGACAAGCAGCGATAATCAGGTAATTTATACACCCATAACTCATCATCTGTTTTCCCCATTCTTCAATGTAGTTAACAAGTTCAAACCATTTTTCTCTTCACAATCTGCTCAATGGTGTCTCTCAACAGACCAACCACTTCCAATCATATAATTCTTAATTCAACAATTCAAACATAGCCCCATATCAAGAGCACTACCTTTCCTAACGCTTTGCCCATATATCATCTCATAAGTTTCTAATTCAAATCTTAAAAGGTTTTCACAATTCAGATCATCCAATACAGGAGATTCTAATTCAGCACAGATAGCCTCCTAAGAAATTTCACTAGTAAGGTAAACTACCCCACCCCCTGGTAATGTCACTAATAAGGTAAACTTAGGTGTTGAGGATGCTAGGTCAGTCAGTTGAGTTCTTAATCAAAGCATAAATTTAATCTCTTCAAGCATTAGAACATATCAAACCCAAACCTTCTGAGAAAGAACATAGTTTCCTCTCAAAACTACCTCTATGAGATCTTTTCAACTTAGTTAAACTAATCTTAATTCCAATTCTATGACTCCATGTCTTCTATTCAATTTATTAATACAGGCAATGGCCTATAACTCTAAGAGCAGTCCTGATTCAAACTAAATATTATTGGATGAGCATTACTATCAATAAATTAGCAAATAAATAACTGACTTGCTACACATATAGCAGAGATGGAAATATGTTAAAAGTCAATATATTTTACTAGTTACAACTAGACTGATATGCTCATAAAGATCCCCCTCTTTGCAAACTACTCCAGCTATACAACTAATTCAAAATCACTCCACATTTGCATCCTACACAAACATGCCTGTCCAAGAACAAGCTATAGAAAACTGGAGTAATACTAGCAGCAAGGAGGAAATTAAACCTAAAGCTAAGGAGATGGTTTTCTGAAGATATGAACAGAAAAAATAAAATAAAATAAAAGACTACATTGCAACAAAGAGAAAATGAAGGTTCAGCTTTAACCAACAAAGTAGGTATTATTTTCACCCAACAGGTCTCCAAAACCTTATCTGAATTTTAGTTTACATTTTTCCCCCAGATAAGTAAGAGAATTTATTAAACTGGGTTTGATAAGTTCTTGTACTTTTTAATCACTGTTTTATGTTTCAAATTTCTACTTACACCATAATTTTCCTTTAGGTAACCATGCAATTGTCAACTGGATAGTTGGAATAGCATCAATTTTTTGTGATCTTAGTTTACCTTTGCTTTTTGGGATATTCTGTTTTTTATAACTAGCTCTGAAAGAAATTTAATTGTGATTCCCATGAGCAATCATCTATTCAGGGAGTTTCTAGAAATAGTTAACGCATTTCCTTGTGAATTCACCATTCATTTCATAAGCGTGACTGAAAGAAAAGATAGTTCATATTATAATCCCACTAAATGTACTTCCTAATTTATTTTGAAAATGAACAATGAATTAACAGTCAAAACCTCAAACAATTTTGTAGAACTGAATAGGTGAGTAGAAAAGATAACCTCTTACTACTAGCATAAGCATATTT
Organism: Lithocarpus polystachyus; assembly: GCA_033629205.1. NCBI lineage: Eukaryota > Viridiplantae > Streptophyta > Magnoliopsida > Fagales > Fagaceae > Lithocarpus > Lithocarpus polystachyus. The sequence goes on from CM066166.1 coordinate 67,478,202, forward strand.
TGACAGTATTTCTTTATAAAAGATGGAAGAATAATGGAGAGCAATAAAAAAACTATTAAAGAAAAACTCAGGTCATAGGATGGGAAAGCAAGCAGCAGGCTGCAAGAATTATATTTCACAATATTATAACAATTCATGTACACCTCCTTACGATCAAATAGCAACTTCAACTGTACATTTTAAATATATAAGAAAAAATCTATAAGACTAACTTTCAACAAAATTAGAGAAACCACTCCATAAACTTGTCAGCTAAGAGGAGAAAAGGAACAGAACAAACACCAAGAGCTGACCCAACAATTAGGCAAGAAATAGTTTATTGTATAGCTAATTATTTCAAGAGCTCAAAGAGGAAATGGAACTCAGCATCTAAATTAGAAGCCAAATTTTTGCTTAAAAATAGACAGAAGGGACAAGGAGCTGCTATATTCAAGCTAATGAGAAAGAAAAGGGGCTCTTATTCCTTGTTACCAAATCTCTTGGCAATGATTGGACGGACATCATCGGCATCAATCAGGGTCTCTAAGAAAGGAAGTAATGAAACTAGTGCACAGTCTGACGGATCATCAAACCAACTCTTTATAGGAATCCCATTATTGACTTGCAACCGGAAAACCTGAAATGATCAAAATGAGATAAGGCTTAAACAATCAGAATCAGGAGTTTACCCTACAGGTACAACTATTGTTTTGTTTTTGTCTTTCTTTTTTTTTTCCACCCCTTTCTGTGCACCCTTATATTTTTTTGGATAACATACACTATTTTCTCATGTCAATATTATGTAAGTTCTGAAGACCTTATTCATACCAAGGGCTAGCACTCAAATCTTTGCCTTCCTAGATTTTTACCAGACATATCATTTACTAGATTTTAGTATGAATTTCCTTCCTAGACATATGCATTTCCATAAGTTCCAAAGTTCATCAATTACTTCTTAATTTCTTAGAAATGCCAAGCAGAACTGTGAATATCTGAACCAGATAATGGGAAGATACTGTCTTACGTCAAGCCATGGAATCAAACAAAATGCCAGGTCTTAGACCTCGGGTCAGCATTTCCTCCCCCCTTCCCCCCCCCCCCCCCCCCCCCCTCTTTAAAAAAATTCTTTCTCTATCTCTGAAGAAATGCACACCTTCAAGAGTTAAGAAAGTCCAACTAAATCTAAGTTGATACCCCCTAACATAATCTGAAAACAGAAATATCAACCTAATGATTAACACCACTAAAATAAATTTTCAACATCTCAAGAAGTGACCCAAAAAAAAGGGACCAAGCCAAGGACCAAACTACTGAGATAAAAAGGGCAGCTGAGGTACCTGTGGAGAATTATCAACTATGGCAACTTTTGCAAGATCAACACCTAAAACTGTCAAATCTTTAGTGTAACTGCCATCTGCAAAAATGCATGATTCACGGTAAACTCGGCGAGATATAAGCTTTCCATCTGGATCCAGTATATCAAGAAGTTGCTCTGCATAGATGCTTTGGCTTGCAGTAAAAATAACAACTTCAAACATCTCCGCAACTCTCTCCAAGAACGTGTGGAGGTAAGGCCTCTGTTTCACATATACAGTGTGCTCTTTCATATTGAAGAAAACAGAGAAGGTGAAGTCCGCATCATCACGGTGTTCCAATGTAGAGTGGACAAGTGTTTCTGCATATAAGAAAGTCAAGACCAAACATAAAAATCAAAAGAAATAACAATATAATTACATTGAACAAATGTTAAAGTTAAGTGCTACTCTTAGATTCCAAGTTGAACCACAATGTAAGGGCTCCATGAGAACAAAGGCTCAGATTATATAATCTTTTAACAAAATTCACTTGAGATTATCAAGAATCTATTAAATCTCTATCCCATATTGGTTTGAAAAGAAAATTTCATTATTCAGAAAATCTTTACCCATGGAAAAAGTAAATTTTCAAGAAACTCTTTATGAACTCCAAATTATGCCAAGATCATATTACAGTAAAAAAAAAAACATACATATAAACATATCGACTTATACATAATGTGTAACTGAATGCCTTCTTTTGTGCTTTCTACAACTCAATGAGTCCAGCAGTCAACTAAAGTTTTTGTAACAATAAGCAAGTCATTTGAAATAAACAAGGTTCACTGAACAGTGTCATCTTCAGAGCTTTGGGATGTTTCTCATGTGCAGGCAATGTGCACAGTATCTGAGAATCGAACCAAAAAAGCTTGATGATCAACAACGAATCCTATTCCGGATTGTATCACTTAGGCCAATCACTTTAGTTGGATCTTCAAGGCCAGATCTGGGACCAACATAATCTGTTGAGTACTTGAGTTTTCACTATATTCACTTTCATTAGCTTTTAAATTTGATTTTCATCTTTTTAATGATAAACTGCCAATTGGGATTTATGAAGATGAACAAAACACCATTGGAAACATATAAGAATTTTTCTCCTCCTGCTACAGAAAATTCGAAATTATGTCTAGGTATAGATACCGTGACATGACCATCTACTGGGTGCATCTTATAACAACAGTACAAATGAGTTTGATCAACTTATTGTGTAAAATGACTGTGTCATTAAGTACTCATCTATATAATGCAAAAATATTTGACCATATAAGATGATGTTTACTAGCAGGTTGCAGTACAAGTGAATGAATTGGACTTATAAATCCCAAAGTATTAAAGTTCAAACCATATTCCAGGAGAATTTGAGATATCATGTTAAACTAATTCAGGATAACATAAGTGAGGGAACAACTATATATAACTCAATTTCCTTACCATCCAAATCAAGTACTAGTGTTACAGCTTTACTGTTCTCAGCTTCCTTTGGCAAATTAGTTGCCTGAAAGTTTGACACCACATCTGATAGTTCTGGTAAATTTTTTATGAAAACTTGCGGATCGAAGCACTCTGCCTGATCTGAGTCAGAGTTAACATCAAATTCTTGGTTGCAGGATCTCATCTGATCAATTGCTAGGTACAAGCTGCTATTATCTGAGTCCTTTAAGGCTTCTTCACCAGATTGGGCATCATTGATATCACTCATTTTCACAGTTTCCTCAAGGAAAGGCAACATTATGTATTGCTCAGCCACATCAAACAACATACTCGGCTCAGCATAATCGTAATTAGGAAAAAAATTTGCATCACCAATATCACCATCAAAAGCATTCTCATTGACGGGTAAGCTAGCAACAATCATGTCAGATATATAAAAATCTGATACATCACAAGTTTGATAATCAGATGAGCTTCTATTATCGTCACTGTCATCAGCTCCCAACCTTGACATGTCAGGATCATTGTTATTCCCTAAAACAATTTACAAAAAAGGTCAGGTATCAGATACAATCTCTTCAAAAACGTATGTAAAAGTTGCTAACTTGACATGGTTAAAGTATGTAAACAGGAGCTGAAATGCATATCTTTTATGATTTCTTTATCACATTCAATTTGGAGTTCATGTTCCAGACAAACCATATTTACAGCTGCAACAATATTGTTCCAGGCAAAGCATGTTCCTGGCAAGTTAGGGTTCATGTTCCAGATGAAGAAGCTTGGAATTCATGTTCTTATTACTTCTAGCAGTCGAAAGTAGTGAAAAATACAATAATTTCTTTTATAGTCAGGGTTTTGAAAAGCTGCAAAATATGCATGACCCAGTTTTCCACGCCTTCAAACAAACAACATTATTGAAGAATCAGATTTTCTATTACCCAATTTAAGAAGAAAGAATTCTCCTGAATTAACAAAACATAAATGCAAAATCTAGCCTTCAATGGCTAGAAATTGGGAGACTTGGTCCACATGAATGAAGCAAATGTATGGAAATATAGGCAGGTAAAAGAACATTCCACAATTGTTTAATTCCTATCTTTTCTCTTTTTCTTTTCTTTTTTACTCTCAGCATACCACATTGATTTGTAAAGTTGTATTCAAAATAAATAAATAAGTGTCTAATAAAAAGCAACTGTTGTTCTTCAACTTTGGTTGGGGTTTCAGAAGCACATCTAGAAGTCTTTCATGACCATTCCCACCTATAGAGAACATAAAATATAGTAGATTGACTTAGTTTCAACCAACAGAGTTGCAAGTCAGACCTGTATCACCGTCAGCTTTTAGTTCAGTATCGTTTTCAATGGGCTCCAAAGCAGGAGAGAAAATTGTCTCTAAGTTTGAATTGTGAGTAGATTCCTGCAAATTAATGAACCACCACTGTTGGTACCTTACCACCAAAATAGATTAAAGAAGCATAGAACACAATAAGATCATGATATAGAAGCAGTACATGGAGGACAAAATTCATAACTGAAACTTTTAAGGACACATATGCTATCTTTTTGACAAGTACATATACATATATGCTTCTTTGTTATCTGAATAACTATTTGCATACAAAATGGCACAATAGAATTTCCAGTCAATTTCAAAATGTCTTTAACAACAAAAGGTAACCTACAATACTTGCAAGGAGGTCCAGGGAGAGGTAAGAAATACTCGCCTCCTTGCCATTCACACCTCATATTTAACAAGAACTTCCGTGTTTTCCAATGAAAATAACTTCTCCACACTTGTGGCCTCCACTTGATATACCATATGTTTTTAACAGTGAATAGGCAAGAAGGAGCAAGCTCAAATAGATATTATTAAATCCACTAGATGTCACAAATATTTACTTATTCCCCACGCTGCCCTCTTTCTCAAATTTTTACTTATAGAAAAATATATATTTACCCATTAAAAAAAATCCTAGATAAATAGTTGCAATCAACTATATATCTATAAACCCATCACAGCTTCCACATGCACCTTGTGTGCTCCACATGCATCAACTTCATGTGTTTGTTTTGAAAGGGTCACAATACAAAGCAAAATCTTCTTTGGTCAAAACAATTAATGTATCTCAACCAGATTTAATAACTACTAAGGGTATCCCAAAATGACAAATTAAAGAAATAACAGTCTGGTCTTTGCAAATAAAAATTTTACCATTCTTTCAATGGTTGCAGAATCTACAAAGAATGATGGCTGTTTCTGAAACTGAGAAGTTTCTTCATTAGGCAATTCAGCACAGTCTGTAGCTTCATTGCTTTCAATGTTCTCAACGGGCACTTGGGTGCTTGAAGAAACTATAAGAACGATCAGGAGTGTTAACAATGCATCTCTAATGACAAAAACAAACTGAAATATGCTTCTCTAATTACAAAAATAGGAACACAGTCAGCCCATAATGCTTGGAAATAATAAAACTCATTGTTTGTAACATCAAATTGTGGTTGTATTCAGTGGAACACAAAACAGAACAAAATACCAATATATCACACAAACAATTTTAACTATTCGGCAACTGATTTTTTTTTTTTTTTGAATAGGTAACTATTCCACAACTGATAAAAAGGTAATTAACTTCTTTTCTTCAAAGTGGGTTTTTTTGTGTGTGTGTGTGTGTGTGTGTTGTTGGGGGGGGGGGGGGGGGGGGGGGGTTGTGGCGGCAAAGAAATGGATTAGAATCTGGTGGAACTAGCTCTGGCAAAAATGGCACTTCCTCCTCTTATAAGAATGAGTGGAGAGTAAGGACATAGATTCAAAAACCACAAATTGCTAATGTAACTTACCAATAAAAAAAATGGTGGAAACTAAGGGAACATTTAAAAGGTGCATTTTTTCTTTGCTTCAAATAACTCTTAGTGCTTTTTTGAGCTCTTTTAACCTTCTAGATGTCATTTCTATTCGAGTTGTGCTTGAAGTCTGAAAGCATTCCTGTTTATCTCTTTGAAATTCAAAGCATGCAGAAAGTTTTTGAATATTGAATATCACACACACACACACATATCTATATATATATATATATATATATATATATTTTTTTTTTTTTGATAAGTAGCACATAGTTATATATATAACAAGACACTAATAAAAAAAAAATTGTGGAAACTAAAGGAACATTTAAAAGACGCATTTTTATTTTCATTTTTTGCTTTTGATAACTTTTAGTGCTATTCTGAGCTCTTTTATTCTTTAAGTTAAGTGAAGACTGAAAGCATTCATATTGATCTCCTTTAAATTCAAAGCATGCCAAAACTTTTTGAATCTTGAATATTACATACACACACTGATATATAACAGGATACTAACATTGTGCAATATTATCTATGCTTTACTATTACAAAAATAAAATGTTATTTTGAAACGAAGTACCAATGTCACACGATTTAACAGATTTTTGTCCACCCTTGGTGATCAAATTGGTCAAACTAAACCTACACTGGATATCTATCTGTTGATAGCCAATAATAGAGAACTTGAAACCTTCATATTAAATACACAACACATTGTTTGAGAGAAAAAAATCTTAGGTGTAGTTGCTTACCATCCTGACATTTGTGAATACAGGTGTCAAATTCTGCTGTTTGTTCAGTAATCCTGACATATGAGCATGATTTTTTGGAAACTTTACTCGACTTTTGGCAGACATGAAGACCATATTTTTCTTTTAAACAGTGCATGCTCAAATTGTGCTTCATTTTTAGTGATGGCATTTGATCTGAACTGCTGATATGTACTGCAACCTTGATTTGGGAACATCAGTGGGAAACAACACCCTCTAAACAATCAAATCAGAAGCAGAGACTGGATCATGGAAATGATAAAGATAAAGAGGACAGATGTTCAGCAACCATTAGAAGCAATGAGAATCATGCAGTATAGTATTTATGCACTAAAACATCATTTAAAGTCAATGTTTGTAAATAGAATTTCAGTAATTAACACATAAGAAAATTAACTAGCAGATCCATAATCTATGTTAGATTTATCACCAAGAACACCAGAAAGTTTAGCATAAATTAGTTAGGTGTAGTTAGTTTATCACCATAATTATCATAGCCAGAACTATCACTAACCAAGCCAAAGAACATGTTACCAAGCCAGAATGCCTAATAAAATCAGATCCCTCAGGAGTGCTATCTTTAGCATGCCAAAGATTGACTCTATGCATTCGAATGTCCTATTACTCCTATACATACACCGAATTAGAAAAGGGGGTGCTACTCTACAAGCATAACAAACCTCTCACTTTTTATAACACCCCTTCAAGCAGAAAACTTCTATACAACTGAGTGTGGCATCCGCATCACCACTACACCCCAAAGAAGGAGAAGACCAATATCTAAAAGCACCTAGCTACCAAACATGTAATAGCGAGTGATCGACAATCTCTCCATCTCACTTACCCAATATATCAACTTGGGTTATTAACTGATATTAATTCGTTTTCTTTTGATGATCGGTACAATGTAATAATCTGTTCCTATGCTGCCATCCATGCAGAGAAAGATCACCTTTTCAGGACAAAAGTTTGCTTAATACTCCCATGCGTGGACAATCACATCATGCTTCTTTCAGCCGTCGTGTAATTGACAAAATCATAAAATATCCAGATAAAGCAAATGAAATCATATTTCCCCTCTCTATATATTAACCATTTTTTTTTAAAAAAGTAACAGAGTACTTTCTATTCGAACATGCAAATAAAATAAAACTTTTTCTCTTGTTTTTGATAGGAGATAAAGGTTTTATTGATAGCAAAATGCAATGTGTTTACAATGGTATACTCACGACAAAGAAAGAATACAAACAAATCAAATAGCAGATCTAACAGAAATAAGGAAACTTTTTCTCTATATAATAATAATAATAATAATAATTACAATAACAAAAATGACATCAACTTGGATGGCCCACATAATCGGATGCAAAAGAGGTTTCAAGTGACAGGGAGTAACAGATGATCAACACCTTAAATTCTTTCTTTTTCTTTTTCTTTTTTAAAGAAACAAACACACACACAGGGGGAGAGGGAAAGAGGTTCTAACACAAAGACACACCAAAACTCCAATCAAAAGCCATGATAACTTTTAAGGGAGGCCTTAAATTCTTTCAAAGCTAGGATTTTGGTTTATTACATTTAGTAATGCGACAAAATAAGGTCTAAAATGAGAAAAAGGTGACAACAACTCACTTAAATTGACACAGTTTTTGCTTTCGAAACTCAAATGATTGTGTAAGGAAGGTTTAATGAATAAGGCTCTCTTAAATGACCTTTTCAAACATAAAAGAAAACGAGTCCAACATTCAAACACCACGACACCATCACCAAAGTCAATACCGCCGGTTCCAACACCACCAGAGCCCCGATCACAATTAACAACACCACTAAATGTGTTTTTCCTATTCTGTGCATCCAAACACACTTCAACATCAAAAATTCACTGTCAATTGACTCATCCATTTGAGCAGGACTACATCCAAAGATAGCAGATAATAGAATCTATCCATTTCTGTTAAAATTCAAAGGTGTCTAATTAAGGCATAATATTAATGTGTAATTGCTGACTAAATTGTGGAATTTAAAGTCCTAACAAAAACAAAAGGAAACAAAAATAAAAGAAGGGTATAGAAACAGTAGACCAACTTATTAACAAGACAAGAATTCCAAAACCCAAGTCCAAATTACCAAAAACTTTCTAGTAAAGTTTTAAAACAGAAAGAAAAGTAGAAAACCCAAGTCAACCAAGTAGTAATTCAGAACACCAAACTCAAAATCAAAGTTGAATTCATAACATCAAAAAAAAAAAAAAAAAAAAAAAAGAGGAGCAACAACAATAATTCAAACAAGAACCCATAATTAAAACCAACCCATGAAGCTAAAACCCTAGAAAGACCAAGCTGAGATGACAGTTATACAGTTAAACGACCATTTCAACACAGTAAAAGCAACCCCAACAAAAAAAGAAAAAGAAAAAAAGATTGAAGTAAAAGTAAATGAAACTCTAAAATTTAGCTTTGAACCAAAGGAAGAAACTAAAAAACAGTGGAATTAGAAAGAAAATACAAATACCTGGTCTGGTATAGGAGCTCAAAAACTCTCTCTGTCTCTCTCTCTCTCTCTCTCTGGGTGTGTTCTCCGTCTCTGACTTTGTTGGTACTCTTTTTTTCTTCTCTTTTTAACTTCCACGAACGGTCAGACAAGAAGTGATGTTGGGTTCTGTTGGATCATACGGACGGCTGAGATTGGTATATTTGGGAAGTGGTTTAGACCGGTGGGAATGCGCCACGTGTGCTGTGAGAGACCAGCTCAGCGTGACGCGTTGACACGTGCAGCTTCGCGGAAAGAGAGGGAGAGTTCGGAATTGGAGTTGGACCGCCCCCACGTACCTCTATTGGCGCGTGCTCTTCACACTCGAAAAAAAAAAAACCTACTTGTTTCTCTCCTTCGACGGTTGCGTGTTCGCTAACGTTTGTGCGTCTGTCTTTTGACGTTCTCTTTTACATAAGCCTATGTATAATCTGTGTAGTGTTCTTTTCTTTTCATTTACTGTTTTGCCATTGCTTTTTTATTTTTTATTTTTTATTATTAGGCCAATGTACCAAATGATTTGTGGGGTCGACAATGATTGGATTATAGATCTCTTATTTGAGGTGTGTAAGAGATTTTATTAATTGAACTAATTAAAATTCATCCGCAACAAAATTGATTATGAGATGAGAAATTGTTACTAGTTTTAATATCGATCTACTAGTGATATTATTTTTTTTTATAACACTTTCACAATAAATTCTAAATGATTAACGGCTATTAATCAAAGAAAAAAATGATTTAAATAGTGAGTTCAAATTATAATCCATTAACAATTTAACTTTTAGGATTTGTTCTGCCGTAATAGTTTTCTACCTTTTTTTTTTACCCAGTAACCACGGGCTAATTTGGATTTGTTGTAAAATTTTGGTGTAAATGTTGTGAACCTCACAATACTCAAAAGTAATTTCACTTTGATTAGTTAAATGGGTTTACGCATGATTAAAAAAATGAAAAGATCTTACCAAAAAAAAAAAAAATGAAAAGAAAGAGATGTATATCCAAATTCCAATGTAAGCCAGGTATGGTTGAGTATGGTAACGCATGGCAAGTGGCAACCACTTCAAATATTTTAAACCTAAGAATATACAACTTTTTTTTTTTTTTTAATTTTTATAATGCTGAATAAGAATCTGCTACTTGGCTGGAATGATTTGGACTAGGTTTGGACCTTTTGGTTAGGTTGAATTCAGGCAAGAAAAATAGAAAGGGGGAATTAAAGAAAGAGTTCTTTTCACTTTGTTTGTACGGACAAGAAAATAGGGTGTAGTCTTTGGTGTTCTTCGTTTTCCACTGGAGTCCACTGAAATTAAAATCAACTTGAATGCATGGGGGAGGAAATGTGAGAGGAAAATAGTGCAAGAAATGTGAATGACACATTAATTCATTGTCTATTTGCTAGCCAGTGTTTCATTCTGACCATATGTGGGAACCACGACTTAAAAGCATAGGGACTTTTGGGCATTCCCTTAAATACATGTTCCAAAATGGAGGATCAACTAATCATAAATTTCCCCCTAAAAAAATAAAATAAAAAATAATTATAAATTTGCTAATTATTTTCATTAAAAGATTTGACGTGGTCCACGTACATTTTATTTTAATTATTATTTATTCAAATTATTTATTTATTTTTTTTAGTAAGTGTAATAAATAAATACCTATCTTATTAAGATTCTTTTTGTGAACGGAAACTTATAACATTGTTTGGTAGAAAAATGCATCTTTTGGTGAACACAAACACTCTATTATGGAAGAATATAAATAGAGAACCAATGTCAAATTAAAGGAGTCTCTAGTCTAGCCTCATAAATTAAAAGTCTTTGTTCCCCATCAAAGGGTATTATTTCTTCAAATTCAATAATTTACATTAGGATTTTTTTCCTTCTTCTATAAATCACTTGAAAACAACAATGATTGTTGTATTTTCTTCGATTGTTTTGAAATTTCTCACATATATATTTGAACAACAATGGCTATGTTGTATTTTCTTCTGTTGTTTTAAGATTTCTCACATATATGTCCCCTAAATTGAGGGATTTACACATAGAGTTATCACTTGAAGTAGGCTTAGAGGCACAAATCAACTATTTTCTTTAAGATGATATTTGCCCTTATTTGATTGTGTTTGCTATCGGGCTGTAAGCAAATCGTCTTCAAAGATACAACTAAGCATGAATTCTACGTGTAACAATCTTGGAGAATCTTAAGAATTTTTCTCTAATAGTATACAAAATCTATAAAAGGTTTAAAAGCTATAAAAAAAAATGTGAATAACTATATACGAATGATTATTTATAATTAATGAATAGTTGCCATTGAAAATGCATCTTTGAAATGTCACTATAATTGGAACAAATTATCTAAAACATTGTCTTCACTATTACTAGTTGTTGGGGACTCAAAAGGCTTCTTTCCCCTCATTTTTATGCAACAATCTTGTAGAAAACACAATTACTGCAACTGTCCACTCGAGTAATAACCATCCCGCTCGAGCAAGCCCTTCATAAATCTCATGTCCAAAAGTTCGTATGTACTTTGCCTATCCCTTGCTCGTATCTTGTTCAAAATTCTTAACCATAATTTTGTCTCTTTTAATTATTCTTTAGTCTTCCACCACTAAATTAAGATCACTCACATTTTTATTAAAATATTCTTTAGTCTTCTACCACTAAATTAAGATCACTCACATTTTTATTAAAAGTGGAAACTATAATGCATTATTTCCAAGTTACAACCTAAAAAGTAATAAATACATTGACAATAACTAATCTAGACCAATCGATTTAAGCTCGAAGGCTAAGTGAGAAGATAAGAAGGTATTAAGTACTCATCTTACCTGGTCAATTTCCTAAAAATTGGTCAACAAAGAAATCTCATTGTCAAACAAAATTGAATCCATCCATGCAGTAATGTCATCCATTACATCAAAAGAAATTAAAACTAAACTCTTTCAAAAATTAATCCATAAAGAAAACCTGAAATTCTTCACAAGGGAAAAAAAAATGTTAGTCTACACTCTACATGACGTACATATTGAATAATAAGAAAAACAAGCATGCGAGAATTGTGATGCGGAAACCGAAATCACGTGCTCATGCACTGTGGTTTTGCGGCTTTTGCTTAATTTGTTGCGGAGGTTTAGCGAGAAAGTTAAGTGTTTTATGATGATCTCTGTTGAGGCTCACTTTTACAATAAAACCCAGAAAGAGGAGAGAGCTCATAATCAAAGAACAAGCCCAATTAAATCTAAGCGGCAGGAATAGATCCGTAAAGCAAGCAAACAGGTCTTGAAGAGGTAAGCGGGCCTGAAAAGGCCCGGAAAGATAAGAACCATGGGCCGTAGATGTAGGGAAGTAAGTATGGGCTATGCCCATTGTGGCAAGCCTAAAGTAAAGCAAGAATACGGAACCACAGTTTATGGGCTCTAAAGAAAATAAAGAATGGTTGGACCGCAGAAGCCCAACAAGGTAATGAGGGCCCATAGAAAACATGAGATTGTAAGGGGCCAAGAATGCCCCAAAGAAGAATGAACGGGACACGGGAGCCCGTGGACTTAAGAGGCAATAAGAGCCCAGTGGACTAACCAAGCCATTGAGAAAGGAATTGATGAACCCAAAGAGTATAGCCATTTCAATACAGCAGGCCCATAGCCGGGGCGAGCCCAAACCACGGGAAGAGAATCGATGGTCTACACAGAGGCGGGAAAAGTAAACACCCAAGCCATGGCAAGCGACTAACCGACGAATGAATTTTGGACGGACATAGGCATGCGCAAGGCCCAGGTTCACCAGCCCGTACCCAGCCAATACAGGCGAAGGTGCGCCACGGGTCAGAGGTAAGGAGGGTGTGATCTGGCGGAGGGGAGAGGGGGCGATCCATTTCGGGGCTTCCACTCAGGCCACTTTCGGGTGAATGTCCTGCTGGGATGACATAGCACCCAAAAATGGTAAAACTGAGTTGGAGCCTTCTGGTGCATGCCATGAGAGAGAAAGAGTGCTCTGCCGTAGTAAGAGAGAATGCCACGGCAAGCTAACAAACAAAATACTCTTATATTTGTCTGGAGATGTAGTGCGCTGCGGCCAGCGCAGGAACGTGGCGCTGGCCGGGTGCCTAACCAACCAGTAATGGTTGAGTGGGTACACACATCAGACAAAGATGGTTACAGGGGTAAAAGGGTAAATATAACGCATCACAAAGTGCTATATAAGGTGCTCCCGATGCACAGAAAAAGGGGACGGAACCGAGGGAAGAGAAAGAAAAAAAAAACAGAGTAAGAAAAGAAAGAAAAAAAAAACAGAGTAAGAAAATAAAGAAAGGAAAAACAGAGTAAGAAAATAAAGAAAAGAAAAACAGAGTAAGAAAGAAAAGAAAGAAAAAACAGAGTAAGAAAGAAAGAAAACAGAGTGAAAGAGAGGCAAACTAGGCATGCACCAAGATGGGTTGTCGATCCCTCTCTCCCTCTCGAGAAACCACATTCTCCATGGACTCGTATTTAGAAAAAAAGGTCATCTAGGACCATTCCTTCAAGGTCACTAATTTCTCTTTAGAGAAATTAGTCGTATTGAAGGAGTGTTGTCTCCTTTTTGACTTAAGTTTTCTCCGACATATTACCGCAGGCCGAAAGCCTGATTGACTGGTCGAAGAGTCCTACTCCTTTTCTTCCTTGTGTCTATCCTCTTTAAGTCTATCTTTATCATCTTTATGTTTTTATTCAGATATTTGCTTATTTAAAGCACAGCAAACTAGTTATATATGTATTTGTAGCATACTTGTTTGCGGCAGTTGTTTATAAAGGATTCGTCCGCCACAATTTCAAAACGTGATCGTGCTGGACTAAGGCATAGCTTGTGCACAAGCCGGGCCAGGGTGAAGTACAATTGGGTCAGTCCCGACTCTCCAATCCAGAACACACTTGGGCTTAGTACGGCAAGATGGAATAATCCAACCCAATACAAAACCGGCCCAAAACGCAGCAACAATCTCTAAGCAAACATGTGGGCTTTCGTGATTTGGTGGAATTAATGGATTTTAAACTAGGAAGCACAGACACAAACACGGTACAAATGCAAATATGACACAGCGACTCGAGTAATTTTAAAAAAATTATAACATGACACAGGATATAACATCAGTACGTATGATACGAGTACAACAATGGTACAATGCGAGTTGGACACCTCAAATGAAGTATTCATACTACCTAAGTTCTAAAGCATTTGGAGATGTTTCTTACCATTCCTTTCGTTATTATGAACCCATAGAAAAGAAAATAGATTCGGTACAATGCAAAGCGGATTGTACCATCAACTCTGACGAGAAAATCTCTTGAGCTTCAAATAGAGATTAAAGTTACCGTAGTAATGGCTAAGAGGCTAGAGACTAGAGACAGAGCTTGACACAGTTAGTCTAGCCACTACTACAAAGCAAATGCGGTAGTGGTTCAGTTCAAAGAAGCTGAGTTCCACTAGCATTAAGGTAGTGATCGTTCGGGATTCACATGACATTGGAATTGTTATGGCGTTCTGGATATCCACTTTAAAATATGGGGCATTGGTAAGGTGCACCTAAATTTGAAAGTTTTATTAAAGAGTCTCGTAGGCTTGTAGCTCAATTAATTGACATATTCTCGTAATTTCAAAACAGACATCAAAAGTTTAAATCCCCATTTTTCGATTATAACTATTATAGGGGTGATAGGCACAGTAGTGTATGTTGGGCCGTGGGCCCTATCCAAGAACATCTAATAGTCTGAAGATAGATAGACGTTATCGCGGAAGTCCATATTAGTGAATGAAGACAAGGGTCTGGTCATGAGGGTTCAAGAAAGAGGTCTAAGGATAAAAGACACATCGGCTTGTCAGAGCAGAGGTTAGAAGGGCGGGCCTGCCATCAAGAGCAGCGTTTTAGGCAGTTCTACTGGTAAGGATAATCATCAGGAAGGGATAAGGCAACAAGAAAATAAGAAATATTTAAGGAAAAGCTGCTGCCACCGCATTTAATGCTCTGTAGCTAACCCTCTGACCGCATTAATGTGGAAGTGATACTTGAACAGTGATATTTAGCCTTACAGCTATCTCTAAAAACTTCAAGAATGTGCTAATAGAACAAGGATAAGGGCTAGCCATTAGATCAACACGTGGATGGCTGAGATGGAGCAAAGAAGGGCAATATAAAGAAAGAAAATCCCATTGTAGAGGGGCATCTTTGAGAATTGGTAAAGAAAACACTGTAGCAACAAGAACTGGGCTTGTAATCAAATTCAAAAAAAATATATACAAGAACTAATCTCCTCGGATTGTGCCGAGGTCGATTTTCTTCGAGTAAAACTAGTTTATCTTTGTTTTCTTGTCATCAAGACCCACTATAATTGTTATCCAACTCATTAGAGTCTAGTTTTCTAACTCATTCTCTAAAAATTCATTGTATTAGACTTTTTGGGCCTAGATCCTTTTTCCTTTTGGGTTTAGAAACCAAACTGTGTCCTTACAATTGGTGCTGTCGGTGGGGATTACTTGAGCTTTAGTGAGATCAACGTTCAATCATGGTGGGCTTAGGGCTAAACCGAGAAAAGTCCGTTGGGTTCCAACGTCAAGATCATTTTCTCGATCATAAGCGAAGAAGGGACCGAGAGGTTAATGTGCACACCACACACACCAGTAGGAGCCAATCCCGAAGTGGGAGTCACATCTCCCATGAAGAAGCTACCAAAAGCATGTAACTAGAGATTGATCGTCTGTGAAGGAGGTTACGCTGCGAGCGACGTAGAGGAACTCCTTCAAGTTCTAACCATTCTTCTGATGATGATAGAGACAATAGCTACCAGCCTAGGTCAAGAACTCCTCCTAGTGAGTCTTTTTCGTGTGATGACGAGCGCTATGACAAGCGGAGGGGAAAAGGCTCATCTCACAAAGGCCTGGGCAACAATGCCATGAGTAGGGCTCTCAATCAGATTTTCAAGTCACCTTTTACTCAAAGGATTGATAGAGGAAAACTTCCTCAGCGATTTACTCAGCTAACATTCACTATGTATAATGGCAGAATGGACCCTGTAGAGCATGTGAGCCACTTCAACCAAAGAATGGTTGTTCACTCTAAGAATGAGACCTTGATGTGCAAGGTGTTCCCATCAAGTTTGGGGGCCTGTGGCGATGAGATGGTTCGATGTTCTGAGAATGGGTTCTATCAACTCCTTTAAGGAGCTCATAAGAGCCTTCGGTTCTCAGTTTGTAACTTGCAGCAAAGTTCCTTAGCCCTTAGACTTCCTGTTATCTATGACTATGCGAGAAAGGAAGACCCTAAAGCCGTATTCTGACAAATACTAGAAGAAGTTCAATGAGATAGATGAGAATTTTGATGATGTGGCTATAAGGACATTCAAGGTCGGCTTACCTGCCGAGCATGGTTTGAGGAAATCTTTGATTAGAAAACCTGTTAAGAGTGTGTGTCAGTTCATGGACCGTATTGACAAGTATAAACGGGTCGAGGAAGACCAACAACAAGGGAAAGGAAAGGCTAAGGTGGTCCATCAGAATAGAAGGGATTTTAGGTTGGACAAATACAACAATAACCATCATTTGAGGGATTTTGTTGGGCAATCTAGACCTACCACTACTCAAGTGGTTAATACGGTATTCCGAGAACCAGTGCATCAAATCTTGGAAAAAATTAAGAATGAGCCATACTTTAAATGGTCAAATTAGATGGGAGGAGAGCCTACGAAGCACAATCAAAGCCTTCATTGTCAATACCACCAAGAGCGAGGACACACCACAGAAAACTGCAGGACTTTGTGAAGTCATCTGGAGTAGCTGGTCAGAAGTGGAAGGTTGAAGCAATTTCTATTTTAGCCCAGTGGGCAAGAAGGCCAGACAGGGTCGAGAGCTTAGAGAGATGTTTCTTCAAGGCCACCTCTGGGTACAATTAGTGTTATTCTGGTTGCTCTAGGGAGAACTAGTTCTCATCTCTTTAGGGTGATGTCCATAGCTCGGCCACTCATGGAGGACTCCTCCCCTGAGCCGAAGAGGAATAGGATGGAGGTCCGACCAGCGCTGAGTTTCTCGGATGAAAAGGGTCAAGGAGCTGAACACCAAGCTCACCAAGGCTGACAAGGAGAAGAAGAGCGTTGGGGCTGTTTTGTAAGGGGCGGAGAGGCAGGTAGAGACTCAGCGCAAGCAACTTTGTCAGGCCGTGGATGAGCTTGCTGCATCCAAAGAACAACTTCTTAGCATCCTCTAACTTTTTCTTCAGGATCTTTATTTGCTCTTTGGATGCAGCAAGCTCATCCTCGGCCTAACAAAGTTGTTTGCACTACATCTCTGCCTCCCTCTCCACCCCTTGCAAAGCAGCTTCAGCGCTTTTTTTCTCCCTGTCAACTTTGGTGAGCTTGTTGTTCAGCTTCTTGACCCTTTTCATCCGAGAAACTCAGCGTTGGTTGGACCTCCATCATTTTCCTCTTCGGCTCAAAGGAAGAGTCCTCCGCGAGTAGCCAAGCTATGGACATCACCCGGAAGGGACGAGAACCAGTTTTCCCTAGTGCAACCAAAATAACACTAATTGTACCCAAAGGTGGCCTTGAAGAAGTATCTCTCTGAGCTCCCGACATTGTCTGGCCTCCTTGCCCACTTGGCTGCAATAAAAA
The DNA here is from genome assembly GCA_033629205.1 of Lithocarpus polystachyus. Classification (NCBI taxonomy): domain Eukaryota; kingdom Viridiplantae; phylum Streptophyta; class Magnoliopsida; order Fagales; family Fagaceae; genus Lithocarpus; species Lithocarpus polystachyus. The sequence continues at coordinate 67,495,750 of CM066166.1, forward strand.
TTGCTTCAACCTTCCATTTCTAACTAGCTGCTCTAGATGACTCCACAAAGTCCTACAGTCTTCTGTGGTGTGTCCTCTCTCTTGGTGGTATTGGCAATGAAGGCTTTGATTGCACTTTGTAAGGTCTCCTCCCATCTTATTCTGTCATTTAAAGTATGGCTCATTCTTATTTTTTTCCAAGATTTGATGCACTGGTTCTTGGAACATTGTATTAACCACTTGAGTAACGGTAAGTCCAGATTGCCCAGCAAAATCTCTCCGAGGACGGTTATTGTTGTTTTTGTCCAACCTAAAATCCCTTCTATCCTGATGGACCATCTTAGCCTTTCCTTTCCCTTGTTGTTGGTCTTTCCATATGCTGATGAACACTTTTAACAGGTTTTCCGGTCAAAGATTTCCTCAAACCATGCTCAGCAAGTAGGCCGACCTTAAATGTCCTTATAGCCACATCATCAAAATTCTTATCTATCTTCAGGGTCTCCCCTTCTCGCATAGTCAAGACAACAAGGAGCCTAAGGGTCGAGGAACTCTGCTACAAGTTACAAACCGAGAACCGAAGGCTCTTATGAGCTCCTTAAAGGAGTTGATAGAACCCTCTCTCAGGCCATGGAACCATCTCATCGCCACGGGCCCCAAACTAGATAAGAATACCTTGCACATCAACGTCTCATTCTTAGAGTGAAAAACCATTCTCTGGTTGAAGTGGCTCACATGCTCTGCAGGGTCCGTTATGCCATTATACATGGTGAATGTTGGCTGAGTAAACCACTGATGAAGTTTTCCTCTCTCAATCCTTCTGGTAAAAGGTGAATTGGAAATTTGATTGAGAGCCCTACCATGGCATCATTGCCCAACCCTTTGTGAGATGGGACTTTCCCCTCCGCCTGTCATGGCACTCCTCATCATACGAAAAAGACTCACTGGAAGGAGTTCTTGACTTAAGTCGGTAGCTATTGTCGCTATCACCATCGGAAGAATGGTCAGAACTTGAAGTAGTTCCTCTACGTCACTCGCGGCGTAACCTCCTTCGCAAGCATGCTCCTAGTAGCTTCTTCATGGGAGATGTGACTCCCACTCCAGGATTAGCTCCGACTGGTGTGTGTGGTGTGCACACTAACCTCCCGACCCTTTCTTCGCTCAAGATTGAGGAAATGATCTTGACATTGGGATCCAACGGACTCTTCTTGGTTTAGCCCTGAGCCCACCATGACTGAACGTTGATCTCACTAAAGCTCAAGTAATCCCCACGGACTGCGCCAATTGTAAGGACACAGTTTGGTTCCTAAGCCTAAAAGATAAAAGGATCTAGGCCTAAAGAGCCCAATACAATGAATTTTTAGAAAATGGGTTAGAAAACTAGACTCTAATGAGTTGGATAACAATTATAGTGGTACCTGATGACAAGAAAACAAAGATAAATTGGTTTTACTCGAAGAAAATCATACTTGGCACAATCCGAGGAGATTAGTTCTTGTATATATTTCTTTTGAATTTGATTACAAGACTAGTTCTTGTTGCTACAGTATTTTCTTTACTAGTTCTCGGATGCCCCTCTATAATGGGATTTTCCTTCTTTATATTGTCCTTCTTTGCTCCATCTCAGCCATCCATGTGTTGATCAGATGACTAGCCCTTATCCTTGTCCCATCAGCACCTTCTTGAAGTTTTTAGAGATAGCTGTAAGGCTGAATATCACTGTTCAGGTATCACCTCCACATTAATGTGGCCAGAGGGTTAGCTACAGAGTATTAAATGCGTGGCAGCAGCTTTCCTTTAGATATTTCTTACTTTCTCGTTACCTTATTCCTTCCTAATGATTATCCCTACCAGTAGAACTGCCCAGAACACTGCTCTTGATGGCAAGCTCGCCATTCTGACTTCTGCTCTGAAAAGCCGAGGTGTCATTTATCCTCAGACCTCTTTCCTGAACCCTCATGACCAGACCCTTGTCTTCATTCACTAATATGGACTTCCGCGATGACGTCTACCTGTCTTTGAACTATTAAATGTCCTCAAATAGGGCCCATGACCCAATATACACTACTAAGCCTATCATCCCTGCGGTTAGTATAACTATTAAATGCCTTTTAAGTATGAATATAAAGGACTCATTCTCAAGAAAGTAGACCACTCTCCATTGACAAACTTGCTTATATAGATCATTTGCTTGTAATTGTAGTTCCTTAATAGACCCTTTTAGTTCATATGGCTTTAGAAGATGTTCATGTCAATAAGTTCATTTCCTTATAATATGCTACTTTGATTAATCTTGTTTATACAAGTTTCCTTTAGTTTGATATTAGTTCTTAATTGTTAATCATGTTTGATCTTTAAAGCATTATCATTGATCTAATTTGGTGCTTAGTTTGTTTACTTAGGCATCGATCTGTTTACTAGTTTAGAATTGTCTAGGCATCAAAATTTAACGATGGCTTTGATACTTAGAATTATCATATATTACCTAGTTTCTTTGAACTCAATGGCTTTGGATCTCCCTTAGAATTTAGGTCTGGTACTAGTTTAGTTAGAGATACAATTTACTTGCTTTGCATATAGTTCTCTGTTAATAGTTGTTTTATGGTTTGTTTGGAAGTTTAAAAAAAGGAAAGGGAGTAAAATAGAGGGAGGGAGAATAATTCAATTACCTTGTTTGGAAGTTTTTTCAGGAAGGAGGAGGAGAGATTTAGAGAAATTTGGAGGGGTTTCAACTACTTCTAACCCCTCATTTGTTTTTTTTTTGAGATGCTAACCCCTCATTTTTAATTCCCCAAATTAGAGAGATTGGAGAGATTTGAAAAAAGAGTAGAGTAGATAAATTATTGACTAGATGAATTTCTCAATTTACAGTCTCTAAATTAACAAAATTACATACCGATTATATAAAATAAATTCACGTTATTATTCACGTTATTTTCTCTTCGGTCTCAAATTTCTCTCAACTCTCTCAGCCTTGAAGACTCCTCTGCCTCTCTCCCACACGATTTCTTCCACACTTCACGATGTCTCTCTCTCACACAACTTCTTCACAATCAATCGTCTCTCACGCCTGGGTTTTTCTTTCAGAGGTAAACTCTATTTTTCTTTTTGTTTCATGGGTTTCTTTTGAGTTGGATCAAATAACTATGATCTTAAAATTGTGATTTTATTGGGTAATTTCTTATTGATTGTGATTTTATGGGATAATAACATGTTATTTGTGGGTGGGTTTCGGATCTGATTGTTTTTTGTTTCTCTTAAATTTTAAGTTTCAAAGTATTGCTCATAAAGTGTTTGATAAAGTGCTTGAGTGAGTCTAGATTGTGAACTTGCATAAATTTGTATATTGTAGCTATATATGGATCTGTGTTTCTTGTTTATTTTTATTGGGTAATTTCTTGTTTTTTGTGAATGGGTTTCTGATTTGGCTCCTCCTAAGCCCCAACCAAAATGGTACTCTCTCAGCTTTGTGATGTTCAAGTTTGAACTAGAAAATGTATCTGATTTATGTTTTTGGCATTTGGGTTTTAAGAAAACTGTTAGCTTTTAGTTTGAAATCGTGTTTGCTTTCATTTTTCCCTGTTGTTTGGTTGCTGAGAAAATAATAAAGGAGAATTTTTTATGTTTTTTTGTTTATATGATGTTTTTATGCTTACCCATATGCTGGTTTAGCTTGAATCTGATGATTTTTTCCTGTTTGGATATTATTATATCGTTTTTTTCAAAATATTTGATTTGAAATCAGCTTAAGCAAACCAATTGAAACAGATGGTTTAAGTAGCTTAGAGGCTTTGAATCTATTAAAGATTTTCTGGGTTGTTTATATTTTGTTGGAATTTTTAATTGCTGAAGCAATATTAAAAGAAAATAGCTCAATCCTATTTGAACAATAGTATTATAGATGATTGTCTTCTTTTTACCTAGAAGACAATGGTTTAAGGTTTATATGTTTCGATGTGCTGTGAAAGTGTGTATTGGAGTATAGGGTGGTTTTGTTTGTAATGGTATGGAGATCCTATAATATTGGTTATGCTATGTAGGGTGGTAACTAAAGTTGTGATTCCAATTGGGTTGATATGAATAGGTTTAACCGATTTTTTGGGATGTGTACATTTTGCTTCTGAAAATGTTGATGCAACTTAAGAGTGGTAGTACTTGTGCACTGCTTTATGGGTCTACTTTGTAGTATGATATCCTAGGCTGCTGTTTTAGTGTCCTATTTTTGTGAAAGCATGTATTGCAGTGGTTGATATTTTACATTGGTCCAAAAGGAAAAGTTTATCATGAAAACATGCATTAGTGTACAAGAAGGTGGATTGCTCTAATTGATTCCTTTTGATTTTCTGCATGCAAGGTGATGCTGATTGTGTTTGTCTTGGTCTCATTCCAACAAGTGAGGGTAGCTGGGTCACCGCTGTAAGGGCATTAAGGTAACTGCCAATACTCTGTATATGGTTCCATTCAATCACTTGTTTTTTTGTTTTGTTTTGTGTTCCAAGATGTCTTCAGCTTCCAGGAAATGTTTAAGATTGCATTACTTCCAATTTTTGTTATTTACCTTTTAAAATGTTTAAAATTTCTAAGTATCCTTTCATTGCATTGTTTCTTGTTGCTGTTTCGTTTTGTAGTTTGAAACATCTCAAATGTCCAGGAAATGTTTCAAATTCTGAACAACCTCAGTGTTAAAACTTACATTCCTGGCTTAGGTTTTGTTTCCAAATATACATTAATTTCCAAGAGATTGTTTCTTATCCAAGGCATGTGGACTAGAATTTTAAAGTTTCAAAGAGTTACTCACAATGTGGTCACAATCTGACAGTTCGGTAGTTTTTACAATCTCCAGGACACTAGATTTAGCATCTTAGTAGATTGCATTCTCTTTTGTCATTGTACGGTTGTAACTCTTCTTATTTCATTTTTTGGCTAATTGGTTGTAAAGCTAAATTGCCTGTTTGTGTGTTCAATTCTAACTAATTGGAGTTTTTCTGAATGTTTGTTAGCTGTGTTCATTAAGTTATATTATGGTGATACTTTCATTTGTCTTGTAAAGTTGTTGATGCTGGCTATGAAGTTGTTTCTTTTATTTGATTTTAGTTTTAGTCATTACTATAACCATGAAGTGGCATTTCACTAGCAATTATAAAGTTTCACGTTGAGAAACTTATTAAAAAAATGAGAGAGGTAGGTTGATTTATAAATCTTTCAAAAATTTGTATCACTTTTCTTCTTTTAGTTGGTAGGATAATGAAAGGCGACATTAAATAAAGCTAAAATAAAATTTGAAGTTTTGGCTAAAAGCCTAAAACCAATAGGCCTTTTGAATGCTTTATACCATTTTTTAAAAATAATTTTTATAATAAGATGCTATTCTAAATTGGCCCCATTGAGGATTACTCGATGCTGATGAATTACTGCTTTCAGTGCAGTTTGAAATCCAATTTGTCAAGTCCAAAATTTTATAAGCAGAGGACTTTGATTTTAAATTGTACTTTGGAGGCATTACTAATATAAAGTGTGTAATTGTTAATCATGTTCAAAATAACCTGGGATGATTATAGAGTGAAATAGAAGACGAACTATTTGCTAAGGCAGGTTTCTAATTTGTGGAGAAATTTATTAATTTGATGAAAATAGAATATGCCTTTGTGCCCTTCTGTTTTCTTAGTGTGATTTGGTCAAACTTTGTATTCTGCTACTTATTGTAGGAAGGACGTCAAGTGCATGTGATTGAAAGAGACTTGAGTGAACCTGACAGAATTGTTGGTGACCTGCTACAACCAGGCGACTATTTGAAACTGATTGAGTTGGGTCTTGTAAAGTTGTTCCATCTCTTGGATGAGATAGGAATTGATTCTAGATTGCGAACGAGGGCTTATCTCTATCTTATTAAGAATCCAGATATGTTGAGAGCTTTTATTGGCTATCCAGATCCTTAAATTTCTCTAACAGTTAGACAAGTAAATGTTCAAAGACAATTTTAGCTTCTAAAATCCTTTTCAATTGATCGTTGAACTGTAAACTCTTACAATTAATTTTTCTTTGGCACCAGCTTGTGTTTTTTTTTTAGTTTTGCTTTCTGAAACAAGTCTGTTAGTAATTACAGATATGGTCATAGCTCATTGTAACACTGTCCTTTTTTCAGTGGCTTGAAAACTTTGTCTACTTACATTCATTTTTATGCTTTTCACTTCTTAGTTGTCTAGCATGATACAATGTCGTTGACTCCACGAGCTGACTTCTTAGTTCTTGTGTTATGTCCCTGGTTGTTCAATACTGTTTACTAGTATAGGTGCCTTTGTTGGGGCAGTGGTGGTGGGATCCATGAAAGCTGTGTGACAGAATCTTTCATTCTTGTGATGTGATCATATGAGGCCTTTGATTCAAAAATTGGCTGTACTGCCAATGCTACTGTAGCCTGTGGGTCATACTATGCTCCTCCCATGTGACTTTGTCGAAATTGAACTTTACATGAAATTGAACTTTACAATGGTCTCAGACATCTTTGTTATGTGAAGGTATGGTCAATGATGATTAATACGTATCAAATTTATAAATATAGAATTCCAAGGGACAAACTTGTGTTCGTGCACCCCACTATTCCATTTCCTCGTGTTGTGGAGGTCTTATAAGATTAGTTGTTTATGCTTTTTTTTCTCCAATAATGTTCAGTGATAATTAAGTTTAGACTATAAAAGTATTTCAGGTTAATATAGACTATTTCATCATCTAAAACAATTTTATCCCTGTGCACATTGAAAACTTGTGTGTATTTCTCAAGCTAAACAACAGTGGAAGAATGAAAGTGAAAGAACAGAAGGAAGAAAGCTAGAGAATTCTGAGTAAAACTTGTATGTCAGCCCCTGGTTTAATCTTGTTTGTAAATGATTAGGCTCTCTTTTTTGGCCTGGTCTGGACTTGCCTTAGTTGCTGGACCACTTAAATCTTGATATTTTTTTATTGAAAGTTTTAGACCCTGTTCTATTAAAAAAAAAAAAAAAAAAAGGAAGAAGCTTTATTAATTAGATGGACAAGGCATTCTCAATGGGCTCTATTAGGCAAATTCCAGTATCTCATGTCATGATTCAAAGTGGCATTGGTTCCTAAACGGATAGTTAGAGGCTGTTTGGTTCATCAGTTTCCATAACTCAATTTTCAGTTTCCATAACTCATAACTCAAAAATGGTGGGACCCATAACAAAAAGTCTGTTTGGGAGCAAATAACTCTGTTTCCATAACTCTGTTTCCATCACTCAATTCTCTGATTTTTGAGTGATGAGTTATGGAAACTGAAAACACATTTTGGCTGTTTTCAGTTTCCATAACTCATAACTCAATGGCATTTTTGTAATTAAACACACGTAGGGGACCCACTCAGCCGCAACTTTTGACCAGTCAACTCTTCTCTCTTTTTTTTTTTTTTTTTTTTTTTTTTTTTTTTTTTTTTTTTTTCTGGTTCGGTCTGGGCTTCTTTTTTTTTTTTTTTTTCTTTTTTCTTTTTTCTTTTCTTTTCTTCCCTGGGTTCGGTCTTCACCGTCTCTTTCTTTTTCTTTTTTTTTCTTTTTTTTTTCTTTTGTTCACTGGGTTCGGTCTGCACGTTTTTTTTTTTTTTTTTTTTTTTTTTTTTTTTTTTTTTTCCACTGGGTTCGGTCTGCACTCATCTTGAAAAAAAAAAAAAAAAAAAAAAGAACATGCAAACCGAACCCAGTGAAAAAAAGAAAAAAAGAAAGAGAAGGTGAAGACCGAACAGTGAAGAAAAAGAAAAAAAAAAAAAAAAGTAAAAAGCTGCACAGTAACAGATATGGGGTCCATAAATAGTGTGAAAAATATTGAGTGATGGTAACTGAGTGATAATGTCGTTTGGATGTGATATTTTAGAGTGATGAGTTATGAGTGATAAGTGATGGGTGATGGGTGATGAGTGATGAGTGATAGAAATTGAGTGACGGAAATTGAGTGATGAAAATTTTTCATCCAAACAGCCTCTTAGTCACTCTCCCTAACTTATTTGTTTTTTTGGGTCTCAATTCTTCTCCGAATTCTCAAAAAATTAAAATCACGTCCTAAGCAAAATAAAAAAAAAATATTAAAAAGAATAATAATAAATGAAAGAAACACTCAAAATTCAATATTTTGTTGATTTTTTCAGTAAACAAACAAACTAAACATTTTTTTTCTTATTTTAATTATTATCAATTAAGGATGGTTTTTTTAAGTATAATAAAAAAGCAGAAAAAATATTTAATCATAGAACAATGTTGATTATTTAATTCACATCAGAAAAAAAATTATCAAAAAAAAAAAAAATATTGCATGCTATAGTCATAATTATTTAATCTAACAAATTAATCATAGACCAATGTTGCAAGTTCATTTTCAAATAGGGGTAAATTTTTCTATTTAAATCATTTTCTCTCATTTTTCTCATAATTTTTAAAACATCCAAACAAGAGGAAGGGCTAATTACTCTCTTCCTTTTTACAAATTTTAAAAACATCCAAACAAGGTGGAGGATAACCATTCCCCTCTACTCTCCTCCCTCTCTAAACTTCCAAACAGGCCATTAGCTTTCGTGCTAAGCGTGATGAATGGGTTATTTAACACACGCACACACCCAAATTTTTTTTTTTAAATGGATACTTGGGCACAAAATTAGACTACATTTAGAAGCTAATTTGGGTTTGATTATACTTCAACTTTAGTATATAATTATCCAGCTTGTTAAGGTTAAAAAATGGTCATGCATAGTCATTGAGAGAGACAAGAAAAATTGCTTTTTTTTTTTTTTTTTTCTTTCTTTATCCGCCTCGCCAACCATCCTAGATTGGATTATCAATAATACTGTCAATAGTATCCCTAGTTTTAGAGAGTTTTTACTTAATTGTAATTTCAGTTGGGTCAGGAGAGAATGTAATTCAATAGTTCACATTGCTGCAAAACTCTCTATTTCATCTTTTTAAGTCTTTTTGTTTCAATAAACTCAGTCTTCCAGATGTCTTAAAGATAGTTTGTGAGGCTAATTGTAGTGCCCTTATTTTGGTTTGATTTTATATATATATTGACGTTTATCTAAAAAAGAATGTTTTTGTGGGTAAGCAAGTGTTACAATACAAACTTGACCAAAAAAAAAAAAAAATTGTACAATCTTAAGAAAATATTGTATGAAGCACATTTAAGTTCAATTTTATTTTTGCATATTAGCAGCACCATAATGCTCCATTAACTTGCGTAAGTATGGTATCCAAACAATTTTGTCCCCCCCAAAAAAAAGTGGGGTATTCCAAATAATACATTCGAGGTACTAGGCTTTCATGCTGGTCCCCATATGGCCGAATGCTATGGTAGATAAGATAGCCATTGCACTGATGAACCATCATCATCATCATTATTGTTTTGTCATTTTGAAAGACCCCTTGTTTTTTCCCCTAATGTTTGATAGAAAGATCATAATTATTTCATTAAACCAAGACAGAATTTACAACAAACAGAAATAAACATCTGAGAGGAATCTCCTCCACGCAAAATTTTACTGTACATCTTCTGGGCTCCTTCGCTGATATTGGCCACCATGAGAATCATCATTTTTAGGAATACTTCAAATAACGTAAGGACAACTTTTTGGCAAAATTTTAATTGGAATATGTGTGACATGTCAATCACATGTTTGGCACTGATTTCCAAGCACCTACGTTGTTCATTCTTTTTTTTTCTTTTTTTGTTGTCCACAGAAAGTTAGTCAAACATGTTAATATCTTTTTTTGGTAGAATCACAGCATGTTAATATCTATCAATGGAAACAAATACAATAAAATAAACTGAGACACTCAGGAACATTGAATTAAATTTGATATTCCCTATAAAATAAGACATAGCTATTAAAATAAGAGAAATTGAGAAAGTTCTAAAAAAAAAAAAAATTCATTTTTAATTTTTTTTTAAATTGTTTATTAATATATAGTACACATTAGTAAAATTTTAAAAAATAATAATTAAAAAAATTATTTTAAAGAGTACTTTTTAGAATAATCAGTAATAAAATATTTAAAAAAAATTCTGACACTATTTTTATAAAAAATATAAAAAAAAGTGAAAAAAAAGATTATTTTTTATTTTTTTATAAAAATATTTTCTAAATCAACCTCCTTAACTTTTTCGATAAGAAATATAATAAGAGAATAATAATATTGGATTAGCAATTAGAGTAATGCCAAGACTGGATTAGAGAATAAAGAAAGAATAAAGGGTTACCTCTAGTTTACTCAAAAAAGTTACCTCTAATTACTACTTAAGACTGGATTAGCCATGAGTAATTCATGTTTAGAAGAAGATTATCACAAACTGCAAAAAATGAGAGTGAGAGAGACAGAGACAGAGACTTGTGGAAGGTACAGACAGAAGAATCAAGCAACAGAAGCGGCAAGTACAGTTATGATAAAGATCCAACTACCCTCGCTCTTACTATTACTACTAGTTCTAGTCCTATTATGCAGCGAAGCTAAAGAGGCAGAGGCAGAGGCAGAGTCAGAGGTAGCTCAAAATATAAAAAAATGGGTCCAGGAAGCGGAGAAAGAGGCACAACAACCTTTTCATCTTCAGCTGCAAGTAATATCATGAAGCCAAACATTAACAACAACAAGGATAAAAGAGACAAAGCAATTGCTCAGTACAATGCTGATGCTGGGCTGTTGGCTGAGTTTGAGCAGTCTGGTGTGTCTGGTAAGTCCTTTAACTACACAAGGTCAGTATTGCATGGTCCACAATCTGTGCCTGAACAACAAATAACTGCTTATCTCACAAAAATCCAAAGGGGTGGTCAAATTCAGCCCTTTGGTTGTATGCTTGCAATTGAGGAACCCACTTTTAGAATTATCAGTTATAGTGAGAACTGCTTTCAGTTGTTGGGTTTAACTTTAGACGCTCAAATTGAGTCAAAACAGTTAAAGGGTCTGATTGGAACCGATGCTAGAACCTTGTTTACGCCTTCTTCTGGTGCTTCTTTGACGAAAGCTGCCTCTTCTAGGGAGATTTCTCTGTTAAACCCCGTTTGGGTCTACTCCAGGAGTACCCAGAAGTCATTTTATGCTATACTGCATAGAATTGATGTGGGGATTGTGATTGATTTGGAGCCTGCGCAGTCTGGTGATCCTGTATTGTCCCTTGCAGGGGCAGTGCAGTCACAGAAACTGGCGGTTCGGGCGATTTCTAGGCTGCAGTCACTCCCTGGGGGAGATATTGGTGTGTTATGTGATACAGTTGTGGAGGATGTTCAGAAGCTCACCGGGTATGACAGGGTTATGGTTTATAAGTTCCATGATGATGATCATGGTGAAGTTGTGGCTGAAATCAGAAGGTCGGATTTAGAATCCTACTTGGGTTTACATTATCCTGCTACAGATATCCCTCAAGCTTCCCGCTTCTTATTCAAGCAGAATCGAGTAAGGATGATTTGTGATTGCCATGCAAAATCTGTAAGGATCATTCAGAGTGAAGAACTAAAGCAGCCTCTTTGCTTGGTCAATTCAACTCTTCGTTCCCCACATGAATGTCACGCGCAATATATGGATAATATGGGCTCTATTGCCTCATTGGCAATGGCAATTATCATCAATGGTAATGATTCGTCGAAGCTTTGGGGATTGGTAGTGTGCCACCACACCTCCACCCGCTATGTCCCTTTCCCCCTTCGGTATGCTTGTGAGTTCCTTATGCAGGCATTTGGGCTTCAGCTATACATGGAGCTTCAACTGGCATCACAATTGGCAGAGAAGAAAATTCTCCGAACGCAAACCTTACTATGTGACATGCTCCTCCGGGATGCTCCATTTAGTATTGTGACGCAATCTCCTAGTATCATGGATCTCGTTAAGTGTGATGGGGCAGCATTGCTCTATGGCGGGAAATGTTGGTTATTGGGTGTTACTCCAACTGAATCACAGGTGAAAGATATTGCAGAGTGGCTGCTCACTAATCATGGGGATTCTACAGGGTTGAGCACAGATTGTTTGGCCGATGCTGGTTACCCAGGTGCTGCTTCACTGGGTGATGAAGTTTGTGGCATGGCTACTGCAAGAATCACTTCAAAGGATTTCTTGTTCTGGTTCAGGTCTCACACTGCAAAGGAAGTAAAATGGGGAGGAGCCAAGCATCATCCAGGGGAAAAAGACGACAGCAGAAAAATGAACCCAAGATCATCATTTAATGCTTTTCTTGAAGTAGTAAAAAGTAGAAGCTTGCCTTGGGAGGTTTCAGAAATTAATGCAATTCATTCTTTGCAGCTTATTATGAGAGACTCATTTCAGGATATGGAGGACAGCGATTCTAAGGCATTGAAGTTCATTCAGCAGAATGATACTGAGATGCAGGGGATAGATGTTCTCAGTTCAGTGGCATGTGAAATGGTCAGATTGATTGAAACAGCAACAGTTCCAATTTTTGGGGTTGATTCAGCTGGTCTCATCAATGGATGGAATGGAAAAATTGCTGAAATGACAGGATTACAAGCTAGTGATGCTATAGGGAAGTCCCTGGCCAATGAAGTGGTTTACGAGGACTCATGCAGAACGGTTGAAAATCTTCTATCCAGAGCTTTGCAAGGTAAATCTTTTTTTACGTTAACAATGACATTCATTGAATTTGAGTTAACTATCTAACTCAAATATCATAGTAAACTACATTGCATTTCATAACATCTGTATGACACAAATAGCTTCCTGTTCTAACTTCTATGACTTGTGTTGGCATTCAATGCATGAAAATCCTATTCATTCAACTCAACTCCACAGACGCACATTTTAAGTACATGGTGTGGTTGCATGAGTAAATATGTCCATTCTATAGTGACTTGAGCCATCTTTTCTCTCAAATCATCAGATCACATTCCTTTTGACCCTTTGCAGTGCTTTAAGTGCCAAAGAAGCACTACCAAATGACTCTTATAATTGTGACAATTCTTATTCTTCATTGCCATGCCTAAGCCTCCAAAGAAACTTCCTCTGACTTTATTTTTAAATTCTGTTTATTGAATGCTTTGGGGCACAGAACAAACATTTTTTGGTGAACTATGAGTATTACTTTGAATTGTAATACTGTACAAAGTTATTCAGGCTAAATATTTGCAAAGATATGGGGTTTCCTTTCAGTTTGCAGTCTTGCATGTCACTTCTTTTTATATTTCCTCAAGAAATTCCCAGACTTCAGCCTGCTCATCTTCTTCTATTTTCATAACATTACCCTAATGGTATAATTTCTAGTTTAACTTTTATTACTATCCAGGTGAGGAGGACAAAAACATTGAATTAAAGTTGAAAAACTTTAGGTCTGGTCAGCAAATGTCAGTTGTATACATTATGGCTAATGCCTGCACAAGTAGGGATTATGAAAACAATGCTGTTGGAGTGTGCTTTGTGGGTCAAGATATTACATCTGAGAAAGTTGTTATGGAAAAATTCATCCGCTTGCAAGGTGATTATAAGGCTATCATACAAAGTCTGAATCCATTGATTCCACCCATATTTGCTTCCGATGAGAATGCCTGCTGCTGTGAATGGAATCCAGCCATGGAAAAGCTAACCGGTTGGACGAGAGATGAAGTTATGGGTAAAATGCTCCCTGGGGAAATCTTTGATGGTTTCTGTCAGCTGAAAGATCAAGATACACTGACTAAATTTATGATTTTATTGTATCGAGGAATTAGTGGTCAAGAAACGGAGAAGTTCCCTTTTGGATTTTTTGATAGAAATGGAAAATTTGTGGAGGTGTTCTTAACAGCAAACAAGAGGACTGATGCTGGTGGAAATGTAATTGGTTGTTTTTGCTTCTTACAGATTGTTGTGCCTGACCTGCAGCAGGCCTTAGAAGGACGCAGGCAGGAGGATAAAGAATGCTTTTCAAAATCAAAGGAGTTGGCTTACATCCGACAAGAGATGAAAAATCCTCTAAATGGTATTCGCTTTACCCACAGCCTTCTTAAAACTACAGCTGTTTCAGAACATCAGAAGCAATTTCTTGACACTAGTGACGCATGTGAAAGACAGATCATGACACTCATCGACGACATAGATTTCAGAAGTGTAGAGGAAGGGTAAGGCTTCTCAATGTAGGCACATGACATGCATTACATTTTAAATTTGATGTTATATTTTATTGGTTCTTTAAGTTCTTCATCTGCAACCCATATGGTGCAGACACCATATATGTTTGTTGAACCTGATCGAGCATAATTAATGCCGAGTGATGTTGACTCTGAAGACTTTTTAGGATTTAATTTATTAGCTTTTATTTTCGTGTTTAATGTAATTGATTATGATTTATTTAAAGGCCCCAGGGTTCTCTAATGTAGATGGCTTATCATGGATTCATAAATTTTATTTAGGAATCTCCTTCAAATGCTTGGTTCTGATTCTAAGCAACTCTTGGCGTTGAAGCCATGCTTTTAGCAACCACCTGCCCCATGCATAAGTGCTTATCCTAATCAAGGGCCTGGACTGGCAAAGATCTTTAAATGGCAATGACTTTTTTTATAGTGGAAATGGGCTGAAAATGCTTCTCAATCAGTGCTGGTGCAGTTTCCTGACAAATACTAGGACTGAAAATCGAGAATATCCTTGCATGGAGGCATCTTTCTTCTCAATGTTCGATGCTGATTCTAGGTAACTTTAGGTGCTGACTCCTAGATTTTGTATCCTTTTTCCCCTACTTGGTGGTGATTCCGAGTAACCCTAAATGCTGATTCCTAGGTATTCTATTCGTTTTCCTCTGCTAGGTGCTAACTCCGAGTAACCATAGGTGCTGATTCCTAGGTTCTATCCTTTTTATTCGTCTTTTTGTTTACTAACTCTTCTTATAGTTCATTGTCAAGCATCACCATAAGCTATAGAACTCGACCAAATTCTTTATATGAAAAGCAGTTAATTACATTAGAGGTTCAGGAGGAGGACCTTTCTCATCATTATTTCTCTATCTTTGGTGCATGACACTGACACACATGCTTGTTTAAGCTTTCCAAGTTCTGTTGCTACCATGTATAAATAAGGTCAGAGAAAGACATACACCCCCCCCCCCCCCCCCCCCCCCCCAGCGCCCTTTAACATTGGAAAAGATAACTGAATTCATTCTTCCTTCATTTGTAAGTACTATGTTAATCAGATTTAACTTTTCCTTAACTGCAGTTTCTTTGATTATGCAAATTGCAATTTTTCTTTCTATTACTTGGTGTTATTATCTTTGGAAATATATTGTTACTCCTTTGATTATAAATGATCTCATTCTATCATCTCAATCATATTTACTTCTCTCTTTTTTGTTTTTGGTTTTTTTTTTTTTTTTTCCAAATTATTGTTAAGCACCTAGACACCACTCTCCATAGACTCAGATTAGTCATTGTTTGCACATATGAACCTGTGTAGCAATACCCCTAAGTGTGTAATATCTAATCCTGGTTACTGCAGTAGCTTGCAGTTAAACATGGAAGAATTTCTCTTGGGAAATGTTTTGGATGCCATTGTTAGTCAAGTTATGATATTGCTGAGAGAAAGAAGCTTACAGCTTTTTCACGAGATTCCAGAAGAAATCAAAACACTATCTCTATATGGTGATCAAATTAGGCTTCAACTGGTCTTGTCAGATTTCCTGCTTAATGTGGTGCATCATGCACCTTCTCAAGGGGGCTGGGTGGAAATCAAAATATCACCTGGTCTGAAGGTTATACAAGATGGCAATGAATTTATCCGTTTACAATTCAGGTATCCCAACCATGACTAATTAATTTTTAATTATATGCACAGCTAGTATATTTAAAAATCCCTGCTGTTTCCTTTGATGCTATTTTCATTACATTATAAGCTACTTTTGAGTTAATATATGAGCTATTAAGGAGTTACACCTGTAACAAATCGTAAAACAACACAAAAATTAAAGACTAACCTCCTGCCATGATTGTTAGAGTTCTTGAAGAGAAATTTTACTTGTGGTAGATTTTTCAGAGAGAAACCTTCTAGCTTTTGGCCTACCTACATGAAACCTTTTGATGGAACCATATGCTCATTTAAAAGGTTAGGTTAGGTTAGGGACGCCTCTTTTTCTGTTAGTTTCTTTTCTAAACTCTTTGAGTTAACAATAATTATTAGCAGATACTTCATTTAACTGTTCATAACACAACCTTTCAGGACTAGAATCCAAATAGGCTGAATCTTTTATTTTTATTTTTATATCACACTAATATTAAATAAATAATATAAACATGAATATACAATAATTGATAATTAGGATAAATCCTTATATGGGCCACATTAAATCTCCTAATGGAGAAATTTCTCACAACACCTCTCATCTTATTATTTGTTTATCATAATTTCTGCGTTTTAAAATATTAATTTTTATTTCTTTTTAAAAATATATTACGTTAGAATAGAAAGGATACCTTCATGTTGTTGAGTTGAGTCCTTGCCATGTAAAGTCTGTTAGTTAAGTAACCAGCATCTTTCTTGACTAGGCTTGAAAGTCATGTAGTCCATTCCATTTAGTTCATTCAGACATTTGGGGTCCAATAAAAGTTTTGTCTTATTTGGTATTTAGATTTTTTGTCATTTTTTTTGTTGACGATTAGTCGATAACTCTCAAGTCACTTAGTTCTATCTTATGAAAGATATATCAAAGTTGTATTCCATTATCAATCTTTTAGATCTGATAATGCTCATGAATTCTTTTCATACATATTTGAATCAATTCTTTGACAATTATTGCTTAATTCATCAGTCTTCCTGTTCACACTAATGATGTCAATATCATATTGTACCAACCCATACTGGACCAAATGGTATTTACTGTACTGGCCACTAAACCAGTAAGAATAACCCCCTGAAACAAATGGATAAAATACCGGGGTGTGCCTATCTGTATTGATTGTACCAGGAATTTGTCAGGTGTCTTGGCCGGCGTTGATATTTCGGACAATACAAGAAAAAAAAAAACCAAAAAAAAAAAAAAGAAAAAAAATTAAAAGAGCTATAACACATGCAATTTGGGCTAATGTGTTGGCTAATGTATTTGGGCTAACTTCTATGTTTACAAACACACACACACATAGTGGTAACCCTAAAACGGTACGTTGGTATTAATTCGATACTAAAATATTTTGTCCCCGTCCAAACCGAAACAAACCCCAATACAATATTTGACAACTTTGATCCATAAGCATTGTCATTGATTCTCGCTAACACTTTACGAGGGCCAATTTTCCTCACTGAGCTGCTTGTATTACCCATCTCAAATTAAAACAGCCCACAACCATAGTCACTAGCTTAAAAGATTACATCTCTCTTGTCCCTGTCCACTCATTTTTTCTACTTCCTATCGTTGTTTTCATGAATGTGTTTTATGTGTTCTACCATTACTTTTTCTTTACAGCTCACACAATCCTTCAATGGCAAAGGAACCAGATCTAAACCACTGTTGGGATTCTGCCTTAGAAATTTTTGAATAAACTTATCTTTATTGTTGTGTTAGTTGATTGGTTATATGAAAATCCTGCATGACAGAGTACCCATTGCTTAGGATTATTGCCCACTGACCATCTAATCAGATTTCCAAGAGTTTTATTGATAAGTTTGGTCTGCCTATTGGATGGCAGATAATATGCAGTACATATACAGTTTAGATTGTTGAAATAGAAAGAGGAAAAATAAAATGATGTAGAGAGAGAAAACAGAGACGAGAATTAAAGTGGTTCAATTTGATGCCCTAAGTCCACAACCAAAAGCCCTTAGTGGCTACGTCTTCGCCTTACTGAATTGTATTTTACAATGAATCTAATATAGGGTATATATAAGAATACAGTAGGTTTAGTATACTAACCCTAAAACCATAGTAACCCGTGGTATTATAGAAAACCATGGTCTACGTTTTTAATGGTAATATCTTGATATATTCTATAGGTTACACATTTATGATAATATCCCAACATATTCTAACATATATCTCAATATTCTCCATTATGTTCTCCAAACATGGCTTATAAAATTTGTCCTAATCAAAAGTAACAGAATTCAGCCCACCAAGCAGGCGAGCAATCTCTTTGAAGTACTATTTAGCTACATGAGAAGCATCCAAAGTCTTCCAGCATGGTATAAAATCCATCTGCAATTACTAGAATAGAATCCATACTCGTTTATGTTCGAGGCAATCCAAGAGTGAAATCTGTACTAACATCAGTCCATGAACTAGTTGGACTGGGCAATGGTCTGTACAAACCAGCATTGGTAGTTCCTCCCTTTCACACTTGACAGACGTGACAACAATCAATAAACTGTTGAACATCACTTATCAGCTTTGATACCAACTGATGCAATGTGATTGAGAGAACAAAATAGTTGAAGAAGGGAAATTAAAAAGCTAGTTCAAGCTATAAATTTAGCAAGAACATTTCTACTCAATTCCTGAGAGAAAAGGAGAGAGAGCATACGTTAGCTGAAATTTCATCTAGTAATTCACCAAAAAACTATCATTACAACTTAAACAAATCCTTAATAAGACAATATTATTAGTAAAGACACAATCACAACCAATAATTTTAATTTAATTTAACAGTTACTAAATCTAACCTACAATGGTCACATGTATTAAAATGTCACATGAATTATTTTATAAAAACTTAAAAGACATAAAAACAGCTGCGAAAAGAAACCAAATGGATCACATAGATAGCTTATGGGCTTTTAGGCTTCTCTTTGGTGTTCCTTTTTGGATGCTAAGTGTTTGTACAAAGCCTTCTTCAATATGCTTTGTATCAGTTTGAGAGTCCAAAATATTTAGGATGGAAATTTCTCAGAATGAAAGAAAAAAGAAACAGATTTTAAAGTTAATTTTAGTGGGAATACGTATGTGAAAAGGCCAGATTTAAAATAAGTTTTGTGTGTGTGTGTGTGTGGGTGGGGGGATGTGTGTTAATAACCCAAATTTAAAAATTTATTCTGTTGCCTTCATTGACTATGGTTGCACATGAGAATAGTTATCGCTTCATTGATGCAGTATAGCCTTCATATATTCAGTTCAATGTGTATTGTGTACTGTCCGAAGCTCAATGCAATATTTCAGGTTTCCAAAAACACATTCAGACATTCATTTGAATTGTCTTAGAAACCCATAATGTTTCTGTTATGTTTAGACGTAATAACAGAGTAAAGATGCAAGAAAATTCAAGAAACTTAGAAAGAGGTTCTGCCTCACAGGAAAACAACACAACTTCTGTCCAATAACTAAAGGAAACCTGTCATTAATGGCCAAAATTAATTTTTTCATAACTCTCTTTAACACCAATTCCCCCATAAAAATTCCATTTGTATTTTTTTAATTTATTTATTTGTTAGAACATAAACCCCTCAGTATTCCCAAAAGGTCCAAAAATTAGGTTGTGTTTACAGTGAGAAATTAGGTTGTATTTCCACAACCTTTGCTTTTCTCAATCAAAAGCTTCAGAATTTAACACATCACAGTTTCCTTTTTCTGATTTAGCCTGTCCTCTTTGGTGTTCTATATCCCCTTTTCTACCTTCACAGAAACACAGAGACTGTTTCTTGTATGATATTGGAAAATGTACACTGTTTTCTTTTGGGGCTGGAGGGGGATCTGTACTCATTCATGTTTAGGCTTTAGACGTGCTTGCAGGTCTTGAACATACATTGTTAACTTGTTTCTCCTGCGCCATTCTCAGATCTTTTAGTTCCAGTTAATGTATCTAAAATAGGCTTCTCTATTATACCATGTTGCCATTTTAGGCAGCAAAGTTCAAACTGGAAAATCCATATTGCACATGATACCATTTAGCTCCAAGCAGTCAAGTGAGAGAGAGAAAAACCCTCCTAACATTTCATCTTTATTTCATGCGCACGCTTTATACTATCCTTTAGACCAGTTTGTGCAATGACGACCTTGTACCCGTGATTGTCTCTCTCATTTTTGCTACAATTAGTACCATAATCACTTTGAAAAAAAAAATAGATGGTTTGTGCGTACTAAAATTCTATTTTCTTGTGCATGCAGAATGACTCACCCTGGTAAAGGCCTTCCTACTGCTCTTATCCAAGATATGTTTGAGGGAGGAAACCAGTGCTCAACACAGGAAGGCTTTGCGCTCAACCTGTCTCGAAAACTTCTCAACAGGATGAATGGTCAGGTTCGCTATGCTAGAGAGCATAGTCAATGTTATTTCCTCATTGACCTGGAACTTAAAACAAGGAAGGAAAGGCAAAAGAGACTTATGGACAGATAAAGGCGGGACAACTTAACTTTCCCATTTCCCGAACTACTGTTATAATATTTAGGGTTCAGGAAGATTATCTGCAAGGGCACCTCAATTGTGCATGGATATGTCAACAAATTTCTGGTAAACTCTTCATGGTTTGTCAAAACGCCCTTCCCATTTGGTTAGTTTTGACAATAAAGTCTATTTATTGCCATACAAACTGTTTCCTCACTGTATGCCACCCAATTTGAGGTAGTATTGATATGTATATTGGCTCTCCGCTTAAATAAATGTATTGCAGGCAACATGTCAGATTCACTATTCGAGGCGTATAGCATGAATGTCTCTTTAATTTCAGGATTTAACAGTAGATGAGTTTAGTGTATTGTTCACCTTTACAGTATTTCTGCTTTCCATTAACGAAATCTGTAAGCTTCACAAATTGTGGTTGGGGCTTTTAAAATCAAAATTGCTTTTTCTTATTTTGTTCCAGCTTATTCATTTTGAGCTATCGTAATTGTTGTGTTCAATGGTCATACATTGAATTCAATGATCCCAAATATCTCTAGGAAAAAGAACAAAGAACAACAAGAATAATGAAAGTACACAATGATGGACTGTAACTGCACAATTGAGAGACAATATTTAACTAGCAGCTGAGTTGCCAATACCAGACAACTTCATTTGACTAACCCATCAGCATCGGGAATTACGTTGATGTGATTTACAAAATATCGTGTATAGCCTGACCAGTATATCGGTTGAAGGCTTCATAAAACAAGGTGAATTACAAATTTCAATACAGTTTAGACAGTAATGGCTCTACCCATGCAATATTCTTCCAAATGCTGCACAAAATAGTTTGGAACCATTCAAAAGCCACCTAAAAGATATTGGGAGTTTCCCACATCTGGATTTAAGTCACCTCCAGTATTTAAGACTTTACAGAAATAGTTATGCCAATTATAATCCATGCCTGCCTCAAAGCAACAAAAACTGGAGCGAGTAGCACCACAATCAGTACAATGTCATGTTTCAAATACGAAATGCGAATTTCCATTGCAAGAATACCAAATACAAAGGATTGAGCAAAAAAAAAATCTGTTCCGTCTCCCCCACTATACAATTTTGTGCCCCATGTTAAATCACAAAACCCTCAAAAACCTCCACCCTCGATACACATATATCCATATAAACATCATATTTGCAGATTTAATTTATCCAACACCCAATTACAAAAACAAAAACGAGCCCAAAATGAAAAGAGCAGTGGAGAAATCACGGCACAACTGGTACTGCATTTGCCAGCTCAGATAGTTATGTTTACTCATACGCTTCAACTTTGCTCCTCCCTCGTATATCAAGCCAGTAATCTGCGATGCATATCACCAAAATGCTCCTACAGGCTACAGCTTCTTCCAGAGCTTTCTAGCAAAATTATATAATACTAGGATACAAAATCTCCATACCTCCTTTTCCTTTCCCCTATTAATAGGATTCATTTCTTCCTAAAATTTATACACTTGATTATATACGCCAAAGTTAGCATTCCCAGCCACCATCAATTTGGGCTGAGCACAATCTGCATTAAATACTGTTAACAATTCTCAGGCCCCTCACCAGGGCCAACCTTTGTCGGGCTTCCTGAAGAATCAACCAAGTGTGACTCATTTGGTGTAAGGACCTGGAAGTTCAAAGTGTTGGAGGGAAGATGTTCTTGGATGATCTATGCATAAACCATGTGAATAAAAAATCAGCAAAAGCCATGGCCTTGATCAATTAGACCACACTGTTAGTGCTTATTCAAATTGATTTACAGACAATTGTCTATTGAAGTCACATCGATAAACATAAGACAAAGATACGTCAAGGAAATTCCAGAATGCTAGAAATTTCTGAAACTTAAAAATATCCATCATTGAGACTAATATCACCACAATCAAGCTTAATCCACTAGCATGTTATGCACTTAAAACTTTATTACCTGATCACCAGCCTCTGAACCCTCTGAGTGAAAGAGAATTGGACGGCATCGCTTGTCTTCATTCATCAAGCTTGAATTCTGGAAATGGGTCACAAGGGCAGCCTTACCCTGGATTCGAGCATATGCCAAGGAAGCAACTTTCTCACTATTAAACTTCTCCCACTTCTTTCCGTTAAACGCCTGCATAAAATTAGAAACATTAAATTAGATCTACAATTTGTCTTTCAGTACATTATTAACCCAGAAGCCCCTTTCACTTTATAACATGCAAGGACCTCATCAGTTGCTAAGCCAAAACTAACATTTATGAGGTCAAGGATAAGGTTTGACTCAAAATAGCAGGCAACCAAGAGAACCCAAGGAACTGATCCAAAGAAAAAATACACTTGAGCGTTAAAAATAAACCTCAAAGAATGGAATAATGTGAGAAGGAGACAGCATATTGATAAATGCGTAGCCCACATTGCATTTATTCTGCATCAACAAAAAGAAATGCCAATCAGTTCCAATTGAAGAAGAATAAATGGCTAAACGTACAAATACAAACTAGAAAGAATTGTTGAAGCTTCTCCTTCACTATCACGATATATAATTACCTTGAAATCAATTGGTAGATAGAGAAAATCATAAGTACCCCTGTGGTTTTCATCAATAGCAGCTAATAACATTTTTGAGGTGTATCTGAAGAACAGCAATAACAAAAAAATCATTATGACGAGGCTTTCAATAATGCAAATATATGGCTGTCTATTCACAAATAACAGAAACATTTCTTACTTATTCGGGATATTTTTTATCATTAAAGTAGTCCGAGTATCTTCCCCATTTTTAATCTTATCTAAGTCAAGCTGAAACTGTTTCTTGCTATCAACCTGGTTCCCACTATTTTCAACCCTTCTGTTCCGCCCTCGCTCAGTCATGCCCTCCATGCTGGTAGGTGGCAGTCCAGGGTAAGGACCATTACCTAAAAATACAGGGCTAAGCCTTGGCGAGGACCGTATCCTGAAACTTGATGAACCATTTTCTGACATGCTCCCAGGTATATTAATGCTAGGGTTAATTGCAGCACGAGCACCCATATTTACCATAAAATTTCCATCATTAGGACCCAAGCCCATGCCTCCATAAGCTACAGGGTTCACAAATGAAGTTTCTGGTGACTCTGGGAAGAAACCGAAGTGCCTCTCAAACGGAACACCAGAAGGAGCAGATCCAACATGATGATGGTGAAGTGGCTGGGACGAGCCAAGCAAAGAGCCATGCCGACCCGAGAATGGAAAGGCATGGCCCTTTCCATTAGATGTATATGGATGTCCCACAGATGGTCTTGGCCAAGCCGAAGAATTGGTGTGCTCTGAGTACAGATTTGGACTTCCCCAAAGAAACTGCTGTCCAGATAATGTTTCAATGCCAGATCCATTTGATGTAGAAGGGCCAAAAGAGGATATTGTTTGATGGTATTGGCTCAACTTGGGCTCTGGAAATGAATTTGACTGTTGCAAGGCAGCTCCATGTGCTGCATTTGTATTGGTAAACATATGGTCCACATGACCACCCCTTCCTTGGTCCTTGCCAATAGGAGCAACCTTCACAGAGTTTGATAGTTGAGGATGAAGAATTGAAGCCAATCCGGGCAAATTGTTGCTAGTGGTTGGACTCATGGTCCTGAAACCAGGGGATTTACTGATAGTTTGCATAGAATTATGTTCAATAGGGCTGTTATACTGTGCCCAGTTACCTGTCATGAACATTGCATTGACCTCAGTTTGTCAAAGAAATAGAAGTTATAACAGAAGAAGGAATGAGAAGTCAATAACAGAAGACTACCTGGTGGAGAGCTGGCAATTGGTGAACCCACTGGAGGTCGAAAACTCCGAGATTCATCTTGTTCAAGCTCTTGATTCAGTTGCAACATCAAGCTAAAAAGCATATTCCAATGATAATAAAGCAATATTCAGCCACCAAAAAAAAAAAAAAAAAAAAAAAAAAAACAAACAAACAAACAAAAAAAAAGGGGAAATTAAAAATCAGCTATTAAGAACTTTGAATTTAATAATAAATAGTAGATGAAAAAAAAAATGCCACTGATACTTTGCAGGAAACACCAAGAGTGGATACAAAACAGACTACTCTATTCCCATGACAATAATAGTTCTACTAGCAACAATTTCCACTTCCTTACTGTTAACTTGTCTTTTAGGAGGAAGCTTAATGCATCAAGGAATGAATTCTCGCAACATTTTTTTTGATACATTGATAGTTTGGGTGGGAGAATTTGAACCCTGGATGTCTCCATTACAAACACTAGGAGGTGCCAACTAGTTGAGCTACAAGACTCTTGACCACAACATCCAAAGACAAGAAACAAAAAGACCAAATAATGTAAATTTCTCTCAAGCAGAGTAGTGGCGGCAAGTCAAAGGGAGAGTTTGATGGTCGACATCTCAGAACAGACAGAGTCAAGGAACATAAGTTTGCAGTAAATCATGTGCACTATTTCGTCCCATCAAATAGATGGATGTCAGATACCAGAGTTCAACACCAAAAAAATAAAGAAAAACATTATTTTTGCACACAATTAATTTGCTACCAAAAACAAAGTGAAGAAGTATTATTTTTATCAAGTATTAAAACGCTATTACATGAGAATTTATAGTTTTGACAGGTTATATTTAAAATGAAAAAATTAAACATATCAGTGTACGCACTTTCGTCGAGCTCCACCGGGGCGACTAGGTTCAAGCTTTATGCGTTTACCAGCTATATCACTTCTATTTAATGACTTAAGTGCTGCTTCTGCGGCCCTAACATCATAAAATTCAATAAACTTATGATGCCTCTTGTGTGGTGTTTCCCTTATCTGCTTTGTACAAAATTACCAAAATGCACAGATGTTAACCATATATGAAAAAAAATATGCCAGTAGAAAATGAGGAAAGAAATAATTTAAACAGAGATGAACTATCACCTCTTTGACCTCGCCATAAGCCCCAAATATTTGACGGAGATCTTCATTTGAAACTGATGGATCCAAATTAAAAACTACCAGGGTTCCTTGATTAATATCCTTGTCTGATGGATTATCCTGGTGTAATACAAGGAAAAAAATCGAATCATATGATGATTGAAGTGTCAACACCAGAAAAGTAGATTACTTGAAATTGGCATTTATCTTAAACCTTTGGAATTGAGAAGTGTATGTCAAGTTTCCTCCTTCGCAGTGGCTTGTTTTGTAATCCACGCATAGCAGTTCGAGCAGCGCGGATATCATAGTAAGATATCATCACAAAACCCCTATGTTTACATGCAGTATACAGAGTTCTGATATCACCATATTGCTACAAAAAGAAACAAAACAATAATAAGAAGAAAGATATTAAAACATGATTTAGCACCATTATTTGTATAGAAAGGATATGAAACCATTAGTATTTAGTTAATAAAGAATAAGAATATATATTGAATAGAATCTCAGAACTCACTGACTAGTTTCTGCACTCAACAATTATTGAGTGTCAGGGCACAACAATTGAGAAAACCTCTATAATTTAATCGATAACAGGTAATGAAGGAAACATGCTTTGATAAACTAATGCTGAGTTCCTTTTGGCAGACACAATAATAAGTTGAGTACTCAAGAAAAATTGCAGTTGAAAATATAGATATGAGTTAGTTATTTTATTTAAAAAAAAAAAAGAGTTTTGTTAATTCACTTTGAACGACAAACTCCCCTTGCCTCATCGTATCCTCCGTGCTTGCAAACTCCCTCACCACCTCGTCCAACACTCACCACCACCTCCATATAAACCCCAGACCTTTGTTCCACCTCCCAGAACCCTATCTCCCAAACAATGGAGGCAAACAGACACTTATATGAGCACAAGTGACTTCCAAATGGTGTAAAGTTTTCAAAAAAAAAAAAAAAATGCAATCCTGAAAGCTAATCAATTTCTGCACCCAAAAACCTTACCCTGGTCCTTGTAAAATTGATGCCAGGATCAGTTATAAGCTCTTAATTAACTACTTATTCATAAGAATGTATTCTATAAGCCAGACGCTATTTACTTCATATTATACAAAAACAAAACAAGGCAATGCCCTCCTTAGCATTTGAAACCAGGATGTGCATGAAGTTAAACACTGGAAAACCATGTGAAACATTGATACAGGTCGAGCAAACAAACAAGTGCATTACTAGGAATGAAGAAAGGTAAAACCTATTGATCATGGACCACAATCTTTTTTTTTTTTTTTTTTTTTTTTTTTTTTCTCTTTACTTGCTGGAGGGAGGTGGAGGAGCAGGGAAAATGATTAGGAGATATTTCTCATATTTCGTTCAAATGATTCAAACCTCAAGCATTATAGATGCCACGAGAATTCAAACAAAAACAAACTCAAGCAATGAAATCAAGAAAGTGACATAGTAGAGAAATTAACAATTTTTCGTGTGAAACGTCAACTTCTTTCTTGGATGAATATGTAAAACATCAAATTTTATCCATGAAGCATATCCACCTGTGCATTTGCATTTGTAAATCGACAAAAGAAACTGTCCCAAATCACATCATAAAACAAAAATGTATACTACAGATTATACTAAGAGGATCTCGGCATAACTCTAATTACCTCAAAGAGAGTTTTTAGTTCTGAATCCTCAACATTACTATTAATATTCCGAACAAATAATGTTCTCGAAGGATGTTCACCATATGGGTGTTCTCCAGCAACAGCTCCCACACCATTTGGAACAGCATAGGGAGGCATCCCATTCCCAACACCATCAGATAAATTTATCTTTGACATACCCATGCTCAAGTTCTCCTGTAGATCAGTTTCCAATTCCATACCTCCTCCACTACCAAAAAGATCATAATCTTCCAAGTCCTCCAGTGAACCAGGCAACCCACTTAGGTCAAAATCATCCATTATGCCAGCTAAAAGTTCATCCTCGTCATCAGGAAGAAAGCTACCAATTGCATGAGTTTCAGGATCTTCAAGTGAATCATCACCAATAGATTGACATCCATGTTCTGTTTCATTCAAGTTCACTGCATGTTGGACAAATCAAGTAAGAATCTATGCAATGAAACAGCATACAAAATCTATAAGAAATCTCCAGCACCTACACTTTTCATGAGGAAGAACAGGCAATGAGCTTGAAAAAAGGCTAGCATCACTAGAGGCATGGTAGGAATCAGATCCAGATATGACCCCCCACGCACCACTGCCTGCCTCTTTAGGAACATTTATTGGTGGAATCTTAGTAAGACCTATCAAAAGAAGCTCATATGACTTGTCCATCAGAATTTTATGCCATCTACTCCCCACATAACACAATGGACATTTTTTAGAAAATTACCTGAAGATGAATGGTTTGGAAACTGCTTCATTGCATCACCTTTCTGATTAAAAAATGATAACAAATGTGAGAATCAACTTCTGCAGTGGTAAGATATATGAAAGAAAGAGAAAAGTTGTGTGAATTAGAATGATAAGAAAATTATTACTGTGAATGGCTGGTAAGATAATATCTTATTTGCTCCGGGGAATGAAGGTCATCACAAGAAGAGGACCCATCCCCTTCCGCTCACCCCATGGGGCCAAAACTTACTGATCTTATAATAAAAAAATCACAAAAAGCAGCCACATACATGATGAAATCTTGCACTCAAGCACCATGACAAATAGCAGCACACTTAGAGAGCCATAAAACTTGAAAAATAAGAAAACTCCGGAAATTCAGGTTATGACGGACTAGAAAAGATAAATTAATAGATCTTATAAACTTCAGGGCTCATACAAATTGCAAATTCCAAACATAAATTGTTGACAAGCTAAGGAGAAAAAAGATACGAAAAGACTGTAAAGAGCTCAATCCTAGATGGCTGGCTTCACTATTTATTCATGTTAGTAACAAAATAAAGTTACATGATTGGCTTTCCTTGCATATAACACCCAAAATTGTCCAAATAGATCCACCTATTATTAATGGTATAGGCAGCTTTATTCATGATACTGCCCCTGGTAAAAAAAGGTCATGGTGCATGTTAGTAACAAAATAAAGTTACATGATTGCCCTTCCTTACTTATAACACCCAACAATATCCAAAAAGATCCACTGAGTATTAAATAATTTTAGGCAGCTTCATTCATGATACTGCCCCCAGTAAAAAAGGGTCATGGTGCACATTCTAAACCTTGATAACAAAAACCACTGGAACTTCAACTGCAACAAAAGCAACCCTTGCAATACAGCAATTAGCCTAAGAGTCATCCAAACATGCATCCACATCATACAGTTCAAAGCAGTGTTGCTTTGCTTTAACACTTAAAACAAATCCAAGCATTACTTTCAAAACATTTCTTAAGAGTGAAACACTTAAGTCTGTGCGAGGATGCAGCATATCAAACTAGGTTCTCAATTCTAGCTCTAAACTAAAACACTCAAAAGTTCTTATTTCTGCTGCATGGTTAACTTTCATTCATCAGGACACATAATAATTCAAAAAACCTCCTAGGCGTAGAGCTAGGAGTTTGAGCATTCATCAAGATACCAAAAACTGTTCGGATCAACTAAAAGCTTTGTGCCAGCGCGCTCTTTTTGATTGGTCAAGGTGTTGGGGTAGTTCCTTGTCTCTCTTAGACTAGCCATTTGATTTCTGTACTTTTGTTTTCATTGCTACTTTGTGTTCATCATCGTGAATTCAAAAATTTTACTATTTTTTTT
Source organism: Lithocarpus polystachyus (assembly GCA_033629205.1). Classification (NCBI taxonomy): domain Eukaryota; kingdom Viridiplantae; phylum Streptophyta; class Magnoliopsida; order Fagales; family Fagaceae; genus Lithocarpus; species Lithocarpus polystachyus. The sequence goes on from CM066166.1 coordinate 67,524,670, forward strand.
TATCAATAAAACTGCACTATAAGTACCTATCAAAAATAATAAAAATAAAACTCCTATGTGCCCGTTTAGTACAGCTTATTATTTGGGTTTTCGAAAATGGGATTCTAGAAAAAAGTGAAATTTAAAAAGGTTGTACTTTGAAACTTCTCCCAGACCCGCAAAAGTGTGAACTTTGTACACTGGGTTCGACCATATGCAAAATGTATCGAATTGAAGCATCCTATACACAAAATATAACTACAAAAGATATAACTAATAAAAGTCACAGATGATTAAGTCTAATCCATACATATTCAAATGATATTAACAATTTAACATACTTTCCCACAAAAAACTTTACCCAAAAAAAAATAAAAATAAAACCCATAATCACAGAAAAATAAATACATGAGTGTCTAAGTTAAACAATTATAGTAAAGAGAGAGAGAGAGAGAGGTTCAAAGTTTTAACAAATTACTATACGGAACAGTAAAATTTTCCATTCAAACCAAAAGGTAAAGCAAAAAAAACCCCATATTCAAAACAAAATAAACCAATTAAACTCCACACAATCACTATCCAAACACTAATTTTGGAAAACGAATTCGCTCAAACATCAATATAATTTCGCATTACGCTAAGCTACCAAACAAAAAAAGTAAAAGAAACACAGAGACAGAGAGAGTAATTTACCACAAAGTCGGCGAACCAAACCCTAGAGCTTCACAGAAGAGAGAGAGAGAGAGAGAGAGAGAGAGACTCTTCACGATCAGAGAGCGAGAGAGAGAGAGAGGGAGAGAGAAATAAGCTACTCTTTGTTAGTGTTTAGTTCTAGCTATCTCTCTCTATAAGCCCAAATGGGAATGCAATTTTTTCTTAAAGAGAGAAAGAAATTATGATTGGATGAAAGAAGTAAAAAAGGAGCAGAGAATGATTGAGAGAGAGAGAGAGAAAGAGATATGAGAGAGTTTGGTTTCTTTTCTTTCTTAGAATGTGGCTGATTCATTCATTCAACTCTATTTAAATTGCTTTTGGTGTCCAAAATTTTTAATACTACTCTCTCTTTTTTTTTTTTTTTTTTTGTAAAATAATTATTTTTAGTACTATTAGTATTAGTTTTATTAATTAATTAATAATTTTTTTTGAAATTTGAAAATTTTGAAGCTTTGTGAAATAATTGGCATGATAGTCATGGTACTACTATTTGGATAAATGATCCTTATCCAAATATTTGACCTTGACGATGATCTTAATTTACTATATTGACTAATTTGTATTTGGGGTGGAATGGATAATGGTAATTTTGACCAAAAAAGATGGGCAAAAATGGGTATTTGGTTTTGTTGCTTAAGAGGATAATGACGAGTCACATCAGCCAATCCGAGTTCTTTTTAAGGAGTTTTTTAGAGAACCAGCTTAGCATGACGATGCAATTACTCCATTTATTTAGGATTATGATTGCAAACAAGTAATGCTATACCCTGGTAAAATTACCTAACTTTGTTACAACTCGTCACGTAATGAGTTGGAGTAGTAAAAGTGCGGTGGTAGGTTTATATCGGTCTACATATCTACCATTTATAATTCATCACATATCGAGTTGCGATAAAAATTATGCAATTTTACGTGATCTTAACATTTTTCAATTCGAATTTTGACAATTTTTTTTTATTCATGAAATATACATTTATAGGATGAAAACAGAAATTTAAAAAAAAATTGCACGACAAGACACCAGCATGGGACAAATTCTGCATTATCAATTTGAAACATAGAACATCTGAGTTCATGTGCTTTTTGTTTATTGTGATATGTTTGGTTACTATCAATTGTTAATTTCCTCAACAACCCGGTTTGCATTATTGCCCGAAAATAAAAACATAAAAAAGGAAAGTCCACCCTATTTTTTAGATTTGGAAAGTCCACCCAGTTTGCATAAGAGATCACACTTTTTCTAAAAAAAAAATTGAAGAGAGAAAAGTATCACCTCTGCTTTTTCAACTTCGGTGTCTCAATCTGATGATAAGAAATAAACATTATAAAATGGACCTCATAAATTGAACTTCTATCGTATCTATTAAAAATAAATAAAGGCAATCCAAATGAGTATATGTGATTTGGTATGCTTTGATCATTCAAAATTATTATCAATCTCAATACTTGAAAGGTAGACTAAAAAAACTACAGAGTAGAAATTTGGGCTTAAGAGTATATTTTCAACTTTTTTTTTTTTCATTTTATGAAGGTTGTTACATATAATTAGGGCATCAATTACCCTAATGATATGTAATATAAACAACAAACAAATTTGTATTGCAATAAAACAAGAATTATATCAACATAGATGAGTACACTTACATGCACCTAATTTATATTAAAATATAAGAAGTAGGGATGGAATTTTTCTCGCCTTGCTTAACTCGCCCCTCCCCACTTCGCCCCACGTGGATTTTTTCCACCCAGCAAAAGTGACAGGGTAAGGATAGGGCGAGATTTTAGCCTCGCATCACGGGGTGGGGATGGGTTTAGACTTTTTAGACCCATCCCGTCCTGCCCCGCGTTGATAAGGGTTAATTGTAAATTTTTTTCATGCCCTAAAACTCTACTATTTAAACAAATATATTATAAACATATTTTATTTTAGCCAACGTGACTCTCCAACTCTTTTTTCTCTCTAGCAAGATTGGAAATAAAGTACCAATTTTAAAGTTTTCTTTTATCTTTGTTAGAAACAAATTTATATACTATTGAATCATTGATTTTGTACTACGAGATTTTCATTTTTGTTGTGATATTGTCTTGTTAAACACTTGGATAATATTATTTAAAAATTAATTTGATTTGATGGGATAAATTTATTTGTAGTTTCAAGTATATTTTTATTAATGAAATGGTTTTATTAAAAAAAGTTGTACTAGTTGTGGGAAAATTAACAAGAAGTAGAGTTTTACGGGGCTTCACGGAGCCCTAAAGGGCAGGGATGGAGTAACAAAATTTTCTTCGTCATGTAGGATAGGGCAAGACAAAACCATGTGGGGCAGGGGCAAAGACCCCATCCTTTAGCCCATCCCCACCCCGCCCCGCCCCACCCCATTTTCATCCCAAATTAGAAGTGTTATGTCTATAATATTTTCATAACACTTTCACAACAAATTATAGATTATAAGCTATTACTTGTTTTAATTTAAACCTTATCACGAACATTACTTTTTTGCCCACCGGTAACAGCATTATCGACCTACCACCTATAATTTGTTGTAAAAATGTTGTGGACATAGCTTTTCTCTTCAAATATATGTATGCTTTATTCTTTTGCTAGATGTAATCACACACAAAAGTATACATTTTCACACAAAAGTATACATTTTATTATTTTGCTAGGTCATTCACTATTTGCCAAATTAAAACATTGTGCGGGTCCCTTTTTGGACGGTGTCCAAGCTCGAGTGAAAGCAAGAACCCTGGGCCTTTTAGTTATTGTTTTAAGGGACTGAGCTTGGTTCACCACAGCTAAATGGGTTGATTACAAATCAAGTGGTGCACAGAGTAAGAATCCTACAATACATACATACTAGCAAACAAGAAATATATGTATAGAATAACAAGAAACAATAAAGGAGCAATGTAATAAAAAGAGAGACAAAGTAGACGTTAGGTGTCCTTAGAAGAAAGTTAAATATTCCATTATTTGCTTAATTATATAGTACACCATGCTCACTAGAACGTATTACAAGGTCCAAATAAATTCAAAAATTACAGACTTAGGTGGCTTTTCAGACCCCTAAGGCTTGTAAAACCTGAATCCCTTTGAATCCAAATGTGTTCTCTAGAGGCTAGAGGACACCAGGCGGTATGTCCTTTCTTTTCTCTTTTTTTTTTTTTTTGAATTTTCACAAAACTTTCCCAATGATTCTACTCTGATTCATAGTTGCTAGATGCCCTTCACTGTTGGCTACTTCCCCTTTTTATAGTATTATCCTAGGGTCCCGGGGTACCACTAATACCCCCTATTTGCTCCCTTGGGTACCAAAACCAATGTTGTGTTAGCAACATTGGTTGCTGGCCCGTTCCTCATTCCTCATTATTTCTTTCTTTTGGAGTTTCTTCCTCAAAAGTCTCCTGCTCCCTTTCCATTCTAGTATGTCTTGAAGAGTTAACCTTGGGTTTTTTCTTCTTTCAAGGTTTCTAGTTCCTACATTTTCAGACTCAGCTTTTGGCTGCCTTTCCTTTTATCATTTTCCACAAGTGAGCTGATTCCTTCCTACCAGGTTGAAAGTTTCCAAGCCACTTCCCTTCATGGTTCTTCTTTCTAGGTTCCCCGAGATACTAGCCCCCTATTCATGAATTGTTGATTCCTAAGCCTTTTGATTCCTTTTTGCATCGTTGGGCGGCTAATAGGGACACATCTATTCTCGTTCATTGTGTTTCTTGGCGTCCCCTTTGAACTGTCTTAATCCAACCCTGGCCTTGTTGCATGTCTCGAGGATCCTGAGCTCTTGGCAGTCCTTAGGTATCCCAGCCTAGTTCTCACCCAGCGATTGGTAGGCTGGGCCTTTTTTCTTCGTTTCATGGGTTCTAAAATTCACCCACTTATGGGCTTGGGGTTCCTCCTTGAAATCCTTAAATGGATTTGGGCTTACCATCTCTTTTTCTTTATTGCAGGCTCAACTATTTCATTTCTTATAGAGTTCAATTCTTTATGTCACTTGGGCCTTTGGGGCAACATTGTGACTTTTTGGACCTCAACAAACATCTAGATCCATCACATTATGTCTCTTCTAACTTAATATTATAAGAATTTTAAATATATGTATATGTTGATACTGTATTTTGTCCACCCTCGATTTGCATGTCGAACCCCAAAAAGTTCAAAAATATTATTTTCTATCTATGGGGCAAGAACATCCAGAATGACATGGCACAACCTGTTCGAGCACCGGAGCACTCGAAGTGCCTCTTTTAACTAAAATGACCAAAAATACCCCTAGTCAACCCTAGGTTTGACTGAAGGTCAAAACCATCACGAAACAACATTTTTCATTGTTTTACATCAAACACGAGCTTTTTGGAGATTTTTAACAACTTTGACCAAGTTTGACCTAAAGTCGATCCTAGGTAGGCTCAAAAACCCTAATTTTGATCCAGCCATCAAAACGAGTTTGAACCAATGTCATTGCGAAGATTATCAAATTCTCATTCCAACGACTGTTCATAGATTGAAATCAGAGTTAAGACGGCCGATATATCACCAAAACTGGAATAACGCACCGATCAATGCACTTTTAACTTCTGAGAGCCATAAATTTTGATCAGGCCGTTGGATTTTCAAGATCCATACCTCTTCAGAAATAGGAAGTCAAGATCTTTTTGAGGGTGTCAAGTTCAACACAATTGGAGTCCTTTTGAAGGTGGCGGCCCTTGAAGGGCTGCCGCCTCGAAATTTGTGTCGGGGCTATAAAAAGCCCCAAGCACCCTTTAGACTGGAAAGAGACCATTTTTTTGCTAGGTTTTGCTCTCTGCCTGGTTTTTCTACAGTTTTTCCCGTCTTCCACACACAAAAACACACAAAAAAAACCCAAAAACACATCAAAACTTCTTGATTCTTCTATCTTTACCAAAAACACAAGGCATTGTTTTTATACCCAATCTTCTTTTCCTTGGTTCTATACTTTGGATTTGGGGTTTAGGGGAGTGGATGTAGCTTTGTAGCTACCATCCACAACCCTAACCTTCTAAATCTTTTTCTAACATTTATTTTGCTCTTTTATGCCTTGATAACATGATTTATTGCTTTCTCTAGCATGTTTCTAACTTTATTTGTGTTTTTAGCTTAAATCTCTTTGCTTTTATGCTTTTTATCATATTTCATGCTTAGATCTACATCCTTATATGCTTATATGTTTAAATCTACATGCTTTAGGTTTTATGCTGTATTTTCCTATGTTTTGTGCCTCTTTTTATTCTAGGTTGACGTTAGGGTTACATGCTCATATGCTTGTATGATGTGGTTGTCTATGCGTTGCTTGGATCTATGTGTTTCATGTGTTTATTTCCATGCTATATGATTAGATCATTGTCATCACATGCTTATATGCTTGGATTCATGTTCTTCCATGTCAATGTGCTAAGTTCTACATGTATGTTTATGCCTATATGTCTAGATCTATGTTTTCACGTGCCTATGTGCTTGAATCCACATTCTCTACATGCTTTATGCTATCTTCCATGTGCTTGTGCGCTCCATGCCATGTTTGTGTGCCTAGGCCTAGGTTATGTTTGTCATGCCATATGCTATTGTAGCTCTTTTGCTGCTTTGTCTTTCTTTCTTGTGTTTTGGCCTATCGGTTCAAACCCGATCTAGACCCTATGATTTTTGCTATTGTCCATACACCTTGGCCCACATCAAAGGGTTTGGATCATCCTTATTTGCATGTCTATGCTTACTTGCTTCTATACTTTATGCTTGTGATAGCCTCTCTTGTTCTAGACTTTTCCATGCTTGACGCCCTTAGCGAGTTGGTGGTTGTGTGGTCACATCCGACGTCCATGAGGCCTTGTTTGGATGTAACCACTTTGGATGCATCACCATGATGCCAGTTGCTTCGTGCATACCTTTCCCCTTTTTCTCTCCATGCGATGATATGTCCTTGGACAGGCGTTGTGAGGTGCCTAACACCTTCCCCACACGTAACCAAACTTTCGGACCTAAGAATCAAGATTTTTTGTCATCCATATTAGATTAGGAAAAATGTCATTTTCCTTAAACTAGGATTGATAATAAAATCAACTAGAAACAGGTGACCAATCACACTTTAGAAAAACCTAATGATTGGTGGCGACTCCACTTACCTTTGGTTATCCCTTAAAATTTGGCTCAGATTTCTGCCATAACACCAAAGGTAGACCTACCTTCCTCCGCTGAAAGAGAGAGAGAGAGAGCACCCGAAATCCTGTGCAAACCACGCCACACACCACATATGCACACGCCACGCAATACCATATTCGAGAGGGGCCTTCAACGGGCCCTCTGTGTGCACTCGGGAGCGTCGCCATGGCAGGTGGTCGAACAAAGGCCCATGGCGGTGGTTTTCCACCCATATCGAGACCGAGCGTCGATAGTATATATAATCAAAGTTATTGTAGAATCAATATTTTGTCGCAATTTCGATCATCATTTTGCAACTCAATTACATACACGATTTAGATGCATACACTTTGTTACAAGCAACTTTAAATGTTATTATGAGTCTGTTAGTATTAGATGAGAATTCTGAAATCATTTAATAATCATTCATAGAGTTATTGTTTCATAGAGTTATTGTTTATAAAATAAATGGCAATTTATACTTTTTCATCCTAATCGATCACCCTAATTACACCTAATCCCTCTAAACTATCAAAAAACACGATTGACCCCCCAAAGTTATCTTTGTTTCAATGTACCCCTATCATTTGTTTTGACGTTAAGTCTAGCAGAATTTAATATTAAAAGACCAATTTAAATCTCTCCAACAACACAGACTAGACTCTAACAATGCTAAATTTAAACCTCTTCCAATATACAACTTATAGCTAGGGATAAATTGGTTTTTCAATGCTAAATTACATTAGAGTTAATAACAAAACAAATTGCAGAGGGTTAAGTGTAACGTATTTTCAAAATTAGGGAGTTGATTGTGCATTGCAGGGACGTAGCTACCTTTGGACTAGGGGGGGTAATGGCCCCCTCAATTTTTTTAAAAATTATATTATTATATATATATGTGTACTAATTTTAGTAATTTTATTCTATAAAATTACATTTTTTTTTTCCCTAAAACAACATCATTGATTCTTTTAAGAGTAATGCTATACTCACAAACTTTTTTACAACATTTTTACAAACTGTTTTAGTAGCAAATTCTTATTGGTTCGCAAATGGGCTCACCACTCACATCATTTTTTTTACTTACTAGTAACCACTTATCACATCAATGATTTATAAAAAAGTTTGTAGCGCTAGTATTTTCCTCATTTTAATGACAATAAAAAAATTTATAGATTTAAAATCTTAGAAATGGCAACGGGTCAGGTTCAGGCCGGGTTTTTTCATACCCGGACCCAACCGATGGGTCTGTCCCGAAAACCTGGACCCGGCCTGTTTATTAAATGGATTTTTTTCTCAACCCAAACCCGCCCCGTCGGGCCCCGTAGGCCCCGTCCCCTCATGCCCAGCCAAGCCCAAAATCAGATTCACAAATTTTGATTTATAATTTTAATATTTTTTGGCCTAAAATCACAAACACAGACACAAATCCAAACTCGATCACAAACATAAACGCATAAATCTCAAACATAAATGTCAAATCTATGATTTTCCCTTTCAAAATCAGAAACCAAACACAAATTTTAGATCTATGATTTTCCCTTTCAAAATCACAAACACAAATTTTAGATCTATGATTTTCCCTTTCAAAATCACAAACATAAACACAAACACAAACTCATTGAGACGAACTGAACCCAGAAAAAAAAGAAAAAGAAAAAAAGAAAAAAAAATGGAGAATGAGGTGGAGTGAAATCGGCGACGGTGAGGACAAACCGACTAAACGGCGTTGTGCCTGTGCTTGACTAATCACAAACACAAATACAAACTCATTGAGACGAACTGAACCCAGAAAAAAAAAATGGAGAATGAGGTGGAGTGAAATCTGCGACGACGAGGTGAATTGGCGAAACGGAGCTGTGCTTGACTGCTTGTGGGCTTATGGCCGTGTGAATGAGAGAGCTGAGAGATGAAGAGGGAGAGGCTCGTCGTTTGGGAGAGGAGAGTGAGTCAGAGGAGAACGAGATGAAAGCTTAAGAGGCGAGCTGTGCTTGACTGCTTGTGGGCTTGTGGCCGTGTGAATGAGAGAGCTGAGAGATAAAGAGGGAGAGACTCGACGTTTGGGAGAGGAGAGTGAGTCAGAGGAGAAAGAGATGAGAGCTTGAGAGGCAGTTGAAGACTGAAGTGTGTGAGGTTTGGTGAATAGGTGTTTTAGGGTTATAACATTATATATATATATATATATATATATAAGAGGATATTTTAGTAATTATACATATATATAACCAGGTCGAGCCGGGTCCGGGTTCGGGTTCGGGCTGGGTTTTTGTAAAAATCCGGACCCGGCCTGGACCCGTTTCGGGTTTTTTTTTAGAAACCCAAACCCGACCTTATTTTTAATCGGACCGGGTAAAATTCGGCCCATTAGGGTCGGACCGGGCCGAGTATCCGCGGGTCGGGCAAAAATTGCCGTCCCTATAAAATCTAAAACAAAATATACAAGCCAAAAAAAAAAAAAAAAAAGCTCAACAACAAAAATTACAAATAGTAAAACTAGAAATATAAAAAATTAAGCTCACTTAACCAATTTTATTTAAAATAAACAACCCTACCCTTTAAAAAATTCTAAACAAAAATAATTTTGTTCTTACCAAAAAAAAAAAAAAAAACTCAACAGCTAAGTAATAATAGAGTCAAAGGTTAAAACCGCTACACACAGCCAACAGTAAAACCGCCCCCCTTAACTCGAAGTTCTGGTTCCGTCCCTGGTGCATTGTGATAGTTCATAGTAATTGGGGTGATAGTTTATGGTGGAAAAGTGAAATTTCCCCTAAAATCAATTATGTTCTAGGTTGTAACATGTGATTATGTATAGAAATATTTAACAGTTGTGATGATGAGATGATCTTACTTTGGTGAATGAGGTTGTCATCTTACTTGGCACCAGAATTAAGGAAAATAAATTGGACACGTGAAACAATTTTAGATAGCAATTAGAAATTATTTTGGATTTTGATTGTGCTTCTTATGTGTGTGTGTGTGTGTGTGTGTGTGTGTGATTCTATAAGTTTATTACCAATATCGGGCAATCCAAGCCTTCAACTAAATTATATAAAAATATAAGGGGTCACAAACTAATAGGATCAATACATTAATGATATTAATAAAGTCAGGGGACACAAAATTTTCACTAATTTGTTTCATATTAGTTAAATTAACATATTGTAATTGATGCAGAAAAAAAATTATATGTTATAGTACAATCTTGTGAAAGTGATGTTGCATCACTTATAACTTGACACCTATAAGTTATGAAGAACTATCATGCCCCCTCAAAAAAAAAAAAAAAAAAAATTCACAAATTCACCTTGCAAGTTCTAACAACTTCTCAACGGTCTATTTTATACCAAGTAAATAACTTTGCATCTCTTTCTTATCTTCTTCCCTCAAACCTGAGAGAAATGAGGAGATGAAAATCAAACTTCACCAATCGCACAGGACAATCACATAGTCTTCACCTAGACCATTTGATTGGCCTCGCCCTCCTCACAATAGCCATGCATCACCTTCTACTCCATCCCTTTCTCCACCAATGGCCATGGTCTACAACCACCTCTCCAAAGCTGTGAAGACCAATATCAAACACAGCTCAACAACTTCAATTTGCGATTCCTCAAAGTATAGGTCGCACCACCTGGTCTTATAATTTTTTAGTAGTATAAAACACCTTCTTTTTTTTTCTTTTTCTTTTTTTTTCTAGTATAAGTATGATTGATATGCCACATATGAAGATTATGAGGAGGAACAATGGATTTTTTTTGGCCATGGGAAGAGAAAATGCAATATTCCTCACGTTTGGAATGGGCGGTATTGGGAAAAGCAAGTAAACTTGAATCCCTTAATCTCTATTGATGAAAAGAAAGATAACTATCGAACCCTGAACCTTCTATTTAATTTGAAAAAAAAAAAAAAGTAACTATGTTGTAATTATGTTGTAAATTAAATGCTCAAAAACAAAAACAACAAAGAATTTTTTAAAAGAATATGATGCTTATCGAGCGGCGATGTTAATTCATGGAGAATGTGTGAGAGTATGGGCAAGGGCAACAAATAAATAATAGGGAACAATACTTCCTTGGCTTTTTCTTTAACTAGTTTTCCTTCTTCCCATGCTAGAATGCTAGAACCCTAAAATGTCTCTCTTTTTTTTATTATAAATTTGTTTGGAAAAACAATTTCATATAATTGTTTCACTCTACTCGTATATTGAGTTTTTAAAAATAATTTCATGCAATATGTGCAAAATGAATGGTAAACCCTTTGTACGTTTTAAATTTGGCCTCATGCATAAGCCCCTTTTAAAGTAAATAAATGATACTCTATGCAGGTTGAGGACCAGAGGGATCGATTATTTGTACTAGTATACAACTTCATGTATATATATTGGCACAATTATGATAATGGATTGTATCTATTCATTGTATTATATAAAATAAAAATAAATTTCAAAAATTTTTTTTTTGCGAAGCTTAGATTAAGGGTGTCCAAGCAACCCAGACACTTGACCAAACCGCCCAGATCGACCTGTTCATCACCTAATCCGATAACTCTGGCTATCAATGGTGGGTCTTAGCCTTCAAAACCTGAGTCTAGTGGGTCAAGTGGCGGGTTTTCTCCTCTAAAACTCAAGCCACCCTACCCGACCGACTAGCACTTCAAATCAGCCCTCCTCCGCTCAAATCCGGCTTTAATTTTCTCAGATTCGGTGACCTTTAGCTCAAATCCGATGATGTTTGGTACTCCTCAACTCATATTTGACAACATTTTGCTCTCCTCTACTTTGATCTAGCCAAGTTTTGATCTCCTTCGCCTATTGCCGCTCCTTCATCGATTTTAATCGAATTGACTGATCGCTCTCTAGGCCCAATTTGACTTGACTTGTGGTAATTGGCGGTCGGTGGTAGGTCTCGTCTTAAGCAGGACAGGCCCGATCTAACTTGACTTCTTCCACCCGACTTAAGCAGGTGCGATTCAGGTTGAGTCCAAAACCGACCCGTGGTCAACTTTAGTTTGGAATAGACGAATGAATTTGCATGTAAATATAACTATACATTATTAGAGCATAATTGAACAAACACTTAACATGTATTTAAAATTTAAAAAACACTCGGCATCAAATTATAGGATAATTAAAGAACATTTGACACAAAATTAGAATCTAATTTTGATTATTGATTGAATTTTCTTTGAACTTCCATTCCAATATGAAATGATTTATTGGTGCATCCCATTTAATTAGGAAACTTTGTATCTCTTAAGAAATTATGTACTTTTTATATATTTTATATCTTTCTCTTCTCTTAAAAAAAATGCTAAAGAAACTTGTGTAATCGAATCTTACCATCCCAAATATTTAATTTGGACTATTTGATATTAGTAAACAGCTAACCACAGTCCTTAATGTAGAACCAAACCAACTTTTTGAGAATGAGAACCAAACCAACTGAATTCAAGTTTTGAGCCATAATTTATAGCAGCAACCATCAAAGTTCAATTATACGGATAATAACCATAAAAATTAAAAATTATACGGATAATACTCTTTGTTGCTAGTCATCATATGAAACTAATGATGTCAGGAGTGATGTGTGATGTAATTCATGTTTCCTATATCCACACCAAGGATGCTACCTTAAGGGTTAAGATATTAAACCCTTTTTTTATAATTTTTTTAAAAAAGATTTTTTTTTTCATACGTGTACATCTTTGTTTGTTTGTTGTTGGCTGTGAGTAAATAAGTCTCCAAAAGATAAAACGAAAGCTTTTTATGTGTACTAGGAATATTCCATTCACTTTCACACTTCTTTCTTTAAAAAAAAAAAAAAAAAACTTTGCACATTTTACGCCGGTGTGTGAGTTTGGATCCGCGTTTGCGGATCACGTTTACGTTTCTTCTTCTTTTTTTTTTTTTCCACGCGTTTTTTGAAAACAATAATCACTGTTATGGCTACTATTCATGAACAGTAGTCGCAATATTTGACTTTTTAGCCCAATGTGCATTGTTTATGGACCCACAAATTTCACTTTTCAGCAACTTTTTCATTAAAAATAGGTCACACGGTACTATTCACGCATTTAAAAAATATTTTACTATAATGTTTTTAGTTTTCAGTTTTCAATTTTAGCAAAATAAGTTCTATCCAAACGGACTACGCGAAAGTTCCCTGGTATCGGAATCAAGAAAGTTGAGTACTTACAAAATTAGTATTATATAAAAAGACTTATGTATTAGTTTATGAAAAGAAATTGTTAATTCATTGAAAAAATTAAAAGACTTAATGGCTTTTATAATATTTTTTAAAAGACTAATTATATGATTCTCAAAAATAAAATAAAATTGAGTACTTAAACAAATTATCTATATCATATCATATCATATACTATATAATAAAAGTTGGGCTTAAAAGCCGTGATTGCTCCAAATAGCTTCTCCAAATTGAAAAAGTTTTTTAGATTTTTAGATTTTAAAAAGAAAACATTTAAAACCAAGTAATATTAGATTAACATTATATTTTTTATTCATGTCAACTTCTAATTACAAAGACCAACAAAAACTAATTAGATAAACCTAATTAGAATCAAATATCACTCCCAAAACTAATTAGATAAAACAAGAATACAAAAACTTTTAATTAAAATAAATTACAAGGACCAAAAAAAAAAAAAACTAATTATATGAAGACTAAGATGCATAAAACATGAAAAATAAAAATAAAAAACAGAAAGGAGAAGATGAATTTGATCACAATTGAAATCTTATCCGCATCAAATACCACATCCAAAAATTAATATTTTACTATTATATATTGACTCCTTTAATTTTCAAACTAAGTCTCTCTCTCGGTTTAAAAAAAAAAAATCTCTCTCTCCCTCTCCTAGGAAGCCGTTTGACATGAAAGGCATTACTACCACCACTGGCAAGTATTTTTTTACACTTTACATGTACTTGATTTGTCTTTTAATATGAAAATCCATTATGAGATTACAACTATCAAGATCTGTAGATTCAGCCAACAAAAGGCAAAAAAACACTATTCTTGCAAATAGATCATATAAACAATGAACAATTCAAGGTAACCAATATAGTCATACATTTATTTTACATAGTAAATTTGTATTGAATTACAAATTTATCTGCTTTAATTGTGTACATTTATTTTATAATAAATTTGTTTCAATAAACTAATCCTGAATTATGAATACTTCAATAATCCGGGATGCTAATGCTGTTGCAAATTTGCAAAGACGTGATATATATAATAAGTACCAACAAAAGAAAAACTCCATTCAAGAAATTGATCTCCGGGCAACTCTTTTTCTTTTTTCTCTAAAAACTATTGTTATTATCTTCTTTTTCTTTTTTCTCTAAAAACTATTGATATTATCAGTACATTGGCTTCAATAGTTGCCATGCATAAATTTCTTCCTTATGGGTTAAATGGTTGAACAACGTTTAAATAAAAAACAAGAGAAGCAAGGTTAAGACAAAGATCCATTATGAATGAACAATGAGAAGGACCTACAAATTCAGCCACCAAGAGGCAAAAAAACACAATTTAAGATCAAATATTTGTACAAAGATCATATAAACAATAAACAATAAACATATGGTCATATATTTATTTCGTATAAGGTTATCAACATTTTTTTTTCTTCATGTATATCTTCAAGTATATTTACAACTTGAGATTAGATCATAGGGAATAATTTGATGAGATTTTATATTTGAACTACTATTAGGCCCGTGTGATGCACAGCTTAATAAAAAATATTTTGATAATATAATTAAACTGAATAACAATTAAAATGAAAAAAAAAAATTTAAGTTACATGGTAGATATATATTATGTAAGTTCAAGTTTGGCTTTTTTTTTTTTTTCAAAAACAAATATTATAAAATGTAAGGACACAAATTTGGCGTTCCAGCCCAAAAGTGAATTGACCAGCCCAAAAGGCCCAAAAACAATGAATTTGTAAAAAGTAGGAAAAGAAAGCTGAGCTAGATTAGATTGAACTATCAACAAGATGGGTTAAGATCATAGTAAGAAAGAAGTAAAGATCTTAATTTCAAGAAACTATCCTCGACAAGAGTCCAAGGAGGTCAACTTTGATATTTACTGTTCTTAATTTAGATACAAGTTCAGTTCTTAATGTCTACAGTCTCTTTGTTTTTCTCTCCTTTTTTTCCCTCCCTTGCTATGAAGGATATCTTCACATTATATAGTTTCTTCCAGATCATCTTGATTCTACACTTGTTGATCATCTATGCCTTCTTTTTAGTGCCCATCCCATCGTGCATCTTCTTGGGTCTTTTGTGAGTTGTGGTGGCCAAGATCTCACTGTTCAGGGGTCTTCTCCATATAAATGCGGACAGAAGAGTAGGTGCAGCACATTTAATGCGGTGGTAGCAGCTTTTCCTCAGATATTTATGGGTTTCTTTCCTTCTTATATACCCGTGGGACACATTCCAATAACCAGGGCTTACATAAAGATCATTCTCAATATTAGAACGCACTTCCAGACTATACTTATTATATCCGAGGAGGAGTACCTCCTTAGATCACCTGCCACTTATTCTGAGTCCATCACATTCTAGACTAGGATCTTCTCCCACTATTTATCTCTCCTCGGACTTTTCCTCGCCTTCAGATGAGGCCCAGGCCCAACATATGATTTTTGGCCCTTGTTCCTACATAAAATATTTTAAAAACTATGGAAAATTGTAAAAATAGTATAACAATTATTAATGAAATCTCTCTATTCTCTCTCTCTCTCTCTCTCTCTCTCTCTATATATATATATATATATATATATAAGATATAAACAAAAAATATATCTACTTTTTAAAATCTAAAAAATAATTGAATTTTGTGTATTTGTCCTTATATATAATATATCTAATTACAATGATCAATAAAAAATTTTAGATTTTTTTAATAATTCCTATTTATTTATGAAGAGGGGATCATCCTAAAAGAATTAATTCAAAATTTAAGATTAAAAAATAAATTTTACTTGTGCACCTAAAAGAAATTTAATTTTAATTTCTTATTATAATATTTAAATAATTTGTTTTAGTGTTGATTTTATTCAAATGGTTAAAAGTTATATCACACATTCTAACTTAATAATAAATAAAAGTATAACACCATAACTTAATGTAACATTTTAACTTACTAATAAATAAATATAACATCCTAACTTAAAGTGATGTTGTAATTGTATTGTGCTTTAGCCTTTAAGAACTATTTTTTTTCGAATAAAAAAACACAAATATTAATATTAAACATGAAAAAATAATAAATTCAATAACTAAAACAGTTGAAAACAAAATTAAACCAAAATCCCAATTCATTAATGAAAAAATATCCAATTTTTGAATTTTAAAAAAAATGAAAACAGAGTTAAGTAAAGATAAACTTACATAGGAATTTAGATTGATGGATATAAAAACATTTTTAGATCCTTCTTTTTCTCTCGTATCCAATTTCATGTTTAATAGTAAATTTTTCTTTTAATTAAAGAAGATAGATTATATGGAACAAAACACCAAACAAAAACCATAACAAATTAAATCCACGTACAATAAAATATTGATGTCAACAACAAATAATCATGTGATAAGAAAATAAAAAATACAAATATATTTCTTGCTATATTTATGTCTAAAAAAAAAAAACTAAGAGGTGCGATAAAAAACATAGAATTTCAGTCTATCCATAAAACTTATTGATAAAAATCATATAATATATAATAAAAAAGCAACAAATACACAAAATTTGTTCAATTTGGTGAAAGAAGAAAAAAAAAATACTTGCAAGGTTGTAGGAGGGTAGAGAGGAGAAGGGAAAAATATAGTAAATAATTGTAAGGTACGTAGTAGAAAGAATAATACAGTAAAAAACTGTGTGTATATATAAAAAGAATTTTAGGTTGTGAGAAGATGATATGAACAAAAAAGAGTTTAGATGAAACTCAAATACTTATATTTTTTAACTTTATTATTAGGAAAAAGATAACATAAGATGAAAAAAAAAAGAAAAAAAAAAAAGAAACGTAAATTCTATCAAAAGCATAAAGATCTACAAATGCGTTTATTTCAATATCCAGATTTACAACTAACAGAAGAACAAATTCAACTTTATTATCATTTTATACTTTACATGTTTTTTTTTAATCCTATCTTTTTTCTTTCACGTTTTTTTTTATCTCTCTCTTTTTATTTAAATTTTATCATTTTTTATATATAGGTAATTTTATCCTATTGATTTTAGGATTTGTTGATAATATTTTAGATAAACACAAATGTAGTTGTAGTTGTAAATCAAATACTTTTTTTTTTTTTTTTGGTTACATGATTATCAGGAAAGAGATGATATAAAATGCATATTTATCCAAAAAAAAATTAACAAATTAATTTCTTATTAGAAATTAATAAGAAGTATATTGTAAAAAGTAAGGATTAGATGAATTAGATGAAGAATTTGAATTGTAATTAAATTAAGATTTTTATCCACTTAGAAATATATTTTCTTAAAATCTAAAATCTAATAAAATTTTTTGCAATTTGGTGCCGCCATGTGGCGCAACCATGGCGTCTAAGCCCAACTTTTATTATATATATAATAATATGATATGATATGATATGATTTAACTTGAAACTTTAAATGATACTGTAGGGACACAATTTGGCAGGATAGGCCTACAAGTGAGATGAACTTT
The DNA here is from genome assembly GCA_033629205.1 of Lithocarpus polystachyus. NCBI lineage: Eukaryota > Viridiplantae > Streptophyta > Magnoliopsida > Fagales > Fagaceae > Lithocarpus > Lithocarpus polystachyus. The sequence goes on from CM066166.1 coordinate 67,542,236, forward strand.
GGCCCAAGACGCGAACAGTACTCTTACAATGAATTTGTAGAGAGTGAGTCGAGTAAACTTGGTCGAAAACGAATGAGTTGATGGCCCAGACGTGACTATGGCCAGGCTAAAGTAAATGAAGTGCTGAAAATGGCCTAGGGTTCTTCTCGGCTTGGTCCGAGGAGAAAACTTAGGCAAATGTTAGGAGTACTCGTATCTTTCTCTTTCTTGCTCCCTTCTTCAGTTACACCCCTTCTTCTCCTCCTTGTTTGATACCCTCTTTCCTTGCCTCCGGTTCTATTTATAAGCTAGTCCTTCTTACGTGCCAGTTAGGTGGTCATTTCTTGATACTTGTCCCATCAACCTGCTCCCAAAGCCTTTGCACAGTAGCTGTAAAGGGTGAGAATCACTGTTCAGACATCTTTTCACCATTAATGCGGCCATAAGGTTAGCTGCAGGATAATAAATGCGATGGTAGCAGCCTTTTACATAATATCTTATTGCTGCCACCTGTCCTTCTCTACCCATATATATCAGGGGAACTTCTGGAAACATCAAGACCAATGTTGGGGCATCCATCCTGATCGTCCCTTTGATCATCCGAACAGGCAGTGCTTCTCGGACCACTCATTTCTTCCTTTACATAAGTTATACTTCAGAGAGAAGTTGGATCAAGTACTTTCCTCATGATTTACTGTCCTCGGACGGACAGTCTTTTCGAACAGGCCTACGGCCCATTAGCTGGAATTGGGCCTTTTACCCTTACAATAGCCCCTCAAAATTCCGGCTTTCTCTTTTATCCGAGGAGAAGAGCGGGATTTTGACTTCTCCAAGGGTCCAATTTACCAGATTTGTCAACTCACCCATGTGGAGACGCCATTCCGCGTGTCTCGCGAACCTTACCGACGCTTCGGAAATTGCAACGCATCATTTATTGCTCTAGATGGCGCTCTGTCTACCCTATTGACGGTGAGAAGCAAATCAAATGGCTAAGATTTCTTCATGAAATTTCGAGTGGGATAACTCCCACTCATTTTCACCTACATATAAAAGGCTTTGAGGGAGCCGTTTTGCTCATTTCGTACACCCTTAAGCGTTCCAGTGTTCTCGAGTATCCCGGCCAACATACGTTACCTTATTCCAAGTACTCCAAGAGCACTTTTGCAAAGAATTATAGGTATCTAAGAAATTATTGAGCCAGAAACATCAACCACCTCTGTAAATACTTGGTTTCCAAGTTCTTTTCTCTTCGGCCGAGCACTTTGGCCTTCTCGTCTTTATATTTTTTCACCTTAGGGAACCCCCTTAGCCTTCTTTTACATATCTAAATGGGTAGATTTAAGAATCAAGTCGATACCCTTATTGCCATAGAGCTTTTTAAGGCAAAATACAATATACCTGAAGGGGTTAGTCTTCGCTACTGCCCACCAGAAAATATTTTGACCCATAGGAAAACCAGCGAAGTGGTCATTCTCGTGATAGCCTTCTTGGAGGGAGATTCGACCATTCCAATGGGTACAGTGACCTGAGAATATCTCAAGAACCATAGGTTGTGCCCGCACCAATGTGCTTCCAATCTGTTTAGGGTTTTGGGTTGCGTTGATGCCCTTAATCAACTGATGGGTTTGCAGCTCACCTGGCATGACGTCGTACACATGTACGAATGTCACTCTCAGGACAATGGGGGGTATTATCTGAAATCTCGATCTCCCATCGTTAAGATGGTGTCATGCCTTCCAAAGTCCAACAAGGGCATGAAGGACGACTATGTCATCGTCTCTGGGGCATGGCATGACGGTCACGCACCAATATGCTTCCAATCTGTTTAGGGTTTTGGGTTGCGTTGATGCCCTTAATCAACTGATGGGTCTGCAGCTCACCTGGCATGACGTCGTACACATGTACGAATGTCACTCTCAGGACAATGGGGGGTATTATCTGAAATCTCGATCTCCCATCGTTAAGATGGTGTCATGCCTTCCAAAGTCCAACAAGGGCATGAAGGACGACTATGTCATCGTCTCTGGGGCATGGCATGACGGTCACCACTGTCTGACCAATGAGGGGAAGCCAGGTGGGATGCTTTAGGATTAGATTGAGTTAACTTAGAATTTAGGTTCTAAGTCTCACTTTGCTTTATTGTTCAATCACCTGATTTTGAAATGGTATAACTAATTCCGTGTTCCTCGGCCGTGATTGCAGATAGAAAGTTTGTTGCTCCCAGACTCAGTCTCGTGAATGTGCCAGGCTTGAACAAGCTTCTGAGATCTGAGGTGTTCGTGCACACAGACGGCCAATTGCGTGCTGTCTATCTGATATTGGATTTTGTTCCTTTGTCGGACAGCTTCCTGGACGTCGGGAACTCCATCCGAGCAGGAGACAAGAGAATCCATAGGATCGACGTCTCTCAACCGGGCTTCTTGTCCAAGAAAGACCTCCCTCCCGTTGAGTGGCAGATCCAACAAGCCACTCCTCAACCAGCTGTTCAAAAGGAAGAGTCTGCTTCCTCTCCGCCATCCTTGGATACTGAGATAGACCAATTCCACTTCGAAGGCGAAGAGGAAGTGCAGGACAAGCCTCGGAATATCCGGGAGTCCGAAAGTACCGAGGAAGAAGAGGACGAGATGCCTCTGAAACCTAGAGCAGGGTTTAGGGACCTTCTTGCTGGGAGGAGCAAGGGCACTCCTTCGAATGAGGCACCTAAGGAGAAAACAATTGCCAAGCTCCCCCCACCTCCTCCTCCTCCCGCAAATGAGCTCGGCCTCCTTCCCATGCCAGACCTCAAGAAGAAGAGGAAGGTCGTAGACCTCGATAAAGAGGAAGGTGAAGTGCCCCCTCCGTAACAAAAGGGGCCGAAGCAACATAAGGGTGGGAGAGATGACAGAAGGGTTTCCCCATCCGAGCATAGGAGTGACTCCCACACTAGGGACGTTCAACAGCCACCAACCTGGGCCCCGCGGATGGATTTGGATGGTGCTCCAATCCCCTCTACCGCTTCTATACGAGAGTTGCAGAAGGGACGCTCGGGATATATCGCCAAGGCCTTAGAGCGCCCCTTACTATTGCCTCGGGATATGGAGGCTGTGAGGTCCTGGAGGCAGGCAAACCTATTCATGTCTCTGAAAAGAGACTTGACCATGGTGAGTTCCTAATCCCTTCTTTAAAAACTATATATTTTACTTCCATCTGTGGTGATACAATTTTGTCGCTCTTATTGTGCAGCTCACCTAGCAAGTTTATGTAGCTGAAGATTGGGTCAGGGACGCCTGGAACCTAGCTAGGGCCGAGACCCAATCTCGCATAGACACAGAGAAGAACTTGGGGGTGGTGAAGCATGAGAAGCAAGAGCTTGCTAAAAAGCTGGTTGCCGAGGAAAGGGAGAGGAGGAGCGCCGAGGCTGGCTTGAAGAACGCTCAGGACCAGGCTGAGGACCAGAGAAAAAAGCTATACACAATTGAGATTGAATTGGCGACTCAGAGGCAGCTGGTTCTGGAGCTCAAGTCTAGCCTCGAGAAGGCTGAGAAGGCTAAAAGGGAAGCTCGGGAGGCACTGGAAGCAGCCGAGGCCGAGAAGAATGCCGAATACATCCGTGGCATAGAAGAAACGGAGGTAAGGCTCGCGGAAGAGGTCTCCGAGGTGTGCAGGGACTACTGCAAGTTCACTTGGGAGGAGACTTTGAACTTGGCAGGAGTCCCAGCCGACTCGGACCTTAGGCAGCCGGGAAGGATATATTTTCATCCACACATTAGCTTGAACCCGGCTGACCTTGCGCCCTTATTGTCTCAAGCTCCGGAGCCAGCAAGTCAGGCGCTTGTTCCTCTTAAAGCCAATCATGAGGTTCAGGAGGGACAGGTAGTCCCGCATGAACAAGTAGCTCCGGATACTTCTTCTATGGCTGCGGATGCTGACAAGGCCAAGGATGCAGCTCCCTCGAAAGCTGAAGCTGGATCTTCCGAGGCTGAGCCGAGCGGACTGGACAGCCTTCCTCCTCAGACCACTTAGGCTTAGGATTAGGGTTTTTAGTTGTTGTTGTCTTTTGTTGTTGTTGTTGTTGTTTTTTTTTTTATTTTTTTTTATTCTTGTAGCAACCTTTTGTACGCGGGGTTGATGTACTTCAACTTTTTTAATTAATGAGAATATCTGGATTCGTCTTCAATTAGTCTCGATTCTAACTATTTATTTCTTTTGTTTTATAATCTTTAAATCCGTAAGAATTTGAACTTCTTGATGGGGAGAAAGAGAGAACTGAGTAATGACGGCAGTAAACTTCTGTTCAAATGGAATAATGCAGATACCATGAGTATGAGAATAGTAATCCAGGGCCAATGGTAAACAATCGAGTCTTCCACTACTGGAAACACTAAAATTGAACGAGAAAGCAAGTTCATCCAAAGTATGCGGTATGAGAAAATATGCAAAACCAAATTTCTGCCGAATACTTAGTGATAAATTTGAGACGATGAAACTGCTCGGAATGTACGATCCGAGGGGTTGTGTATGACCAAGGTCGTATTTTAGCGCTTAGCGAAATGAACTAAAGTGATAATTTACCCAAGGTATGTGGTCCAAGGGGTCAGGCATGACCAAGATTCTGTTTAACACCTAGTAAAATGACCTAGAGTGATAATTTACCCACGGTATGTGGTCCGAGGGACCAGGCATGACTAAGATTCTGTTTAACACTTAGTAAAATGAACTAGAGTGATAATTTACCCAAGGTATGTGATCCGAGGGACCAAGCATAACCAAGGTTCTGTTTAACACTTAGTAAAATGAACTAGAGTGATAATTTACCTAAGGTATGTGGTCCGAGGGACCAGGCATGACCAAGGTTCTGTTTAACACTTAGAAAAATGAACTAGAGTGATAATTTACCCAAGGTATGTGGTCTGAGGGACCAGGCATGACCAAGGTTCTATTTAACACTTAATAAAATGAACTAGAGTGATAATTTACCCAAGGTACGTGGTCCGAGGGACCAGGCATGACCAAAGTTCTGTTTAACACTTAGAAAAATGAACTAGAGTGATAATTTACCCAAGGTATGTGGTCCGAGGGACCAGGCATGACCAAGGTTCTGTTAAACACTTAGTAAAATGAACTAGAGTGATAATTTACCCAAGGTATGTGGTCTGAGGGACCAGGCATGGCCAAGGTTCTGTTTAGGTTTTGTTTAACACTTAGAAAAATGAACTAGAGTGATAATTTACCCAAGGTATGTGGTCTGAGGGACCAGGCATGACCAAGGTTCTGTTTAACACTTAATAAAATGAACTAGAGTGATAATTTACCCAAAGTATGTGGTCCGAGGAACCAGGCATGACCAAAGTTCTGTTTAACACTTAGAAAAATGAACTAGAGTGATAATTTACCTAAGGTATGTAGTCCGAGGGACCAGGCATGACCAATGTTCTGTTTAACACTTAGTAAAATGAATTAGAGTGATAATTTACCCAATGTATGTGGTCTGAGGGACCAGGCATGACTAAGGTTCTATTTAACACTTAGTAAAATAAGCAGCATGATAAACCTTAATGCAAAAATAGAAACTTTTATTAATAATAATACCTTTTTAGGTTATTTACATTCCATGGATGTGGTACAGCTTTTTCGTCCAAATCCTCTAAGTAAAACGCTCTTATTCCAGCTACAGACAGGATACGGTAAGGACCTTCCCAATTGGGTCCTAATTTTACCCAGGCTGGGTTCTTCGCAATAGCCACGACTTTTCGCAAAACCAAATATCTCGGTACGAGTGGTCTGAGCTTGACATTAGCATCGTATCTCTGCTTGAGCTTGTGTTGATAGTAGGCTAGCTGAACTGCAGCATTTTTCCTTCGCTCGGCAACCAGATCCAAATTATTCTTTAGCAGTCTGTCATTGTCAGTCGAGGTAAAAGAACTCGTTCTAAGTGTGGGGAATCCAGTTTCTATGGGAATAATAGCTTCAGCACCGTACGTCATTGCAAAGGGGGTCTCTCCCGTAGATTTCCGAGGAGTTGTCCTGTAGGTCTAGAGGACATATGGCAATTCTTCCACCCACTTCCCTTTGGCATCATCCAACCTCTTCTTCAGGCCGCTTACTATGACTTTGTTAACTGCTTCAGCCTGGCCGTTTCCTTGAGGGTACGCGGGGGTGAAGTACCTGTTCGTAATGCTTAATCCACAACAAAATCTTCTAAATGCTTTACTGTCAAATTGAAGACCATTGTCCGAGATGAGAGTGTGTGGTACTCCAAACTGGATTACGATATTCTTCTATACAAACTTCTGGACATCTACATCCTTGATGTTTGCCAACGGCTCTGCTTCAACCCACTTAGTGAAATAGTCTATTCTAATGACCAAGTATTTCTTACTCCCGGCTGCTTTAGGGAAGGGGCCTACAATGTCCAAGCCCCACTAAGCGAAAGGCCACAAGCTGGATAGAGGATTCAGAACTCCCCCTGGCTGATGTATGTTCAGTGCAAACCTCTGGCATTGATCACACTTTCTCACGTACTCCTGTGATTCCCTCTGCATGTTCGGCCATCAATATTCCTGAGTTAGGGCCCTGTGAACTAGTGACCTGCCTCCTGTGTGGCTGCCACAAATTCCTTCATGCAACTCTTCAAGGAGTAACTCTGTGGCCTCTGGGTGTACATACAATAAGTAGGGTCCGGAGAAAGAGCGTTTATATAGCTTATTGTCTTCTGAGAGCCAGAACCGAGGAGCTTTCCTCCGCACCTTGTCAACTTCGGCCTTGTCTGGCGGTAGGACATCATCCCTAAGGTAGGTCACCACAGGGTCCATCCAGCTTGGCCCCACTCTAACTTGGCAGATGCTGGGCCATTCCTCCTCCTCAGCATGCTCGTGTACCTCTTCCACCAAGATAAGCCGGGGTAATCCTTGAGCCGAGAAGGTTGCGAGAATGGCCAAGGAGTCCGCGTGCATGTTTCCACTCCGAGGGATATGTTGTAAACTAAATGACTCGAACTGTGACTGCAGTTGCTTGACATTTCTTAGATACTTCCGCATTCTTTCATCGCGCGCTTCTAGCTCTCCCCCGACCTGGCCGACGACCAGTGTTGAGTCCGAGAATACCTCCACGGTGTTCCCACCCATTCTTCTGACCATGGCCATTCCGACTAACAGCGCTTCGTACTTAGCTTCATTGTTAGTAGCCGAGAAGTTTAGTTTGAAAGATTTTTTCGATTTTTTGTTAACAACGCTTCGTACTTCAGGAGATATCAAAACTAGCCCCACTCCTGAGCCTCTCTGATTGGCTGCATCGTCTGCATATAATTTCCAGGGTGGGGATCCTTGCACAGATACTAGGCCAACTGAATTTTCATCCATGTGCATCTTCTCAGCACTTTCTTCTAGCACAGGCTCAGTGAACTCGGCCACTAGGTCAGCCAGTATTTGTCCCTTAACTAAGGTGCGGGGCATGTACATTATATCGAAGGCCCCAAGACCGTGCCCCACTTTGCAATCTTTCCCGTGTAATCTGCACTCCGAAGCAGTGACCTGAGTGGGAGTTAGGTAAGGACCACAACTGTATGTGACTAGAAGTAGTGAGGAAGCTTGCGAGTGGCATGGACAACTGCAAAGATGGCTTTCTCTAGTGGCAAGTAACAAATTTCGACCTCATGCAGAGATTTACTCACGTAGTAAACAGGTTTCTGAACACCATTGTCAACCCGAATCAGTACCAAACTTACTGCATGGGTGGCTATAGCGATATAGGCGAACAGGACCTCATCCGTCATGGGGCTGGACATGATAAGGGATCGAGATAAGTATTCTTTTAGCTGCTGGAAAACCAGAGCACACTCTTCAGTCCATTCAAACCCTTTCCACTTGTTCAACAGCTGGAAGAAAGGCCGACACCTCTCTGCCGACTTGGAGATGAATCGGTTGAGAGCAGCTGTCATCCCTGTCAACCTCTGAACCTCTTTAGGTTTCTAAGGAGGCTGCAGATTGTTGATCACCTTTATCTAGTTGGAGTTAACCTCAATTCTGCGATGGGTGACCATATAATCGAGAAAATTTCCTGATCCAATGCCAAAAGAGCATTTAGAAGCGTTGAGCTTCAACCTGTGTTTCCTTAAGATTTTAAATATGCTCTCAAGGTCGCTTACATGCTCGGATTCCAGCCTACTCTTGATCACCATGTCATCGATGTAGATCTCGATGCATTTTCCCAGCTGTGGTTCGAACATTTTTGTCATCATTCTCTGATCAGTGGAGCCTGCATTCTTCAACCTAAATGGCATTACCTTGTAGTGGTAGTTCCCAACAAGAGTGACGAAGGTCGTTTATTCTTGATCATCTAAAGCCAAGGGAATCTAGTGATACCCTTGAAAGGCATCCAAGAAGCTCATTCGCGGATGCCCCACAATGGCATCCACTAGCTGATCAATCCGAGGCATGGGGAAGGGATCCTTCGGACAAGCTTTGTTCAAGTCTGTGAAATCCACACATACACGCCATTTCCCATTCTTCTTCTTCACCACCACTGTATTGGCTAGCCATTTAGGATAGAACACCTCCTTAATAGCCCCTGCCTACTTGAGCTTGTTCACTTCCTCCCTTACAGCGGTAAAATGCTCTTTGGATGAGGGCCGAGGTGGCTGCTTCTTGGGTAGGGCAGCTGGGCTTACATTCAGGTGATGGCAGATAAACTCCAGGTCTACCCTTGGGGCCTCGTATGAGTTCCAAGCAAACACGTCGATGTTTCTTCTAAGGAATGCCATCAGCTCTTCCTTATCCTATGGGCAGCTGAGCCCCGACCTGGAAGAACCTCTCTAGGTCTCTGTCGACGACAACTTTCTCCAAATTCTCACACTTCTCCTCATCCGATTCCATGACGTTAAGCGGAATCGAGATTTCTGATTGCTACGAGTCCCTGCCCAAGGTGGTTGCTAGCTCGGTAGCAGACTGACATGTAATGGCAGCTATGAGGCATTGTCTTGCCATAGATTGGCTTCCTACGATCTCCTCCACTCGTCCCTCAGACGGGAATTTAACCTTTAGGTGCAAGGTTGACGAAACAGCTCCCAAGGCGTGAAGCCACGGTCTGGCCACAATGGCCGTGTAGGGAGAGTATGCGTCCACTACAATGAAGTCCACCTCGACTACCTCAGACCCTACTTGTACAGATAGCCTGATCTGACCGTTGGGGATGATGGTCTTCCCATTAAAGCTGACCAGAGGCGAGTCATACGCTGTCAGATCTTCAGGTCGTAAACTCAGTCCTTTGTATAGGTCTGGGTACATGATCTCAGCCGCACTCCCTTGATCGACCATCACCCTCCTTACGTTGTACCCCCATATTCTGAGAGTGATGACCAGAGCGTCATCATGGGGCTGTATAGTGCCCTGCTTATCCTCATCCGAGAAGCTCAAAGTTGGTCGGATCTCTGCTCTGGCTCATTTTATCTCTTGATTTGTGTCCTCGGCAGATGTCCTAAAGACAGACATCACTCTAGAGGGGCAGGATCCCGTTCTTCCGGGTGCTGCAAAGATGACGTTGATCGTGCCCAACGGGGGCCTTGATGAGGCGGTCCCAAAAGCCCCTGACCTGCCGAGGTCTCCCTGACCATTGAGGCGGTGTATAAATTGCTGTAGCTTTCCTTCCCTCACAAGTTGTTCTAAGTGACTTCTCAAAGTCCTGCAATCCTCTATGGTATGCCCTCGTTCCTGATGGTATTGGCAGTGGAGGCTCTGATTGCGCTTCGTGGGGTCTCTCCCTATCTTGTTCGGCCATCTGAAGTATGGCTCGTTCTGAATTTTCTCCAGAATCTAGTGGATTGGCTCTCGGAACATGGCATGGACTACCTGTGATGCAACAGACCCGGACTGCACAATATAGTCCCTCCGTGGCTTGCTATTACTGTATCGGTCCGACTTGAAATCCCTCCTCTCCTGAGGGATAACCTTGGCTTTTCCCTTTCCAAGCAGTTGATCCTCTTCCACCCGCTTATACTCGTCGATGCGATCCATTAATCGACGCACGCTTCTCACGGGTTTCTTGGTTAGTGACTTCCTCAGATCATGCTTGGTTGGCAAGCCGACCTTGAAAGTTCTCACAGCCACATCGTCGAAACTCCCTTCAATCTCGTTAAACATTTCCCAGTACCTATCCGAGTACATTTTCAGCGTCTCCTCTTCTCGCATAGACATGGATAGCAAGGAATCTAATGGCCGAGGGACCCTAGTGTTCGTAACGAACCGAGAGCAAAAGGCCTTAGGTAGCGCTCGAAAGGATCCGATAGAATTGGCAGCAAGACCATTAAACCATCTCATGGCTACGGGTCCCAAACTGGAGGGGAACACCTTGCACATGAGAGTCTCGTTATGGGAGCGGACAACCATCTTCTGATTGAAATGGCTTACGTGTTCCACAAGATCGGACCATCCATTATATGCAGTGAAAATGGGCTGAGTAAAATGCCGAGGCAGGCTTCCTGCTTCGATTCTGCATGTGAAGGGCGACTTAGAAATCTGATTAAGTGCCCTATTCATTGCATCATTCCCTACACCTCTTGAGGACGTATTTTTACCCCTGTGGCCACGGTAGTGCTCTTCCTCATAAGAGTAGGATTCACTAGGGGGCGTACGTGACCGAGGTCTATAGTCATCATCCTTATCATCCCCAGAAGAATTATCGGTGACGGACGGACTGCTGGATGAACTACGCCTCCTTCACGCGCGGTGCAGCTTTTCTTTCAAATGATCAATTTCACGTTGCATCTTCCTAGTAACGTCCTGGTAAGACTCACCTTCTTCATTTCGACGTCGACTCCTTCCCGTATGCACGGTATGTACGCTCCCTTCACGGTCCTGTTCACGCTCAAGGTGCACAAAGTGATCAAGATGCTGAGAGCCGTCTGACTCTGCTCTGTTAGGACCTGATCCAACCATGGTTCAAGCCTCAACTCACTAACTCAACAGTTAACTCTCCACAGATGGCGCCAATTGTAGGGACACAATTTGGCAGGATGGGCCCATAAGTGAGATGGAATTTGGCCCAAGACGTGAACAGTATCCTTACAATAAATTTGTAGAGAGTGGGTCGAGTAAACTTGGTCGAAAACGAATGGGTTGATGGCCCAGACGTGACTATGGCCAGGCTAAAGTAAATGAAGTGCTGAAAATGGCCCAAGGTTCTTCTCGGCTTAGTCCGAGGAGAAAACTTAGGCAAATGTTAGGAGTACTCATATCTTTCTCTTTCTTGCTCCCTTCTTCAGTTACACCCCTTCTTCTCCTCCTTGTTTGATACCCTCTTTCCTTGCCTCCGGTTCTATTTATAAGCCAGTCCTTCTTACGTACCATTTAGGTGGTCATTTCTTAATACTTGTCCCATCAACCTGCCTCCAAAGCCTTTGCACGGTAGCTGTAAAGGGTGAGAATCACTGTTCAAACATCTTTTCACCATTAATGCGGCTATAGGGTTAGCTGCAGAATAATAAATGCGGTGGTAGCTGCCTTTTACATAATATCTTATTGCTGCCACTTGTCCTCTCTACCTATATATATCAAGGGAACTTCTGGAAACATCAATACCAATGTTGGGGCATCCATCTTGATCGTTCCTTTGATCATCTGAACAGGCAATGCTCCTCGGACCACTCCTTTCTTCCTTTACATAAGTTATACTTTAGAGAGAAGTTGGATCAGGTACTTTCCTCATGATTTACTGTCCTCAGACGGACAGTCTCTTCAGATAGGGCCACGGCCCATTAGCTAGAATTGGGCCTTTTACCCTTACAGATACTTTAAGGATGCCTACAGTGAAAGCTAGAAGTTCTCTTTTTCTCTCCGAGGCTATTTAACTCTATCATTTCTTTTTCTTTTCTTTTTTTTCTATTTCATTATACACATATATTTGATAGGATCTTTTTTTTTTTTTTTTTTTTTTCTATTTCATAATACACATATATATTAATAGGATGAAATTCAGTGCCTCCTCCCTCGATTTCAATGAAAAAAAAAAATCAATTCTCATGTAAGTCTCCCTACTTTTATTTTTTAATGTTTACTAATTTTTATTTTTTAATGCTAAATAATATAAGTTTTTCTTAATTCTTAACTATTAAATTGAGATTACCACTTAAATAAGCTTTCAAATTTTTTTTATCTTTTTTAATTATTGAATTCAAGATTTTTTTTTTCATTTAAATATGCAGTGGTGATTACTTGAGCTATAAAGCTTAATATATTATTTTGCAGACTCCCTTTCTATTTTTTTAACCATCTCTTTTTATATTAGTTACATAGTTAATTTTCGACTTATATATGATTTTTTTAAAATTAATCTTACACATGCATAATGCATTCATTATATAACTTAAAATAAAAGGTTATTTCTCTTTAGTTTATTTTAATTATCTATTTTTTATGTAATTTTAATTAATTTAAAAACTATTTTCTTATTTTATTTAGTTTACACATGATTTTTGATTAAGTTGTGCATTACACGAGCATAATACTAGTATATATATATATATCCGAAACCTCTGGAGCTCCCACAATTTTTCACGTTAATTTAAGATTCTTTTTATTTTAGGTTTTATATCTTATATATTTATTATTTCTTTTCAATGTGTAATTATCTTATCAAGTGTTACAATAGTTTAGTTTAAGTAAAACTCTATTAGGTATATGTTTCAAGAGCTTGAAAATTCTACTTCAACTAAAATTCTATAATAAAAATTTCAACAAATATAAACCCCTACCAATGTCGAAACCCTTCATACTCACTCAAATTTTCACAAAGAAAACACACACAACAAATTGAAGATTTTGCAAAAAGGGTATGGGACTTCATGAGGCCACTTTGTAATGTTGTATCCATGAAGTTGCTCAGAGTAAATGTAGAGGAAGGACATGTTGCCATCTTTCATGCTTTAATTCTCTATGATTACTACTTTATAATATTGTTATTGTTGTGACTTGAGAGTGAGTTTATTAGTATGAAAAATCTACATGTGAAAATTTTAATTGTAAAATTTTGTTTTTATGATTAAAAAATTAGATTTAATCGAAATTTTAATTTAATAATTAACAATTTCATCAATCAAATTTTCTCTGACGTTGGTGTAATTTGTACTACTATGTATGTTATATATAAAACCCTCATATGATCTTGGAAAAGCCACTCTATACAAAAATTTGTCATCAATAACAAGAAGAAGAGCTTATTCCTGATCATCAAAACCACAAATTTTCTGTCATCAATAATCAATTTTATATTAAAAAAAAAAGGAGAAGTGGCAATTTTATGATCTTTTATACTGCTTATCTGCTGAAAACTGAAAATACTGTAACAAAATAATTTTTAAATATGTGAATAGTATTTTGGGACCTATTTTTAATGAAATTTTTTTTGAAAAAAGAGGCTTGTGGGTCTCGTAAACAGTACACAGAACTCATTAGAACTCAGTTAACGCTCTTCTAAAAAATAAAATAAAAAGTGAAATGCTGGACGTGGAACGCAGACTCAATATCCAAACGGATACTAAAAGTGGCAATTCACATTGATAAGAAACTAAACAAGGGCGTGTAATAATCTCTATACATATGGTGGTGGTGTAACGTTGGTGCATGTGAGAGTTAGAAGATAAAGTTTTGCCTTTTTTATTTATTCAAAATATGCATCCTACTTTGTTGATACTTATACCATACCTATGAGAAACTATTCAAATTCTATTACAATTAATTTGTTCATATCCTATCAAATTCTTTTTTTTTTTTTTTTTTTTTGCATAAATAATAAAACAAAAGCAACCACCGCCCACCATTACGCTCTTTTTTTTTTTTTTTAATTTAAAATATGCATCTTACTTGGTTGATACTTATACAATACCTAAGAGAAACTATTTTAAATTATAAAATAATTTTTCTATTAACTTTTAATTAATAGTTTTTTTCATACAAGACTCTCTATTTGTTTTTTAAAATATATGTGATTTTAAATTTAACTATCCCGTGCAACGCACGGGTTAGCAACTAGTTATAAGGAATTTGTTAATATATTAAAAATATTAATAGAACTGGAATTATCTTCAATTTATAATAAAAAAATGGATGAACATCATAAAGAATGACATTACCACTAAATTATCACTTAAACCCCGCTTATATAAAAAACCGATTGGTATCTTGATCTGATGATAAAGAATTATCATTAGGAGCAGACGCCATAAGTTGAAATTCTCTAAAAAAAAAAAAGTCTTATAATTTAACCCCAATTCTTCACAAATGGGTCATAAAGATCATTTCTTATACTATTTTAAAATGAACATTAAGTATACTATATAGTGAGTTTCAGTTAGTTCAACTGATAAAGTTTCTGACAGTTGAATAAGAGATATAGGGTTCAATCCCTGCCTACAATAAAAACTGATTGGTGTTTTTGTTTGATAATAAAGAGAAGCAAGCGCCATAGGTTGAAACCCTGTTAAAAAAAGAGAGTTTAATAGGCTAATTTATTATTAAAGGCTACTAAAATAGTTTATCCAGGAAATCACCTCATGCATAGCAGCATATGGGTACGTTCTAAACTGAATGACATGTCTTCCTCTCACGTGGCTTCTCACCATGTATTAAATCTTAGGATGTTGGTTCAAAAAAAAAAAAAAAAAAAAACTTAGGATTTGCTTTAATATAATCTGGCCAACTAGAAACAATATATCCAATTTTAATTATACTTCATTCTCAACCAAAAAAAAAAAAAAAAAAAATTTATTATTTTATTATTTTTTTAAAGTTCAACTTCAACATTTGACCATAAACATTTTTTTTAAATGCTAATTTTAAATATGACTATTTCAGCTGCACATTCCCCTCCAAAAATAAGTTTTTAATATTTTGGCACTTGACATTATTGTCTTTTTCCAATTATAAAATTTCAAAAGCAACACCAAAAAATAAGGGAAGAAAAATAGAAGTCAGAACCTCAAGGTTTCTATGTAAAACACGAAACTCTCGCCTGAAATTTTAAATGTAACTCTTATAAGTTATAACCTCATATATTATTGCATTATGTGTAAACTATCAAACATTTGTAAAAATAGACCATGAGTTATTCGTGATGACACATGCTTACATTATTTTTACGTAAATCATTATCAAAGGAGGACTTGTGTTACACTCAAAACCTCTAAAGGATCATTCTCAAAAAAAAAAAAAAAAAAAAAACCTCTAAAGAATCACAATTAATGGTTTACACATAAAACAATATCTTATAGGAATTAATTGTTGTGAAATCCACAGTGGTATTTAGTAGTATATTCTTCCCAAAGAGATTTACAAACCGAACAAAACAAGATGGATGAACAAACATTTGATTAACTTTTTAGAAAACTAAAAGAGAAAAAGGAAAAACATAAGAACCAACAGTTTATTCTGCATATAACCCATTTATACCACAGCGCCAGAGATTGATTTAACTCATTTAGTTCTGTATGTTATCTCCTCATAAATAATGAAAAATATAAGGCTTCCTATACTTCACAACAAGAAGAAAAAAGGCTAATGATATGCTTTGTTGTAACGGGAGACAGAAGTTTGTAAATTTAATTTATCAATATATTACTCTGTGATCTCCATTATACGTATTTAATTTATCAATATATTACTCTGTGATCTCCATTATACAAACCTTTTCAGAAGAACAGGCATTCAAGGAACTGTAAATTGTACAACAAAGCTCAAATGAGTTGGGAGATGAGGGTGTAACATCAACCCACTCTTTGTCAATCAACTCAACATGTGAATTTGGCTTTGGGATTACAAAGAACTGGAGCTTATTGATCCATTTCATCAACTTCTTCATAAAGTTCATTGAGAATATCATGTCAAAATTTCCCTCAAAATTTTCTACATCTTTTGATATTTGGATCCCAATATCTGCTTCACGCGAATTAACAAATCCAAGAAGAAGCCGGTTGGCACTGTTGCATCTTTGACTGATACTGCATATCTGCAACAACATAAGGCATCAATAAATCAATTGAAGTATGAAACTAGAAAAGTTGGCACACGGGAAAGTACACCACACGAGAAATATTACATGATATGATATGTAGCCATACCACAAATTCCAAATTATCTCAAGGCAACATGTAGGAGTAGAACATCCAAATTAATAAATTGATATTCCCTTCAGCACAGAGTTTCATATTTATATCACCCAACTCACCAACCAACATGACCAAGGGTACAGACTTTGACAAGGGAAACTCATTACTTCATCAAAAGTTCAAGGTTATTTTCTCAACTGTTCTAATATTTCGCAATTTGACAAACAATAATGAACACGGTAGTTTGGGTTTTTTAT
The DNA here is from genome assembly GCA_033629205.1 of Lithocarpus polystachyus. NCBI lineage: Eukaryota > Viridiplantae > Streptophyta > Magnoliopsida > Fagales > Fagaceae > Lithocarpus > Lithocarpus polystachyus. The sequence goes on from CM066166.1 coordinate 67,558,541, forward strand.
TTTGATAAGCAGCTAGATAGGGTTTTTGATTTGCACTGAGTCATAATAAAAGGGCTGACCACATAAATGGTGCATATCATTTTCAAGATACAGATTTTTTCTTTCCATGCACATATAAACAGAAGGTCTAACACTGCATGTGTACATCCCTTGTTATACCATTCATAGGAAAATGTTTATATGGTTACACGTGTTGGTGGTTGAATGTTAGACGCTAAAGAAGAGAGAATCCATGCAAAACATGTGACTTTAGCAATATAAATTTTATAAACCCCTAGACATTACAATAGCCTGAAGGAAGTTAGATGCATACATGACATTTTCACAATTCATAAGTATTCCTTCTGTGCTTTCAGCAACAGAGAAAAGGGCAGAAAATAATATTTAGAGAGAGAGAGAGAGAGAGAGAGAGAGAGAGAGAGAGAGATTACTCCACAAAAAGCAAATTCTAGAAATTATATCCCATTTTATATCTGACTTGGGAAAAGTTATGAATCCCAATATGGCTATGTGCTACACTACAGGGGTAGCGTTCCCCCTGCCTAATGAAGCAGTCTTAGAGAACTTAACAACAGGGCTAGGGTAGCATAGTCGCAACACACAATCTGAACAATGCAATGAATGTCTAACCTCAACGTACTCCACACCAATTTCGCTAAGATTATCAGGAATGTTGTGTGATGAAAGCAAGCTGATAACTCCACCAGAACCAACAGGTGATTGGAGTATTTCCCATGGAGATTTCATCAAAATTTTATGCTTTTTCTGCTCTTCCAGTGAACTGCTAACAACCGGGAGCATCTCTTCTTCCAGAAACCAGACCTGTGAGAGGAATAGAACATATAAAGGACAAGTAAGCAGCGTATTGAAAATAGATCATTAATATTAGAAGAAATGTGATTTATTGCTGTCAATATGGATGTCTTAGACAACAAAGATACATTCTATATACAAGTAGGACAGCTATCTCTCTCTTTTTTCCCCCTCCATAAATATCAAACATTCATAATATTTAAGGAGGTCACAGGATCCTCGACTCTGGCACAACATTAGACTGAACCACACACACCATGGTGGTTCAAGGCCATGCCACAAAAGGTTGTCAAAAGCTGTCAAAGAGTATTATTGAAATACTGTAGTTTTGAGAATCTAAAACATAGAAATGCCTTATAATGTCATAATCTAGGATATTTATCAAACATAAGCTGCTTAACATTGGCTCTCCATGTTAACATATAACCATATCCTCATTAACTTAAGTAACAATAGAAACAACTGACATAGTTCCATGATTTTAAAACATTCAAATTTCCTAAACCAAAATGAAAATGATATTCTCAAGATACAATTTAGTTCATTCCTAGAGCAGCAAATCTCAAAATAAAAGAGGTATTCTTCATGTGGCTGTAAATGCTGACCTTTTGTGAGTCAAACGCAAAGTAATTGTTCTCTAAGAACAGCTTTCTTAAAGTTTGGATTCCGTGAGCTGAGCAAACCAAAATCAAGGGCACAGATGCACGGTCTTCTATCTGTAAAGGACACAGTTCAATAGATTATGTTGGATAAAATTCTTTAAAATTCAAACCAAAATAGTTACATTAGTAGAGAACTAAGAATTACATTAGTGGGACCTCAAATTGATCAAATTCTAATTTTAGTGCTAAAAATTGGTTTTATTTTCACATTAACCCATTTAAAGATAGCGTTGGTTTGAGAGCTCTGTCAGTTGGGTCTCCAACAATTGCTCTCCAGATTTTTCGTATGAAGTACTAATAGCCTTCCTATTATATAATATAAGTCCCCCTTCACATACAGTAAATAACTCAACAGACAGGACCTGAAGTGATCATAAATTGGTAACAAACACCACTATAAGAAAGAACTTATGATTAAAAGATTCTTCATCCTTATAAAATCTGATTAGAAAAGAACTATTCAAAATTTAAAAAAAAAAAAAAAAACTAAAATGAGTAAAAACCTTTACAAATCTCTGATCATCACTAAGCAATGTCTGAATGAGGGAAGATGGTGAAGTCTCAAAGCTTTCAAAGTCAACCAGATCAGGGTCAAAGCCCCATCCTTGCCTTTCACTTTCATTCACAACTAAAACAATGGCTGATTTTCCTTTAGACAGGAGATGGAGTCCCTTTTCTCGAAAAGTTGAATTTGTACCCAGCTTTTCTTTACTTGCACAAGAAGTGAGGCATTCCTCTGATATTTTCAGAGTACTTGTTAGCTTGGCTTCTGTGGCTCTGAACAACTCAGTTACATTCCATCTGATTCAAGATGTAAGATGAAAGTAATAGGTTCAACACTTATGACAGAGTAGACAAATGAAAACAACCTTGGTCCTAAAAATTGTAATGAACTAGCAACTATATCAATTATTTCCAAATATTGAAGCAATTCAGAGAGGATGGGGAACATTCTCACAATGTGTAAAATATGGGGTGGGTAATCACAGTTGAGTATGATTTTGGCTTGATCCTTAGTGTGGGGATACTATTTTGAAGGATTCTTCCGGTGTTGTTTAGTATAGCTCAAAATAAAGAGGCCATGGTGGCGGATAACATGAATTGGCAAAATGAGGTTCGTAATTGAAATGCACCATTTTAGAGATATGTACTTTTGATTGAATTTTGTTTTGCCCTTAGTATACTGCCTGTGTACTAAGGGTTTTTTGTATTTTTCATATTTATCTGAATGAAGCATTATTACTTATCAAAGAAAAAAAGACTGAATTAACCAATCAACCAGGCATGCAAACAAAGAAGAGTTTAAATAACTCTACTCAATCAAAGGAGTCACACAGGTAATACATTATTTCAACCAGGCGAATCACAGGATTGTCGTGTTAGAAAAGACTAATATGATGATATAATTATAGAACAGCTTAGTTCCCATGAACTCCAAATCAAATATGAAAGATCAACATTAACATCAACTCCTACATAAATCTAATGATCTACTAACAAAATGTAGTTAGTTCATATCAACTTCACCTCTTAGAGGGTATCTCAATATTTTGTAATGCCAGTTGCAGCAAATTGGAATTGACACCAACAATCTGATCAGCAAGCAAGCTCCTCTGGGCTTTCTCCCCAAATCTAAACCCATGAAATACATGTTGTTGCTCCATTTCACATAATTTCTTTTTTGCTGTTATGAGGCGCCTTTGGAACTTTTTCCTTTCCTTCCATTCCTGAAATATATCAAAAGATGAATGACCTTAATTGTACAAAAACCAATGTGTGCAAGTATATGAGAAAAAAGGAACAAATAATCTACATTGGATCAAGCACCATATCGCCATTTAATGCAAAATAATATGATTGTTGATTTGTAGGTTATTGATAGTGGCAAACGCAAAAGTATATACGCAGCAATTTAAAACATAGAGTATCATTTCAACCCACTCTCCCCCCCCACTCTTTTTTCCCCCAAAACCCCTAAAATAAAACGATAACCACAAAAGAAGCCTAGTAAATATCATGTAACATGGACATAATGATTGCATGTATCTAATCTTCAGATGAAGCTGATATCAACCAATGACTTTAATGAATCAATAGTAGAAGACAAAAGAGTATGCCTCACAAGCTGCCGCCTTTCTTTCTTGGACCTCTCATCCAAACGTAAATTTAACTCAAGAAGTCCCTTGGGAGGTGTAATCTGAATTTCTCTTCTATTCATGTCAACATATGGAACTATTGCTTCAACAAATGGTACCCAAATAAGGTGATCAGAAACGCGTGTTTCTATTGTCTTTAGCTCTCCGGTTTTAGGCAGCAAATTGACAGATGAATCAAGCTTAACATGTAAAAGATCACTTGCCCCACTGTTGTAAACGTTGATGACAGTTCCCACAGATTCACCAGTTTCCTGAAAGGAGAAGCACAATTGATGACTTGAAAAAACCATGGTTTTCCAAAGGTGACAAATTAAAAAAAAAGGAGGTGCCGGGGGGGGGGGGGGGGGGGAGGAGAGGGAGAGATTAGCCAAAAAACATAGAAGAGATTTTTTTTTTTTTTAATGAAAGGATACACAGTAGTATCAGACTAAACATCATAATGAATGTGCACACACACACACACACACATATTTAACATGTAAAAAATCATCTTTTAAACACTATAGAAGATAACACCTTGTTGATTGTACCACAAACCAAAAACAATCCCAAATTCCAAGTTATATGTGGAAGAAACCTTTGTCCTACTACTTCTCAGAACAGACATTTTGGACTAATAATGGTCAAGTGATTAAATCACTATTTCCTAACAGCTTAATCTTTTGGGACCTCAGTAATTTATTATGGTATTAGAACAAGTGATCTTTAGTTCAAGCCTTGTCTCCACTCTACTCCCCATTTAAAAAGTTAAAAATCTCACATATTGGGCCCAATTTTTTAAGAGGAAGTCTGGATCCACATGTGAGGGGGAACATTAGAATAACGATTAAGTGATTAAATTCACCATTTCCTAATAAATTAAGCTTTTGGCACAATCGGTAATTTATCACCACACACACACACACACACACACACAAAACCCACCTTGTTAAAAGCACACATGAAAATGTATCTTCCAAGCATCATAATAAGCACAAACCTTAAGAACAACTCTCATGCCAACAAGATCAGGAGTATAAAATTCGCCTTCATCCAATTCTGGCCTGTCTTCTTCTCTCACAAGTAAAGTAGAACCAACAAGCTGCTTAGCCTGAACATATTTCAAAAATCAGAAGAATAGGCATGCATGTTTATATTAACAATAAAGAAAAGGCACGCTTGTTAATATGATAAAACAAGTCACCACTACATGAACATATTTCAAAAATCAGAAGAATAGGCATGCATGTTTATATTAACAATAAAGAAAAGGCACGCTTGTTAATATGATAAAACAAGTCACCACTACATGAATACTGTGAGTGTCTCAATAAAAGTACCATTTTTTGTAATAAAAATTACCAAAACTTTCTTTAAATAAAAAAGTACCAAAATTGTAAGTATACATAACAAAAAGAACAAGAATCTTGGAAAGAATATCATGGCTGACCCGAAGCACTTGAGATAGGCTTTATTGAGTCAAGTTGAGTTTGATTAGAATGAAGCCAGGTAAGTTCAGAATCTTAAAGGGACTTCCTCCTTCTATAGAAGCTTGAATAACACAATGCATACTTACACCATCCAAGTTGAAAGTTGCTCTAAGCTTCTACAAAACTTTTCCATGAAACCGAACACAACATAGAGGTTCATGATTTGGAAAAGATTCAGTCTTTCTGTGAATATACTAATAATCAAGTTTCCACTTGAAGCAGTTGTTTCTTTTTTTCTTTATTTTCTTTCATAACTTAGAAGTTTGATGGTTATTAAGTTATTAACCCATAATTTTTTTTTTAATCTAAGCAAATAACTTCCAACAGTTTTGAATAAATGTACTGAGGGAAGACTAACAATAAAATTCAACAATCTAACGGATCCAAATTGGTTTTTACTAATTTTTCTCAGAAGGCTCAAAATTGTATCTATTCCTCATTTCAAACAAATTGCAAAATTTCATCAAGAGTCCGCTAAACAAGGTCATCCAAATACCCTGCTATACATATTCAATACAATAGAAGCACACAAACTAAGAGAAGTAAATGTGAGTATAAATTAGCACACAAGCAACGCAAGAAAAAAATTGCTAGAGAAAAGCTCACCTGGTCCACTGTGTCAATTCCTCTTAATTTAAGTATCCAACTCTTCTGACCAGCGTGTCCTCTTCCCTCTACCAGCTCAACTTCCCGAACTGTTTCTCCACTTGAAACTCGTTGCTTCAACCATCTTATCCCAGGCTAAGATAATAGTAATTATTATTTATAATATATTTATACAGAATATTCAATGACAAGTGACCATATCAAAAGGTTCCAGAAGTACTCTGAAAAATAATATTTGTTTTACCTTAGAGAATCGCAATTCAGGAAAACCAGTGCTGGTTTTGACACGAATCTCTCCTTCAAGTCCATGAACATTAGATATGTATCCAATTTCAACAAATCCAGATTCAGTCTTGGAGGTTTCCAATGTCTCTTGAGTAGCTGAAGTGGGAAACAAACAATAAAATAAACCCGTTATATCATTGACTATTTCCAACTCATCATGGGATTTGAATTTTGATCTGAACAAACTTTTAGTAGCTGAAGCGGAATTGTAGACAATAACATAATAACACCAAAATTGCATTAGGAAACCAAAAAAACAAAAACAAAAAAAGGTACTCAAAAACCATCAATGGCAATAATATTTCTATAAGCATTGCATACATATCTAAAACGGATAAGTTCTATATTAGATTTACTAATTTAAACAGTGTCTCAAAGAGTTGAGATGCTCAAGTGAAATAAATCAGAATTCACAAACTCAAGACAAAAAAAAAAACTACACGGGTCATAATACATGTTCTTTGTAGTCTACAAAGCACGCAGTGGAAAAAGCCACAATTAAATGAAATCATAGACAAAAGCTAAAATAATCAATCCCCTCCAAAGAACAGTTTCATGAACAATAAATGTGTTACAAGAAAGACCTTTAAGTCTAAACAAACAATGCCACAAAACCAGCACAAAATAGACCAAAGAATCCAAAACAATCAGGAAGATTCAATTAAGTACGTGTCCAATCACAAAGAGTTCTGAACAATCTTGTGGATTTGAATTTATTTGTGTTTTTTGGGTAGTTAAAGCTGAATATAAAAAAACTATAATTCAAGCCCATCATACCAATTTGTACCAATAAGAGGATTTTCCCATTCCAAACTTTTTTTAAGAGATAGTTTCAACCTATGGCGATGCTCTGACAATTGTTCTTTATCTTCAAACCAAGACATTAATTTTTTTTTTTTTTTTTTGTAGAGTCGGGAAATCAATCCCCAAATCTCTTATTTGACTACAAAAGATTTTACTCAACTGGAACCCACTTTCTCATTCCAAACTTGAAAAACTTTGACACAATCATTCAAGAAGCTTCCACCACACAGATAACAGACCAAACAAGATTCTTAATTTATGTTACATTTTGAAGTATTCTACATAGTACTTATCAAAAAAAGAGTATTCTAAAAACAGCAGTGAATGTTGAACAAAACCTTAAAACACAGCCAATTCACAACCACAACAGACTATTGTTCCAACTTAAACACACAAACAAATAGAACAATAAAACAAACCCACTATACAAAAGACCATAATAACCCAAAGAGAAGAGGCAAATTACCAGTGGTGTGTGGTGCAGGGATGGCAAGTCGGAAATTTTGTTGATGTTTGAAGGGCAATTGAACATAGTAGGGACGAGTGGTTCGATTATGGAACGGAGCTCCGATGAGATGACGGGTCGGAATAGTGGTTGGTAAAGAGGGAAGTGGGTTTGAAGAACAGAGAGCTGAAGAAGCTCTCTGCATCATTTTTTTTTTTTTTTTTGGCTTGGTCTGAGATTGGCAGTGTGAGTGTCACTTGCTATTTTGATTTACCACAACTAGTTTACTTTTTGAACCCTTTTTCTGTTTAGAATTTTGAATTTTCTGAGTGGACAGATTTTTCTTTTTATTTTTTGGGTGATAAGAGAAGTTTTTTTTTTTTTTTTGGGTATTTTTTTCAGTTTTAGAATAATCTTTTCTTTAATTACGTCCACTCGTCTACCCTATATATGTGATAATTACTTGGAAGCTCATTTAAAAAAGATGTAGTTAATAGATTATTTGGTTCGAGTTTGGAATTCCTTCGTTGTCGAGCGCTATGAGAAAGACTATTATTTTGTGCCCTAATGAAAATAGGATTTCTATTTAGTAAATGTAAGGAAAATAATTTAGAATAATTATATTAAAATGTTGGATAGATTTAAAAGATTAAGGGGGTTGAAATAATATATATAGCTTTTGCAATGGTGTTTGAATCTCAACGTGTCCAGTGCACTGATGCATCAAACACAAGCTTAACTCATCATATTGTATAAGAAAAATAATCACACAAAAAATGGTATTTTGTAAAAATTAACAAAAGGGGGTGTTTAAAAGTATTAGCTTAGGTATATTTTGGCGCTAATGATAATACTTAATAATGCATTATATGTGCGATGACAAGCTTTGGCGTAGGATACCTAGCAACTTGTGGTAAGCCATTAAGTTACAGCCTTTAATTATTTAGCTAAAACATTATTTATGGCTTGTTTGAATTGAGGAAGAAGGGGTAGAGTGTAGCAAAAAAAAAAAGTTATGATAACGAGTGCCCTTAAGATATTGGTTAACAATCCATTTTAGAAAAGTTTTGACATCACTTTTATGGTAAATGAAAAAAACTGTTAAATTTTTTTTTTCCTTTTCAATAAAAACTTTCCCTAAAGGCATTCTTCTGCATTTCCCAAAAATAAATCGTTCAATAGTAATCTTGTCTGCTCCACAGCAACTCAATTGGTCCAAATGCAGCGTATTACTCATTTAGATGTTTTCTTTGAGTTTATCAATAATTTTACCTATTCAGTGACAAAGTACTCGTCCAATGGCAACCTCGTACATCTAGCGATAACCCATTACGAGAACTCGACAGGACAAGAGAATGAGACTGTGGATGAGTTTCCACGTGGAGAGCTCTAGTTTAATTAGACATTTAAAGCTTCACTTTGCTGAGTATTGGTTGGATCTAATCCCCCCTTTATGGTTGGACTTGTGACTCGCCATTATTGCATAATCAAGCTACATGCAATCACGTTTACAAATACAATGCTAATCAAGAAAGATATGATAATCAACACAAAAGCATGATATTAAAGAAAAATATGAGTGTTGGTATAGGCCATAGCGTTAAAGATGATGTTTTTGTGTCTTGGGTGATTTTAATAGTATTCTAGTTTAGATTGGGGAGATATGATGAGGAGCGGCATTTGGATGGTGCTGCTAAATGAAGTAGAAATACCTTTTGGGCCTGATAAATCAAAGAGAAATGGCATTGAAAATTCGTAAGTAAAAATGGGTGTGACTGTGACAGTTCCCTTTTGAATAGGAACTTGGGTTTTGCTATTTGATGTTACAGAGTGTATTTTTGCTTGCTTATTGTTAGCGTTTTTGGCTTGGCTATCCCTTTATGCGTGCGGGTTATTGGCATTTTAAGATGGAAACCAATGGTTAAGATCTTTACAACTTTTATGTAAAATAAGAGCAACCGCATCAGCATGTGTAAAAGATTCCGTCTATTTTACATAAAAAACCTACTTTTTCTATTTTACATTATCACTTTTATAAATTACCCACATCAGTTTATCTATTTTATAAGATATTTCAATAAAATATCCATTTTTCATCAATTTTTTATTATTTTCTCTAATGGTCATACTTTTTTAATTTAAACTTATAGTTTAAGTAAACTACTAACACTGGTGGCTCGCCCAATGGAGCCGCTTGTGGTGGAGGTCTGATGGCCGAACCGCCAAAAGAGTGGCTCTGACAAACGCCGCCGGATTGGTCTCGCCGCCCACCGTACCGCCAAATAGTGACCCACCGGTGAGGGGATTGTTAAAATAGTGGTTTCGACGAACGCCGCCGATGCCCAAACTACCAAAATAGTGGCTTTGGTGACCGCCGGCAAATTGGTGTCTCCGACCATCGTACTGCCATCATCGGTGGGTTGACTGTTGTAATAGTGGCTTCGACAACCGCTGTCGAATCGATACCTCTGACCACCGTACTGTTAGAATCGGTGACCGAACTGCCGGAATAATGGCTCTGACGGTAAATTCAAACCTAACTGTCATTTTTTTTTTAAAAATTTTGATCCAACGATTATAATTTTGAAATGTATATCTACCGGCCATAATTGATAAATTCAAACCTAAAGGTCATATTTTTTAACTTTAAACCCATTGGTAGATTCAAACCTAATAGTCAAATTTTTGAAATATAAACCCAATGGTAAATTCAAACCTAAAGGTCATATTTTTTTAACTTTAAACCCAACGGTAAATTCAAACCTAAAGGTCACATTCTTGCTCTATAAATATGACCATTTTCTCTCTAATTTCCATCCACTTCTACAAAATTATCTCTTCCATTTGGTTTTTGTTCTCTCTTAATGGAAAATTTCCATTATGACATTGATTTTATTTCTCCAAATGATGAGCGTGCTCCTTCGGTTAATTACTTGATAAATGGTAATGACTATTCAATGGGGTACTATCTTGCAGATGATATATATCCATCATGGGCAACATTTTTCAAAACAATTCCAGCACCACAAGATCGTAAAAGACAACATTTTGCTTCCGCACAAGAGGCAGCCAGGAAGGATGTTGAACATGCATTTGGAGTGCTTCAAGTGTGATTTGCAATTGTGTGCGGGCCTTCATGTTTTTTCCATCTTAAAATACTTAAGGACATTATGATGGCATGTATAATATTGCATAATATGATAGTTGAAGATGAGTGACATACTCACCTTGGAGCAAATGACTTTGATTATGATCAAATCAATGATAGTGGACCCGAACCAGTGTCACATAATCCCGCTTGTAACCTTATGCAATTCATTGAATGTCATAATTCCATTAGAGATAGAGGAATTCATTCTCAACTTCAAGCGGGTCTCATCGAGCATCTATGGCAACTACAAGGCCGGTCGTAGGAATTTGGAATTCTAAATTTCTAAGTATTACTACTTTTATTTAATGTGAACCTTCATTGGAATTTGAAATTTACCAAGTTTAATATTAGAATAAAATTTTCAAATTGCATTCCTTTGATGTTCTATGGGATTATTTATCTGAATTAGCGAAATGAAGGAACACTTCATAGCTTCAAAAGGCCTGTGATGTGTGTATTTGCTTTCCTATAATGCAAAGAAAGATTGGAAGTTCGTGAATTATAAATAAGATTTTAATGATTTTCAAAGACATGAATATGTATGGGGGTCCATATTACATATTGGGCACCTAAACATGGACATGTCAGAAGCTTTATTACAAAATATCATCAATTTTGAAGAAAAAAAAAGGGATATGTATGGAATAATTTGAAACTATTAGCACTTAGCAGTAAACTCAGTTTTCAGGAAAACCATTAATAAACTATTAGCACTTTGCAGTAAACTCAGTTTTCATCAATTTTCTAGTTATGTGCACAACACTATGTGACAAAAAACTAAAGCTTATATAACTCTGACTCTTCATCATTGTCTATAGATTTTCCTTTTCCCTTTAATGACACTAGTTTGTATTTTTGAGATGGCAACCAGGAAAGGAGCTTTTCAGACAGCTCTTTGCTTACACTCCCAAAACAGAGACATTGCTTCACCAAAAATAGAATGACAAGAACAGAATCACAAATTAAATTGAACAATCAAGTGCTATTGTTCGTGCACAATACAAAATTTACAACATTGTTATTTTCCATGCACAAGTGAAGACTACAAAAATATATCTAACATGATTAGAGATTGAATAATCATGTTCCCTACACAAGTAAATACTATAAAAGAGATGTCTAACATCAAATCGTCTATGTCAACCATGTGCTAGTATTTTTGCACTATACAAAAAATTACCTGATTAGATATTGTCAATAATAATATTCAAATTATGATGGAAATTTAGACTTTAACCTTTCCAAGATTTGCAAACGAGGTAGACAAATATATTCTTTTTGCTTAGGATCCATGGTTCTTGTATCTTTCATCATAATTTCATCTTCCACTTTCCTCCTTTCTACTTCATTCTTCTTTTCCTTGATACGAAACAACTCTCTTCGTTCTTCGGATGCAATGCGCATTAACTTTCTTCGTTATTCTAATGCAATGCACAAACTTTCATTTTTCTCCTCATGCATTCTCCTCTTTTATTCCTTGATTTCATCCAATTGGGAGGAAAGTATTGGGACCACATCATCACAATTCTTTCTTTTCTTTAATTTCTCCTTTTCGGCCTTCTTGCCTATGGGTCTCTCCAAGGTTTCGCTGGAGTTCATCTCATCATTATCTTCATCTAGATTTATTGAGCTTGCAAAAGAATGACAAGATTGTGTGGCTGGCTGTCTTGTGCGGACCTTCACATTATCTCTTAGATTCAACCACTTAGCCTCATACCTCATAATTCTCCAACAATGTTCCAATTGAAATGCATTTTTGCTATTACTTTTATATATAGTTTTTGCATCATTAATCTACAAAAGTAAAAAATTGAAAATAATGAGAATCATAAAACTAAAAGTGCATTGATGTACAATACATATTAGATATTGAGTCGAAATACCTTGTCATGCTCAGTTTTACCACGTTCATTCCGGTTCTCAATTTGGGCCAAGCATCCACGAAACTTGTTGGTCTCCCTTTCAATTGTTGACCACCGACTATTTAAAGAATCCTTGGAGTGGTTAAATATTTTGTCATTGTGGAAGGTGGACCAAATTCTATCCCAAAATGTTGTGTGTTTTTGGTTCGTCGATGTTACAGCATCTAAGCTAACATTGATCCACGCCGACACTAGCTTAATGTCTTCATCTATGGTGAAGTTGTTTCCTCGTTGACTTCTCTTAGTAGTTGATTCTTTTGCAATGGGGGGTGTAGATTGTCCCATTTCAACTTGGGGTGGAAATTGATGGACATTCATGTCTGAATGCAGAGTGGACATCAAAATACTATTGTCAAAAAACTCAAAACCTTGTTCCTTGTCTTATAAAATGTCAAGGAAGAAGGGATTTTGTAAGTCCATCACCTAACAAACACCAAAGAAATTCAAAAGCAGCACTAATAAGCAACAAAATTGAAGTTGAAATTTATCTACTAGATAATGCAGGGGAAAAGAATTGACAGAGGTAGGTAAGTTACTAGTACTTCTAAACTAATCAGAACACACTCATTAGTGTGTGAACCATTGCTCCATATGCAGAGACAAACTAGGCAGTTCTTTCATGGCCAATAAACAGTATATGTTTCTCAAGTATATCCCAAAGAAACATCCAAAATCAATGTAAAACCCTTAACATCAAGTTACAGTAGTTTATAACTAAGTAATAAGAGACTCCACCAAATCAGCAAATAATCTTTTAACGCACTAATGTGCCTAAGATCCAGTATCATAGAATTGGAGGAATATATATATATATATATATATATATATATATATATATATAAAGATGGCAAATTTATCTCAGAAACAAGTATTTACAAAAGGTAACGAGAACAAGGATCTTAATCATATTTTTGCAGATGATAAATTCCCTTTGCCAAACAAGAGTGCTCTCTTTCAGCATCTCTCAAATGCAAAAGTATTCTCAAAGTTTGATCTTAAAGCAGGATTTTGGCAATTAGGAATCCATCCAAAAAAAAGATACAAGACGACGTTTTGCATCCGAAATTATCATTACCAATGGACTATCATGCCTTTTGGCCTCAAAAATCCCAATTTGAAAAAGCAATGGTAACATTGTTCCTGCCACTCTTGACCAATGCTTTAATTTATGTGGATGATATCCTCTTGTTCTCAAAAGATGAAGAATCCCATGAAAAGTTGCTCATTGAATTTTATAATTCAGTGAAATCTCAAGGGATAATACTTTCAGAAAAGAAAATGGTCATAGGACAGTCTTCTATAGACGTCTTGGAAGTAAACATTTCAGATGGTAGGTATACTTTGCAGCCTTATATAGCCGTCTCTCCTGGTGAGTTTCCAAATAAGCTCACAAGTACCAAATAGATACAGCAATTTCTTGGAATTGTGAATGACATGTCAAATTTCATTCCAAAAATTTCCAGATACAGGAATTGCCTAGCTCAAATACTGAAGAAGTCTCCTCCAGAATGGAATTCTGCTCATACAGAAGTAGTCCAACAATTGAAAAAATTAGCAGAAAAGCTTCCCCATTTACAAATTCCAGGAACAGGCAAACGGATATTGCAAACAGATGCAATTGATGAATACAGGGCAGCAACCCTCTTTGAAGAAATTGATGGCAAGAGAAGTATTTGTGGTTATAAAAGTGGTGCATTTAAGCCTTTAGAACTGCACTACCACTCTACTTTCAAAAAAATTCTTGCAGTCAAACATGGGATTGAAAAATTCCAGTTTCATCTTCTTGGGCATAAATTTCTAGTAAAAATGGATATGTCCTCCTTTCCCAAGATGCTTTAGTTCAAAAGAAAAATGCTCCCACACCCTCAATTACTCAGATTGTCAAATTGGTTTTCACAATGGTCTTTCCAAGTCAAGCACATTAAAGAAAAAGATAACCTTATTACTGATTACCTTTCTAGAAAACCTCCAATTCTTAACACCACAATTATTTCTCCACCCTTATGTGTATATCCTATTACAGACCCATCCTCATCATCAGGCTCTTCCTCTGCAGCCCCTGATGATATCCTTAATATGGTAGAAAATCTTCCCTCAGAGATAAAAAACCAAATAAAGACCTTGACCTTAGAAGCTAGATCCAAAAGAATCATTAGGGTCCTTCATAATTATCTCAAAGGCCACCAAAGACTTTTCCTTGCTATCTTTCATAATATAGACCAACCATGGAAAACCCCTTTTGCCTTTTGGATAACTGCTTGCTCACTCCTAAGTGCAGGAGATCGTAGCAATATAATTCTTGGAGTACCGAGGTCGAACCACAAGGAGCAGGTTAAATTCAAAGACAATATAATTTGGGTGAAGAAGAAAAATATTTTTGCTTGGTGATTGTTAACAAGAATAATAATAAAAACTGATTTAAATCAATAATGTAAATATCAGGGCATTGTGGTGTTTCCTTATATCGATATGAAATTCTTTGTGATCTAAGAAAATATATATTTCATAATTGATTGTTCTTATAGAATTAAAAACTTATGATTTGGTTGAATAGAGACAATTCAATAATGCATGATAACCTCGATTAATATTGCAATTATAAAAGTTTTCAGAAAAACCCATTCACTTTAAAACCTGATTTCTATTTGAAACTATTAGAAATTCATCTAAACAATAAGAAAAACATGATTGAACTTATTGAAAGCACGGAAGAACTAATACATCAAAAAGAAATCTAATTGAACAATCAAATATGTTATTATCTAAAATCTTAGAGTGAATCACATTAAATATTCATACCATATAGAAGAAACATAGCCTCTAGCCCTAGCAAAGAGTTTAGGCTGCCATTAGAGAAAAAAATACAAAGTTTTCTCTCCAAAATTCATTCTACATAACCTCCCTTCTAAAACCCTAATGTCAAAGAAAATAAAACTTTTTCTATTTAATTTCCGTCCAGGTTTATAACAGTAACTTGTGAGTTAATTTCGGCCTTCAAAAATTGAGAATTTCAAAAAACTCAAAACTGGAAAGTTGTAGATATTTAAGTCATGGTTCCAACCCATCCAGCCTTGTGTCAATTGGATTTTTGAGGAGAGAGATACGCCCAAAATACTGATCAGTACTCAAATCAGATTTTTCCTTTTCACATTCTGCCTCTTTGATTTCTTTCCTTATTTGAAGCTTCCAATCATAGTAGACGATCTAAGCACTCCAATTGCACCTCCTTAGACATTTAAGCATGGTCCTTTAGCTCCACTTCAATTCTAGTTTGTTCTCCATTCTCTTACAAATTCCTATAAACTCATCTTTCTCACATGATTTTCTAAAAGTAGAAAATTACACACAATGAATGACATCTTATTCAAGAAATTACGTAAAGATAAATAATAGGGACTAATGCAAATCATGGCCTAATTATACAAATTAAGCATAGTAATAAGGAGATAACGCCCACATAAATATATAACAAGTATACATTTTAAGGCGTTATCACACCCCCCGACTTAAATCTTGCTAGTCCCTAGCAATCCACAAAGCACCCATGTCTACTAAAAGTGAAAAATTAAAACTAAAATACAAGCCACTTTTGTAGGCTACACGATTGCACTTCCCATGTGCAGCAAGTCTTTGAATCTCTAGGTCACCCTAGTGGACGAGTTTACTCTCGTGAGGGTTTGCAGTGACTCTACCCACAAAAGTCAAAGGTTTCCTGAAAATTCCTGTAGCAAATTTTAGTCTGCTCTATCATTATATCATACAAATGAATTTTCAATTTTGAGTTGGGATACTATTCATCATATTAAAGAGTTTTCACTAGCTTCACTTTTGGAGTGTGTGTGTGCATAGCCCATCCAATCAAGTCGGCTTTTCCAAACATGCATAGACCAAGAATAATCTATATTAGAGCCTCTACTCCAAAACCTCTCTTAAGTCATCAACACTCTGAAAGAACACACATAGAAGTAATGGTTTCTCTCTTTAAATCACATGTGAACAAAAAGGAAAGAAGAAGTTTTAAGAATATTACATGTGTATACAAAAAACAGGCGCTAAAACAACGGAAAAAGATCTCTTGAAAAGGATGTTGAATTCCTAGAAACATGAGGTTAATACCATTCTCATCCCTAGTTTTTATCCCAAACACATACCAGCCATGCACCTTTAGGATCAAGTAGGACTTTAAGCTCAGTGGTAGTATAATCTTATGGTTAGGTAAAGGCAAACTATTCTCTTTGAAATATGAGGTATATGAATCAAATGCAAAAAATTCTAGCCAAACCTAACTCATAGCAATAACAACCAACTTGAATCAAAATAACCTTTACTCAACCATATAACCTTTCTGAAATACTTGAAAGATGTGTAAGACACCAATGATTTATTGATTGATTATGTATGTCTCCTCTTTCTTTTTCTTTTTCTTTCTTTTTTTTTTTTTCTTCTTCTTTTTGATTTTTTTTTTGACGAAAAGAGAGACAATGGATATCTAAACACATCAATTGTTAAAAACTTGAACCCCCATGAGAATACCCATAAATAAAAATGTTTTGTGGTATTGTAGAAGTATTTCTCATGGCTCAAATAATGGTGACAATGGTTAATGTAAAGGTAAGCTGAATATATGTTTGGCTGGTGACAAAAAATTGGTGGTCTTAGGCTCTCATCTCCTAAAATTCCACATAAATCAGTATGCCTAAGGACAAAAATAAGTAGGATCATGGTATATCTCCCCATAATGTTTCCAGTAGTCAACCAAAAAAATATAAAGATCTTTTACAAAAATTGAAGCATATGAGAGAAATTTAAGAGTTCAAACAAAGATATACTCTCACAAAGAAAAGTAAGGCTCAAGAACTCTCTATATGGGTTGAGTTTTAGCTTATATCTAGCTTGTTCATGATTTATGCATATCCAACATCCAACCATCTACTAACCTGGCTATTGTGCTCAAAAGTTTCCAATTGTACTCTTCATGAAAGAGTCTTAATATAGCAAATAGTATAACCAACTCAACATTATTCATTCCATCACATGATATAAAAATAAAGCTTATAACTCTTCTGCATTCAAATTCAGGGTTTTTTTTTATATATAGAAAAGAAAGAAAGAAATATCATGCAATAGCAAAAAGTTTAAACCTCTCCCCCTAACTAAAATATTTCATTGTCCTCAATGTATCAAAACCAAAATAAATTCAAGTATAAAGGGAAGAAGTTACCTTAAGCATTTAATTTAATTTTTTTTTTTTTTTTGCAATTTCTTTCGCACCTGCAGATGTTAGCTCACAAAAAAATAATAACAAAACAAAAAACAAAGACAAAAACAAAAGGCAAAAAGAAAAAAAAAACAGAATAAAAAGAAATTAAAACAAATATGGTACAACTTCATAAGGCTCTTTCAGATTTCACGTAGCATCCCAATAGGCAGGGATCTTAAGTGACATAGTCTCCTCCTCTGGTATAACTCCCTTTAAGTATGGTTTTAATCTTTGTTCATTTACTTTCAAAATCTTATCATCCCTAGGGTCCTCAACTACTACAACCCCATGTTTAAACACTTCCCTTACAATGATAGGGTCATCCTACCTAGGTTTTGACTTACTTGAGCCCAAATATGCATATTTAAGATTACCGGGCAGCAGCTTAAGTTCCAACTGTGGTGCCTCTTCACTTGAATGCATGAACTTTTTTTCATTTTCTAGTAGCTCTTTAAAGCAGGGCTTTCATCCTTCATTAATTGCCATCATCTGTTGTTCTTCCAAAACCTGTGAGGGATCCAACAAAGAAAAATTTTCATATACATGAATATCACATTCTAAATCATAAGAACCAACAGAATTATTAAGAAGAGTTTCAAGAGGATCAGAAAAATAATTTTTATTAAACTCTTCCACCGCCCCAATGAGGTTTACATAAGCACAGTCATCATCTTCATGTGGTTGTTTAGCCACATGAAATATGTTTAGCTCCAAATTCATGGAACCAAAAGTGAGTTGCATCCTTCCATTCCTGCAATTAATTAAAGCATTAGCTGTGGCAAGAAAATGTCTATCCAAAATAATAGGGGTATGAACACTAGGATGTAAAACAAGTTGGTAATCTAGAACAATAAAATCAACTGGATAATAAAATTGCTTAATTTTCACCAACACATCCTTAACAATCCCTCTCGGCTCCCTTATAAAGCAATCAGCCAACTGTAAAGTTATTGAAGTAGGTTTTAACTCACCAAGTCCAAGTTTTTGATATACACTAAAAGGGATCAAATTAACACTTGCCCCAAGATCTAGCAATGCATGCTCCATAATGTAATCTCCAATAGTACAAGAGATCATAGGACAACCTGGATGCTTATACTTTGGTAGGGTCTTATGTTGGATAACTGCACTTACCTGTTTTGTTAAGAATGCAGTCTTCTTCACATGATGCTTTCTCTTGATAGTGCATAGGTCCCTAATTACCTTGGCATATGCAGGCACTTGCTTGATAACATGCAATAATGGCAAATTTATCTTGACTTGATGCAAATGCTCTAATATCTTAGATGTGGTTTCCAACTTCTTAGGTAATTTTAAGGCTTGTGGAAATGGTGGAAGGATTGGGCATTTTTCAATTCCATCAAACCCAAATGACTCAGTTTCATCCTTTTCTTTTTCAACTGGGGTCTCCTTAGATTTCTTAGTTACTAAAGGAGAACTTTTATTAATCTTTTTACCACTCCTCAAAATGGACACAGCTTTTACTTCCTCATGTTTATCTTTAGAGCCAATTTTTAGATTTTGATTGATGGGATTAGGTTGAGTTTGGGAAGGAAGCTTCCCTCTCTCTATCCCACTTAATGAATTCGTAAGCCTAGTTATATGACTCTTGGTCTCTCTTACCTCTTCATCTAGCCTAGTGAGCATGGATTCAAACTTTTGATTTTGCTCATTTTGCCTTTGAATGAAAGTATTAAGTGCATCCTCCAAGGAAGTTCTAGATGATGATGATGATGATGCATATGGTGAATTGAAATTCCTTGGAGCAAAAGGATTTAACACATTGTCACTCTTATAACTCAAATACGGATGGTTTCACATATTTGGGTTATAATTGTTAGAATATGAAGAATTATTTGGCCAATATGAATTAAATGCATGTACTTGTTCTTCTGGCACATTTAAGAATGATGAAAGTGATGCACATTCATTTATAGCATGGTTTATCTCATGGCAGATTTTGCACACCTCCATTGGGTCCTCTCTAAACGTAGCACTAACACTCTTACTTCCTTTCATTTTGAGTGCCTCAATTTCTTTAGTTGACATGCTGATTTTTGCACTCATGTTATCATCTTCCCTCAACTTGAAAACACTTCCACTAAAAGTGGTAGTGTTAGTTCTAGTCCTATCAGTGGAGTCCATTGAGCTAGGTCCAGTCCATGTGTTAGAGTTTTCAGCTATCTCATCAAGATAATTCATTACATCTTCGGGTTCTTTTTGTAAAAAGTCCCCTCCGCATGAGAGTTGAACAAACTGTCGGTCCCTAGGTGTAAGTCTTTCATAAAAATAGCTAACCAACCTCCAATCTTCATACCCATGAGTTTGACAGAAATTGAAAAGATCTTTGTACCTTTCCCAAGCTTGGTATAAGGTCTCATTTTTTCCTTGGAAAAAACTAGCTATCCTTCTTTTTACTTGCTGGACTTTGTGGGGAGGAAAATGTTTCTTAAAAAACTCTCGGGCCATCTCCCCCCAACTACCTATAGACCTAGGTTTCAAGGTGTAAAGCCAACTTCTTGCCTTATCCTTAAGTGAAAAAGGAAAGAAACGTAACTTAGCAGTCTCAATAACATTTTGTGCATAAAAACTACTAATTCCCTCTTCAAAAGCTCTAACATGGACATAAAGATTTTCATTTTCTTGTCCCCTAAAGTCAGGAAGTATTGGTAATAAACCTTGTTTCAGTTTTACATGTGGTGCATTAGGTGGAAACATGATGCATGAAGGAACAAAAATTTGTGTAGGATGCAACAATTCATACATAGTTCTCTATTCTCCTCATGATTATTATGTGTTTCATCACCCATGATTAATGAAGAAGGTGAAGGTGAAGGTGTGTCAAAAAGATTACCAAAGTAAGTTTCAAAAATTTCTAATCCACCTCTCTCGTTTCTAACCCAAATGCTCATGCAACAATGAATGCACGATCAAATAAAATAAAATAAAAACAAACAAAAAAATAAAAACAAAATAAGGGGAAAAAAAATCGAACGAAGTTACCAATAGAAGAATTTCCACCAGTTGTGCTTTGCTCCCAAAAATTGTCTTTGAACACGCAGCAGCTCCTCGGCAACTGCGCCAAAATTGCTTGCTCACTCCCAAGTGCAGGAGATCGTAGTAATATAATTCTTGGAGTACCGAGGTCGAACCACAAGGAGCAGAGTAAATTCAAAGACAATATAATTTGGGTGAAGAAGAAAAATATTTTTGCTTGGTGATTGTTAACAAGAATAATAATAAAAACTGATTTAAATCAATAATGTAAATAACAGGGCATCGGGGTGTTTCCCTATATCGATATGAAATTCTTTGTGATCTAAAAAAATATATATTTCATAATTGATTGTTCTTATAAAATTAAAAACTTATGATTTTGATGAACTGAGACAATTCAAGAACGCATGATAACCTAGATTAATAATGCGGTTAGAAAAGTTTCTAGAAAAACCCATTCACTTTAAAACTTGATTTCTATTTGAAACTATTAGAAATTCATCTAAACAATAAGAAAAACATTATTGAACTTATTGAAAGCATAGAAGAACTAATACATCAAAAAGAAATCTAATTGAACAATCAAATATGTTATTGTCTAAAATCTTAGAGTGAATCACATTGAATATTCATACCGTATAGAAGAAACATAGCCTCTAGCCCTACCAAAGAGTTTAGGCTGCCATTAGAGAAAAAAAATACAAGGTTTTCTCTCCAATATTCGTTCTACACAGCCTCCCTTCCAAAACCCTAATGTCAAAGTGTCTAAAGAAAATAAAACTTTTTCTATTTAATTTCCGTCCAAGTTTATAACAGTAACTTGTGAGTTAATTTCGGCCTTCAAAAATTGAGAATTTCAAAAAACTCAAAACTGGAAAGTTGTAGATATTTAAGTCACGGTTCAAACCCATCTAGCCTTGTGTCAATTGGATTTTTGAGGAGAGAGATACGCTCAAAATACTAATCAGTGCTCAAATTAGATTTTTCCTTTTCAGATTCTGCCTCTTTGATTTCTTTCCTTATTTGAAGCTTCCAATCATGGTAGACGATCCAAGCACTCTAGCTGCACCTCCTTAGACATTTAAGCATGGTCCTTTAGCTCCACTTCAATTCTAGTTTGGCCTCTATTCTTTTACAAATTCCTGTAAACTCATCTTTCTCACATGATTTTCTAAAAGTAGAAAATTACACACAATGAATGACATTTTATTCAAGAAATTACGTGAAGATAAATAATAGAGACTAATGTAAATCATAGCTTAATTATACAAATTAAGCATAGTAATAAGGAGATAACGCCCATATAAATATATAACAAGTATACATTTTAAGGCATTATCAATAACCCAATGGACTATTGCACATTATCTCTACATGTGGTATTAATTCAATGAGAATTACCTATGTCTTCATTTTGAGCCAGAGTTTTAGAGATATATTTTCTCACGTGGAAATAGATATTTTCGCAAATTCTGGTTTGAAAATTTAAAAAATGATGCTCATGAAGGAGAATGTATAAAGTATCCCAAAACAGAACACCCAAGATTTGGTTGCAAAATTACTTCAGCGTGTTTAATTGCTAAACTCAATTCCAAAAATGATATCCGTACAGAAGGAAAATTTCACCCTGCAGAAATACACTAGGTTACTAATCCAAATACCATTCTACACACACACATGGATACCTCTTAGGTATCTTGTTACCATGCTCTCACAATGACAGAATCCCTTAATAAAGGAATCTTATCTGAAATAGTATCAATGGATCCAGAAGTCTGTAAACAACAGTGGCCACATAAAGATCATTGGGAAATGCCCAATCTCTTTTTGATCCTCTTATTGGACATGATGACCCCTACTACCACAACCATGATCCAGATGCTGACGTTGATGAAGAGTGGTTCCAAGGAAGAGATGGATGGAACTAGACATCTTTAACACTTGAAAAAAAGAAAAAGAAAAAAAAGGTCTTAGACACGTCTTCAGACATTCCACCCTTATCTTCAGAAGTCAAACATATCTACTTCCTTGTCAGATGAATATCACAACCAAGCCAGACCCCATCTTCATTTGGACATTTGTCAACACACTTTCTCCTTTGTCAGGCAAGACCCCCACCTCCTTGGACAATTGGCAACAATAAAGTCAGCCCCTACCGTCTCTCTGGAAGCTTATTGTGCTCTGAATGTACAATATTATTGTAAGATATTGCTTATAAATATGCATGTTATGTATTTGTAACGGGCAGAATGAAGAAAACCCTTATAGTCATTGTAAGCCATTGTAAAATGTTCCTCTGAGTCTCTTATTTCTGATGTAAAAAACTTGTTGAATCTAATAATATCTCTTAGTTTGTTGTATCTTGTGCTGTGTTCTATTCCATATTTTCATGTTATCTTTTACACGATAGTAGCAATTTATGTTATTAACCAGTTTCCATAATTTTCTTACACCCTTTATGTCTACATCCTCTGTGTCTGTTCCTGTATCTGAAAATTTTTGAAATGAAATCTGACATGTAATTCACAATTCCAAGAAACTTCTGTATTTGTTTGGTACTTGTGAGCTTATCTGGAAACTCACCAAGAGAGACAGCTATATGAGGCTGTAAAGTATACCTATCATTTGAAATGTTTACTCCCAAGAAGTCTATAGAAGACTGTCCTATGACCATTTTCTTTTCTGAAAGCATTATTCCTTGAGATTTCACTAAATTATAAAATTCAGTAAGCAACTTTTCATGGGATTCTTCATCTTTTGAGAACAAGAGGATATCATCCACATAAATTAATGCATTGGTCAAGAGTGGCAGGAACAACGTTACCATTGCTTTTTGAAATTGGGATGGAGCATTTTTTAGGCCAAAAGGCATGACAGTTCATTGGTAATGATGATCTGAGATGCAAAACGCCGTTTTGTATCTTTCTTCTAGATGGATTCCTAATTGCCAAAATCTTGCTTTAAGATTAAACTTTGAAAATACTTTTGCATTTGAGAGCTGCTGAAAGAGAGCACTCTTGTTTGGCAAAGAGAATTTATCATCTGCAAGAAAATGATTTTGATCTTGGTAATTAATTACCAATCTGAGTTTTCCTTGAATTTGCTCAGTATGTTTGTTGACATAGAAAGCTTCACATGCCCATGGAGAGGTTGTGGGTTCAATAAGGCCTTCAGAAAGGAGGGTGGATAGTTCTTGCTTAGCCAAGGTTAAATGTTTTGGATTCATTCCTCTGTGACTGGCTTTTATGGGGTTGATATCTTCATTTTTTTTTAAGGGAAGGTGTAGGAAAAAGTTTGGGTTTTTCCACAAAGGATTTGGATTTTTAAGAAGAAATTCAGAGTGGTTGTTTGCACAACAATCATTGATAATCTAGAGTTTTAAAGGGTCGAAGGGGTCAACAATGAATAGATGAAGTACTTGGGTCCAGGTGAGAAGGTGTTGCTTATGCAAAAGTCCTTTTGAAGACCATTTAAGGCTAGGTATTTGATGAAGGAGATCAAATCCTATGAGAAGGTTTTTGCCTGTAAAAGGGAATCTAAGGACTTGGTGTTTGATGGTAAGGGTTGGAATGATTCTGATGAGGATAGGCTTACTTTTCAATGTGATCAGGAATGTTTCTCCATTTGCTGCTTTAAACATCTGACTATGAGACAACCAAAATTTTGCAGGTAAAATTTTGGGATGAAGGATTGTTGCAACGGCTCCTATATCAAACAAGGCTATCACTGGGATGGGTCTGGAGTAGGTGTCAAGAAGGATATGTACTTGGGCTATAGGAGTGGGGTTGGTTAGAGGAGCTATAATAGGTTGGGATGCATAGATGATTTGGATTTCTAGGTCTGAGTCTTCATCATTGTCTGGATTTGAATCTTCTTCTGAAGTGGAATAGGCCATAATAGCTAAAGCTTGGGGGGAATAGTCATCATCAAGTGAAAAGAGTGATTCTACATCTGAGAAAGAAGTATCGTCTGCATGAATCTGTGCTTGCTCAAGAAGCTTTGCTGCTTTTTCCTTTTTTGGACAATTTTTTGCAAAATGACCTGGTATTCTGCATACAAAGCAGACTTTTGAAGTTTTTCCTTTAAACTGTTTTCTTTTAAGAAACTTCCATTTTTTCTTCTTGAAAGTTTTTTTCTTTTGACCTGCATAGTGTCTTTTCTTCCAAGAATATTTCTTGAAATGATCTCTTCATTTTGTTGGACAGGCACAATTTTTCTCATAGCATTTTTTCTGCAAATCTTTCCTTTTGCAATTGTCTTTAAATTTGCTATGAACCTTGTCAATTTCTAAAAGAAATTTTCTCTAGTTGCAGAGTTTTTTTAGGGAAATGAGCACATGCTGATATATCTCACCCAAGGAGGCTTGCTGCAGAGTTATTTTTTGGAGATTCATCATATGAAAAGTTTCATCTCCCAATGGTTTCGAAAGGGAGTTAAGAAAGGTGTGCTTGGAATTAACATCATCTCTGCCATTAAAAGAGTAATATTTCCTTGACATTTTGTCAAAATGTTTCTCCAAATCTTTTCTTTCAAAAGAGCAACACTTCATCAATAAAAATTCCTCTCTTTGCCACTTCTGTATAATGGGTCACCAAGCCAAGAAATTCATTATGGATGATCGTGAAAAAATTTTCTAGTGTATTGCATTGAGCTGCCTGTCTTTACTTGTATTCTTCTAGGTTGATCCACCATTCTCTTAATCTTCCCGTGACTCTTGCCACAAATTTAGCAATGATCTGCCCAACAGTAGTATTTGGAACCTGGAGTTCAGCTATACACCATGAATACATGTTAAAAATCTCATCATGCCATCTGGAATGAGAGGTATTATCAATGGTGAACAGATTTTTTAAGTCTGTGGTTGGTGAATAGGTCAACCTTGTTTGGTTATCAGGGATAAAGGGTGGTGGAGGAAAGATTGGTGGTGGTGGTGGTGGTGGCTGTTTAGGACGAAAACATCATCTTCTTCCAACTTTGGTTTTGTCATAAACACTTCCTCTAGACCAAGATCAGACAAGTCAAGGTCTACATCATCAATTACTAGAAGCACAAAAGGTTCTCTTGGATCTCCTAGGGTAAGGGTTTTGAGAAATGATGAAATTGGATTTGGAGGGTCAGGATCCATAACCAACATGTTCATCTCTAGGAGTCTTGAAGAAGCACCAACAGTTGGATCTGGGGGTTATTATAATGGTTTTTTGTTCTTTTCTTTAGGAGGAGGTTCATTTTGTTGCCTTGCTTGGAGTTCTAGTTGAGGTGCAGCTGAATATGTTATGCCAAGGAAAATTCCACTTGGTTTAAAAGGGTTATGATCAGGATGTGTCATGGCTAATGGTTGGAGGTTTTGGTAAGGAGAAGTTGGTGAAAATGGAGAGGTTAAAGGTATAGGCAGGTCCTTATATAGTGACTGTCGAGGTTGGTAGGGCACATGAACATGCATTGGGAGAATTTGTGAGGCTTCTTTCTGTGATCCTTTCATGAATTGGAGTTGTAGTAATAGCTGTTTTCTTTCTTTTTCTTTTTGCCCCATAAGAGGAAAAGAGACAGAAAAGTCTTTAACTGTGGAGGCTATTGTTGCCAATTCCTGTTCAATCATCTTGATTTTTTTCTTCAAATCTTCAATAAGAGAATTTGAGGAAGAGAAGGTATGGGTAACTACCTCAACCATCTTTTGCTGATTATCAAGAATCTTTCAAAGGACTTTGCTTTGTGCCACAGCATTTTCTGCTTGCCAGTTTAAAGTTGCCTCTACCGAAGAAACCTGTCTCTTGGTTCCATCTGGATTGGTTCCAACAGAATTTTTGATTTTCCAAATAGGGATGGCAATTTTTTCCCAACCCGCGGATACCCGACCCGGTCCGACCTTAATGGGCCGGATTTTACCCAGTCCGATTAAAAATAGGGTCGGGTTTGGGTTTCTAAAAAAAAACCCGAAGCAAGTCTGGGTTGGGTTCGAATTTTTACAAAAACCCGACCCGAACCCGGATTCGGCCCTACCCGATTATATATATGTATAATTACTAAAATATCCTCATATATATTATTATTATTATTATTATAACCCTAAAACACCTAAACTCACACACTTCAGTGTTCAGCCGCCTCTCAAATTCTCAATGCTCTCATCTCTTTCTCCTCTAACTCACTCTCCTCTCCCACTCTCACTCACTTTCCGCTCATGCCCAAGCTGTCACCGCCTCTCCCTCTTCATCTCTCAGCTCTCTCATTCACACAGCCACAAGCCCACAAGCAGTCAAGCAAAGGCACAACTCCATTTTGTCGGTTCGTCCTCATCGTCGCCGATTTCACTCCACCTCATTCTCCATTTTTTTTTCTGGGTTCAATTCGTCTCAATGAGTTTGTGTTTGTAATTAGTCAAGCACAGCTGCACAGGCACAGCTCCGTTTCGTCTGTTTGTCCTCGTCGTCACCGATTTCACTCCACCTTATTCTCCATTTTTTTTTTTTTGGGTTCAGTTCGTCTCAATGAGTTTGTGTTTGTGATTTTGAAAGGGAAAATCATAGATCTAAAATTTGTGTTTGGTGTCTGATTTTGAAAGAGAAAATCATAGATCTGACATTTGTGTTTGAGATTTATGCGTTTATGTTTGTGATCGAGTTTGGATTTGTGTCTGTGTCTGTGATTTTGGGCCAAAAAATCATAAATCAAAATTTGTGTATCTGATTTTGGGCTTGGCTGGGCATGAGGGGACGGGGCCTGCGGGGGCCCAACGGGGCGAGTTTGGGTTGAGAAAAAAAATCCGTTTAATAAATGGGCTTGGTCCGGGTTTTTGAGATAGACCAGCAGGTCAAGTCCGGGTGTGAAAAAACCTGGCTCAAACCCGACCCGTTGCCATAACTATTTCCAAACATGTTTTGTGTCGGTTTGTGGATAATCAAAATTTTCAAAAGGAGGAAAATTCTGGGAATAGGAAGTTGAAGCATATTCAAACATGTAACAAGGGAAAGATTTTTGTGGTTGGGTTTGATTGGGGAAAAAAGATTAGGATTTTTGTAATTGAGGAAGGACTATTTGGTAGTATGGGATCAATGGAGGTTTAGGATTTTGAACTTAGTTCTTCTTACATGGAAGAGGAGGGATTTTTTGTTTTTTATGGTTCTAGAATAGAGAACATAATAATCAAATTTTCCAGAGGGTTCTCCAAGGAGGTTAACTTCTGGATCTCCTGCTTCATACCTTTCTTTGAGCACCTGCTAAGAAGATTTTTTCTTTCTTTTTGAGTAATCTTCTTCGAAAGCTTCTTCTTCTTGGCAATTAGCACAATTACAAACATCCCACCATATGTGACCAGAAGGTGATTTGCCTTCAGAGCAAGGCTTTCCATCTTCTCGAAATGCCTTGAGTGTAAGACCATCTCCACAAACATATGACATCGGTTGGAGCATTGCAATTTGTGTTGGAAAGATTGTCACATCTTTCTTCTCTGGTGGAGCTGTCAAGAATCTTATCTCAACCTCACCATTTGCTTTTCTGATAAAGAAAGGATCATTTGACTGGATTGGCTTTGTCGCCTGATGAAGCATCTTATATTTAGTAATCCATGATTCTGGAAAGAGATGAAGCATCTCATCTCTGTTGAGTTGTCTCGGAACAAATGTACACATGGGTGTCATTCCTAGATCAACTTGAATCAATAAAGCATCATTGGATTGAGCTATGTCTGGTACTGCCATGTCAAAAGCATGATTCTAGAGTCTATAAGCAAGCTGGTAATGAAGTGTAGCAGCAAATGTATCTTGCACCTGAGAGGCTCCTATATTCTAGACTTGTACCTTGAGAGCATCACAAAGGTGAGGGTTTCTAAGAGACATATTGAAGTTAGGAAAAAGTGTGACAAAAACTATTCCTGCATTTAAGGTGGTCTGAACTGTTCCTATGACTGCATTTTGATACTCCAAGAATCTAGAATCAAGAAGTGAAATTCTAGAAGCTACAGGGAGTCCCTTTTTTCCGTGGAAAGTTAGTACCAGCCTTATTGCACCAAAATGAAGGTGTGTGTACCCTTGTTTTTGCCATGGAATTATAAATTCTCTGGGAAGGGCAAAGGTGATAAAATTTTCTGTTTCACTTGTTGGAATATTAAACTGGTCAAACTTGGAGGCTTGGACATATTCTTTTACGGTAGAAGGATGAGAAGGGCCTAAAAACTTTTTTATGGATTTTTTGAAAGAAATTTGAGGTTTATCAAACACAGTATAAGGATTTACAATAGGGAAATCAGTGATAGGGATCTTACTGTCTTCAGGTATATGAGAAATTTCATACAAGTAGTCTAACCTGTTTACAATAGATTTATGAAGGGAAAGCTCAAAGGCAGGATTAGTAGTATTAGTAACTTCTGAGGATGCACGTGCCATAATAGTTTCTGCTAGAAAGAACTGTATACCAAAGGCCTAACAGGACTACAACGCCAACTCAAGCTCAAATGTCCACAAGGTAACAATGGGAAACAAGGTTCTTTAAGAATTTTGAGAACAAATTCGTTAGTGTTTTACCTGATCATCAAATCCAGTATTCTAATGTGACTAATACAGAGGATCCAGGTATTGTGGCAACTGTAAACCATAGAGCATACTAATCAGGACAATAATCAAAGTATACTAATCAAAGGAGTGAGAAACAAATGATATGGCTCTGATACCAACTAGAAGAGAGATAGAGAGGGGGACAGAGAGCAAGAAGGAACAGACACAAAAGATGTAGACACAGAGGCTGTAAGAAGATTATGGAAACTGGTTAATAACATGAATTGCTACTATTGTATAAAAGATAACATGAAAATATGGGATAGAGCACAGCACAAGATATAACAAGCTAACAGATATTATTAGATTCAACAGCTTTTTTACATCAGACATAAGAGACTCAGAAGAACATTTTACAATGGCTTACAATGACTATAAGAGCTTTCTTCACTCTGCCCGTTACATATACATAACATGCATATTTATAGGCAATATCTTATAGTAATATTGTACATTCAAAGCACAATAAGCTTCCAGAGAGGCAGTAGGGGCTGACTTCATTGTTGACAATTGTCCAAGGAAGTGGGGGTCTTGCCTGACAAAGAAGAAAGTGTGTTGACAAATGTCCAAATGAAGATGGGGTTGGCTTGGTTGTGATATTCATCTGACAAGGAAGTAGATATGTCTGACTTTTGAAGATAAGGGTGGAACGTCTGAAGACGTGTCTAAGACCTTTTTTTTTTCAAGTGTTAAAGTTGTCTAGTACCATCCATCTCTTCCTTGGAACCATTCTTCATCAACGTCAGCATCTGAATCATGGTTGTAGTAGTAGGGATCATCATGTCCAATAAGAGGATTAAAAAGAGATTGGGCATTTCCCAATGATCTTCATGTGGTCACTGCTGTCTCCAAACTTCTGGATCCATTGGTACTATTTCAGATAAGATTTCCTTATTAAAGGATTCTGCATAGTGAAGGCATGGTAACAAGATACCCAAGAGGTTTCCATGTGTGTGTGTAGAGTGCCATTTGGATTAGTAACCCAGTGTATTTCTGCAAGGTGAAATTTTCCTTCTGTACAGATATCATTTTTGGAATTGAGTTTAGCAATTAAACACGCTGAAGTAATTTTGCAACCAAATCTTGGGTGTTCTGTTTTGGGATACTTTATACATTCTCCTTTATGAGCATCATTTTTTAAAATTTCAAACCAGAATTTGCAAAAATATCTATTTCCACATGAGAAAATAAATCTGTAAAACTCTGGCTCAAAATGAAGACACAAGTAATACTCATTGAGTAAATACCACATGTAGAGATAATGTGCAACAGTCCATTGGGTTATCCAAAAGGCAAAGGGGCTTCTCCATGGTTGTGTTAGGATATATACCCTTAAATCCTATTGTATGATGTTATGTATGACATTATGTATGACTTAATGTTATGATTAATAAAGTTGTTTTATTATTATCTAAAATAATGATAACATGAATATTTGGACATTATCATATAGTCCATGAGATGCATAGAATGTGATTTATGTGATTTATTCACGGAAGATATAAATCACAAGTTCTTTGTAAACTCAGAATTATAATTCGTAGTCGGTGATGAAATTGGGCATTTCATCTGCGAAGACTATAACATATCAACTAAGATGATTTATCTTGATCATGGAAGTGGAGACTTCTAGTTGATATGTTGATATGTTTTAAGAGTTAAGACATATTGAACTGGACTGCTGTGAGATTTATTATTCTCATAACGACTGTCAATTGAATAATAAATCTCACGACTCCTATTTGCATGAACTCTTAATCCTGAGAGAATAATGGACTTGATCATGAAATGTAAGTTGCTTTGATATATCAGAAGTGAGATCTAAAGTCACGATCAAAACCTCAGTATGTTGGGCAGTCATATTTAGTGTTGGTGGAACATATATTCTCAAGATAGAATTCATGATCTCTTAACGGAGATATAAAATATTCCCTTAAGATAAGTTTAATGGGTTTGGTTATTCAGAGTGTTAGGCCTAACCACTTTAGTAAGAATATACTAAAGTATATATTTATAGAATTGGATTTCATAAATATATGATAAATAACTTAAAAGGATTAAACCAGGTACTCAAGGATTAAGATGTAGTAATTAACAAAGTGGCAGTCTATATTCATAACTTTGTATTACTACGAATATTTTATAAAGGGGTTGCATGTATAATAAAATCGTGGGATATAATTTATTAATAAGGCCTAAAGTGCAATTATATTTATATAGTGGTATTAAATATAATTAACGGTAACTTTAGGTTTGTCAAGAGTTGATAGAAAAGCCTAAGGCCTATTGGAGCTAGTGTCTTATTGGTCCCTTTTAGTCCCACTCCAAGCCACACATTAAAGCCCAATTGGAAAGGCCCAATAGGTGGGCCCAATTAGATAATCAGTTAGTTATAAAAGGGAAAAACATACAGAATTTTTCAAAAAAAGAAAAAAGATACATCATTGTGAAATGGTGTGTATGTGCGAGTAAAGCTACTCAATTATTCTTCCTTAAAAACTGATTGAGAGACCACACTTCTTCGGCGTAAAGTGGAATTGGAGTGAAGATTAAAAGTGTTCCCAAGTACTTCTAATCTTTTGTTTTGAATTTTACCGCACCAAGGTACGCTATCTCATTCTTAAATTCTTAAAATTACATAGTACATGTTATCAATCATGAATGAAATAGATCCATGTTTGTTGCTTCCGCTGTGTGTTTTGTATGAGATACAAAACCAGATTTTCCTACAATTGGTATCAGAGTCAGGTTTTCATCTCATGATTGTATAACATGTGATTGGATTTTAACATAAAGGAAAAACGGTTTCTTGATATTGTCAATGCACTTGACACCGTTGTTATTGTTTTGATTTTAATTGCACCAAATGAATTCATTCACATGGTGTTTATTTTCTTTGCATGAATGATACGGTACTTATGCATGTTTAATATGATATATATTGGTTCATCCAATATGGTTCGACTTGGATATATGAATTGCCTTGGTTGCATATTTATTAGTATTGAATCCGTGTACCTGTGCATGTTTAATATGATACAGTGCCATGTTTTCATAGTTTAACGTAATATATACGCAATGGCCCATGATTATGCATATAATATACTAAAAGACCACTTGATTCTATATAAACGTTAGGTATATAGTATACTAGTCGCTAACTTGTGCGATGCACGGGATAGTTAAATAAAAACTAAAAGTACTTATTTTACTTAAAGGTTTATGGCTTAACTTTTAAAAATGTATAACTTGAAAATGAATGAAAATAAGTTATTTTTTGTTCAATATAATGATTTAGAAAAATTCTTTTTCTTTCATATCATTGGTTTCACATAACACATTCCGACGTGTGTTATTCTATGGTGATGACTTCACATAATAATCAACTGCAATTAAATCTACTATCTACTACCAATCTAATCTATGATTTTGATAATAAATCAAAGAATTATATTCTCATATTCTTAGAGCTTGCCACGTTATTATTATTATTATTATTATTATTATTATTATATAATATAATATAAAACCAAATATTTTGACTTTTTGAGAGATTTACGTTAGAATTAGAATTAAAAAAATAATTATATATATTTTTTAATTAGACCTCACGTTCGATTTTTTTTTTTTTTTAAAGAAGGACTCACTTTAGGTTTTAAAAAAAAAGAATCACGTAAAAAAAAAAAACTTTAGGATTAAAGAAAAAAAGAAAGAGAGACTCCTATTAGGACTCTCTTACTATTTAGTATAAAAAATTAAAAAATTTTATAAATTAAAATGATGAGGAAAAAAGAGAGAGAGAGAGACTCCTGTTAGGACCCTCTCACTATTTAATTTTAAAACTTAATTTTTTTTATAAATTATAATAATGATGTGAAAAATTGTGAGAGCACCAAATATTTTGACTTTTTGAGAGACTTACGTTAGAATTAGGATTAAAAAAATAATTATATATTTTTTTTAATTAGACCTCACGTTCGAATTTTTTTTTTTTTAAAGAGGACTCACTTTAGGTTAAAAAAAAAAAAAAAGACTCATGTAAAGAG
Organism: Lithocarpus polystachyus; assembly: GCA_033629205.1. Taxonomy (NCBI): domain Eukaryota; kingdom Viridiplantae; phylum Streptophyta; class Magnoliopsida; order Fagales; family Fagaceae; genus Lithocarpus; species Lithocarpus polystachyus. Next base: position 67,591,703 of record CM066166.1, read on the forward strand.
AAAAAAAACTTTAGGATTAAAGAAAAAAGAGAGAGACTCCTATTAAGACTCTCTTACTATTTAGTTTAAAAAATTAAAAAAAATTTATAAATTAAAATGATGAGGAAAAAGGAGAAAGAGACTCCTGTTAGGACTCTCTCACTATTTAATTTTAAAAATTAATTTTTTTATATAAAAATTATAATGATGATGTGAAAAATTGTAGGAGTTTCAGAAGTTTCGGTTTTATATATATATATATATATATATATATATAGATTATATGCCTATAATGGTGCCGACTTGCAAGTTGCAATGTTTATATTGGATTGCGCAGTTATAAAACGGTTACATTCAATAACTGCCATAAAGGATTGCACCGATTGTGTATTATATGACTATTCAATGTATAAATGAATGCACTGCTTGAACCTTTTGTTTTGCACAGCTTGGGTAAAACAAGGAAGTGGTGTGATATATATATATATATATATATATATATATATATATTACAATAATATATATTTTATATATATATATATATATATATATAATATATGGGTTTGTTTTTATATTAATATATTAACGTTAGGATTAAAGTATTTGTTTAATGAAATTTATTCCTAATGAGATTGGGATTATGTTTTCAAGGAATCTAGCGTTATTATAGTTCTTGATCTTAAAAACCTTTATTTAAAACATCTAGTGGGAGAGAGATACAAGGGTTGGATCTCACGGCCTTCATTATCGGTTCATAGTAGTGTGGGTAAACACCTCGTCTTGGCGTATATGCCTTGCAATCCTAAAGGAGGGTGTTTACTTCATAGTGCTACAAGATTGAACTAACCCATTTAAAGTAGTGTGAACAAGCACCTCGTCTTAGCGTATATGTCTTGCAATCCCAAATGAAGGTGTTTTGTTCCATGGTACTACAAGTTTAAACACTATAAAGGGAGATGAAATGTGGCTATACATAATTTTAGATAATGGTGTACACTAGACTAAGTGTAATGTTAACTTCCCAAAAGAGTTATGTCATTATTACTTAGAGGCTATAGGCAAAAAGGCAAATTTTTTTTATTTGGTAAGAGTTACTTTGATAGCATTAATAATGAGATTATTTCTCAACCAATTAATGTGTTTATAATAAACTTGTTACCAAGGAATTATAGACATGGATTGGGTTGTCGTTGCATATATTATTTTATGGTTTTATTAAGGTTCCATATTATATGCTTATATGCTAAATTGATAATGTCCAGTTTACTTATTATATTCATGTTTATTATTTTCAGATTTAAACCATGACATCATTTAGCCCACTTGTTGCTATTCTTAATCAAAACAAACTAACTGGATCCAACTATGTTGACTGAAAAAGAAATTTGGATATTGTTCTTACTGCTGAAAAGCACAAATATGTGCTTACTCAACCATGTCCTAGCTTTCCATCATTAGATGCTCCTCTTGAGAAAAAACAGCGATATGAACTATATCCTAGCATCTATATCAAGTACTACATAGATGGCAGAAATCTAATGAGATGGCCAAGTACTATATCCTCGCATTTATTTCAAACTAGCTTATAACCCGTGCAAATGCACGGGATTTTTATAATTGTGTTGGTTGTTTGTTTATAGCATCATGAAAAGTACACTTCTTTTTTTATATAACATCATCAAAAGTAAATAATGGTTCATCATAATAATACATATTAACATAATTTGAATAACGGGAAAAAATTAAGCTTACAGCAGAAGAAAAACAAAAACCTTTCTTCATAACATCATAAGAATTTAGATTCATAGCTCAAAATATCATTTATAATCCTAAAATAAACCAAAAGTCAAATAGTTTAACCATTTGTTTATGGACTTCATGCTTTCTCTATTAAAAGTCTTTATGGTTCTAATATTGTAAGCAACCAAGCCATTGAGGATCTTTTTGCATACCTGGGCATATTAGAAGATTCAGTACAAAATGTTAATGTTAAATTAATTCTAAATGAAGATCACATACAAATGTGAAATTAGTTCTACCATCTAAAATCTAGATCACGTGAATGAGCGTTAGATAGCTCTTATCATTTCTTTTTCCTTTAAACATGCCTAATAAAAATTTCTAAATCAAAATTTTACTCAAAAACAAAATCCAATAAAAAAAGCATAGGAAAGTATCTATTAGAATATAATCATATTTTTCTTATCTTTTAATAAGGTGTTACCGAATTTCCATGGAAGATCAGAGAGAGAGAGAAAAAAATTTGGTAAAAACCCAAGTAGAAGATACTAAAATTGATAAGGTTAATGCATATGTATGTTCAACTGTTTACCAGTTGTAAGGTGTCTACCTACTACCATAAAAAAATTAATAATAATAAAAATAAAAATGTTAATGCTTTAAATAAGGAATTTGTATAACAAATATGAAATGAAACTTTCATGAAACTTTTTTCTTAAATTATGGCTCTTAACATAGCATGCGATAGTACAATTGCCGAAGCAGAAGACCACAAATGTTTTCTTTCTCAACATTCATAAATGTAGACAGTGGGACAATTTGCAAATCACATCTTCCATCAATCACCTGCTGCATAAGTTATTTGATTTTCTCTTTCAATGTTTTAGAGTATTTAAGCTCCAACACTGGAGAAGATAAATCATATAAGAATAAGAAATCAACTTACCTATTAGAGGCCTTCAGTGAACACCTATGCAATGATAAGTATGTTAAATTGTTTTTTATTTATTTTAAAAATGGACGGTTTCAAAATTTAGAATGGATTATAAAATAACTAAATAATCAATTTAGGACATGTTCATTTAATAAAATTTCATAATTAGATATTAATGTTGGGTAAATATTGTAAAATTCTAAGTTTAATGTAGGCTGTTCATCTAACAATATGACACACTATATACCAACACCAAATTGCAAAGTGTGCTTGAAATTGTCAAATTACTGATGGAGTAAGTTATTGATGCGCACATACCTCAATCTTGGAATTAGTATCAGCAAACCTTCATTTAATATCCCTTACTTTTGAAAAGAAAACCTTCTCCACATTAATATCTGCCTTTGCACTCTGCAGAACATACTATTTTGGTATGAGTAGAACATTATGAATAAAATTTCAATGTAAAATTGTAGATTACATCTTGATAACATTAATCAAATTACATAATTGTATCGTCCCAAAACGCATCAAAATTTAGCCAAAATGCATTATATTTATATGCTTATTGCATAAGGTAGTTGCTTTAATTTATAGGACAAACATGGTTCAAATTCTCCTCTCCATTGTTGTAAAAAGTTTCCCAATTATATTTTTTGAGAACCTATATAAAGTTAGACTTTTACGTTCAAAATTAAAAGCTTTAATTCTAACTTAACATCAAAACACCTCATCACCATTAAAGGATATATATATCTTGAGGGGGGGGGGGGTGTTGAAGAGATCCCTTAAAGCCAAACCTTATTTTGCACTTGCACTGATTGAAACTAAAAATTGGTCCCTCAAAATCAAATGCCCAAGCCTATGTAAGTGCAAAGAAAGTGGCTATGGTAGGCCTAACCAAGTCTTCCATTATAGATTTTTCTCAATAGAAATCATTAAAAGATAAGAGCTGGTACCAACAGAAATTTGCATTGCCTTCCTTGAACCGTGTACATTTGGTTTTCAATTTCTTAATGCTTCCTACCACTGTCCTTTTCCATCAACTTCTACTTCATTAGGATCTTGATAATATTTGCACTTTTTTCAGAATCACCAATATTCATTTTCTTATTTGTCTCTACTTCTTTTTCAACTGCTCTCTAGCCCTAAGTAGCAATTAAGACCTAGCAAATTAAAAAATATATATATATATATATATATTCATAAAAAATAGTATTAGCATAAAACATAAATGATGTATTGAGTTGCACTCTATAAAACTTAAAGGAAGATATTCTTCTACTTCACTCTTGTAGACAACATCCATCCCATATACCATCTTGCCAAAGACAACATGACATCACTTTGCTATTAACTAATTTGGCCTAAAGTATAGGGTATGTTTTGGTTGTTTATACTGAGGCTCTATAGAACCATATCTCTCGTTTGCTTGTTTTTTTTCCATAAGGATTATGCAAGTAAAAACAAATTACTATATCTACTAGGTGTTCTACAAAAGGCTTCCCAATAGGTATTTTATTTTTTGAATACTCATTTGATTTGTCTTCTTTTGTTCCCATACAAATCTCCCATACAAATAAATCTCCTGTTGTGGAGCTTTTAATGCTATAAATTCATGAAAGAGAATCGCAAACAACTTATGTAGTTAGGACAAATCAAAAAACCCAATATGGTTGGTGGCAATTATTTTTAAAAGAGAACATAAAAGCTTGGCAGGTTAGTTGAATACAGTATAAGAATTAATTGAATGCAAATATTTGTTTCTTTGAAGAGAAAGCTAGCTAAAATATGCAAAGAAGAGCCAATTCAAAGTACACACTAATGGACAAAATCTAATACAAAGTATGAGATAAACAAAGAGAAAATATTGTTGTCCTTACCTTTCAGTTTGTTCCTCAACTCTTCTTGTAAATTACCTAAGTGTTGTGCTTGACAAAGAACTAAGCAAATCTGTATTTCAACAAAATGATAGGGTTAGAAGGTTTTTCAAATTATAGGAGAGAAGGATGAAAGAGAGAATACAAAAGAAAGGTTTGATGCATCAAAAATAACCATAAATTATGTAAACACCATGTACTTCAAGCAAGAGATATAAGTTAGTTACAACTTCACCTTATAAAAATTAATTGCTTCTACACCAAGCTTGCTAAAGTCATCTATCAGAACCTTTGTCACAATTAACGTTAATCTATTTGCAGATAATTAAGTGAAGAAAGAACACCAAATGCATTAATGCAGTGTACAACACATCATACTTCATAAAAGCCTATAAACACGCTATCATGATCAAAGTTCCAATCATCTCCAAATGGAGTGGCGCCCAAAGTCAAACCAAATGCTTACAATAATACTAATTTAAATTACACAGGGTCAAAACATTGTTCAAATTACAGGAGAGAAAGATGAAAGAGAGACAACAGAAGAATTAGAGTGAAATCAAAATTTTCTTTCAAAAATTGAAATATGCCTCAATAACTTGAATCAAAAAACTAAAATGGAACATGACATTAAAACCCCCAAAACAATTAGTAAAAACCAAAGGTTCACCATACAAAGAGAGTGTGAAGGATGAACTGAAGTTTTTGAATTTTTTTTCCTAAAGAAATATAAAGTGGAACTTATTTGAAACGGTGTAAAATTTATAACTACCTGGAATGGTGCAACTGAACACCAATGGTAGTAAAAGTAGTATTACTTATAGTTTTAGGAATTGTATTACAACAGAGTTCATGAATATGTAACCCAAAGGCAATTAAATAAGCTCAAAATGCATGGTAAGCTTGCCTATCTTGCTAAAATGAGTATTAAGGAACGTTGGAACAAAAGTTACTTGATGTAGCCTTTAAACTAAGTTCTTATGCCCACTAAAGTCACTCTCTCCACTGTATTTACACTTAGAGTGTCTATGTTAGTATTTTTTAGGGAGGATAAATAGTCAACACCTAAGCCATCATCTACTCCAAGTTTCCAAATCATATTTGATCCCAAATGCGTAAACCTTTTGCTAACATTCTTTAAAATCCCTAAAGCTACTCATTAAACATTAAATGTTCCAACACACACACACACACACACACACACATTTTAAAATGAGATTGTCCTCATATAAACTTAACTAATTTTATTATTTGTTACGCATATGCAGATTTTTTTTTTCTTTCTTGCCTAAAATTTATACTGAGGTGACTACTTGTTTATTTGGTCACTTAAGGTACAGAGCAATGAGCAAGTAGACATGTGGACCACTTCAAAAATTGTTAATCAAAACCAAATCTAACCCAAACACCTAAATCAAAACCAATTTAACCAAAATACCAAAACCTAAATCATATATAATATCATAAATAAATAAATACCCAAAAAAAAAAAAAAACCTTTACTGGTGGTAGTGGCAATTTTTTTTGGTTATAAGTTTTCCATTAAACTCTTCCTTGTCTGCATACAACTAACTGTGTTTTCTGGATAAGTAATAAATGGTTGGAAACTTATGGTTGGCAACTTGGCATGCTTTTCATAAGAATAACCCACCAAATTGTTCAAAAAGTTTTTCAAAGACAGTAAGAAAGAAAAATGAGTAAATAATAACCCAAAATAATAAAGGCGCAAGTTAGAACAGCACAAACCATAACATTTAGGCTTTAGTAGCTCTATCAATTTGTACCAATCCCTGCACCAGATCCAACAACCCATTCCATAAAATCATATAACACCAACAATTTCATATTCTCCAAAATCTCAAATTCTATAATCAACCCCAAGGAAAAAAAAAAAAAAAAAAAAACACCCACATCCCCAGAGGAAAAAAAAACCTGCATTTGATAACGCCAAATCATAAACTATCAAATGCATATTATATAACAACAATTAAATGAAAATAGTGTTTGAAAAGGAAAACTTTAAATTTTGTATTACCGTTCCCAACACTACCTATTGCAAAGAACAGAAACCTCTTTCTACACTTGCAACTCTTGGTTTCGCCCAATTTGGAGGTTTCTAAAGAGAGAGAGAGTATGAAGAATGAACTATAGTTTTAGGTTTTTTTTCTAAAGAAATATAATGTGAAATTAATTTGGAACGGTGTAAAATTCATAACTACCCAGTGGAACGATGAAACTGAACAACAATGGTGACAAAGATAATTCTGAAACAGTTTGCTTAAGCGGCCAAACGAATAGGTACATTTTTCTGTGATGGTGTCCATCTGTAACAAAACATGGAATGCATAGTGAACAAATCATCATATGTTGTTCAAAACAACCAAAGGCGTATAAACTAATGCAGATACCAACAAAAAAAGGACAACAACTTAAAAAAGAGTGTGTTTTTTTTTAAGATAAATAGAGCCTAGACAACAGCAAAGACACTTCTTCAATGTGATTAACTTCAAACGGGGTATGAAAGAAGATAATAAAATATGAGAAGGCAACAAACAACAAAATTACAACTTCCAATGTTCAAAACCTTACATGACATAGAAGTATTAACTCGATTTCTTTTCACTCTGCTGCAAAATATGAAACAGCAAATACCAACATACGAAATAGAAAATTGGTTTACAGAAAGTTATTTGAAAACCATGCAGAAAGCTATTCAAAACAGTGCAGATTTTATAAAATAGTGTACTGCAGTACAGATTTTTATGATCAAAGAACTACCTATAATTTCAAAAATAATAGAATACCATAATACCTCCAAAACATAGTCAAATAAAAATGTCAACAATAAGTGACTCTAATATAGAGTATAGTCGAAACAGACAACACAATAGTTACAGTTCCAAAGCCACCAAAAAAAAAAAAAAAAGCCATTTTGAATCCTTTCAAAATCATTTATGTTTGTATATGCAATCAAGGAAGACTCCATTCAGCTTTGCAGTAATAAGTGCAACAAAATATCCAATAATGAAAACCCAATATGCACTTTAAGATATTTCATCAACATAAAAGTAACATTCTAGGCAGCAAAGATCCACACACTACAAAAAAACAACAACAAATGAAACATGAAAAATACAAAAACATATGAATAGCTTTGACAATACAATTACCAAAAAATCTGATGGTATTGAAAACAAATTCAAAGAAAGAGAACAGTTTTAAATCCACTTTTTTTTTTGGAAAACTTAAAGCCCAAACTTATACCAAATGAAATACGTAAATTCGCTAAAAATAAAATCCTATCTACCAAAGAAGTAACATGAAATCTTGTAACATACATCAACAATTAGAAGATTTAGCAGGTTGTAGCCAATAGTGGAATTTAGAGTTTCTTTTGCAAATTGAGGTGATCACTGTTCAAAGAAAGAGAATAGTTTTTCACACTCTCAATTTGGTAATAATTAAAACCCAAGCTTTTACAAAATGAAAACCATAAATTCACAAAAAAGAAAATCCTATCCACCAACGAAAACAGAAAGAAAACAGGTACTGGCTTTGTAATAAGCATCATCAGCAACAATGATGATGAAGACACAAAAAAAGAATATATAAAAAATACTTAGATTAATAACTTTATGTGTTATATCATACATTTACCAACAGTAAATTAGGACAAAGTACTGTACCTCCTCTGTCAAAATTATCCGTATATGAGTAACCTGCATGCAAAATTTCCTTAGCAACCGAAAAGAATAGGGGATTTTAGTCGATTTGAGATGTCTAATCTCCTTAATGAGAGAAAAGACATAGTGTTGGTTTAATTTTTCTAATGATCTTTATTTCTACACTTTTCCGTATAAAATACAGCCATGATATGGATTACATCCAATTGAAAATAATTCAAATAGAAAACTAATTAGAATTAAAATAGCCAAAACAATTGGCTAAAGAGATAATAACATCCTAATGAGTAATGACAACCAACGTAATCACCTAATCTATTCTACAAAATAGAATGAGCTTATTTCAAATCCAACTACTGCTAATTAAAGGTTCAATTCCTCAATTCACTCTATAAGAGAAAAGTAGAAGAAGATTAAGAAATAAAATCCAAAGCAATACAACAGAAAGGGAAAAAAGAAAGAAATCAGTTTTACCAGTAGTGGTTTCGCTGGCTGACCAGTGGTAGCAAGCTAGTGAAGGCAGGCCTCTGTTCTCTCTCTTCAAGTGCCACTGGATTTCTTCCCGCAGAAGAAAAAGAGCATAACAAAAAAAGGGAAAAATTGAAGAGAAGAAACAGTATATAAGAAGGCAGATAGAGCGGTTACATACTGAACCGGTGTGGGTTTTTAAAACTTAACATTCGTAAAAACTTACCTTTCAAAATTTTTGGTACTCGTTCTAATGCAATGCCTCAATCACTGTGATCTGTGAACTGCAACCTATGTATTGCAACTGCAGGGGAAAAAATTATATTTTATTTTATTTTTTTAATAAAAAGCACTCAAATAACTTGACAAAAACGAACAAATTGAACATCAGAAACAAAAACATAGAAAGAAGGAATGAAATAAATACCAATGGTAAAAAAAACAACATAAATAAAATGTCATGCATGTTGATTTTAAACAGATACCCAAAACGAATGCAACCCAGAGAGGCAAAATATGAAACTGAAATTCATGAAAGCAAAGGAACAAAACCCAGAAACTGAAAATTATTCCTAATAACAATTCAGTTAGAATTTGATACAAAACCCAGAAACTAAAAATTCCTAGTAACAATTCATTTAGAATTCGATCTTATAGGTTGTTTCCCTGATTTCAAATCCCTAAATTGACAGCATACCTAAAGAAGACAATAGGGTAAGAGATTAAACCAAATCTAACCCGTCTATTTACATAAATTAAACAATACTACTCCTAAGCAAAAAACCTAAATCATAACCAATCAGACCAAAATACCTGAATCATAAATAATGCCCAAATGATTCTCCCAAAAAAACCCCCACTTTCTAAAATTAAAAACAGAACTTATGGGCGGCAGCCCTAACGGTGATGACAGAACTTGTATGGCACCCATCAGATTTATCTTTCTGTCTCTTACATCTACTGGTTATTCAGACTTACCGTCTCTCTATCGTCCTCCCTCCTTCTGCATCAGCTTACTCCAAACGGTTATTAAAAGAATCTTCAAACGATGTAACGATCGTCCTCTTGTGTCTCTAAACTGACTTGGTGGCAGAAATCTGGGTGGGCATGTTCGCACTCTATTGCAGAGAAGAATGGCAAGGAAGGGTTTTTGTTTTGGCCCTTTTTGTTTTACGAATGGAAACAGCGAATGCTTTAATTTTTAGACTCTGGAATGAAACACTAAGGTCTGGTTTTGAGTTTTTTATATTTTTATATTTATAGTGAGAAGCTTTCAAACGGTGTTGTAGAGGTAAAAGTAAAAATTTTAAGTTTGCTGAAACGATGCATCGTGCGGCTTTTTTATCTTAAAAGTGTACACGCGTCAGTCTTTGAAGGGGGCTTTTTTCCTAACGTGGCAGCACCTGGTTAAAAGGCTTCTGCTATTATATATATATATATATAGATATAGATATTCTACAGCATTAAATGCAGGATGTAGAACTAGCTTCAAACATTATACTAAGTCTGAAGGAGATGTTTGGTGAGCAAGGCCATTCTGCAAGGCAAGAAACTATGAGGCAAATTTATAATACCAAAATGGCTTAAGGTACTTCAGCGAGAGAGCATTGTCTTAGGATGATCTCTAATCTGAATACATTGGAAGTTTTAGGTGTCGATATTGATGGAGAATCCCAAGTGGATATGATACTCCAGTCACTCCCAGAATCATTCAAGGAATTCAGGCTAAACTATAATATGAACAAAAAGGTTTATACATTATCTGAATTGATGAATGAGTTGGTAGCGGCGGAAGGCAACCTTGGGACTTCTAGTGTTGATGCCAATATGGCTGAAGCTTCTACTTCTCAACCTAAGTCGAAAGGCAAGGGTAAAAAGAAGAAGAAGAAGGACTTCACCAAGAGAGATGGTAAACAAGTTGCCTTAGGAGTTGCCAACAAAGGAAAGAAAACCAAAGGAAAGTGTTTCCATTGTGGTGAGAAAGGACATTGGAAGAGGAATTGTCCAATATTTAAGGCTGCCAAGAATAAAGGTATGAAAAGTACATTCCTTCTTGAAACATGTTTAGTACAAAATTCCACGGATTCCTGGTATGTGGATTCAGGTTGTACTAATCATATCTGCAATACTTTGCAAGGGTTGCAGGAGACCAGAAAGCTGAATGAAGGGGAATTGTTTCTTACTTTGGCTAATGGGAGCAGAATACCAGTTGTAGCTGTTGGAGTGTTTAATTTATGTTTTGAGTCTAGGGTTTTAATATTGGAAAACTGTTTGTATGTACCTAATGTTCGTAGGAATTTAATTTCTGGAACTTATTTAGGTAAACATGGATATTATGTTATCCTCAAAGACAATGTTGTAATAAAGAAGGATAAAGTGTTTATCTGTTCTGACAATATTATAGATGGTCTTTATATTTTAACTCCTGACAAGCATGAATTATACAATTCTGAATTAGATAGTAGCTCTCATGTAAAATCATTAAAGAGAAAGTTTCCTTTTATTAGTGATGCATATCTATGGCACTTGCGTTTAGGTCATATTTATTCAAATAGGGTTCAAAGACTAATCAAAGATGCACTTTTACAGCCCATGGACTTTGATGGATTTCTAGTTTGCGAATCTTGTTTGGAAGGTAAAATGACTAAACGACCTTTTAATGCAAAAGGTAGAAGAGCCCGAGAGTTGCTTGAATTAGTTTATACAGATGTATGTGGTCCTATGTCAACCCAAGCAAAAGGAGATTATGAGTACTTCATCACTTTTATGGATGATTACTCAAGATATGGTTATGTGTACCTAATGAGACGGAAATCCAAAGCCTTTGAAAAGTTCAAAGAGTTTAGGGCTGAAGTTGAAAATCAATTGGGTAAACGCATAAAGGCCATTCAATCTGATCGAAGTGGCGAATACCTTCTTGGGGATTTCAAGGATTACCTAATTCAAAATGGGATTGTCTCCCAATTGACTGCACCTAGGACTCCCCAACAAAATGGTGTAGCCGAAAGAAGGAATAGGACTCTTTTGGAAATGGTTAGGTCCATGATGAGTTATTCAACTTTACCAATTTCCTTTTGGGGATTTGCACTAAAAACTGCTATGCATATTTTGAATTTAGTTCCATCAAACTCTGTTCCCAACACACCTAAGGAATTGTGGAGTGGGCGCAAGCCTAGTATGAAATATCTCCACATTTGGGGATGTCCAGCACATGTGTTGAAAGGGAAGTCTGATAAGTTAGAAGCTAAAACGGAAGTATGCATGTTTTTAGGGTATTCAAAGGAAACCAAGGGTTATTTATTCTATAATCATAAGGATAACAAAGTGTTTGTTAGCACCCATGCCAAATTTTTGGAAGATGATTATATGAATAATTTTAATCCTAGAAGTAAAGTTGTATTGGCTGAATTAGATGAACCTGTAATTGAACAACCAATGGATGAAACTAGGAATGATGTGGCTGTATTGGATACCCCACAAGACATTACTCATGAGATGACTAGTACACAGGTGCCTCGTCGTAGTGGGAGAATTGTTCGACCTCCTATAAGATTTATAGGTTTGGGAGAAACTTATGAAGCTATCCCAGAAGAGGCTGAATCGGATCCCTACACTTATGAGGAGGCAATGAATGATATAGATGCACATCATTGGTTCCAAGCTATGAAATCTGAATTAGATTCAATGTATACCAATCATGTATGGGATCTTGTAAAGGCGCCTAACGGCATTAAACCTGTTGAAATTAACAATTAGGTGAAAATCAGATCATAAAAAATTGAGTACATTAATTATATGGAAAGACAAAATGAAGAATTGATTGTTGCGCATAATCATTAATTTTAGCTGTTAATTAGGACTATGTGTTGAATTTTTTATATTTTGTTACAACTAGGATAGTGATTGTAAACTTCATAATTTGGAGTGTAAAGTGTAAGTAGACCCCATAAATGCTTATCTAGAACTAACCATTTTGCTTTTTTTCTTTATTATTTATGTGATATATTGTGATTGATTTATAATAAAAATAATATCAATGATAAATTTGTGTGACAAAGACATTATTTCAATCACAATTGAAAACTGTAAAGAGTAGTGAAAAACAGTTGTGTGCCTAGCATTATTATGGAGTATTAGGCCTTGTTTGGTTTGTCACTCACTCATATCCCAACACTCATAACTCAAATCTCCTCACTCAAACTCATATCCCAATATCTCATATCTCTATTTCAATAAAACCCATAACTCATTCTCATGCTCGTTTGGCTGAAGACTTTCACAACTATCTCAAATTCAAAAACCCACCTTTCAGTCACTTATTAGGTCCCACATAGCATTGATTGCACTGCAAAAGCACTACAATGGCAACAGACTATCTGCGTGTAATACCTCTCTCCTCTTCACACCCTTCCCACAAAATCTCATCAACTTCTCTCTCCATTCTCTCCATAAAAGCTTGCAGAGACACTGCTGTGGGACCCGTGTTTGTTGGAAATTTACAAAATTGTCATTGATAACTCAAAACTCTTAACTTGAAAACAACCTCACCATGTTTCCAAAATTGCTCACCCATCACTCAAAATTATGAGATATCATCACTGAGCTAATGGTCTGGAAATTCATCCAAACAAGCATGCTACCCGTGGGCCCCACCAATTTTGGGTTATGAGTTAACAAAACTGAGATTTGTTAACTCAATTCTGGGAAATCCAAACAAGGCCTTAGTTTTCATTGCTAGTCTAGTAACCCTTCCTCATTGTGACATTGTCCTCAATCCAATTCTCCTGAAAAAGATGGACTGCTTTAGGCAGTGGTGACGTCGTGAATTTGCATGGAGTATATGGGATTCCCAGTTGAATAATATTAGAGATGTTCTCTTCTCTTCTCCTTCTTGTTTGTACCTGTGGAATGCCCCATCTTTGATTTCACTCAATGGTCTAGCTAGAAAAACTGAACAACTTAAGCACGATTTCGCACAATGATCGATAGGATTAGGATTACATTCTTAATATTGCAAGCATGAGTCACCTACACCACCTACGAACTGTAGAATATGGCTTGAATTAGGAGTTCAACTCCTTATTGGATTTGAATAAGGAAGGAATTTTATTCTTTTTGGGTTACTGTTATTTGAAGTGATCAAGTTTTATTAGAAGTCTTGTCTACCACTTATCATCAATGTTTGGATTTGGGTTTTTTTGAGTTTTCTGAAGATGGATTGCTAGGTTCGTGTTTGTATTCTTTTTGATGTTTGGGTTTGGGTTTGGGTTTGTGTTTGTGTTTGTTGTTTTTGTGTTTGGTTGACAAGAAAAATCTGTTGCTGGGTTTGTGTTTGTTGCATTTGTGTTTGGTTGACAAGGAAAATCTGTTGCTGAGTTTGTGTTTGTGTCTCTGAGTTTGTAATTTTGGGATTTTAATTTTGTATTCTTAGATCTGGATTTGTGTTCTTGTTATTCTTGTTCAATACATACTTAGATCTTAATTTTTTGTTTTTAATTTTTTATTTAGTTAAAATTAATAAATTTTTTTTTATAATTTAGATGCTGACGTGGCATTTTCTAATGCCAAAATAAAATATATTATTATTATTTTAATAGTCCCGTCTGGCACGTAGGATTTTGCCGTTAAGGCACTGACAAAAAAGACTAAAATGGATGACGTTTTTCTAAATAGGGACTAAAAGCGGTGAAAATAAAATATAAGGATCAAAGTGAGCATCGCGTGAAAATGTAGGGACGAAAATGTGGTTTTTTCCTATTAAATATTAGGATGGTGTTATTTTACATGGTGTGTTTTACCACTTTTACTTTTATATATGCCCTATTTTTATAACTTAAAAGACATGACTTTAAATCATATTTTCTTTTATTAAAACACTTGCATTAGTGCTTGTATAATAAAAAAATGACTATATTTTAACTAATTAAGCCCAAAATTTACTCAAATTAGGTTATTTAAAGTTGTGTAAAAACAATAACCTTGTCAATTTATATTGACAGTATTCATTTGATATTTAGTTTTTTATTATTTCTTTACGTATTGCAAAGGTGGAGGAAGAGAATGGATGATGATTGTTGTTTACGAAAAAAGAGAAACAATAAATTAAGAAAATTTAATATTTTAATGAAATGTGGTGTAAAATAAATAATATGATAAGGGGTGTTTTGTTAAGTGGGTATGTTCATAATCATAGTTATCAAAACCGTATCGAAGGTTGACTCGGTTGAAAAATTGGTTCACTGGTTCATTGGTTCAACCAGTGGTTCATTGGTTGAATTATAGGTTTATTAATTAATTAAATAATATATTTTATAATTATAAAAGCAAGTAAAAAAAATGCTCCATTAGGTAAATTAAGAAATTATATCAATAAAAAAAGTTGCATCATATGACATAAAGTTAGAGAATAAAAAAAATAAACACTATCATTCAAATAAATTATTTAGTAACCAATTTATATAGTCCAAAAGTCTTGAAATAACATATCTCATAGAAATTCAAAATAAATTTTTAGCTTAATCATTAAACCCTAGAGCATAACAAAATTATTTAAATCTCTGATACAACTGATGATTAAAATCAATATGGTGTTATTGGTCGCTTGTGTTCCATGCAGACACGTTGGTGCCAAAGTCCATAATTATCTCCATCTTTAGCAATGTCAATCTTAACTCTTATCTCATGGCACAATTCTTACTTTATCTTTTTAGTCTTTTAGTCCTAATCTTTATTGCTTTATGTCTTTATCAGGTTATCTTTTCAATCTCCGTAGTTTAGTAAATATAAATGATATTTTTTTTATCTGTGGGTTAAAAAGATTAACTTGTGCAATTTGTCAGTTTACATGGTTTGATAATAGTTCATTGTATATTTGGTATTTTATACCAAACCATTTTGAATAATGCTTTGGTTCACAGTTTTAATGGTTTAATCTGTGTTTAGTATAATTTTTATAACTATAGTTCTTAATTTCTTATACTAAAATAGACAAACTTTAATTTGTACGAGTTGATACAAATGCACTAACTCTTAGGTGTGTAAAACAGGCTGGATAAATCAATTTTTTGTCTTAATATTAACACCCACCAACCAACTTGAGACTTTTATATTACTCAACTTTTTAATTTTTTTAAATTTGTTTTGATTAAGATAAATCCATCATCCATTCATTCATATTCAAAATAATCTTACATTCCATCCAAAAAGAAAACCAATCTTACAAGATGCCGAATCCAATCGGTCCACCTCAAACTCAAACATCTTTCTTGCTCCTCTTTCATAGTATAGTGCATATTTTTTTTGATGAACCGTATTATAGTACATATAATACAATTAATATATAATCACTAATACTATCTCAAAAAAATATAATCACTAATATATATATATATATATATATATATATATTCTTTTCAGAACTTTTTGGCTTGTGTAACCACGAGCACAACTCACATGTTCCTAATTCCAATCATGCTACTCATGCTACTCCAATTATAGTGTTTCTTATACACTGGTGCGCATTCACACGCAATAGTGTAATAACACTGGTGCGCATTCACGCGCAATAGTGTAATAACACTGGTGCGCATTCACGCGCAATACTCTAATAACAATAGTGAGTCATTCAGTTTGCGTGGCATGCATTATTTTTACAAGTTTATTTTATTATTTAACTAATTTTTGTTATACTTTTATTAATTATTGTTCAACTTATTTTTACCACAATTTATATATTTTACTGTATTTACAAGTACTGATTATATTGTATTATATTAACTAATTTTTACCTTTCTCTTAATTTTAACTAAAAAGAAAAGTTTTAATTTGAACTAAATAAGCCGACAATATCTTTTGGCTTCTGCACCCACAAGCACAATCACATGCTCCTAATTCCGATAATGTAATAACGCCGAAAAATCGTGGGTCTAACTCACGACTTAAAATGGAAACCGTGAATTGAAACTGACGATTTCAGTGTTATTTAAGTATATACGGTGTAATAGGTTGTACTTGGTCTTTATTTTTTCTTCCGCAAAAAAAAAAAAAAAAAAAAAAAAAATGGAAACCTGGTTCATCGTCCTTGTCTCTCTCTGCATCTCAGCTCTCCTAAAACCACTTCTCAACCTCTTCATCAACAAGAAAAACAGTAAGCTTCCTCCTGGACCCTTTACCATCCCAATACTAAGCAGCTTCCTATGGATCCGCAAATCTTTCTCCGACCTCGAACCCATTCTCCGCGAACTCCATGCCAAGTACGGACCCATAGTCACCCTCAACATCGCTTTCCACCCTGCTATCTTCGTTGCCAACCGCTCTATCGCTCACAAAGCTCTCGTCCAAAACGGTGGCGTCTTTGCCGACCGGCCACAGGCTCCTCCGACCAACAAAGTGTTCTCAAGTAACTCGACCAACATCAACTCCGCCTCGTACGGTCCCACGTGGCGTCTATTTCGCCGCAATCTGAATTCTGAGATTCTTCACCCTTCGCGCTTGAAATCCTACTCTCACGCGCGCAACTGGGTCTATAATATCCTCTTCAATCGTCTTCATGACTCTGATCACTCCAAGTCCGGTGAAGTGCCAATCGTCGTTAAGGAACATTTCCAATACTCCATGTTTTGTTTGTTGGTTCTTATGTGTTTTGGTGACAAGCTTGGTGAGTCCCAGATTAAAGAAATCGAAGATGTCCAGCGTCGCTTGCTTTTGGGACTTCCTCGGTTTAATATACTTAATGTTTGTGGGAGTGTTGGGAAGATTATATTTCGTAAGCTTTGGCAAGAATTGTTTGATCTTCGGAGAGACCAGGAAGCTGTTCTAAGGCCTTTGATAGAAGCGAGAAGGAAAGTGAAACAAGAAAGACAGAGCAAAGCGAAAGAAGACAAAGATGTTGATAATGACGATGAGTTTGTGGTGTCGTATGTGGACACGTTGTTGGATTTGGAGCTACCAGGGGAGAAGCGGAAACTCCAGGATGGGGAAATGGTTAGTTTGTGCTCTGAGTTTCTCATCGCGGGTACAGATACTACGTCGACTGCATTGGAGTGGATTATGGCGAATTTGGTGAAATACCCACAAATCCAAGAGAGGCTTTTTGTGGAGATTAAAGGGGTTGTTGTTGATGGAGAGAAAACAGTGAAGGAGGAAGATTTGAACAAGATGCCTTATTTGAAAGCAGTGATTTTGGAAGGTTTAAGAAGACACCCACCTGGGCATTTTGTGTTGCCACATGCAGTGACTGAGGATGTGGTTTTGGATGGCTATTTGGTGCCAAAGAATGCTACTTTGAATTTCATGGTGGCAGAAATGGGGTGGGATCCAAAAGTGTGGGAGGATCCTATGGAGTTTAAGCCTGAGAGATTCTTGAGTGGTGGTGATGGTGGAGGAGAAGTGTTTGATATAACTGGAAGCAGAGAGATTAAGATGATGCCATTTGGTGTGGGGAGGAGGATTTGCCCTGGTTCTGGTTTGGCAATGCTGCATTTGGAGTATTTTGTGGCCAATTTGGTTTGGAATTTTGAGTGGAAAGCTGTGGAGGGTGATGATGTTGATTTGACAGAGAAGAAGGAGTTCACTGTGGTGATGAAGAATCCTCTCAAGGCCCACTTATCTCTAAGGCTTTGAAAGGTTTGGTCTATTTCAGTTGAAGTTGAAGACTAGTACAAAAATCAATAGATAAGATGCTAGTGTCTCTTTCGAAATAAAGTCTATCGCTGTATTTATTGAATTTTCAGTAAAATGTTTCTAAGCGATTTCATTTGAAGTACTAGTTTGGTAATCGGTACAGTATAGTGAATATACTTGAAACGAAATGGTTGAAATGGTAATGAATTTATGATTTTGGTGTTATTCTTGTTTACGAGGGAGATTTGTTGTCAGTCATTTGAAGCTCTTCGTTCTGACGACGGGGATATGTCAAGGTTGGTCATGTTTTCTATTTGGCAAGTGTGTTTGTTTCGTAAACTACTTTTGTCATGTTTTCGGGTTTTTTTTTTTTTTTTTTTTTTTTGGTTACAGAATACTTGGTCACGTTTAGTACACTAAATGGAGACTACAACATGAATTGTAATTTTTATTACTAGTAATAAAGTGTGTTGTAATGTAATAACTAAACCTATTCATTAGTTTGGTTGTGAGTTATAACATTAGAATGAAACTTAACATTTATTTTAGGAAATATCTTACTCATACAATTATATCTCCTTAAAAATTGTTATTTTTAAATTTAAGAGAGATGTGTGTTATTTTTTATGATTTTTTATTTTTATAATTGTTAGATGTATATAGGAAGTTTATTTATTTGGAAATATATTAAGTTTTGAATTTATTATACTTACTAAGGAATAATTAATACAAACTTTTAAAGAGAAATAGTTATTCCTCATTTTGAAGAATATCTATTCATAAGGAATAACTATTCCTTGTAATAAAAACATAACGAAACTAAAGAATAACTAAACCATAGGAATAACTATTACATTATAGCTTCTATTACAGTCTACCAAACATGCCCTTAGTTATTAACTCACACACGTGGAAATTGGGGAGATGCATAAGATGGCAACTTCAAAAGGGCTAACTCTTTTTTTTTTTTTTTTTTTTTGATACGAAAAGGGCTAACTCTTGAAGGTACTAGCGAGGGCCGAGGCTTATAAATATAAATTATGTTCTTCGGGTATTAAGGGGGTGTTTAGTTTGTGTTTTCAAACAACTATTTTCAGTTTTTAAACAACATTTTACGTATTTTTACACACTTTTTCACCTACGCGTATTTTCACAAATATTTTTAAACAACAATTTTCAGTTTTTAAACACATGTATCAAACGAGCCCTAAATGGTGCTATTTAAAGTCACTATCAAGTATAATAGAAACTATGTTCTCCAGGAATTAAATGATGCTATTTAAAGTCACTATCAAGTATGATTGGCCTTTCGTTTGCTCTCTTTTCTATACATTTATTTTTATTTATCAAAAAAAAAAAACAATCAAGTGTGATCAGAAGAGCACTTCAAGAGTTCCTCAGTCCTCGTTACAATTATGGAATTATCAACAACTACAAAATAAATAAAAAAATATGTACCTACAATCAGGTTCACATGAAGTATCCTTTGAAGGCCCATTTATCCTTGAGGATTTGAACGGTTAGAGCATTTGCAGTAGTGTAGCTCAATAGCTATATTGCTATTTTAGCTACACTGAAATAAAAAATAAAAAAACGAAGGGGCAGCAATGGAGCTAAATCTACAGTGCACATCTAAAAATAGATGTGCACTATAGCTCAAAGTTAAAAAAAAAAAAAAAATTATTCTCCCTTCAAATAAAAAAACCATTTCTCTGCTCAACTTTGTTACTCTGCCTCACTCTCAACTCTCTCAAACTCTCACCTCTCTCGCAACTCTCACCTCTCTCACAACTCTCACCGGCCAGCTCCCTCGTCTCCTTCATCCCTCAGCTTGCCGGCTAGCTCCCTCATCGCCGATCTGTTTCGCCAACCCAGCTCGCCGACCCACCCCAAGCCCTATCGCTGATCGCCCCAAGCCATCGCCCATCGCCCTAAGCCTCATCGTCGATCACCCATCGCTGTGCTGTGCTGGGTTTTTTTTTTTTTCTATGGATGTTTTTATTATTATTTTTAATGAGTTATTCTGTGGTTTTTTCTTTCCTGTTGTGAACTGGTGATGGTGGTGGTGGTGGTGCTGTGAGGGGCTGTGGGTTGAAGAGAGGGAAGAGATGAATAGTGTGAAAAAAATAATAAATAGTGTTTGTGGACTGCTGGTGGATTTCGTGGGTTTCGTTGGTGGGTTTTTTTTTTTTTCCTTGTTGTGGACTGCTGGTGGTCGTCGTGGCGGCGGCGGTGGTGGTGGGGGCGGTGGTGGTGGGTGTGTTTGTGGCTGTGGCTGATGGTAGAGGTGGTTGTGGTTGGTGCTGTGGATTTTTTTGGGTAATGGGATATATTATTTTATTGTAGGGGATGTATTATTTTATTTTGATATTTATATTATTTTATTGTGTTGAAAGCTAAAATAGATCCACTGCTGCAGTACGTGTGTAGGTAAAATAGATAAAATAACTTTTGGTGGAGCTAAATTGCTAAAAATTTAACTCCACTGCTGTGGATGCTCTTAGGTCCATTTTATGTTGTAGCAAAAGGGAAGAAAATGTACCTACTACTAGGTCCATTTTATGTTATAGTTGCCTATATTTCATAGACAAGGCAAAATTGGATCCGACTCAGACTCGAAATTTGATGACATGGAGTAAAAGTGGGTTGACTTGTGATCCTTGAATACACATGCGTGGTGGAGTGAAAAGGGTTGCTTAATGCTTAATGCTGCTGCAAGTGTGTGCGCATGTGATGTGTTATATGTAGACTATATAGGAACAATCATAAATGTAATATAGGAACAATCTATAATACCAAAAAAACATAAACTAAAAAAAAATAATAAAACTTAACAATGATTAATCGAACCAATATTAGGATAAAATTTTGTTTTTGATAATCTATTAAGGTTATTTTCTTTTTAGAAATTATAATTTCGGCCAACCAAAACATATTATCACATAAACAATTATAAGCAAAATCTAAGAATTAAATTTCTATACATGCATTGTTATAAAATAATAATAATTAAAATAAAATTACAAAAGTTAAAATTTGTCACCTATCCGATAATTTTTGTTTGGCTAACATTTGCTTTTTTTTAAATGAATGGCATTATATCAAAAGTTAAAGTACTCTTAATAGTTGTATTTCTAATACAACTATTAAGAGTACTTTGTCCACCACACAAAGGATTAGAAAATAAACAAAAATTAATAATATCTCATAGTTTAACATCTAAATTGAGCACTATAAAAAATCATTATATGTAATAAAATAAATACCAAATTATCTAAATCATGCTATGTAATAGAATAATATCATTTTTATATTCTATATTTAATTCTTTTGAACGCAATAAGATAACATTTAATAATCAAAGAGAATTAAAAAAAAATTATCAACCTAAATCGCATTAACCCAAAATAGAGTTTTAAAGAATATAAAAAATTATCAACATAAAGTAGAGATGCAAGAAAAATAATAAATAAAATCCACCAAAATATATATATATATATAGAGAGAGAGAGAGAGAGAGAGAGAGAGAGAGAGAGAGAGAGAGAGAGAGAGAGAATCATTTTTGTTTTTTTTTTTGTGAGAGAAAACTATGCATAGAATAGAAGAGATAGTGACAAATTTATAGTAAGAGTGTGTGAATAAGAAGAGACAAAAATAAAAGAAGATGAAAGGAAAAAGAAAGAATGATATTAATGTAGAGGGTAGTGGGGAGATGAAAAGGTAAAGGAGAGAAAAAGATTGAAGAAGTAGTGGGGAGATGAAATGGTAAGGGAGAGAGAAAGGTTGGAGAAGTGTAAATATTAAAAAATAAATGTTAAAAACAATTATAGAAAAATTGAAAAAAAAAAAAAAAAACCCTTAAGCTTGAAAGGCTTCAACGTTGTGTTTTTTTTTTTTTTTTTTCCCCCTTCCTTTAAGCTGAAAAAACTCACACAAAACTCTAAAGCTGAACTAAAAAGATTTTGAGTTAGGCTTGATAGTGGAACTAAATAAATAAGAGGTGGACTGAATTAATTATACAGATTTATTATAGAGTGATAGTGGAAGTAAATAAATAACGAATGAGCTAAATTTATTATAGGGTGATAGAGGAAGTAAATAAATAAGTAATAGACTGCATTTATAGGGATGAAAATTGTAAAAATCATTTTAAAATTGTAGGACAAATTATATTTATTTAAAAAAAATGACGTGGCAGCTGATGTGGCGCAATGCGAGAGCAGCAACATTAAATGCTACGCTTCAGCTTTTAATAATACTAGCCGAAGGGCCCGCGCGATGCGCAGATAATGTTGTAAGCTGCTATAAGAGAAATTTAGATAAAATGTTTAACATATTTTTAAGTAATAACATGAAGTAACACTTTTTTCCCAATTCTAATAATTGCAGTTAAATATTTAATTAGAATTGCTTACTGTACCAATGACATTAGCTAATTAAACATTATATAAGAAGTTCATTTGGTCTTGGTGATGTAGAAATATAGAACCAAAAGAGGGTGAGTTAGACTCATTAGAATGCATGGTCTCAAATCTCCTTATTTTCCCAATATCAATATTCACATAAAACAAAAAAGGAGTTTATATTGTGTGCCAAAACATAAGTATTTTACAAATCTAGTCAATTCTTCCACCAAAGGGAAGATGGAACAAAATTCACATAGGTTTATGATTTGCAGAATATGATGTCCATGCTACATTGAAGCATAAATGCATTGCTCATTTTTCCTGCAACCAAACCATTAAAATTAGGAGAAAAAAATTTTCAATTATCTTTTGGTCACAACTTGAATTAAAACACATAAAAACAACACCCAACCTATTAAAATTAGAACCTTGAAACTCATTCAACTGCGAAGTCTCCATAAAATTTTGGATTAACAATGAGAATCAGACAAACTGACCCCAAGCTATGCAATGTTGAAATAACACAAAACTTAAAAGAGACTATGAATTTCAATTTCCATGGCATATTTGAAAATAAGAATTCAAATATTTAAAGGATTTGCATTTTTTGTTAGTTTACAACACTTAAACAATACATTCTGTCACATTTTAATCCACAATATTTACAGAAACATATCTACAATTTCATGAAGGCAATAGATCACAAAAGTAATACATATAAAATTTCATAAACTTAGAAGAGTGGAAGTTATCCTTTGCATCAACACAAGTTGAACATTACTTTTATGAACACTTCATGGCAAAACTATTATTGCTTCGGCCACCCTCAAGTATATAGACTTCCGTCCGTTTGCTCTATATGGTTTATTGTTTTGCCATTGTGCCATCCAGCATTAGCAGCCCATAGTTGTGAATAGGTTCTGCAACTGTAAAAGTGAAACTCATCATGGACAAAAGATGACAATGGTGCCTTCATTGTGCAAACCACTTATATATTAGTATCTATATTTTTGTTTAAAGGATCAGACAATGATGTTTTCTCCAAAAATTTGTTATATATGAGAGAATGACAATGAGAGATCCCGCAAAGAAAAGATGAACAACTACACTAAACTACATTAAATACAGAGTTAGTTCCAAAATTCAAAGAGAACAACTTCAAGAAATATACACTAAAAAATGACCCTTCTAGTAATACAAATCTGATCACGAAAGTACATCACAAACATCAAATTTATTATTCAGTATTCAGCGTCTACATGAAAAACAAAAGTTTTATGAGGCAAAATACTCATTAAAAGTTAAAACTATGTTTGCTAGAAAACATAAAAAATGAAATATTCATTTCCATGTGTGTACATTTATCTCTCTCAAAGTGAAAGGTTCACATGATTGTTTGAAAGAATTCATTCTTCCTCAAAACATACTACCAATAATGATGCAGAAAGAGACAATAGAGAATAAAGGAGAAAAAAGGGTAAATATTTGGCATTAGTATTACTACTCAAACTAATGAACATGGACATCTACCTATTTTAAAGCCTCAATATTCTGTTCTCTACAGAAGTGAAATATATAAATAAATTAGTAAACATCTTTCCTATTAGTAAAGTATTTCCTTTTACCCATAAACAAAAAATAAATCAATAAACAAACTTTTTCCTAAATTAACTACATAGATTACAAATACTCAAGAGTCACAGTGCTCTAGGCATAGCTTCTAAAATAGACAAAACCTCAACCACAAATCTAGGTTGTTCCCATCTTGTAGTTTCTAAATTGTTCAAAATGATATTTCAAATATCTCATTCTATCACCAACAAAGCCCATCAACAGTATTCCTCTACCGACCCAATTAAATAAATAAAGCAATACAAATTCTGTTTGCTTCAACATTTTGGTCGAAATTAAATATTTTTTTAAAATGGAAAACTCATTGCTTGTCTTCAAAACTTAAATCTTTCAAAACTAATAAATCGCAGAAAGGAGTTTAAGGAAAAAAAAAAGGAACTAAAATTTCCCAAGAAAGAAAGACTTACACAGAACATAACCCACATAGAAATCCAATCCACACAATCATATGTAGAAAAGTCTCTCAAAAATAATTAGAAAATACCCAAAAAATCAAAGAAAAACTGACTACCTTACATAGATAAGCAGAATGTTCACGACATTGTAATTGGGTCATAACAGAACAAATACTTGAGATTATATTATAATCTCACAGATTAGAGAGGCTTTTGACTAAATAGTTATAGTGTTAGAGAGGTTTGTAATTTTCATGAATCATAAGGAATATAAGGAACAGAGGGGTTGCAAATTCAAGAACAGAAGGGAGAAAGGGTGTGATGTGGTGGTTGTGAAACCAAGAGATGAAGGTTTAATGTAAAAGAATAGAGACTAACGAAAGGGTAGCAAATTTAGGGAAGGAAAACAATTAGGCTATTTGACCTTCGAAGTTGTTGTGGACTTTTCCTATCATAATAAGTGAAGAGATTGCTTGCCTCCTGAGTAATTAGGTAGGAGACATCCAAATGCAATCTCCTCAAGTTTCTTGGGCATCAACAAATTGACAAAGTGAATCAAATTACAATATGATCAATTCAATGTTATAGGGAAATAAACTTTAAAGTGAATCAAATTACAATATGAACAATTCAATGTTACAGGGAAATAAACTTTACTTTTAACTTTAAAACTGAATCCACTTTTTTCTCCTTAACTAAACAAATATTGTATAACAATAAGATCCAAATAAAAAATTGTCTTTTGTGGTGAAAAAATTCTGCAATTCACGTCTCAAATGCTTCTTCAACCAAAAAAAAAAAAAAAACCATTCATAGACAATTAAATATAGTGTGAGTTCCTGCATACAAATTCAGGCATAACTTCAATGTTATTTTTTGCTAATAAGTAATAACAAACAACCTCCTATTCTTCTTCTTCTTCTTCTTCTTCTTCTTCTTCTTCTTCTTCTTCTCTCTCTCTCTCTCTCTCTCTCTCTCTCTCTCTCTCTCTCTCTCTCTAGTTTAAGGATTATGCGGTTTTGGCTCCAAAAAAAAAAAAAAGCTGAAAGCAGTCTAGCTTGTTTCATTAGCTTTCTCATTAGGTTTTAAAAAAATGTAAAATTGTGAACTAAAACTCAAAATTCCTTGGTTTGATATATAAATATATATATATATATATATAAATACACACATGTACATACATACAGTTGATGAAAAGGAAAGCAAAATAAAAAGGGAAAGAAAACACAAAGCATTTTTTAATATTTATTTTAAAATACCTAGGAAGCCAAAGTTTTGCAACTTGATTGACACTTCTTGAAGTTTCCAAAAACTACCCCAAAAGTTGTGGAAACTCATTTTCCACAAACCACTATATAAAGGAATCTCAAAGCACTATCCCAAAAAAACCAATCCAATGCAAGCCTAGAAAATAAAAAAATTCGGAAATCCTAGAGCACATCTGTCTATAATTTGATTTTTATCTTGTTTTCAAAACCTATCTATCAATCTTGGCTAATTTTGTAACTTCAAGTTCAAACCTCAAATATGCAATTCAAACTGATTTCCAAGTGAAGATCATCATGGGGAAAATCTAATGGTTCTAAATCAAAGCTTACCATTCTAAAAAGTATAAGGCCAATTGCACAAAAAAGCTTTGCATAAAGGTGTAATATATGCCTTTTGATTTCTCAAGAATAATGCTATAAGAAATTCTAAATGCATCCATATATCAATAATCCACTTTCTCATATGCTTTGACACCAAATGCTCTTATTTAACTTAATTTCACATCACTAACCCAATGCAAGTTCACCAAAGACCACAAAATATGTATATGAAAATCAATAGTTTTAATACTTTACATAGATCATAACAATAACTTTAAATTTAGATATGTTTTTTACCAATAAAACTTGAACAAAATTTAGAAACCTACCAATTATGAACTCATGCACAATAAACATAAATATTGTGGTAAGCTTATATAATCTCTCAAATTAAACCCTCCAATATATTATTAAATCGCAGTCCAAATAACTATCAAACACCAACCATTTAATTTAGTCCTGCAACTTAATGATCTGATTCCAACTACTCTTTGCCCTCAAGATCCAATCTTTCAAAACCCAAATCACTTTTTAGACCAATTCATCCAATCACTTGAATCTTCATTACTTATAACCACTAAAACCTTGTCAGAGTTCTTTTCTTTTAGTGTGAGCTAAAAAAACCACTGGAGAAAGATTTTTGAGAAGGGGAAATTTCAAACAATAAAAAGTAGTCCCTTTCTCATAATAATAATAATAATAATAATAATAATAATAATTATAAATAATACACTATCAATACTTACTTTAGACTGATCAGGCTTGCGGATTGGGTAGAGATTTTCTTTAGTAGTCCACTTCTTTACCAAGTTACCATCATCTATCAAATATAGACAGGTCAAGAAAAAGTTAGTTGACTAACCACCAAGGACCCACTAAGCTGTCCACTATGCTTTAA
The DNA here is from genome assembly GCA_033629205.1 of Lithocarpus polystachyus. Lineage (NCBI taxonomy): Eukaryota > Viridiplantae > Streptophyta > Magnoliopsida > Fagales > Fagaceae > Lithocarpus > Lithocarpus polystachyus. The sequence goes on from CM066166.1 coordinate 67,618,928, forward strand.
CACATAAACGAAGCCATTCATCAACCAAAAATTAAAAAAAAAAAAAAAAACAATTGAATTTTGAAATTTTTTTAATTAATGTTTCGCCTTTGAATTGTGAACGTGGCAAATTTTTAGATCGGTGTTTTTTCCTATGTGTCACAACATCCTTAATTGTAGGAAAGCAAAAAAAAGAATTTCTATGTTCTTTCCTATGAATTCAAAATTCAGGGGAAAACAAAAAAAGAAATACAAATCTAACAAAAAAACTGCCAAATAAAAATCAAATGTAACCTAAATACAAAATCAACAAAACATAAATCAATTCAAATTTCAAGGGCAAACAAAAAAGTACAAATCTAACAAAAATATTCCAAACAAAAAGAAAATCTAACCAATACAATAATCGACAAAACATAACTCAAGAAATTGAAAAAAATAAATGGGAAATTAGGGTAATAGGTAGCCAAACCTTAAACCTTGATTGAGTAATTCTTTTTGCAGAAGAACCAACTGCTTTATCTGGCACAAAAAAATCAGTATTCTGCTATTGGAGAAAAAGATGGAAGAGAAAGGAAAAATTAATTGGGAAGATGGAATATAATTATATCAAAACACTACCACGTTTAGAATTTTTTTTTTTTTTAAAAAGCACTCCCACACTGCCACAATTCTACACTCACAATTAAAAATTTTCTATGTAAATTTTAAATATACATAGAAAATAAAATTTAAGTATACCTTGACGACTCGTACAGAGGAGGCAGCTAACAACTCCTTGCCATTAAAGTTGACGGTGGCCTTGAACCAGACCTGTGGTTGGACCAATTTGCCTCTCGCAAAAGGATATGGATAGGAAACGAAGTGCTGATTGAATTACTGAAACACAAAAGAGAGAGCAATGCGTCTAATAATTGAAATTAGCAAAACCCACAACAGGGCTCCAAACCCATCAATCTAAGCAAATCATTCAAAAGAAACACTCTCAAACAAAACATGAACAAAGGGGAAATACCTGAAATGAATACCTGAAGTGAATCATCCATTATGAGCTCTTCTTTAAATATGCTATTTTCTGATTCAATTAAATGAGGAGTTTTGAAACCGTGATAGAGAGGAAGAGCAAAAGGACGGAGATAGTGATGAGGTATGAAGGAGTGATTCACTTAAATAAGGAGAGGAAGAGACGAAGAAGGGAAGAGAGACGTTGGAGTTAGAAAGCCGAAGGTCTAAAGTATTGAATCTGTCTTTTGAAGAGAGAGAGAGGTTGGCGTTAAGTCTGAAGAAGAAGAAGAAAGGGTTGGCGTTTAAAAGAATAAAGGGCTGGATTGGGCTTAATGGTGGACAGCAATGTAATATTCTTTTTTTTGGGCTTTATGGTTAACATAATTAAAGCTATTAAGTTTGGGCTTTATGGTGAAGATATGGCTTAAAAATCATTTTTTTCTTAATAGTATCTAAAAATTAGGGAAAATTTTAGTAAAAGTATTTTAAAATTATAGAAAAAATTCAGGAAAAAAAAAAATAGAAATGACATGGCAGCTGACGTGGCTCAACGGGAGCATAGCAACACTAAATACTACGCTTCAACTTTTAGTAATATATAGACTTAATGGTGGACGGCAATGTAATATTCTTTTTTTTTGGGCTTTATGGTTAACATAATTAAAGCTATTAAGTTTGGGCTTTATGGTGAAGATATGGCTTAGAAATCATTTTTTTTTCTTAATAGTATCTAAAAATTAGGGAAAAATTTAGTAAAAGTATTTTAAAATTATAGAAAAAATTCAGGAAAAAAAAAAATTAGAAATGACATGGCAGCTGACGTGGCTCAACGGGAGCATAGTAACATTAAATACTACGCTTCAGCTTTTAGTAATATATATATATATAGATATAGAATTTACAATTTAAACTATTAAACTAATCTAGTAATAAGTAATGTATTTTGTAATTATATTTTTATTTATTATAGGAACAATTATAAATGTAATATAGGAACAATCCAAAACACCAAAAAAACGTAAACTAAAAAAAAAAAAACTTAACAATGATTAATTGAACCAATATTATGATAAAATTTTGTTTTTGATAATCAATTAAGGTTATTTTCTTTCTACAAATTATAATTTCGGCCACCCAAAACATATTATCAAATAAAAAAGTATTAGAAAAATCTAAGAATTAAATTTCTGTACATGTATTGTTATAAAATAATAATAATTAAAATAAAATTGCAAAAGTTAAAATTTGTCACTTATCCGATTATTTTCGTTTGGCTAACCTTTACTTTTCTTTAAATGAATGTCATTATATCAAAAGTTAAAGTCCTCTTAATAGTTGTATTTCTAATACAACTATTAAAAGTACTTTGTCCACCACAAAGGATTATAAAATAAACAAAAATTAGTAAAGTCTCATAGTTTAACATCTAAATTGAGTATTATAAAAAATCATGATATGTAACAAAATAAATACCAAATTATCCAAATCATGCTATCTAATAGAATAATATTATATTTTTATATTCTATATTTAATTCTTTTGAACGCAATAAGATAACATTTAACAATCAAAGAGAATTAAAAAAAAAAAAACAATTTAAAAAGAAAAACTAAATCGCATTAACTCAAAATAAAGTTTTAAAGAATATAAAAAATTATCAACCTGAAGTAAAGATGTAAGAAAAATAAAAAATAAAATCCATCAATATATATATATATATATATGTAGAGAGAGAGAGAGAGAGAGAGAAAGAATCTTTTTTTTTTTTTTTTTGTGAGGGAAAACTATGCATAAAATAGAAGAGATAGTGACAAATTTATAGTAAGAAAGTGTGAATAAGAAGAGACAAAAATAAAAGAAGATAAAAGAAAATAGGAAGAATGATATTAATGTAGAGGGTAGTGGGGAGATGAAAAGGTAAGGGAGGGAGAAAGATTGAAGAAGTAGTGGGGAGATGAAATGGTAAGGGAGAGAGAAAGGTTGGAGAAGTGTAAATATTAAAAAAAAATAAATGTTAAAAAAATTATAGAAAATTTGGGGAAAAAAAAAACCCTAAAAGCTTGAAAGGCTTCAACGTTTCCCCCCCCCCCCCCCTTCTTTTAAGCTGAAAAGACTCACACAAAATCCTAAAACTAAACTAAAAAGGCTTTGGATTGGGCTTGACAGTAGAACTAAATAAATAAAAGATGAGCTGGATTAATTATACAGATTTATTATAGGGTGATAGTGGAAGTAAATATATAAGTAGTGGGCTGGATTTATTATAGGGTGATAGTGAAAATAAATAAATAAGTAGTGAGCTGTATTTATAGGGCTGAAAATTGTAAAACCCATTTTAAAATTATAGGACAAATTATATTTATAAAAAAAAATGACATGTGGCAGCTGATGCGGCGCAACATGAAAGCAGTAATATTAAACGCCACGCTTCAGCTTCTAGTAATATATAGATAGGAGTGATTCTCCTTTTGTGTGTGGAAAAGAAGTCTATTCCTTCTTAGATTTGGATATACTAGCCGACTCAAGTCTCCTATATAAGCATAGAGCAGCTACGAAAATTAGAGAGAAAAAGATGAGAGGGTGTGAGAAAAAGAGGCTTTCTATTGGTTTGATTATTTGATACAGTGAAATTTGTTCGTTGTCACTTGTGAATGTAGGTTATTGCTGAACCACATAAATTCTTAGTGTTTTGTGTCTATTTTCTTTTGAATTAATTTTCTTCATTCCTATTGTTTGTTTGGAGATCTTTCTTAAACCTGAAATATTTTCACAATTAGTCTTGATAATTTTTTGAGCTTCTTCTATTTTACAACAAACTGGTATCAGAGCCAAGGTTCGCTACCTAGGCGTTTGGATTTGTTCTCTTTGGAGATTTTGGTGATTGATTCGTGCATCTGATATTTAGGGAGAAAGATGTCAGGTGATTCCTCTACAAAATCTTTGACGGATTCCCCTGGGAAAGCTTTGGCAAAGTCTTCTGCAAAACCTTTTGGCGATTAGAACAATGGTTTCTAATGTCAAATTTAAAGTAGAGAAATTTGATGAAATGAATAACTTTGGCATGTGGCAATGCGAAGTTATGGATGTCTTGGTCCAACAAGAGTTGGACAACACTTTGGAAGATAAATCTGAAGGGATGCCAGACAAGGGTTGGGAAAAGATTAATAGACAAGCTTATGACACTATTCGTTTGTGTTTGGTCAAGAATATTAATTTTGGTAGTGACATGGTGATTAAACCTTTGCACAAGTTCAAGCATTGCTTGGACTTGTATGGTATTTGTAATTTGAATTAGCCCGTAGGGGCTTTGGTAGTGACGATGGAGAAGTTTCGTTTGTGGTGATATGCACTTTAATTTGGACTCTTATTTGGATTTGGCACCATCTTTGGGTGCATTTGGCATCCATTGGCGTATTTGGAAGTAGTTTTGGATAATTTGCACTTTTTTTCTAGTTAGGCTCTAATTTGATTGAGTGCTTTGAATTTGTGGTTTAGAAGATGTCTTGTCAAGGTGGAGACTTGTTAACGATTCGTATTTGGTAGTTTGCAAATGCCGTTTGTAAGGCTTGATGGAATTCAAGCCAAGGTGGAGATTTGTAGAATATGGCTTCAATTAGGAGTTCAACTCCTTGTTGGATTTGGATAAGGAATGAATTTTATTCCTTTTGGGTTACTGTTGTTTAAAGTTATCAAGCTTTATTAGAAGTCTTGTCTACCACTTGATTTGAGTTTTATTTGGAATAGGAGTAATTCTCCTTTTGCGCGTGGAAAAGAAGTCGATTCCTTCTTGGTTTTGGATATACTAGCCGACTCAGGTCTCCTATATAAACATAGTGCTACTACAAAAAATTAGAGAGAAAGAGATGAGAGGGTATGAAAAAAAGATGTTTTCTCTTGGTTTGGTTATTTAATATTTTTGGATTGCAATTTGGAATAGTGAGAGAGGTTTGTTGCTGCTTGGTTTTGGTTCTGCGGTTTGGTGATTTGCTCTCTCTTTATGCGTTGCAACTTTTGGATTTAATTTGTGGCTTTCTCTTTGGTTTGTGTACAATTCGCATTTAGTATTTGGTACTTGTGAACCTTTGGTTCTTTGGTTTTGTATTTATGAGAGAAAGCTATTTGGGTGTATATGGAATTTGGGTTTGTGAGAATACCTCTACACCAATTTGTATTATCCTAAATTTGATATAGTAAAATTTGTTCGTTGTCACCTGTGGATGTAAGCTATTGCCGAACCACGTAAATTCTTAGTGTTTTGTATCTATTTTCTTTTGGATTAATTTTCTTCGCTCTTAATGTTTGTTTAGAGATCTTTCTTAAGTCTGAAATATTTTCACAATCAGTCTTGATAATTTTTTGAGTTTCTGCTATTTTACAACACGAACTATATACACTTGGCTCAATGGTCCAGTCACTCACTCAGGCCGCCTTGCCATTAAGAGCAATATCCACAATTTCTGATTAGCTGAGCCACATAAACTCCATAGCAAATTTGTAAAATGTTTTATGTTAACAGCTCAGCTCTGCCAAATATAAAAGTTGAGAGCTTGCCTTAGCTTGTACTATATATATATATAGGTTGGGCATGGAATTTGAGGTAAAGTAGCCTCTAAAAACTTAATCCGAACGCTCAGGAATCTAGCCTTCTGGCACAATATAGTACATAAAACCGTATGATTTATGAAAATACTTTTGATGCATCCCAAGCAGGATCATAGATATGATACAATCGGAACCGTACTAACTTACTAAGTAATCTGTCAAAAAAAAAAAAAAAGGTCCTGACTCCTAAGTGCAAACTTTAATCATATTTGATGTAGAATTTCTCCTCCTCAGATAAAAAGGTATACGATCAAATTGCTCCATAATAAATAAATAAAGGATCAATACGTTGTAGTCTTGTATATGGGATTAGAGGAATATAAAATTTTTGTTTTTGCTAAACTAACACTGTAAGAGCATCATTATCAGATGTTGCAAAAAATATGCCATTTTATAACACCAAAAGCCTACTTTATTATTTTACCACATTATTTTACAACATCACATTTATCAGACGTTCTATAATTCAATTCTACACATTAAAATAATATTTACTACCTATTAAAATAATATATCCTCTCCTCCTTCCCTGTTATCATCAACAATAGCAACAGCAACAACATCCCCATCAACGCCGATCAATAACAACGTCAACACCAACACCAACAACACCAACAAACCAACAAAATCAATAGAAACAACAGCAACAACACCAGCAAATTCCAAATCCAAAAACCTCAAAAATAGAGGAAAAAAAAAAAAAACTCAACAAACCAGAAACGATCGGCCTAAAACCCCAAACTCAACCAACGATCGGCAGCCCAACCGACCCACAACCCACCCAACGCCGATCCAAAAAACCGACCCAAAACCCACATCGAAACCCATCCCAAATCTCACGCCCATAACCCGATTAAGAGAGAACTGAAGGTCGGCGGTGAGGGCCGTGGATGTCGGCGGCGAGGGATGGAGCATGAGGCAGCAAGATCGGCGGCGAGCTGTGAAGAATGAGGCGGTGAGATCAGCGGCGAAGACTGGCGAGATCAGCGGCTTGTGTCTTGCGAGCGATCTTTAGTTCTTGAGCAGGAAGGAGAAGGAAGAGATAGAGAGTGAAAGAGAGAGTGAAATGAGATAGACTAAGAGGGAGAGAGCTATATCCGTGAGAAAGGAGAGAGAAAAATGTAATAAAATAATATTATTTGATTTTGCAATTGCTGTCCGTACGTTTCCAAATATATGAGAATACTGTAGCAAGTTGTATAAATTTTGGCATTTACAACATCTGATAAAGCATTGTTTTTGGTGTTTGGTGTGGCAAATGTGCCAAATATTTGGGATTTGGCACATTTGCCACATCTGGTGTGGATGCTCTAATAATTTAACTCGAATATCACTTGAACGTGAATTTAGGAAGAATCCTGTAGATTTGTCACTTCACTGGATGGGCTGGAAAAAGATTGTCATGCAAAACTTATATAAATAATTGAGGGAACAGCCGGAAATAAACGAATAAGTCAATGCAATGGGGGAATTCTTGCTATTAAAGGAAGAAGGTTTAAGGTTACTATCTGCAAGATTACTTGGGCAGCCATACATAATTGCATATGGAGAAATGTTAGGGTCCATGATGTGTTGGGTAAGTGATTAAAAATCCCCAATTCGCCATCTGTACACAAATCGTGCTATAGCCTATATGAGTGTCGACATTTGTAAGCTTTGGAAACACAATTTAGATGTGTCGATAAAGATTAAAGAGATAATTAACGGAAGTTGCCAAATTTCAAGCAATGTCTAGAATCGAGATAGGTGTCATTGAAAATTTGAAATGCAAAAAAATGAATGTCATACGATAAGGATAAACTATTGATAACTGTTCCTAATCGTTACAGATCTTTAGTATAAATAGAGTCTCATTTTTCGAGGACACACTCAACTCGTATAACAAACCATTTGACATAGACTTCTCTCTTGTTAATGCAAGTAAGTAGTATACTTGTAATCATCCTTTTTCGTATTAGTTTATTTCAACCCAAAAAAAAAAAAAAAAACACTCTCTTTCCTTGATAATTGACGTAGTATAATTCATTAGTATTAGTAACGATGGATAAATAATCCTCTCTATTAACACATTATCAAATCACATCCTTTTAAAAATGAAGTCAAATCATAATTAAAATAATATCTTAAGAAAAATCGTCAACCCCTAAGAAAGATCATCGATAAATTGGCAATCATATTGATACACTTGTAGTTATATTGATACGTGGAAATTAAAATAATCACAAATATTTGCTGAGTGTATATTGATATGTTGGCTTGTATTGGCGAGACTTTGCTGAGTGTTTTGAATTGAAGGGTTAGGTTTGCCTAACTTTGCAGCTGGTTGCTTCTTTGTATATCTGTTTTGCTTTGCTTTGGAAATGAAATTTACTAATTCATCTGTAAAATAAATAAAAGAAGTATATAAATCCATGTTTGTATGTATATTGTTGTTGTAAGAAAAGGATGTGTCATGGCTTTGTGCGGGCAAACAATTATTTCAATATGTAATTTATTTGATAAACTATGTACAAAAGTTTATTTTATTGATTTATTTTATGAGTGAGTGATTCTACAAAGGGAGAGAATGATTCTATTTAGTAATATCCGTTGGAAAAAACTTCCACATTGGAAAAGATATGAAATTGACACCTAGTTTTTTTAGACATGTGTCATATCTTTATTATGTCTAGTACACTAAACGAATGTATGTAAACCCAACCCTTACGCGCATATATATAAAAGATACGACTAACTGACAAGCCTCTCTCTCTCTCTCTCTCTCTCTCTCTCTCTCTCTCTCTATATATATATATATATATATATATATATAAAAGAGTATGACTATCAAGAATGCAAACTTGACCAAAATGCTACTTGAACCAAGTTGAGAATAAGAGGAAAAAACAAGTCGAATATGGTGACATGTTTTGTCCATGGTTATTGTAGTGGGATGGATATTAAGTGTAGTAAGATGGATATTGGGTCCATTTAACATCAGCCCAAACAGTGAAAACAAGCCCAACATTGACTGGCCCATCTTGAGAATGAGTCCTCCCATGAATATCAAACATTGAACTATTGATCAGGCGTAATGCTCTCCCAGGGCCAAATACCGAGGTCACGTTCGAAGCTTATCCGAGCTTCCAAGGTAAAATCCCAAAGGGCAAACTTCTCTGAGGAAGCTTTCTGAAGCTTCTTAATGATTCCATAATAGCCTCCGCAACTTGCTTGGCACCACCGCATTTAATAGAGAAGGATAAGCTTGAACAGTAAAAAGAAGCCCTAGAAGTCTCCATTCATGATGAACGTCAATAAGGAACAAAGAGCTTGATAAGACAAGAAGTTATCCAGGTGGACGCCTGAATAGTAAGAAGAAGCCCTAAAAATCTCCATTCATGATGAATAACAAGGAAAAAAGAACTCGATAAGGCCAAAAGTTATCCAGGTGAACAAGGACAAAATACAAAAAAGAAGGAGATAGATCAGATATAAAGAAGAAAGAAGATAGAAGAGAAATGACACAGAAAATACAAGAGAGTAAGAATAAACTAGAAAGGGGAGAGGGAAAAAAAGGAAAGGAGGGTATCCGGGTTCTTGAGAAAAACCTTTTGCAACACGATCCATAAGATTGAAATAAAGGGAAGTTCATTTCCATGCATCTTTTACGTAGTCATTGATGAGTTCTTATCCAGGTTTTCCATTGTGGATCAATGTTAGCCCATAATATAAATTAATTGTAACATTTATCTCACTTAGTATAGTTAATTGTTAAGCTGAGATTTTTGGATGTACAGTTTTCAAAACTTAATGGAGTACTGAACCATCAAGGGAGTGATTTGATGGTTCATTGATTCAATCATTGGTTTATTAGTTCAACTTTTGGATTAATAATTTGATATATATATATATATATATATGAGACAATATTTAATTTAAACATTATAATTGGTTCAACTTTTGAAATTAATAGAATATTATTGTTTAGATAATTTATTGTATATAATCTTTTATTTTATAACTTTTTTATGAATTTTAATATACATATATATGAAATAACTAAAAATAGGACACTTGTCGATCTTTTGACTACTTGTTTCAAGTTTAAAAGCCAAAAACTTAAAAACCCATAAATAGGAGTGCAAAATTGAAAGTACAATTTTTTTTTAATCAAAATAACTTGACATTAAAAAATCAGACTAGTCGAATAAAATTGTGCAGTTTTTTTTTTTTTTTAAATCATCAATTGTGACCGTTTGCTACCTATGACATTTGTCGTGCGCATTTTCAAAATGGTCACGTTATAATTCAAGACACCCAAAATGTTTAAATCTATTGTTGGCTTGTGTAGTCTAGAGTTAGTCTAGAGATCATAAGTATCTAAGCCCTATATTGAGTTCATTGTAAAGAGAACACTTTAATATCAAATATGTAGCCAATAAGGGCTTTCTACTATTTAAATGCAGGTTGCCATACCAAACCACTTTAAATTCTTTTCTGCATTCCAAGTTTTTCCTCTCTCTCTTTAATTATTCAATCACTCAACAATTTCAACAAACTTTATAATTTCAAAAGTAACAAATTAAAACATATAGTTTCAAAAAAAGTTAACTAAACCCTAAACCCATATTAAAGCCCACACATAATGTTGTTTCATTTAATTACGCTAAGATTCAATTTGTAATTTTTGAAACTATAGTTAATTTGCTATTATCTGAAATCTAAGAGTTTGATTTGTTACACCCTCTAAACTATAGGATTTCAAATGTAATTTGACATTGTTTTTAATATTAAAGTTCAAGTTACTATCTCTAAAATATTTTGATCAAATTTGTCTATAAAATATCACAAATCTGTTTTACCTATCTTACACATTGATATCCTCTTAAATTCCTCTTAATTATGAGACTGCCATGAAACAGCCCAAAAAAAAAAAAAAAACTACACTAGTTGTAACTAGGTTTATTCCAACCTTTATGGTTGAATAAGAGATTTAGGATTTAATCTTCGCTTACACTAAAAACTGATTGGTATCTTGGTCTGATGACAAAGAGCTATCATCAGGAGCAGACACCATAGATTGAAACTCTCTAAAAAAAATAAATTATTCCAACCCTTTTCCACAAAATACCAGACTCTCTTGTTTGGTGATTTAGAGAACACTCGTTTGAACTTTTCAATATGTATAATTGTTCTCATCAAAGTGAGGAAGAAATGTAAAAGATTGTGCTTTATCTATAAAAGCAGGAGAAATGCTATGTACACAACATTTTTACAAAAAATCCTATGTAACAAGTTATTGCTTGCTGTTACTAGTGGGCAACAAAATAATTTCAGTTGTAGATTCAAATTTAAAACCTATAACAACCTTTCAATTAGGATTTGTTGTAAAAATATTATGCATATGACACATCTCATAAAAACAGGGGCTAAGGATACTAAGTGTACTTAGGCTCCTATACCAATTGAAAATTTTTGTTTAGACCCCTAGTTAACTAAATATTGGGGTTACTTAGTGTACTTTCTCATCAAATTTTTTTTGATATTATTAACTTTCTCATCAAACTTGATGCTAGTTATATGGTGTAATATGTGATCTATCCATTGTGTGCTCTTTATGTAATATTCCTTGAGCAAGAATGATGTGATTTTTTTAATTGCGTGACATGAGACTTAACAATCATGTCAAATTGAATCAAATAATATACAAGATTTGTAATGCCGGAGATCCAAAAAAAAAACAAAGATTTGTAATGCCTAATATCTATAGCACATGATGTCTCCTAATTGAAAATCATAGTAAGCAAGGTGACTATAACTTAAGAATTAATATACACAAAAAATAAATAAATAAAGTACAAAACTATGATCTTTGCTACATGTGGTCCCATTTTATTTTACTCAACATTTCGTGTGTCTGATTTAGAGTAACATCAAGAGTGGGGGAAAAAAAGGTAAAGAGTATTTTATATTGCCTTAGAACTGTATTTGTGGAAGCCTACAACATACTTTTTCAAACTAAAATAAAACAAGTGTACAAACTATGACAGCAGCTAACACAACGACGAAAGAAATGAAAACAAGCAACAAAACAAAATAGGGCAACCGAATGAGATCAACAAAGGCAGTAGTTACAATTACAAAACTACCATCTAATACATGTTTTTGGGGAATTTCATAACAATAAAACTAGGAGAATTTCATTTGTTAATTGTTGTGCTTGAGAGAGAAAGAGAGAGTAAAAATTCCGTATATGATATGTATTATGAACCCCTCCTTAATTAATATTAGCCTCATTACATGTGCTTCGCGTATTCGATGAGGTTTTTTTTTTTTTTAACTTTTGTTTTTATTTTATATATATAATTTTTATTTTGAGAATCTAATTTATAAGTAGATAAAATATTTTAAAAATCAATAAAAGAGTAACCATATTTTTTAGACAATGTTTTAGTAGGAATTAGAGTTGTATTTTTATCGGATTGTTTTTTAGTTTTGTTTCTACTTAAACATAAGAATTGTAGGGACATTTTTTAACAAAAAAAATGAAAATCACAAATAAAGAAAGCTCCTTAAATAATAATTTAGATGAATACTTTCTTCACAATTATAGTTTATATATATTGGCCCATTAGGGTTTTAGATGTGTGGAGAATATTGGACAATAATTCTATACTTATCTAGAACCTAAGTCCTAGGTCCATTTTATGATGTGTAAGGCTTTTTTTATATATGCGAATGATGTGTAAGGCTTTGTGAGTGTTATATCCTTATTGGCCCACTGCAGTTCGCATATAATGAAGTGTCTTATGATGGTAACGGTATGGTTCAATGAATGTACTATCAACTATCAACTAAAGGAATATGTTCCTAGGTAGAGAATTTTAAAATTAAGGGAAAGACCACCGCGCACCTTTAGTGCGGTGGTCACTCCACAAGTATAAGTGTTTGTGGGTGTGGGGGGCAAAGAACGGGGTTCAAGTCTTTAGGAGGGAGTTTCAAACACATATACACTTTTTTTTTTTGAACGAATAGTAGAAAAACACACAAGTACATTTTGATTAAGCTAGAGTAAAATTTCTATCTTATATCAAAGAAAAAAAAATTGAGAGAGAGAGAGAGGAAAGCAGTTTGTTTGGAAAAGAAAGTGATTCCATATTGCTTTCGAGATCAGCAAATTAAGGAAATCTTGAAAAGTTAGGCAAATCTCATCAGAGATTAATTTAAATAAGTTGTAGGCACAGTTTTCGCATTTCAAAAATCTTATTTCTATTTCAAAAGCTTTATTCTGGAGGATAATTTTGCATATTTTGGTTCCATCATTACACCTAGTCTATATAAATAAAATAAATTTAAAATTGCAAGAACTGTATAATAACAAACAAGTCACTGTCCTAATTGTCGGTATCAAATGTTTCTGATATAGTATGTGCAGCTGGCACTATAAGCAGATGCAGGGCTGCCAAGCATTCAGATTATGGAAAATTTTGCAAATAAAAGGATAAGCTCAATGAAGAAACGAAAGATACTTATATAGAAATGGATTAAATGCACAATCAACAAAGAAAGATTGTTTTGGTTTGGCCATGATTTTCTTTCTTGGGTTGAGATGCTTTCCTTCTTTCTTCTTTACTGCAATGTTACTTATGAAACACCTATGAGGAAGCAAAATGGTCCCCAACCTAGCCCCCCTATGCATATATTCTTTTGGCTTATGGTTAATAGATTGATTCTTTCCCTTCTCAGAGAGAGAGATAGATATAGAGAGATGAATGTTAAAGGTCCCCCTCCCCCACGCCCTCAACCCCCCCAACCTAAAAGTTATTATTGCCCCTGCCTGTTACTTAGTTACAATATATATATATAGAAACACTCGCTAACTTGTCTGCAAACTGCATGGTGTTAGTCTTTGCTGTCTTGGCGTGACAATATTCAATTTGCATCTCTCAGGACCACTATTTTAATTTACATCTTCTTATAATTTTTGTTATTTTGTTTTTATCTTAATATAATAAAAATCAAAATCAAAACCCCTCTCTTCAATTGCCTCAGGCCCCTAATTCCTCTCTTCACTCTTTCTATTTATACCTCTCCTCTCCACATCCTTCTTTCTCATCTAACCCTAGCTAGCTGGTACAGCCATCAGTGGTGTCAAACGGCAAACTAGCTAGGTCTTTTCTTTCCCTTAAATTTCCACATATATAGTTTCAATGGTGGAAACTCAAAACTGGGAAAATACACTTTTTTGTTATGAAGTGCACCAACTATCAGTTGAAGCTGCCAGCATGATCTTAACCTTCCTTCATATACTTGAGGATTGATCAGATCATGTGGCAGTTTCACCTGTTGCTGGCCGCACTGGACAGAAACCCTAATTCCTTAGAGGGAAAAAAGAAAAACCCTAGCTGGGTATGTCCCATTTCTTTGGTTTTACTATACTCCATTAGGGTTTTTTTTCCCTCTGATCAATCCCTAGAAAAGGTATGTAATCTTCTTTGTACATGCTTTGAAATCATCTGGGTTTCTCGGGGTTTTCCCAATTTTCAGTATATTTGTGTACTTGTTTTGCTGTATTGATTGTTGTGCTCCGTTTTGTTTATTGTTTGAGATTTTCAAGTACCATTTTTAATGCTTCTGATTGTTAGGACTTACAGCGACAGAAATTTCTATATATTTGGGGTTGTTTGGGTTTTCAGTAACAGAATTTCCTCATCTCTGTGCACTTTAACGTCTGATGCTTTGGTGATTGAGCCTTGATTTTTTCTTTTTTGGGTAGTATGCAACATGCTTATCGAGCATTGATACAGTGCTATAACAACAACAACCAAGCCTTAGTCCCGAACTACATAGAGTCTATTATGCTCCTTGACGCAACATTACTTTTGTTAAATAATTGGCTAAAAATCACTTATTCCAGGAATGTGTTGCACTGCACTGATTTCATAATCTGTCTGTTTAGGGTTTTTTTCTCCTCAATTGGCGGACATGATGCTGGCTGATATTTTAGAATTAGATTTCAGAACATAGATATTTGTTCGTTTAAGTTTATACTTTATATGAATAATTTTTTTATCACACAATTTTAGATCCCTATATTCTTCTCTCTTGTTGAATTGGGATAAAATCATAGCTTTTTAGTCCAGCTAGGGTTTCTATGAAGTGGGTTTTTCTTAAGAGAGAGATCTTGAAATTCTTCGTTTTTAGTCCGTGAGATTTTGGGACTCAGATTTTCTTTCCTTAGGTTAATTCCATCAAGGCGTTCCATTGTGTGGATCAAATCAAGTATTTTGCAGTACCAAAATCAACAGATCAAGAGAGAGAGAGAGAGAGAGAGAGAGTTGATGTGTAACTTAAAAGTTCCGTACAAAATAATTGAGATGGGCAGAGGTCAGCAACCCAGGACAGATTAATATTTCTAATTGTATGAAGGTGCTCATGAGGGCAATAGCAAAGGTGGAATCTGATATGACTTAACAATGGAATAGTAAATCTCATCTAAGGATTATTCTCAGTTAAGCATCTAGCTACCTGGTTAAAATTGATTCTATTCTAGTATTTGGCTTACGTTTAGATGATCACATAAATGAAGTGTGCTTTAATAATTTTACCTTCTCAGTTCCGGCTTCAGTACATCCTCTTGATCATGAATACCCTTTCTGGCTAGTCTGACCAAGGAGAGAGTAGTTCATGCGTAGGATATATGCATCTTTCCTCTCCTCTCAAAGTATGTGAGTTCCACACAGTAATGAGGTTTATGAGATTATATATATATAGGCAGAAGAAGATGATGATGATGGTAATGAACACACCTTTTTACTGTAACTACTTAACAATATTTTAATCATCTAGTTTTGTTCTTGCTGGAGCTTAAATGATGGTTTTGAGACAAGTTGTTAAATTTTAGAGACAAGTGCTTTCTCAGTGTGGCGAACCAAATGGAGACTATTGTACCCCCAGGCCTCTAAATGATACTCTGTGGACTTATTTTTTAAGCTAATCAGAAACAATCCATGTCCATTTCGGCTGAACAAGAGCTCTATATAATTTAATTTGCTCTTCAATCTGTCTCTACTAAATTTCTTTATCTAGAAATCATAATGGACAGTGTTGATGTAATTTTCTGACTATAGCATGTGAACCCCTTCAGTTTTTTGACTTTTTCATGTAGTAAATCTTACCTCTCTCTCCATGAAGTCTGGTTGGTGGTTGGACAATATGTTTTTTTTTTTTTTTTGACAAGAATCCCATGACCATCTGGACAAGATTTCATATATGGCTGTCATTTTTCCCCAAGTATCAAATAAGAGAAACGTCACTATTGTGATTCTCCCAACTCTTTCCAATGCTTTAATTTGTCATCTATCACTCATAAAGAGCATTAGGTGGAGGAGTCATTAGCCCAGGCTTTGTCACATACGATTTAAGGTAGTTCTGGGAAAAGCTTTCTTGATAGAAACTGGCATTAAAATGACCTGTTTTCTTTTACTGAGAAGTACTTGATTCAAGAGTTGAAAGAGAGAGATTAGTGAAGGGTCATGTGCATTTGTGTGTGTGTGTTGTATTAAAAAAAAACATAGCCTATATCTTAAACTTGGCGAAATTTGAGTGTCATGGTGAACTAGATTAAAGTCTATCATCTGCTACTGGCCCTATGACTTTCTTTGCACAATGCATGAATGCAATCCAGGTGAGCTTATAATATCTTTCCTAAAACTTTGAGCATACAATTGCAGTGAATGTCTTACCATTGCATGCTAAAGGAATAAAAAGTGTTGTACCACTGTGAAAAGATTTCCGTACTGATAATCCTATGAAGTGGTTTAAAAAAGAAGCTGATGAAGAGATCAGTCGCGGCATGGAGGCTTATCTCTTATTGCGATTTTCAAGACATTGGTTACAGTGCTTGCGGGATTATTGTGAATGCATTCAGCGTTGTTATAAATTGGTAATAAACATTCTCAAATATAACCTCCATATTCCAACATTGATAATAGTGCATCATTGATGCAAAAATTTTGTAAATTTACATATTTAAAATCTACTTCTTTTTATTTTACACTCTCATCTATATATATATATATATATATATATATGCAACATTGATAATAGTGCATCCTTATTAGTAGATGCAAAAATTTTGTAAATTTACATATTTAAAATCTACTTCTTTTTATTTTACACTCTCATCTATATATATATATATATATATATATAATAATAGGTAAAGCAGAGAGAAACTCAAATAGAATTCCAAATTAGAGTTTCAATTTTGTGCCATGTGTCTAGATTTGGATTCTCAATTTCGTGCTACTTATCCTAACCAAAACTCAAAAAAAAAAAAAAAATCTAATTAGATTATAAATTAAAATCCAATTTTGTGTCATGTATCTTATCTAAATTTTCTAATTTTTTGTGTCCAAATAAATGATGTATTAACATTTAACACGGAAGCCAAGAAAACCACAATGAATCTAATTAGATTATAAATTGGACTCCAATTTTGTGTCATGTATCTTATCTAAGTTTCCTAATTTTTTGTACCCAAATAAATGATGCATTAACATTTAACACAGAAGACAAGAAAACCACAATAATAATGTTTATTGGCCTAAGCAAGAACATCTCACCTGCATACTTTTATGGGTGAACTCAATAAAATTTGGAGCTCTTCTAATCTCATTACCAGAACCAAGGAGTCCAACGAGAAAGACTATAAAAGTAAAACATCATCTCCTCTTAATGTCATATTGTCATCCCATGTCTTCTCCTTCTCTCTCAACTTCTACCAACTAAATCCACACACTACCCTCTCTTCCTCCTTTTGGATTTCTAAAAGTAAGGCCGGGTTCAAACACAATGTTCAATCCCACTCTTCTTTGCTTCACATTCTCATACATTACCGCTGCATTGATGCCTCCATGAAGATTTCAAGCTCAATGATCAATTCTTGTCGTTAATTTTGTGCTATGTGTCTAATTTCTAATTGTAGTTTAATTTTGTGCTATGTGTCCAATTTGATTTTTAAATGTTGGTGTTAAGTTACCTCCATTCATAATGCTCAATGTGGAAACTGAATCTACTAAGATGAACATCTTATCATCACAATTGTTAATATTTTCGTGTGTAAGCACGGACTATATGCTAGTTTTTATAAAACACTCACATCAGTTTATCTATTATACACATCAATTTATTTAAATAATCATTTTTATTATTATTTTATTATATACCTCATCTTTCTCAAATCTCTGCGCCTCTCTCATTATCTCCCCCATCTTTCTCAAATCTCTGCCCATCTCTCATCCCAAACCCCCTGCCCCCACACATGCACACACGACTCCAGCGGCATCAACAACTTTGGCGACATCGACAATAGCTCCAGAGACAACTCCAGCAACTCTGGCAAGTTGATTTTAAGTTGTTTTGTGTTGATTTTGAGTTATTTTTGGTTTGATTTTGTTGATTTTGTATTTGGATTATCAAATGTTGAAATGGGTTGTGGTGGTAGACCGTTGATAGCTGGGTGGTGCTGGGTTGATATGGTGGTAGTGGTTGGGTGGTGGTGATCATCTGGGTTTTGGTTAATTTTGGCTTTGATTTCATATGGGTTTTGCTTGGTTCTCTAATTGCTTTGAGTGGGTTTGTCTTGATTTTGAGTTGGGTTTTCTAATTGTTTTTCCATTGAGTTTGAGTTAATTTTTCATTGATTTTAGGTTAATTTTTTGTGCTAGGTTGCGGTGTTTGGTGGTGGTGCCAGGTTTGGTGGTTAGGTGGTTATTTTCTTCTTCCTTCTTCTTATTTTGCCATGCTGGGTTGTTGTAGACGTTGGGGAAGCTACTGGTTGTTGTAGACATAGAGGAAGAGAAGTAGTTTGATAGAGGAGAGAGAAAAAAAAATCATTTGCACATAAATAGTAACCGTGCATATATGCATAGTTACTGTTCATTTGCAAAGCAGATGTGTATATTTGCACATTTTTACAAATACTAATGTAAGTGCTTTTTGGGTTAAAATGTGTAAAATTGAGCACTTTTTGTATTTTGCACATTTTTGCAACCACTAATGTGGTTGCTCTAAGGTCAAGGTGGCATACTTTCATTTGAAGCATTGCCCACATTTTTTAGTCATAATTTCAGGAAAGGTAGTGTGTTTTGTACTTTGGCTTGTAAATTCACATTTGGCTCTTGTACCATCCTCCTCATTATGCATCTATTTGGTTTTATACTTGTACTCTAAACACAATACAACTATATGCAGGGGTCAACCTCTAGGCTATGTTTGGTTGGAGTGATTTTAAGGAGGATGAAAATGAAGGAAAAAAAAGTAGAGAGAAAATTATGTTATTGGTTGTTTAGTTGAGGGTGAAAAAGATGAGAGATTTTGGTAGGGTCCACAAGTTTTCTCTCCTCCCACTCTAAAACACAGTCTCTCCAAATTGGAGAGAAAATGAGATTGAAAAATGGTCAAAAATATTTGGACAAAATTGCCCACATTTTCTTTTTACTTTTTTTTTTTTTTTTTTTGGCTACCTCAACCTAGCTATAAATGTGGCTTGCCTACCATTTTTTTTTTTTTTCCTTTTTTTCTTTTGGGTTTAACTGGATGTTGATTTTATATATATATATATATATATATATATATATATATGATGATGATGATGTGCAAATCCGTGATACACCATAATACCATACAGTGCTTTTTTTTTTGACGTTTTTTCTTTTTATTTTTTTATTTTTTATTCGACAAGAATTTTCCTTTTTAATAAACTTTGGGTGATTACATTTTTTTTGGTTAGTTGTTTGCCTTTTTTTTTTTTAATTGAGCATTATTTTTACAAAACAAACACAAACACAAACAAATAAACAAACAAAAAACTTTTCCATTTCTATCCTCTCATTTCTCTTTTTAACTAAATAAAAAAGTTCTTCGTCCCTCTACTTTTCTATCCTTCCAACCAAACACAAATAAGGGAAACTAAAATCTTTTCTATTCTCCCACTTTTCCATCCTCTCTCCATTTTCTATCCTCCCACTTTTCTATCCTCTCAACCAAACGAACCCCTAGAGTCTAGGACTCGTTTGATTAGAGATTTCTAATATTGATGTTTAAGTATTATGAAAATACTTGTAGATTAAAAAGTCCTTATGATTTTCTAAATTTATTGGATCACAGAAATCATTGGATGGTGATGGGCCCATCAGATTGCATTCATTTCACTTGATGGATGTATTTGGATACCGCTTATTTTGCTGATGAAAACTTATTGCTAAAAGTACTGTAGAAAAATGTAAAAGTTAGTTGAAATAGTACAGTGAGACCTATGAATAGTATCAAAAAATGCAGTGGGCTTATGAATAGTAGCAAAAATAAACTAAATAGTAAAATAATTTTAATTTTTAATCGGTTCCCAAACGCACACATAGTTTCAGGTTTTACTCGTTCCAATCACGAGTAACTGGCCTCGCTCTCCAAGAATTAGAGCATTTGCATTGTTCTGAGCAATTTTTTTTATTTATTATATTTTAGCTTAGAATCTACCTTTCCTATTTTATATACTCACTTTTTAAAACACCCAAAATCAAATTATCTATTTGATTTGACACATTAATGGATATATATATATATATATATATATGTGTGTGTGTGTGTGTGTGTGTGTGTGGACTAGGGGCAATGGCCTCCCCCAATTTTTTTTATAAAAATTATTATTATATTAATAGGTACTAGTTTTAGCAATTTTATTCAATAAAATTACATTTTCATCAATTCTTTTAAGAGTAATGTTATAGCCACAAACTTTTTTACAACATTTTTATAAACTATTGAGGTAGCACATTTTTATTGGTTCACACACTTACATCACTTTTTACTTACCAATAACCACTAATCACATTAGCAATTTACAAAAAAAAAATTGTAGTTTTAGCATTTTTCACATTTTAAAGGCCAAAAAAATTAATAGATTAAATCTAAAACAAAATATACAAGGCCATAAAAATTAGTCTAACAATGAAAATTAGTTATAATAAAGCTAATAAAAATTAAGCCCAATCAATCTATTTTACCCAAAACAAACAACTTGGTCATTTAAAAAGTTTTAAACAAAAATCCTTAGTGGTTAAGAAGTAGAGTCAAAGACAGGAGTTGCCACACACAGTGAGCAGCAGAGCCGCCCCCTAACTCCAAGTTTTGGCTCCGTTCTTGATTTGACACTAAATTTTATTAAAATATCATTTTTTCTTGATTTTTTAAATTGTTTCTTTTTCTTCATACACAATAACCACCCTCTATCATCTTTCTTCATCCTCACCATCCATCCTCTTTCTTCATAATCGAGATACATAAAAAAAGAATAAACGACTAAATACAAAATGAATAATGTTAGTATAAATTTACACAGTTATTATAGCAAACTTGTAAATTTACACAATACATGAGCTAATATGGGTCATTTTTAGATAAAATTGTGTAAATTTTACACATTTTTCTATTATAAACGAAGACGATGGGAATGCTATTTTATAATCACTGAGTTAGAGCATTCACATTTGTCTCCTCATATATTTAGCTAATCTAATTCAAAAAAGGAAATGTTAACGAGTGCCCTAAGGGCACTCATTAATAATCCATTTAAAGAAAGTTTTGATTTCACTTTTATGTGAAATGAAAAAAGCTGTCAAAATATTAATTACTTTTTTTCATTTTTCATAAAAATTTTCTTTAAATGGATTATTAAAGAGTGTCATAAAGGCACTCGTTAGCATTTTCTAAAATAAATTCTACTTTTACTTGTTTAGTTATTTATTATTTTCATACACATGCGACAGTCTCCATATTTTATTAGAAATTTAATATAGTGAGTATTTAGGCTCATGTAGGGACGAGACTATCACCCACTTTAAAAACTTTAACTGATTTAGTGAGACTGATGCACTTTGTTTCGATTGAATGTAGATAAATTTTTATTAAGATTTTAAATTGACGAGACGAATGCATGGGATCCACACGTGAATGACGCATTTTGTTTTATAAGACCGACGCATTGCCATTTAAAAAATCTAGGAAACATCATTATTTTTTTCTTCTTTCTTCAATGATTCTAAACTAGTAAACCCACCAGCTGGTTTCCTTCCCCACGTGTAGTATCAGCACAAAACGGTCCTCATCATGATGAGATGATACGCACAGACACAGGACAAGTGTGCGGTGAAAGCATTCCTGCCTTCTTCCCTTCCTCTATAGCTTTAAGATTCATTTTGTCTCTCACACTCACAGAACTCACAAGAGTTTCGAGTACACTACACAGTACCCTCTCTCGTCTCAAAAAAAAAAAAAAATGGTGCCACTTTGTCTCTCCTCACCGCCGCTCACAACTTTCCCTCTAAACTACAACTACAACTACAACAGCGAGAAGAAGAACAACAAGGCCTTTCTCTTCGTCAATGGCGCTCAAAGCTCTACCTCACTCGCCTACTACAATCCCCTCAGCCTCAGGTGCACAAAAACTGGATTTTTAAAAAAAAAATTTTAATTTTTTTGTTGAAAATTATATATAATTTTGCTTACAATAATAATAATAATACTGTTGTTGAAGATTATCTTCGGTGGGAATGGCGATGAAGAAGCAGCAGAAGAAGAAGAAAGGGTTTGGTACGGTTTGTTATGCTGCGCCTCTCACTGCTCGTAATCTGCAGTGGATCTCCACTGTTTCTTCCTTGTAAGCCTCTACACTCAATTCTCTTGCGCAATTTCATCTCTCTCTCTCTCTCTCTCTCTCTCTCTCTCTAATATATATATATATAAATTGAATTTCCTTACTCTTTTGTTTTTTGTTAATAAAAAAAATTTCAATTATAGCGTTTGGGAAAGTAAATTCTGAAAATTGTTGCTGAACGACGATCATATGAAAATGTTTGGAAGTGGCTTTTTTTTTTAATTTTTTTATTGTAATTTTTTATTTTTTTTTAAGTTGCAACCATCACATGTCCAAGTTTGACTCTTGCTTAATAAATATTAACTTCAGCTACCAATTTGGGTAAATTCTTGAATTTCTGTAAAATAATATGTATATTTATAAAAAATAGTGAATAAAATTTAATCTGAAGTTAATGTCAAGCTAGAACCTTGTGTATTCATTCATTACAAGTTGTTTTTCTAGAAGATCGCTTCTTCTTCTTTTTTTCTTTTTTTTTTTTTTAGTTGTGCTTGAGAGGGTTTGAAGATAAAGCCAAAATTAATCAGAATTTTGTAAATAGGCAGAAAATAAATAAACAACTTAGAGCAAAATCGAGCAACTTTCTTAAATAAATCAAAGTGTGAGTAGATGTGATTTCAAGCCTGAAACTTCTGAAATCCATTGGAGCTAATCTACTACTAAGTGTTACTAAGACTACTTCTAGATTACGTTGAAACTGTTTACTAGAGAAAGAAAATTTGCAAGTCTAGAAGTATGATGGATGATGCATGATGCCTTCTCTATGGATAGCCCTCCTCCCTGTATAGACAATGAGGTAATTTTTATCTTTTCGAAACTTCTCAATATATAGCGTTTACCATTAATTCTGGATTTGGAATAAGAATTATGCCGTTTTCACTTCAATGAATGCCACATGTACTTGGAATTTTTGCCAAAGAGTTGGTTCCGACTATCCATAACTGTTGATAATCGTCTCTCTATGTTTCTTAGTTCCCCCCATTTCTGATTCCCAAATTATTTGAAGTATTTACCATATGTTGGCTAACATACGCTTCATAAGCTTGCATCTTGTGGGACTTCCATTTTTTGGCTAGCTAGCGATCATAAAATAATGTTCAAGTATTCTTGACCATGCAATGGCTAAAATTATAAGGCCATGCAAGTTTTCTTCTTCATATATTGAATGGATTTTATCATTTGGCTTGATGATGTTGAGACAAATCAAGAAATGAGCATAGATTAGTGATTGGCGCTAAGTTTAGCAATGGATCTATATATATAATTCTTGAGAGGGAAGAGGAAGTATTAAAGTAGTTGAAGATATGTTGGAATTAACCATTGGTGACTTGTGGTAGATGTTGGTTTGTTCACTACTCCTTGGCATGGGGAGAGTCAGAACACTAGTCAACTACCAACTATAGATTTCAATCTAATTTTCTCTCCTGTCATGGTAGCGTTGACAACATCAATTGTCCAACATGTCTTAACTATTTCACTTTACTTCCACAATTTGTGCCAATATATTACTACAATGCTCCACTTGAGACCTTGCAAGTTGACCATGTAATGTGGGTTCTCGAGTGGGCTTGTTTTAAACACTGAATCAAGGTGTATGGCTGGGATATCAAGATTATACAAACAACTGGTAAACACATGCTCTTTATTTGGCTGCTTCTCTTTGGGAAAAGTAGATTGCAATGAAATTATGATCATGTTGTTATTTTCTTAAATTAAATGTTAAATGAGTTTTGTACTTTGAGCATTTATATGGAAATATGTGCATCTTAGTCGCTTGCCTTTGTTTAGGGAATCAATCGGATGGTGTTCTCTGATAAATTTTCAAATTCTTTTTTAGGGTGTTAATTTTTGCCAAGGGAACTGCCATTCAGAAATCCTTTCTTGTTCCCTTGTTTGCTCTACAAGCTCCAGAAACTGTTGTCTCATGGATTAAGTAAGCCTTCCAACAAATATTTCTTTTCTCTCATTGAATAGAAACAATATCATTATCATTTTTTATTGATTTAGTGGAAGTTAATTGTATTCATGCTTGCTGATTCGAAAGTTTACTCCAATAGAACCTAAAGGCATTTATCTTGCGGAAGCATCTCTCATGGATCAACCAAGCCTTTAAAGTTTTGAATGCATACATACCCTGTTGATCTTATATAAAATTTGTTTGCAGGGGTGAGTATGGTATGTGGACTGCATTCTTGGCACTTCTCATTCGTCTCTTCCTCTTCATTCCTGGTAGGTCTTCTTAGTTACTTGGTTTAAGCTTAGGCAAAGATTTAATGGCTTACTTCTCAAATCTTGATGACATGGTATTCAATAGCTTATGTGATTTTCTTATGGGTAATAAAATCAGCTTTTTGCACTAATTTTGTACAAAAGCATTGGGAATATTGAAGAAATCACCTTTCTTTCTTGAGTGCTTCTGATCTTTTAAATTGGCCTACTTTGGTTCCTGTATGAGAGGATTTATATACTATTTCTCCCCTACAAAGTTTTCATCTATGATCTGGCCTGGGTACGGACCGTTCCAGAACCACTAGAAGTCAAGGTTTCTCATGTCTGTCAATAGGATAACTGGAGGAAAGAAAGATGACTGACCTAGATCCACAGGGAGATAATTGCAATTCTGGGGTTTGAGGTATACCCCAGTGGTTCCAGCACCACTTGTGGTGCCTGGGCACTGGGGTGTGAACCCCACCAGCCTCCCCTCCCCCTATTTACCTAGCAAAAAAAATTGCAAGTAAAATTCTTAGGAAATATCAGCAGTTCTTTTGAGAAACCTTGGGTCCCTGTATGTTTAATGCTGATGATCCTTTAACCAACAGGCATTTCCTCTCCCAATAAAGAAGGGGTGGAACTGTAGAGGGTGAGGTCATGTGTTTAATCCCGCCCAGTTTTGTGATTTACTTACCTTTCAGGGCAGGGGAAAAACTAAGGTCCCTGTATTTTAACAGTGAGGAATAAACTTACAACAAACAAGCCATGAGTAATAAGACTAAAGATTAAAAAGAAATGAAAGGGTTGTTCTGTCTATGCTTTGTGATGTCTTGGCTCTGTATTTTACCTTCTGTTATTAACTTTAAGGAAAAAAATTCAAATCAGTCTTATATCTGTCTTCTTTGTTTCTAGGTGAGCTTGAGCTGCCGTTTGTAGCATTAGTGCTGGTGATTGTGACTCCCTATCAAGTTATGAACCTTCGGTAAGTAGAAGCATTTTTTGAAACCAAATGAAATCATTATTAGTGTTTTCATAATTTTTATGCTTCAAGGTATATTTTATTGACAGGGGAACTCAGCAAGGTGCTATTGTTTCCTTGTTGATTGCGGGATATTTGGCTTTCCAGCATTTCTCACGAGCAGGCAGCTTGCAGAAATCAATTGAGCAAGGTTCAATCGTAGCTACCTTAGCCATCGTTTGCACCACTGCTGTGTCATTATTACTTTTGATCTGAGTTTTTCTTTTTCCAAATCATAAATAAGAGCAGTCTTTAAGTCATGTCTTAAATATTGAAATAATTTCGTTCTTTTTTATTTTTATTTGGGGGGGGGGGGGGGGGGGGTATGTTATAAAGTAACAGAATAATCATATTTTATGGATCTTTCTTTCTCTTGTTAGCTGTCTATGTAATATCCTTAATAAGGACAGTAAATATTGAATGTGTAGTTGCATTTTTTTTAAATGAAGTATTTATGACTGGTGTGGTCTTGCCTCTAAATTTTTATGAGTTTGTTCATTATATTATTGTGGCCTAAGCTGGTTCCTCTGTCTCGGGTTACTTCGTGCATATTACTATTTCAAACTTCATTTTTCATCTATAACTAATTCCTAAGCCCTCTCTCTCTCTCTCTCTCTCTCTCTCTCTCTCTCACACACACACACACACACACACACCATAGCTGCTCTTGGATGGATAACAAAAACATGTGGTTTTCTTACAGTAGAGAAAACCACTGTCAAAAATAGTTGGCAGATTTTATTCTTGACTCTCTTGGGTGGAGTTTAGAATGCACTAGTCCTTGCACATTCTCCAGGTTTAAGGAAATTGCTTGTCTTCTGACATACTCATTACCTGCTAGAAGTCTATAAATCAACACAACCTTCCTACTATTTTTTAAAGCCTCTCTTCGGGATGGATTTCTTGAGGTTAATTGCACAAACAAGTTGTTAACGTTCATGGTTAACAGATTTGGGCATTTATTGTTTTCTGGAAGACAAGATTATTGTACATTCTTAGCCCTAATTTGCACATTCCTACAACATTCTTTGCCCCTTGTACCTGAACTTACAATTTTTTATCTGGTTAATAGTTTGAGTGCTGGTTATTGTCTTACCTCCCCACAACTGCTTAAGCAGATGTCATTCTCAGGGGGTCAGAAGTATTGCTATTGCATGCTCAGCTTTATTTGCAATTCGTCTGTGACCTTATAACTTGTGTGGAAATTGTATGTGAGACATTTCTAGCTCAGAGGCCGTGCATTTCTCATTCAAGCTTAAACTTCCTTAGATTTATAACTGAAGGATCATTAAATGGTTCAGATTAAGCCTATAGTACCTTTGATGGAAGAATCAATGTATTCTTGTTATAAGGTTGAAATCAAGTTGACCTCTTTGTAGAGGATGTTGTTCGAAGGACACAACTTTATCATCAAGCGTATGATATGTGCCCACTGCATAAGCTCTATTGATAAGCTTGGGGTCATAAAATCGTACTATCGTTGGTCTGTGATGCAATGCCTTTTGGAGTTCTTGATGGTGAAGTCTATGAGCATTCTGTTCACTGGGGGTACCACTTGATGAGCTGGTTCATTTCATGAGTGGCATTATAATGCAAAATTTTGTATGGTTTGAACTTTAACAATCCAAATGTAGTTTTAGTTTTCGCTATATTTTTCATAATTATTCCAGAAGGTCAAGTTTTTATGCAGTTTCGTGTCTTGCGAACTCAGTAATAACTTGACAAGGCATGTGAATTTGTTCAGAGAGGCAAATTGTATTTTTAATACAATCTAGCCCTAGTCATCTTCGTCACAGGCTATACCTTTTACTAACTATCCAATACCTTGATGCTTATTAGGTCAGTACATAAGCTAATTTTATCTAATATTGTGAATATACTGACCAAAAATATCTTTGAGTTCTTATTACTCATGTAGGTATATAATTAATTGATGCCCTAGCTCATTTCAAATACAGGTTTCTTCACTGGGAAGTAGTCCTATAGCTGGATGGACTTGTCTAATAATTTATTGTACTAACACTGCAGAGAAAGTAACTATGAGTCTACAAGTACAAGAACCTAATATATTTTTGCTCTTCTGCGTTTTCTGCTCTGCTGTGCTTCTTAGTCCGCTATCAAGCATACATAGGTGAATTATAGAAATAATTTAATGGTGAGAATAAGGCCTTGAGATAACATAAAATCTCATCGTCGATTCTAAGTGCCTCCTTGGAATTCATGAAGTGCTCTGGCAGACTCAGTGAATTTGCCAGCTTGTTTTGGAGTGAAAAACTGAACTTGATCTCCTTCATTTAAAGATAATTTGCCGCAAGTGCCCCCAAGAAAGCTGTGGTGAAGAGCGCCATCGCACTGTAGGAGACTGAGCTGGCTGAGTTGGGGCTCCCTGTTGGTGAACCATCTATCATTGGTACACTGGGTATACTCATGGTCGGTGTGGTTGGGGCCGGTGGGGTTAGGGTCGTTGGGGTCGGCATAACCGGTGAGCTTATGCTGTTGATGGCAAAAATAGGTAAGATTTTCCGTTACCATAGACTATGATAGGAAAAATGAAATTGGAGTAATAAAGGATTACCTGGGTGGTGTTGTGTTTGATGCAGTTGATCCGAAGTGACAGCTTCCGGTACCTGTAAAATTGCAGAAAGAGGTAAGTAAAAGTTTAATATTAGCCATAATACAGGTACTTGAGTGCACACCTAAAGGTAATCTCCAAGTTGTGTCAATTCAAGTGGCAGTGATAATTTATTTTTTGCTAGGTAAATGGGGGAGGGGCTGGTCGTGTTTGAAGTTTGAACCCCAGTGCTTAAGCATCACAAAGTGCTAGAACCACTAGGTATCCCTTGAACTAGTAGAAGAAAATTATTAAAAGAATGAAAATTAAAATGAATACGGGAAATTATTCATGTTGGAAGCATAAAGCAGCCATTCAAAACCCTTTTTTTTTTTTTTTGGTGGCTTTGAAGCCATTTAGAACTTACTCAAGAACTCTCTGAAACAATTTCAACTAGTGAAGTCAAGTTATGGATAACTCCACACACACAAAAAATGGTGGTAATCTAATTGTCTTTTGAGCAGATATTTGGTGAAATATAGTCTCAGTAATGAGACTAAATCCAAGGTAATGATTATGCTATATCACTGACACATCTTACTTGGGTCAGTGGAGGAAAGTTGTGCTGTTCCTCCAAATACACAGCTAGTAGGTGCTGGATTTTTCTGGTAGTAGCTATTGAAGGCATAAGAGGCGTGGTCTCGCAGGGTGTTTGGGTTGTAGCAACTTCCTCCTGGTTGAATTGCAGAACAGTCTGCACCTCCATAGCCACAAGCATAATCAATAGCCACCTGTAAAGCTGTTTCTGAAGCAGATGGGTTTGCAATACACCAAGAACCACCTGATGATGATGGAGTTGTGGTTGGGGTTGTCGGAGTTGTTGTGGTTGGGGGAGTAGTTGTTGTTGGGGTTGTCGGAGTTGTGGTGGTTGGGGTCGGCGGAGGTATTGTTGGCTGTGTCATGGTTGGTGTTGGTGGGGAAAAAGGATTTACAATGGGAGTGGGAGTTGTGCTTGGAGTTGTTGGATTGACAATGGGAACTGTGTCCAGTTGTGTAATGGACACTGAAGATGAGACAAGCATTCTATTTTCTTGATTGCGCAATAATCTGTTTTGCTGGATTGCTTCTGAAGGAGGTTTCTTTGCAACACTTGAACCTGACGAAATAAAAAGCAAAGAGATAAGTTCTTTTCTTTTTCATTTCAGTGACATGATAAAAAGAAGCTGCCAACTCTAACATATTGCATCTAAGGAAAGTTAAGTTCTAGTGTTATCTTTTTCAAAAACAATTAAATTCAAGGTAGTCATGTGTTTCAATTTAATTAAAAGAAACCTAATAATGCACCTAAGTAACTATATTTAAGTTTTACTTGTGTCAAATAATCATGCTATATCCCGAAATCTTTGCAAACTGCTATTTGAGGCTATACCCTGAAATCTTTGCAAATTGCTATCTGAGGCATTGGAGTTGCAACTGAAGCATAGAATTAAGTCATGTTCTGTCAAACAAATAGATGATTTGTAAAAACAAACATGAATCTCTCTCTCTCCCCCTCTTTATTGGGATGAACACACAGATTTTTCTTTTTCTTTTTCTTTTTTTGGATAAGCATAGATTTTTCTTTTTTCTTTTTCTTTTTTTTCTTTTTTTGGATAAGCATAGATTTTTCTTTAACAAGAATTGAAGATGTAAATTCTTTGTTTGGATGAACAAAAATATGATTTTCATTAGCAAATAAAGATTTAAATTGATGTGAGGTCTTAGGTTAAACTTCAAATCAACAAGAACTAGAACATAACATTAATGAAACAAACAATGAGATAATAACTTTCTAAAGCTGACATCTCATCTACTGCCTTAATTAGGTCTGAAAAGCATCGGGAACCTTATCTTAGAAACAATTGCAGATTGAAAGATATCTAAAAGATGAACTTGAAAACATGAAAAGTTCAAAGCAAGTGAAAATTTAATGAACATAGATACAAAATGAGCTGTACAAATAACATATGAATCCAACAGGAACTACTACAATCAGAAATAAAGCCCTACTTGCTGTGAAAATCATTTATCCTCCGAAAATTTAGATTCAAGACTCAGCTTGCAATTACATGATAGCTTCACTATGATTATTATTTTTTTCTTTCCCACAGAATACACACTATTTTACAAACACTTCCTATAGCAGTTCAGATTTTTTTTCAACATCCATGCATGGGAATAGAGATACGTTAACCAACCTTGTTGCATTTTTCCATGCACTTAGAACAAACAAATTTCCATTTTTATTTTCTTATGCAAAAAACAGAAGCCAAGGGAGAAAGGCAAATATTCATATGGAAAATGGGTAATCCAAATAACATTTAGCGGTACAATTTTTATTTCAAAATACAATTAGAAAGACTAATTAAGAAAACTAAATATTGAGGACAATGCAAATCACCTGAACTGAGGAAAAGACAGAAGGAAAAGAAAGCGAAACACCAAAGAATGCAAGCACCCATCCCTCCAAAATGCTATTAATTTGGTATTGGGTATTCTTACTGGCTTGGAATAATGATGGAGAAGCTAAGATATTTTAAAACAAGAGGATACACCAATGGTTTTATTCCAAAGAAGCGTTCATCTTTTTTTACAGTATTTAATTATATATATATAAAACTAGAAGAATCATAGATTTCTTGAATTGTAGAGAGACTAAAAGAGAGAGAGAAAGAATATTAGAAACTTGAGAAAGGAGGCATTGGGTTGTAGGAAACTGCAAGCAAGAGAAGGTGCAAAAACCACAAAAAGAGTACAAAAGTTTATGAAGAGGGAAAAGGCAAAAGAGTGATCTGTTTGGAATTTAAATCTGATGTTTCGGCTGACATACTTATTATTATTATCATAGCTAGCTGCAGCGATGTTGTGGCATTTTCCTTTCTCTTTTTTGGGTCTCTTTCTACTGTTTTTATGGTACCAAATCAAAAGCTAAAGCTAGAGAGAGAAAGAAGGAGATCTAACTTACATCTCTTTGAATCAAGAATGTCATTCCACATTCCCTTAATTGGTTTAATCATTAAGGAGCCTAAGTAACATCCAATGGTTTTTATCCAAAGCACTGGTAAAATACACAAATCGTACTAGTCATAGAAACATTTGACAGTAATGATGACAATGTGGTCTTATCTAGGTGAGTGAGGTGATGATAATCTTTACTTTCATGTTAAGTATTATGAATATTAGTTGACACCAAAATTAATAAAATTAAACTGGATACTTGACACAAAATTATACACTAATTATAAACTAATTTGGATTTTAATTGTGGTTCAACGTTAATATAATTTATATGATTTTTTTTTTTAAATCTCATTTACCATACAAAACAAAAATATTTTGAAAAATATATGTTCTTTATAATAATACTTCAACTTGACTTGACTTCAATACTTTTATCTATGGTATAATTGTTTATTTCATTAAGGTTTATCATTATATATTGTAAGGACACAGATTTGGCAAACCTGCCCCGGATTGGATGGGACGGTCCAAAAGGCCCAAAAACAATGAATTTTGTAGAGAGTGGGAAAAGAAAGCTGGGCTAGATTGATTTAAACAGTCAATACCATGAGTTGAGGTTACCAGAAGGGATAAAAAGTTTGAACTTAATAAATTACCCTCAATAAGGATCCGAGAAGGTCCATTCCGATACTTATTGTTCTTCGTTTTTGTCCTAGTTACACTTAGTATTTTTTCCTCCCCCTTCTAAGAAAGATTCCTTCACATTATATAATTCTTTCAAGATCATCTTCACCCTACACTTGTCAATTATCTAAATCTTCACTTGAGTGCATGTCTCATCACGCATCTTCTTTGGCTTTCTATGAGTTGCAGTGGCCAAGGTTACACTGTTCAGGAGTCTTCTCCACATAAATGTGGTCAGAAGAGTAGGTGCAATACATTTAATACGGTGGTAGCAGTCTTTCCTTAGATATTTTTGGGACTTCCATCCCTTCAGTCATGATATACATCTCCACAGTTAGGGTTGTTCGAGGATCACTCCTCGGACCGCCCCAATTTATCCCAAATGTGGCAAATTCCGTTCTGGGATTTCATGTATGCATTTACTTCTTCTCAGACTTCACCTCGTCCTCGGATAAAGCTTAAGGCCCAACACATGGTTTTGGGTCTTTATCCTCACAAGGCCCAATACTCGATTTTGGGCTTTTAGCTCCTCAAGGCCCAATACACGGCTTTGGGTCCCTGTCCCCACATATATAACAATGAAACTATCAAAATCAAAATTTTTAGTTTTATTGTTTTATATAAAACATTAATATTTCATATTTTTATTATAATATTGAACTTTTAATCTATTAAGATTTTTTTTTAATTTGAATAAATAGATCTTATTGCCATGTAAAATTTTGAATGTATGTATGTTAGATTTTAAATAAATAAAATAAAATCATTTTAAATTGAGACAATAAATACTTTTTTTTTTGTTTTTTTGCTAAGTAAGTGAAAGAAAGAATATAGAACATCATCTCCTTCATTAACAATTAAAAATTGAATATACATATATATAAATTAATTTTTATAACATATTATAAATTTATATTAAAATAACATCAGTATACTACTAAATTGGTATATAATAAAAATAATAATTTAACATATATAGTTGTTATTTTAGTCTAGAATTATCGTTCAAAATTCTTTTATAACTTTTTAAAATTCTCTAATGAAACTCATACATTTTTTATATATATATATAAATACAACAAGTGGAAGAGAATAAATTTTTATAAGTAGATAGTGGAAAATGGAGAGGTGGGGACCTGAGACACCACAAATGATGCCATTAGGCTTACCATTGAACTATCATTTGAAAGTTTGAATCTTGAGAGATGAGAGGCTTGAACATAGATTTTCCTTATAAAATATATCAATCAATACTACAGAGTTACAGAGATCTTGACCCATATATTACTATGTTCAATGCACAATTTTTTTTTTTTTTTAAATGGGAACACAATTCAGTTCCTTTTTATGGATGAGTAGAACCTATTATTTAATCTTCTACCCCTTTTTTTTTATTTGATGAGATTCAATCTTCTACCTATTAGCATTGCACTCATCTAAAAAGCTCCTAGACTCAGTTTTTGGCTGCACATAGATTTGGAGCGAGAGAAGGAATGGGTTGTGTGCATTCAAGATCTTTTTTTTTTTGGTCCAATAAATATGTCACATGAATGGCATAAATAAAGAAAAAGAAAGATTAGAGAGCTGCCCATTCTTTGAGATTTTTTTTTTCCCCACAATCTGTCAATCTTTATTTATTTATTATTTAACAGGGTATCAATCTTTCAATTGTCTAGAAGTGCACCATTGGCAGCATAAGTGAAACTCAAACTCAATATGGATGCATCAGTTATCCCAAACTGGGATTCAAATTAGAACTTGTTGGATACATGGTTTTTCCTGAGCAATTGGCTTTACCACTTGTTTTATTACAAAACTTTGGGGGCCTCTCTCTTTATGTCTTAATCAATCAACATACCGATATTAATAGTCAATGTGGATGCTACTGAACTGAAGTCATTGCCAATTCTAGCTCTGCTTTAAGGAATCTAACAAAGCTGCTGACGCTTTTATTTCCTATTTCCTTTTAGATGCTATGGAGGTCTCAGATTCAGACAACTCAGCTGCGAGATCTACCCAACTAATTCGGGTTACTTCTAGTAATGTGTTTCATACTTATGCTCCTTATTCTGCCCGCCAAGAAATGGGTAAATTTCATTAACATATACTTAGGTTTCGGCTAATTTCAACCCGGTTCAAAACTTTTCAAAATTGACTAATTTAAAGGCAACTTAGATCAGTTAGTCATTTTTCCTCAACTGTCTTAAGAACTAAGTTGGCTTTAAGGACTAAATAGATTAGTTTTGGAGCTGGTTGGCATTAACGCACGATATGTTAACGGAATTTACAAAAAAATAAATAAATAAATAAATAAAAATACCATTAGTCACAACCAGCATTGAGGCCCAAAAGGAAATAGGTCCACCAAGGATTTGGGTTTAGGTTCACAACTACTCCGCCATGTTGAGCTTGTACTACAGTATAAGGACGGTAAAACAAACCCAACCCACTTAGCAATTTGACTCAATAAGCTTGAGAGCATTCCTGACAAAAAAACACACACACAATTTCTGAGCTTAAAAAAAAATGATTATTTGACTCCTCCATAAGGGGAAAAATCATATTTATTTTTTGTTCTTGAACAAGGACAGCGAGTTGAACCAAAACTAAGGAACCATTACTCTTTTGCCAAACTTTGAAACTAGGAAAGCATTTTCAATTTCCATACCTCCCATCGCTGAATTTAGTACTCCAAACAATTTAAAAATGAACTAATTTAAACCAGTGGCGGAGCTAGGAATTTAAATCAGGGGGGGCAAGATTAAAAGACAAGATTAGAAGTAAAAATATTTATACTTTTTTTTTTATAGAATTCTATGCTAGTACTGATTTCTATTCCGTGTAGGTGTAGCAAAGTTGTTATTTATTTATTTATTTTTAATCATTACTAAGTAAGATCCACGGTTTATTGAATAATGTGAATTCACTGAGTAATAGACTTCTACAGTAGGTTTGGTACAAGGCATAAAAAAATTCTACAAGCTTTTATCTAGTCCATCAAGTTTACTGGGTGGGACCATTGATTTTATATATAGAACTGTGCTGCTACTAGGAGTGTGCTACTACCAAGAATAGAAGTCGTCTACTACTACGAAAGCTAGAAAAGTGACGTGAATTCTGGGATTTTTTTATTTTAAAGAAAAAAAACACTACACCAATCAAAAAAAGAAAAAGAAAAAAAAACACTACAGAGAGAGAGAGAGAGAGAGAGAGAGAGAGAGAGAGAGAGAGAGAGAGAGAGAGAGAGAGATATGAAGAAATCTGGAGCTGCAGAGAAGAAAAGGGTCCGAAGATCTTCAGCTGCCATCCTAAACGGTTCCAGAGATCCCAACTCCGATACCCCACCTAGGAAACAAGCTGCTCAGAAGGATGTGTAAATTTTTTTTTTTTTTTTTTTTTTTTGGTCTTCTATAAGCTAGGGGGGGCAAATATGGTTTTTAGGTCAGTGTTAGTTAAAACACTTGAAAGTTTAGGGGGGGCACCTGCCCCCCCTCGCCCCCCCCCCCCCCCCCTCCCTCCGCCCCTGATTTAAACTCATGCTAATGCCATTTTTTTAAGGTCCACAGATAGCGAATCCCAATTATTTTTGAGTCTATTATTTTCTTAATTTTTGCATCGTCCAAGTCCATAATCTTTAAATGGGAAATTTTGAGGATGTGTGGTATAGAGGGAAAATACTAAATAGTAAGACCTATTTGACCTTACCCATAGGCCCAAAAGATGGATTTTGCCGAGTTGACTTTGAACACTTGCAGAATCAATGAGCCTATGAGCAAGCCCATGTGCAGGCCACAAATACAAAAGGCAGCACCTAAGCAAATTGTTATATAGCCTAAAATTTCAAACTAATTACCCCAAATCATGAAATGTAGTCTGGCCTCATATAGTGCTAACTAACTAGTTTCCTCAAATTTAGCAGGTTCTTAAGAGGTCGTTTCACCTAAAAGGGATAGAAACACTGCTTTAACTAACCAAAATATCAAAAAATTGGTAGCCAACTAGTTAGTTGTGATATCCAAGAAGGGCAAGGCCAAAGCTCAAGGTTTCCATTCTCCCGAAAATCTGAAAACTAAAAGCTTCAATCCATTATCCAAAAATAAATATTACAATATCCTTGATCTATTATAAAGCCTTGTCCCAAAGCCAAGCAAAAATCAAACTTCATCTACCTCACCAACCACATTTATGCTTCTAACTTAGGTCCGAAATTCTAATTATAAGAAACAACGAATTTCAAAAGGTTCTATTATGTGTGGTATCATAAGTGTAGATTTTAGACTCTAGAGTAGACTCTAGACTTTACACTCTTAATTAAAAAGTAAATATACAAAGAGTCATCCGTTTGAATGGGTTGTTGAACTTGCCTGAAAGAGTGTGTAAAAAGAAGCGGAAGTGACAAAAAATTTATTATGCTTTTAAGGATGTGGGTTTAAATTCGGAAAACAAAGACTTTAGACTCTAGACTTTACACTCTTAATTAAAAAGTGGTTGGAATCTATGACAACTCACAATCACAACATGGTTTTAGTTTTAGTTTTGGTTTTGGGATTTTTTTTTTTTAAAAGGAAGGGAACTATTTACTTGGAATGGCTCTAGACTTTAGACTCTTAACTAAAAAGTTGTTGGAATGTATGACAATTCACAATCAAGAGAGAGTTTATTATGCTTTCAAAAGTGTGGGTTTAAATTTGAAAAGACTCTAAAGATTACGCGGTTTTTATCGTCACTTCTGTCTAATGGTCCACATTCCATTCAAATATTCTCATTTGTTTAAAATTTGACTAAGGTGCACCACTCCACTCAAATTATTGAAGCCAATTTCAAAATTGACGAAAAAAAGGAATAAAAGTTGTATGAACTATAGTATCCACCTAATCAATGTGTTCAACAAAAGCATACATGGGTTGAATGATTAAAATCTCAAACAATTCCCTACATGCTTTGTATGAACGATTTAATTGCTTTGTATGTAAAGCCAAGTTCAACTTCATTATTAATTATAGATGATTCCATTAACAAAGTGACAGTTGTTGAAAGGAGGAGAAAAGATTTGAACAACAAACACCACAAAAATCACCATTATTGCTAGACTATCATTTGAACCCCACTAATACCTCAAACTCTTTAAAAGCTTAGTTTAGCAAATTTTGTTGTTTTTACATGAAATCAACGTTAAGCACTTAAAAATAAATACTATACTAATGGCATAATACTTTGGCGTTCGATTCCTTTTTTCTTTTTTTTGTAGCAAATTAAGTTCAAAATTGAAAATTGTTTAAATTTCTTCAAATATATCTTGAGTCAGTTTTGCTATTTTTAACAACGTATTTTAATCATCAATTAATTATTACGTTATCCAAGCTCAAAATATTGAGCATCTCCATTATTTAATTGGGATTTTGACTAAATTGGAATTAAATTTGAACAACCCAGAGCCAAATTGGGCCAGTACGATCAGATTTAAAGTCAAAACAGTGACAATTTCTGTAGTTTCTTTTGGTTTGATCTTCTTTTGGGTTGTCACAAAAATGAAAAAAATATCCTTCTTATGCAGCGCATCTTCTTAACCCTTCTCATCACCATTTTCCACTCGTTTTGGTTTGAGTGTTGAGTTCTCCTCTTTGAGATGCCAAGCTGACTTGTGACCCCAATAAAATCCCACACATTAGGAAATGCTTACCGAACTCAACATTGACAAATTTCTGCATCGAAATCATCAAACTTGGTAACATGGAATATCAGTTCCAGGGTAAACAAAAGTACAATAAATCCCTCGTATATTCTGAGATTGTTTTTCAATGTTACATTTTTTTTTTTTTTTTTTTTTGGATAGGCCAATGTTACATTATTATAATACTCATCAATTCAACAACATTGTTTGTCCCAGAACTAGCAATTACCGTTGTTAAAATACAAAGTAGACGAAATAAAAGAAATTTTAAAGAGTCAAATAATTATGAAGAAAATATTAATAAGAATAATAGGGGTTTATTTGACCATAAACCTAACGTTCTAGTGACAAGTTACAGAGTCTTTAAGCAAAAATTCGAGCATAAAATATAATGTGAAAACAAGATGGCCAAGAAATATTCTTGTGGTAGTGAATTTTATTCAAAACAAACAACTAGGAAGTTCTTCAATACATAACTCTCTCTTTTTTTTTTATTAATAATCTTCAATACAAGACATGTACAGGTAAGAACAGGGTTAATTTGACATCAAAGACATGTACTATAAGAACAAAGTTGGGTTGTAACTTGTAACCATTTTTTACAAGTAATAATTCAATCAACTCTCAAATCCAAAAATCTATTGCCGCCTCTCAAAACAATTGCACTTTCCTTGCAAGGATGCAGACACAAGTTATAAAGCACAAGAGCCATTGGGCAAGTTAAGCAAATCATACAACTACACCTCTAGAGACACATTTCCAAGAAATATAAGCATCCACCAAATGTGTCCCATATTAGGTTATCCAACTAGAGGTAAAAGAAATGTCTAAGAAATCAAATGTGTCCCATATTAGGTTATCCTTGCAGCTTATTGCACTGAGAAAGGTGCTGCGTAACATCACTCCAAGCTGTATGTAGAGAATTATTTTTCATATTAAATGGGAACTTACTAACATTTATTGCAGAAATATGAAAGAGTTATACCTGGGAGATTTCGATAATCAGGCTCTATTCCATTGCCATTTATGTCCTTGTGATTTGGTGTGACGTACTTCCCAACAGTTACAACCACACCAGATCCATCAAGAAGTTCAAATACAGATTGAATCAAACCCTGTTCAACATATAGGCCACAGGACTTGGGATCAGAATCGCAAAGAGGGAATTTCTATAGCTGTAATATATTGCGCATAGGAAGAATCATATTTTGACCAATTTAGGACAACCAGATATCTAGTTTTGGTAAGTCAATCAGATATCTAATCTATTGGTAGTACAAAAAATTTAAAAACTAAACTCAATACGTTGGGCAAAGAGATAGAATGAAAATACCAAAGAGAAATTTTGATATTTATCCCCAGCCCTGATGCTACTAACCAAAATCCACAAAAAAACCCAATATATGAATGTTTAAAGTTGAATTCCAGGGTTTAGAAGAAAAACAGGTTCTAGGTTGACTCAGGTCTATCACATTACATGATCATATATAAAGATAATTTAAATCAGCACTCATGAATTAATATCTGAATTCTGAACCTTCCCAAAAGTCCTTTCCCCCACAAGAACAGCTCTACAATTGTCATGCAGCGAAGAAGCAACCTGAAAGAGACCACCATTTACAATACTACAAATGTGAAATACCAAAAGCAACTTCAGACAATTTGATGGAGCTGCTCACAATTTCACTTGCACTAGCAGTTTTGTTGTTCACCAAAACCTGCATTAGACAAGAGTCAAAAACCTTGTAGGAAAGGCCACAACAGTTGATATCACATAATTATAAAGCCCAACTTGTTAGTACAAAAGATAATAAGCATATAAGATTGAATCAAGAACAAACACTCAGTACTGATGAGTCTATTTTTAAAATCATTAAAAAAATATAATAAAAGAGACTGAATCAGGTTGGCATCTGGGGGTACAAATCCCCCAAGTTAGAGGAAGATTAAGCTTCAATCTAAAGCTTGTCTATCCAAAAATATTCAAGCTCAGGTCAGTTAACCCCTGTACACAAAAGGCATAACTATGACAAGGAGCTAGGGAAAAGTACATTAACCAATTCTGTTTATGATGAGTTGACTGGATTTACAGAAACTGGCACCCTAACTCATCATCACTTATTTAACTTAATATTGAGCTGCTCCAATCAATTATGTCTTTGGGTTATCCCTGTTGATCAGTATTTAAGTAAAAACAGATTGATTAGAATTCTCAATTTTGATGTAGAAAGTTGA
This sequence comes from Lithocarpus polystachyus, assembly GCA_033629205.1. Classification (NCBI taxonomy): domain Eukaryota; kingdom Viridiplantae; phylum Streptophyta; class Magnoliopsida; order Fagales; family Fagaceae; genus Lithocarpus; species Lithocarpus polystachyus. Next base: position 67,658,577 of record CM066166.1, read on the forward strand.
ACCATGCTAATCTAATCGAATAAGCAAACAAAGCTAAAAAATGTTTACTAATTGACAAGCATAGTTTTATGACAATCCTCATATTCAGTTCAAAGTTCAAACAGCTCACTACCCAGCTCCACTGCTTTGCACCCCAAACAAATCAAAAAGTAACCAACTGTTTGGTAGGGCCAAATAGCACTCATTTGCATTGCATCCCTATTTCACATAATGCAATATAGCAAGGAAAACCAACAAAAATTATACCAAAACCAACTGGTATTGTTCTGGCCTTGTTTTCATGTGTCTGTGAATTCAAACTTCTGATGCAATTCAGATATACTTTAGTCACTATGTCTACCACCTCATGTTCTGTGTCAAACATTGTCTTGGTTCTTATTGTAGACAAAATGTTCGAGCCAAAATTAAAATTATTAATGCTACTGCATGATAGACTTATATTTCAGTCACCATGTACAGCAGCACATTTTCCAGAGGCTCATTTGTCCAGCCCCTTGTTGCACCAGGCATCATGTTAATGCAAAATTGACAATAGTGCTACTGAATGAAATTGTAGTTTTTTTTTTTTTTCCCCCAGAATACCATATAGACTTGGAGCCATTAACCATTGAAAACAGGACCAAGTCATAAACGAAAACAGATACCGAGTACTTGTTCTAAAGATCTCAGATGTAGAAGTGCATACAACAACAGGAGCTGTGACCAACGGTGCAGTATCTGCAACAACGGTGTTTTGGTACTGCAGATCCCTTCCAACAGTATATATCACCTGTTCAAATATCTTGTCAGAAGAAAACACCACATGATATGCTCAGTTTTGTCAACTGAATATATGCATTAACTACTTAGTAGACAGATACTGTATTGTACATTCAGAAAAATAAGAGGTAATAGTGATGAGGAAGATGCTGTCAAAGTGATAAAGTCATGATTAAAAATGTACTGCTATCACTTTTGAGAAGGAAAGGTCCAAAGCAAAACAGAAAAGTACTGCTCATTATTAAAGATCTATCACAATTGTGAAGTTTTTATTTCAGTAAGAATCTAAATTTTTTTTTTTTTTTTTTTTTTGTTGGAAGGATACTCAACACAAAACAAAAATGAGAAAATTATATCGACAACATATGTAAAGGGACCATTGTTAGAAGTTTTAGATGTTGGCTAATTCCATGTCAAATTTATTTGTATTATTGGGTTTCATTTTTGTAATGTAACATTGGGCAATGAAGGCTAAAGTTGAAGTTTCAGTTCACTGTGTATCAAAGAACATCTCAATTGTGCGAAGTTGAGTCTTGGTCATGTGAGATTTCTTTTTTTTTTTTTTGTGATAAGTAAGAAACATGAATATATTATAAAACTGCTAAATGCAAAAAAGCACTAGCAAAACAAGTACAAGAAAAAGCAAAGAAGAGAAAACAAAAGACTCCTAAAAGCAAAGAAGGAGAGAGCTAAGGAAAGAAGAAAGAGAATCACTAGATGTGAGTCCCCAAGTCCTAGCCCAGTCAAAAAGGGAGCCGGATAAGAGAGCAAGCAATTGGCCATCGGATCTATCCAGATCCTCAAATGTCCGCCTATTGCGTTCCTTCCAAATGCACCACATCAAACACAAAGGAACTAAATTCCAAATGTGGGAAGAGTGTTTCCCCAACCAATTCCACCAACTAAAAAGAAAACCCGCCACCGTACAAGAGAGAACCCAAGAAATCCCAAAGGTTCTATAGGCAAAGCACCATAGCCGATAGGCCTTTCCGCAATGCAGCAACAAATGATCCACTGTCTCCCCACAACAACGACACATAATACACCAGTTAACGAAGTTAAAGCCCTTAACCCTCAAATTATCTCCTGTGAGGATCCTATCCCATGCCGCTGTCCAAACAAAGAAAGAGACACGCCGAAGTGCCTTAACCTTCCAGATACCTTTCCAAGGAAATAAAAAGGAGGAAAAGACATGTAGCCTATGATAATATGATCGGATAGTGAAATCCTCGTTCTTAGTCAACTTCCATCTCATACGATCACCATCAGTCCCAAGAGGTAAAAAAGGTGCCAAGAAACGAAAGAAATCATCCACCACGTCTGCCTCCCAGTCATTTGGGCCCCACATGAAACGAACATCCCAAGTTCTCCTATTCTCTGCTCCTTGACTCAACAAAGATGATTCTACAGAAGCTTCTTTGTTTGCAGCAAAATTGAACAAGACCGGAAAAGCCAAATGGAGAGGAAGATGTCCACACCCCCTGTCTGTCCAGAATTTCACTCTATCTCCCACCCCAATCTTAAACTGGATATTTTTGCTAAACATTTCCCAACCCATCCAAATACTTCTCCACACTCCACACCCATGAGCACCTCTTCCCAACTTAGAGGTCCATCCCCCCCATTCTTCCCCAAATTTCAAAGCTACCACCCTCCTCCAAAGCCTGTTCTCCTCGATCCCAAAACGCCAAAGCCACTTTCCCAAAAGGGCTTTATTAAAAGTGGTCAACTTTCTAATACCCAAACCGCCATTAGTAATAGGCATACACACCTTATCCCAACCCAATAAGTGTGTCTTAGAGTCACCCCACAAGAAGTCCCTTTGCAGCTTCTCAATCTTGTTCTCCACATGCGTGGGAATGGTGAAAAGAGATAAGAAATAAGTAGGAAGGCTAGAAAGCGTGCTTTTAAGCAAAGTCAGTCTACCACCTTTAGACAAATACAACTTCTTCCACCCTGCTAACTTGTTTTAATTTTTTCCAGTATAGGGTTCCAAATAGAGGGAGATTTGTGGCACGTCCCCAACGGCATCCCAAGATAAGACATTGGCAGGGCCCCAACCTTACAACCCAATATTTCTGCCAAAGCATGCACATTATTTACCTCTCCTATAGGACCATTTCGCTCTTAGTAACGTTAACCTTCAAGCCGGTCACAGCCTAAAAACAAAGAAGCAATAATCGAACATTTAGGATTTGCTCCGCCTCAACCTCACAAAACAAAATGGTATCATCCGCAAACAGCAAATGCGAAACACATTCCCCTTTGCCCCTCCTGCCATCTGCCCTAAAGCCACTAAGAAGTCTTGCCCCCTCCATTCTCTTCACCATCCTACTAAACACCTTCATCATAACTAAAAATAACATAGTGGACAGCGGGTCTCCTTGTCTCAAACCTCTAGAGCTACCAAAGAAATTAGCTAGGGACCCATTGACTAGCACAGAAAACTGCACTATAGAGATACAAGTTCGAATCTAGCTGCACCATTTCTCCCCAAAGCCCATTTTCTTTAGCAACCTCAGAAGAGCCTCCCAATTCACATGGTCATACGCTTTCTCAATATCTAACTTACAGATCACCCCAGGAATCTTACTCTTCATCCGACTATCAACACACTCATTGGCAATGAGAACTAAGTCAAGGATTTGTCTACCTCCCACAAAGCTATTTTGAGATTCAGAAATCAGTTGATCTAACACCACTTTCAATCGATTTGCCAAAACCTTGGCCAAGATCTTATAAATGCTCCCCACCAAACTAATAGGTCTGAAATCTCGAATGTTAGAGGCATCATTCTTTTTAGGAATTAACACTATAAAGGTTGCATTAAGAGATTTCTCAAACTTACAGTGCTGATATAACTCTTCGAAAACTGCTAAAACATCTCTTTCTATAACTCTCCAGCAATGATGAAAAAAGGCCATAGAAAAGCCATCTGGACCTGGAGCTTTATCCCCTTCCATATCTCTAACCACTGATATAATCCCGTCCTTCTCAAACCTCCTCTCCATCCAGCCCCTCTCCAAGTCCCCAATTTGATTGAACTCAATACCTTCCACAAAGGGTCTCCATTCTTCGAACTCTTGATACAAAGATTTATAAAATTGAACTACCTGAGCAGTCACTTCTGCTTCTTCCTCAAAAATCACCCCATCTACTTCCAAGAAACTCAGATGGTTATACCTTCTATGGGAATTAGCCACCTTGTGGAAGAACTTGGTATTATTATCACCCTCCTTAATGCACAACATCCTCGATTTCTGACACCATGAGATCTCCTCTAGAGAAAGAAAATGCTCTATTTGCGTTCTCACTTCATTTCTTTCATTCAACTCTGTTTCTGTGAGTCCAAGAACCCCATCCTTAGCATCTAGTAACTCTAGCGCCCTCATTAATTCTTTCTTCTTGCTACCAACATTACCAAATTCCTGGCAATTCCACTGAATAATGTCTTCTTTCAAAGCTGTCAATTTTTTAGCAAACACATAACTAGGAGTCCCAAGAAAGAATGACGATTCCACCAAGAATCAACCCTATCAACAAACCCATCCGATTTCAACCACATATTCTCAAACCGGAAGGGACTTTCCCCCTCGCCATACCCCCTGCCTCCAAAAGAATTGGGAAATGATCAGAAATAGGATGTGGAAGAATCCGTTGGATCACATCCGGGAAGTGTTGCTCCCAATCACGTGACACCAGAGATCTATCAATCCTAGACATGGAAGGCTGGTTAGTACCACTGGACCATCCATGCCATCAAGCTTTGTTTCTTGAAGGCAAATAACATCACACTTCCACTTCCGTAACAAGTTTCTAACTACCAAGCATTTCTGGGAGTCGTTCAGACCTCTAACATTCCATGAAATCATTTTCAGCTTCATTAATGCTATTAATGCCCCACTGCTTCTGCTACTGCACTACCAACACCCTATCGGCCTTCATAATTCACCAAGGAAATTAAGTTCTGCAGCTCCCTTTTCCCTTTACCCGTTAAGGAGGCTGCCTTTTGGTTAACCGCTGCTTTCTTCCGTCGTTCATAATCTACCTCCATCTCCCTTTCTAGCCTTTGGAGATAGTCAATGCACAGCCTCTCATGATGGTTCACAGATAGCCCAACCACTTTGCAAAAGCCTGGAATCCTATGCTTCACCCAACTTGAGACATCCAGCCTACTACCAAGACCCAACACCTCAGTATCCTTGTGCATTTGCAAAGACAGGTCCATCCCCGGAGGGGCAATAGTAGATATCGGAGTACAATCCGACACATTCTCCTACTCACCCATAAAAGCTACATCTGAGATAGCCCCTCCCTCCTCCATCAAGACACCCAAATCAGATGAACCACAAACGGACTTTGATTCGATCAACGCTAAATTGGGCTGCTCAGTCTCAATAACATCTGTCTGCCTGGTTCACTTGTCATCCACCCCCTGAATCAAATGCACATAATTCCCACTTCCAACTTTATCCACACACAATCACCAAAATCCAACAACCCAACATCCAACTTGCTATGAAGGGCAGCTGCCAAGAAAAAACCCCTAGAAGTTGGCATATCTACCCTGTCGGCCTTACCCAGAGGCAATACGGGTCATCGGAGCAAACCCCAGCACTACTCAACACCATCTGAGACACCGTGTGGCCGTCGGAGCTAAACCCATCAGAAGAAGTACACCTAATCTCCATCGGATCTATCCCAAGGCAGGCACCGCAGTTTCCAGCCACTATCTGAGGCAACTGGGGCCCCACGAGACCGTCGGAACTGCAAACAGCGTCAGTCCGACCCACCGTGAGGTTCTCGATTGTGTAAGATTCAAGCAGAACATCTCAGTAGAGTCTTGTGAGACTCTCATTTAACCAAAATCTATTGCAGGAAGTTTTCTGAATTGCTTCAAGAGTAAACTCTAGCCAAAACCCTATTCCTATATAAACCCTACATTGACCCAGATCTCCAGAGAAGGAAGACGGCTACCAGAACCTAAAGAAAAACCCTCTGAACCCATATTGTTGAGCCATGATTTTACAATTTCCCAAGTTTTTTTTTTTTTTTTTTTTTTTGCGTCAGACACCCCACAAACAATGATGTACCAAGCAATGTCCGACACGGACATGCTAGGCTTTTTGGTGTGCCGGTTCTACTTTGGTACAAGGTGCCAAGGGGACAAGATTAAGGCCCTAAAATACGCATATGGTGAAAATGAGAATGAATGTGGTTGCCAAATACGTGGTGGGGGATATTGATCTTCATAAAATAGAATGCATAAGATCTTCATGCAAAAGAAAGAGCAACTTATTTCTGCTAAGATTGCAACTAGGACATTTCAAAATCAAAATTCAAGGATCTTAATCCTTGAGCCCAGCTTTAAAAAATACAAAACAAAAAAGGCTAAGACACAGTACACAGTACCAAAGACAAGACATTTGGAACCAACAATTGTTAAGCCAACAAATAACGAGAAAAATGGACCACAATGAGGACATGCATAAACACAGATGTTAAAAGCTACAAAGGAACTAATATTTGTGACCTCATCATATGTTATCCGTTCAATGACAAGAAAGTTTCATGTTTTTAGGTAAATAATATTTTCAAGAGTGTATGGAGAGCAAAAGCTCTCCCAAAAGTGCCTTTTTTGTATGGAGAGCGGCAATCAGAAAGATCCTTACAATAGATAGTGTAGGAGGGTTACAGTGACCATGGGCTGGTGTAGTATGTGCAAGGTGGATGGCAAATTGGTGGATCATTTATTTGGTGTTTCACCTTTTTTGGTTTTAAATGGGCGTACTGAGCACAGTGAACAAAGTTTTGGAGTGTTGGAAAGGCAAGTTAGATAAACGAGAAGGAATCAAAATTTGGAGGTCATTCCTCTATGTTTGATGTGATGCATTTGAAGAGAAAGGAATAGGCATTTGAGGGAAGAGAGAAAAGAGTACAGAGATTGAAGAATCTATTCCTACGGACTCTCCACAAGTGGACAAAGGCCCAAAATCCACTCTCTCCTACGAGTTTCCTTAATTATCTAGACATGTTAGGACTTTTTAAATGAATTGCTTTTCTTTTCTTTTGGGTTTTATTCTATTATACATGTCATAAGCAAATAACATACTAGTTAACTACTTTTATGAGTCTAGATAATAGGGCAAAAGAAGGAAAATGCAAATTTATAGAAATTACGGTTTGCCCATGAGAAATTGAAAAAAGAAATGCATAATTGCAGTTAAAAATAAATAGTATTTTTCAAATATATCTTGACAAACTGCCATACCGTCTCCCCTTCGTTTAGGAAGAGTTTGGCAATTTCAATTCCAGCCTGAAATAAGAAAAAGAATAGGATCAAACACTATTACAAAAATCCCATCACAACAATTTACTTATTCTTTTTTTAATTATATATAATTCAATAAATATAGTGGAGGAGGGGGGATTTGAACCTGAACATCTCTATTGGAAACACTAAGAGATGCCTACAAGGCTCTCGGCCCCATCACAACAATTTACATGAATTAAAAACATGGCAATCTAAAAGTAAATGATCAATAGGTTCCCTGTCCCTCTTACACATGCAACACCAGTCTATAATAATTAGTTGACGCCAGATGTAATCATTAGTAAGGATTTTCCCCAAAGCCGCCATCCAAAGGGAGAGGACCAAAAAAAGCTAACCTTAGTTGGAACTTTAGGTTTCCAAAAACTCCTCCAAGGAAAAGACAAATGGAATTCTCATGATTTTAAATAAAAAAAATATTACTTTGTTGCCCATAAAGAACATAGTTTTTGCATAGCATATGGAAAGCATACAAGAGAAACACCTAAATGAAACTTCTCAGTGGAAATCTCTCCCTCCCAATCCAAGTACTTTTATGCAAATCCTATGTAAACACGTTGGCCACAAGGAGACCAGTATTTTTCTCTCTCAGTCCTTAACCTAACTCATTGCATTACCAATAATGATAGTAGCCACCTAAGTTTCTCAAGAAATTCTCCACTTTGAATTTTAAGTTCCTCTAGCCTCTAGGAACGGGTTCATTATGAACAACAGGTGGATGTTAATGAGGGAAATTGATGCAGGAGCATAACCAGAAACTATCTCAATATTTTATTTTGGATTTTCATTGGATAATTTTAGATTTTAATGTTTTTATTTATTTAGTTTGAGTTATGAAAGGGATGGAATTTCATATCCTTAGATAAGGATTAGTTTAGTATTTGGATTAGTTTGGATTAGTATTTGATTTTGAGTTGAATTACAATTTGTTTTAGGATGTTTATCTTTATTTCTTGAGATCCCTAGAAGATCTATATAAAGCTCCAGATGATTTATTTTGTAATCAGACTATTAGACATTTATTAATATTATTCAGTGTTTATTCATGCAAAGTTTGCATTGCATTTGGTGGTGAATCCAAACAACCTTAGGTGGTGAAGCCTAAGGTTTACCGTGGGATTAATCTAGGTGGGAAGCCTAGGTTGTCCTACATCAACTTTGTTATCAGAACTAAATCTAATCTTTCAAGCTTTCAACAACTCAAACCAAATCTGATGTACATCTCACCAATGTTAACCCAACCCAATTCAACAATCAAATAACAAACCAACCAACTATGACATTATTCAAGTTCTTACCTCACAAGATCTTAAACAAGCCCGAACCAAAACCAATCCGTACCATATACCCACTTTACCCAAATGAATTTTTCATCCCAAAAAAGGTTTCTTAACAGCCAACAGAGAAGCCCACTTCTCCTTCCACACCTGTGACTCCAATCCATGCCCAACTCTAGATTGCAAGATCCACCACCCAAAAAAAAAAAAAAAAATCTAGAAAAACCTTTGTTATGTTTCTTAAGTCTTGAGCTATGGCAGTGAAGTCTTGACAGATGGATGAGGTGTTTTCTTGTTGTATATTGTCTTTGTGATGCAGAAAATTTCCATGAGAGGTTTGAGGTTGATACTTCTCTTGATAGGATAGGGGAACATATTCTCTCTAAGTATTTGTTTCATTTCATTCCAATCAATTATGGCAGGCTTGCTCCTTCCTTTGCAATGATTCTCAATACTATGCTAAAAGTCTCTAGATCTACTTATCAATTTCATCCTAGCAAACCTAACCTTATTAGCAACTGGCAAACATATTTGATCAAAAAATTGATCCATCTCATCTAGCCAATTGATAAGGGTCCAAAGATCTGGACGTCCATCAAATATTGGTGCTTCTAAGACTACCATGTGAAATGAACACTGGCTTACTAACCTAAGCTTTGGCCGGTGCTCTATACTGATCATTATATGGGGCATGAATCACACGGCTGGAGCAATAAGTGTTTAACCTAGGCTATTACTGGGTTTGATAAGCATGGGCTGGTACTGCTGAAAATTCAAGAATACTTGATGGGTTGATCGGGCTGTGCTAAATGCTTAAATACCCAAAATAAGTGTGGCCCACATAGATGTAGGATTGATGGGCTGGTAAGTGAACTCACGTGTCTGCTAGAACTTTTTCTGGTCTGATGGTGTGGGTTTCAGGTTTTCTAGATCTGGTTTGTACTGTTGGATTGAAAATGAATTTGGGATGTAGGAGTCGCTGGGTGTTTGGTATTAGAAGCAATGGTTGAAAGAATGACAGATTTCTTGTGGTTGCTGAAAACTGATAGATCGATTTTAGCTTTGATACCAAAGTTGATGCAGGACAACCTAGCTTCCCACCTAGATTAATCCCAAGGTCAACTGATATTAATAAACATTTTCTAAAATTTTATTTTATTTTTTGTGTTGGTGGATCTAGCAATCTAGAGTCAGGCAAGGATTGGAGTCGCAGGTTTGGAAGGAGTAGCGGGCTTCTCTGTTGGCTGCTGGGAAACTTTTTTTGGGAAGAAAAATTCATGTGGGTAAAGTGGGTATATAATACTGGTTCGAGCTTGTTCAAGATCTTGTGGGGTAAGAACCTGAATAATGTCGGAGTTGGTTGGTTTGTTTTCTGATGGTTGAATTGGGTTGGGTTAACAGTGAGATGTACGTCAAATTTGGTTTGAGTTGTTGAAAGCTTGAAATTTCAGATTTAGCTCTAATACCAAAGTTGATGCAAGACAATCTAAGCTTCCCACCTAGATTAACCCCACAGTAAACCTTAGACTTCACCACCTAAGGTTGTTTGGATTTACCACCAAACGCAATGCAAACTTTGCATGAATAATCACTGAATAATATTAATAAATAGGAGGTAGAGTGGAGGAGACATTGATTGAACTCAGGATCTTATACTCTAATACCATATTAAGTTACTAATTGTCCCAAAAGCTTAAGCTATTTAAATATGGTAAATTTAATCATTTAACTAATGCTTTTAACACGTCTAATAGTCTGATTACAAAATAGAGCTTCCAAGAATCTCAAGAGATAAAGATAAACATCTAAAACAAATCCTAATCAAACTCAAATACTAATCCAAACTAATCCAAATACTAAACTAGTCCTTATCTAAGGATACGAAATTCTATCCCTATCGTAACTCAAACTAAATAAATAAAAACATTAAAGTCTAAAATTATCCAATGAAAATCCACAATAAAATGGGATAATTTCTGGTTAAGCTCTTGCATAAGAAATTGATGCAATTTTTCTAGATGCATTTGAAAAATTATTTTGAAGGCACCAAAGGAATAGAAAAAGGCTGGTGTCCTGGTAACACAATAAAATATAAAAGTTATCATTTAGAAAATTCAACAATTGATGGAGGGACTAAAACATCAAAACTACATATTGACATAAAATAAACATAAGATTAATTTAGCAAACAAACCTGTACTAATCCGCCAAGGTTATCTCTAAGATCTAGAATGAAAGATGAGGCTCCCATATTCTGAAGTCGTTTCATTGCTGCAACAATCATTATTATGTTTTAGTTAAAGTCATAAGACGACTGAGACCATATAATTCAAGTATAACATAAATGAAAGCCCTACTGGGACTGTAATTAGTGCCATAAGTTTCACATAAGAATAAGGATCCGAGCTAGCCAAATAGGCACATGTTATCAGCTTCCAACTATCTAAAACCAAAAAGGACCTAATGGTATACTATAAATTCATTTATTCCAAGGGAAAAATGCAAATAGATTTATTCATTCTTTGCCTCCTGTCTTGAGTTCTTGTATGCAAACAGTGGAATGAGATAAAAGGATCAATGCTAATTCCTTAGAAGCTTCCTCGACTTGTATTCCACGGGTAAATGTGTTCCCATGCAGAACTTAGAAGGTTTGTGCAGAGTAAAGCTATGCAATATATTGCATATTTCTAAAACAATATAGTGTAATAATATGACACTTACCAATCACCAAGTCTTTTCTAGCCAATGCATTGAACTCTTTTAGGCGCAAGTACCCAACAGAAGCAGAGCCATTGTCAATTTGCTCCAAACGATAAAAGACAGGAGTTCGAGCAACAAGTTGTCTCTGCACTTCAATAGATTGAATAGGCCCACAGTTACCATGCTTGACCTAGCATTAACAATACAAATTTGAACAATTATTCTGAGGACAACACAACTAAAAAAATTAACGGAGCATTACACCATACGAGACTATATTAGTATCACAACCTTTACAGTGACAAATGTTTCATTAGGGCCTTGTAACAAAGATGATACTTCAAAGGCTGATTTCCCTCTCACATCTACTCCATTGACAGCTAACACTTCATCCCCCTAACAAAGTAGAAGAAAGAAAGCAAATAAGTGTAAGGAAACCCATATACAGCGGACTTGTTCAACCACAATCAGCCCTAATTAATAAAAAGAAAATGAAATTCCAGAATCTAAATAAAACCAAGGAACAATGTGCATGTGTTTATACACAGAATAGTTCATATAAATATTAGAACCTTCGGCTGAAAGGGTTGAGTTGGCTAAACAAATCCATTTCCAGAATTCATCCCTATCAAAGGCCATATTCTGTTTCTATTTAAACATAGGAAAATAAGAAGTTACTTCTATTAGAACAACCAAAAATAACTTTGGGCCTCTTACATCTTGAAATGCTAATGGCAATAATGAAGCGATGGGGTTGTGTGGTAGAAGTTGACACTGGCGGAACAAATAATTGCATTTTAATGAAATAAATGAATTAAAATAGCGGCAGAGTCCCTTCCATTTGCCTCTGGGTCAGAAAGAGAGTAGTGGACTTCTTTCTAAAAGGCCAACTAGCACCTCTTGGTATTTCCAATAGACACATCTAGGGTTTGAATCTCCATCCCTCACTTGGAATGTATCAAAAAAACATATAACCCTATTATTCAAATTTGTTCTACATCATAAACAGATCAAGCAGTTGGAGAAGCATAACATGAATCATACACAACACATACATTTTGAAAAAATAAAAACCTTAATGTCAAAACCAGAGAGCACAGAAACTCAGATATAAGGCAAGTAATTAGAGTAACAGGTAGAGAAAACACAGCAGTTCATAACTTTAAGAATTACCCAGCCCAGCATAACTCAACTCAAACCATATCAGGCATTGTCGCACAAACAAAGAGTTTAGTAACACATCAACTCCAGAAATCAGCGGTGAATTCAAGAGTTGAAATACAATGAAAGGCACAAACTAAAACAAATATTAGTATATTGCATCTGTAATTTTGGCCTTGTAGCTACCTGTCTAACACCAGCAGAATGTGCAGGACCATCCAACAAGAGACCTAGTACCTTCAGTTTTACACCCCCATTGTCTTCTGGAACTTCCCTAAGGTTCAGTCCAATACCACTCATGTCATACCTTGCCATCTTGGAGAACTTTCAACAACGACAAAAGCAGCATATGCCATGGAACAAGAAAACTGAAAAGTTTGTAAGTAAAGACCATTATGTAGAAATAATGGATTTTTTTCATAAGTAATTAGAAGATTTATTGAATTGAAAAGAACCTCAGGTACACTGGCTCTATGATAACACACATTGTGTAAGTGTCATAAAGGAAAAGATAAAAATTAGGTACTTCTCTCAAATTCACTTCATGTTTATGCAAACTGGCCAATTTCAATATGGCAGAACGCTTTGTAAGAAGATCCATTAAAGTACTGCTAATTTTACGCCTCTCCTCTTTAGCTTTTCTCTCTTGTTTGGTGAATTCTGGCTGTTGAGTCCAGTACTGAGTTTTTAATAAAAGCAATTTTCTCATGTGCCTTTTAGCCTTGAATCATTCGTGGCTTTGAGGACTTGATTGGGTTCAAAGGAATTTGCTTTTATTTGTTTATGAGTTATGAACAATAAGTTTAATTTGTGGACATAGAAATGTAGAAAACACTTTTATTTGGGACTAAGATTTTTTTTCGTTGCTGTTGTTATTGTTTATAGTTTCCAATTGTTTGTCAATGCTTCATTCAAACTCAAAAGTTTATACAAAAATAAAAAAAGGATAACCAACATAGATTTAAAGTTAGAAATGATAGTACCCAAAAGTATTAGAGAGATTCTAAAAAAAAATTACAATAAAATAAGTAATTTTTTGTGTGCATATATATAGCAAACTAGTCCTCTTATAATTTTATTTTGAAAATATATGCTTACAAATATTAGTGTGTGTAAATGTGTGTATGTATGAGTTTTGACTAGTGTATCAATATCATAATTCACTAAACAAAAATTTCTGGCTCCACCCCCTGCTTTGGACATAGAAAATGGTTACAACAACTCTTATGAGTAATCATGCACACGAACACAACCATGCCACAATTAATTCACTAATTAATATATATATAGCAAACTAGTTTAATTTTATTTAGTAAATACATGCTTGCAAATGTTAGTGTGTGTAAATGTGTGTATGTATGAGTTTTGACACTAGTGTATCAATATCATAATTCACCAAACAAAAATTAACTGCCTCCGCCCCCGCTTTAGACACAGAAAAAGGCTATGAAAACTCTATGAATCATGCACGCGAACACTACACGAACACGACGATACCACAAATAATTCATCAATCAATACTTTTAGCCATTTCAAAATTAAATTAAAGGTTCTAGGAATATTGAGTTGGAATTACCTCTTCTGGTTCAAGAAAACGCGTATACGGATCGCCCAAGCTTGCCAACATTCGTCTGATAATATCACGAGCCTTTGCTCTCGTCGGAATTGAAGTGCTCATAATATCTTCCTTCTTTTCCTGAATGAATCAAATTTGAAAGCCATCAATATGTGTTAATTCAAAATACAGAAGAAAGACCGTGTATACTGTATAAAATTGTTACCTGCCACGTTTGGGGAGACCAGCGATGGCGACCGGTGTCGAGAAAACTGTCGTTGACGATTTCCCAAGCTTCTTCAACAATTCCGGCATTGGTCACCAGTTCTGGACCAGACTCGGCCTTCAGTACTTGCTCGTCTTCGCGGCAGTACTCGGAAGAAGGAGGTGGTGATGGGATGGTGGGAGATTCCTGTGCAACAGAGCATGGCGGAGAGAAGACGAGTCCGACGGAGAGAGCGCCGGAGAGAGCTGTGATTATGGTTTTCTTGGTCCAACTGATTGAGTTGTTGTGGATGGTGGTGGTGGTGAAATTGGAAAGGAGTGGTGATAGAGGCTTTGGAGTTTCGGATTGGGATGGTGACGATGGTGGAAGTGTGGGTAAGGAGTTTGAGAGAGCTAGAACACACATCTTTTGGTTGAGGAGAGTGAAGTGTGAGCGAGGGTGATTGAGAAATAGAATTTGTTTAATAGTCTCTGAGATGAATGGAAATCCAATGACCATGTCATTTTCTTTTTTTTTTTCTTTTCCTTTTTTCTTTTTCCTGAAGATTAAAGAGCGATTTTAAAATCCAAAATTCTGTTTTGTAGCCACAAATCTTCGTAACTTTTTTTATAAGAAAAATATTATATTTACAATATTTTTATAACAAATTATAGGTGATTAATTGTTATTTGTTCAAATTTGAAACTACCACTGAGATTACTCTTTTGCCTCAACATCAACAACTAGTAACAACTTATCATTTAAGATTTGTTGTGAAAATATTGTAGGCATAACATTTTAAACTCAAAACACGGTTTTCTGACCACTTATTCAAACATACCTAATCCCATAATTGGAAGAGCAGGATTTGAATTTATGAATGTCTTTGTACAAATGTTTGCTTTAAACATGTTTGAAATTATATAGCAATTGAAGAGATAATTCATGTGTTGGTCACCTTATTTTTTTAATGAGTCATGTAATTTGTTTAAATAATACAAATGGATAATCATATAAATTATCGTGTGATGGGTTAGAAAAAATAGCTACTACTCTAAACTAGTTTGAAGCTAGATTTTGTTCGTGATAATTAGATATTTGAGGGTAGGGGATTTGAATTTGGATGTCTCCAATGGAAATAGAGGTGGCAATTCATGTTCGCATGTTAGGTTTATGTCGTGTCAACTCATGATTATTCAGTGATATAGGTCAACACTAACCCGACATGTTTATTAAACGGGTAAATATTTCTCAACTCTAACACGACCAATTTATTAAACGAGTCAGTCGTGTCGACTTATTTATTATATTTTATCAAAATGAAAAAAAAAATTATGAAAAAACAAACAAATAAATTTTTTTAATGTAAAATTTAGAACTAACGAGTAATTACGTCACAAATAATCATTCAAAACTAAAACATATCACAATATCACAAATAATTAATCACAATATGTCAAAGAAAATAAACCACAACAACCAACAAGTTTATATACCTAGAGTTTAAAGGGTATATTAGTAAAATGTCATTTTTTAAACAGGTCAGATGAGTCAAACGGGTTCTATATGTTCAACACTAACCCAATCTGTTTATTAAACGGGTCAGCCGTGTCAACCTGAATATGACACGAATCTGTTAAGCCTCAGCTCATAACTTGCTAATTTTATGTTGTATCGTGTTGGGTTAGTGGGTCGTGTCCAATATTGCCACCCCTAATTGGAAACATTGTAAGGTGCCAATTAATTAAACTACAAAACTCTTAACATTGACCATGTAATTTTCTAATATCTCATCCATCAATTATTTATATATATATATATATATATTAAGGACAAAACTTAGGTACAGTACATTAGATGATGTTCCTTATGTTTCCTTTTTAAGATTCAGCCACGTGTTTATATAATTCAAAAATATACTTCTATCCTATGAGAAAAAATTCGCATGGCAAAATCTTAAGAGGGGAATGTAAGAAACACCTAAATATTGAACCTAAGTCTTGCCCATATATTAATATACGTCAATAGTTTCGACAATGATTTAAAGTTAAACCTACACTTTGTCCGTTTGAAATACCAAGAAGTGTTGGTTCAATTAAAAAACTAGACAATCTCATCGTTCATCATGAGAAACAAAAATTCTCACCTGTATATTTTGCAATTACCAAATTATTAGAAAATATGTTACACATAATGATGGCATGATATAATATAATATTTCAAAAAATTGATAATATTTTAAAAAATTTATATAATAGAATTATGCAAAAATCTCTTTAGTATCCTAATCTACCACAATTATACCTTCATTAAGAGTTTGATACCCTACTTCGTAAGAGATAAAATTTTCCTCTAAATCGATTTGGAAGAATTTCATTTAATCTATTAAATGGCCATTTATAAAATCACCTTGTGTATTATTTAAACAAGTCGCATAAATCATTTGATTAAGAAATGTGACTAAAAGTACAAATGAATGATTTTATTAATTGCTTATAATGAGTTAGAAAAAGCTTACCTCAAAATCCTTTTGTAATTATTAAAAAATATTTCATTTTCAACCCGGACATACACAACTGTAAAAATGGCTATTTTATGTCTTTAAAATTTCATTATTAACCTTTATTATTATTATTATTATTATTATTATTATTGTGTGGGCCAGAAACCCAAATGCACACATTAGGCCTTGGGTCTGTCTGAGGAGGTTTGAGTGTCCGAGGACAGGTCAATGGTATAGAAAAAGCAAATGCCATGAACTATAAAATATCTAAAGAAAAGGTTGCTACCACTGCATTTAATACCCTACAACTAACACATCGGTCGCATTGATGTGGAGGTGATATCTAAACAGTGATTTTCAGCCTTACAGCTACTACTGAGAGACTTCTAGAAGAGGTTGATGGAACAAGTATCAACACCAACCCCCAAATCTACACAGAGAAGGCTAGGAAGAAGAAGAAGGAGGAGGGAGTATAAAAAGAAGGAAAGGCAATGAGAAAGGGAGAGGAAAAAAGGAAAAAGAAACACTATAGCCACTAAGGACCAAACTTGTATCCAAATTTAGAACAATATATATCCTAACTGACCTTCTCGGACATTAGTCAAGGACAACTTCCTGAAGTTAAACTTATTTATTTCATTCTTCTTATCATCTAAAGTCATTCTATTGGTTGTCTAATTCGAGCTAGCTCAACTTTCTTTATCTACTCTCTACAAATTTATTGTTTTTGAGCTGGTTCATCCATTGTTTGGGTTGGAAAACCAAAACCTGTGTCCTTATTATTATTATTATTATTATTATTATTATTATTATTATTATTTGTCTTTTAAGAAACATAAATTCCTTAAATAACCTAACACTGAAATCTTCTTTGAATTAAAAACAAATAAATAATTAAAACTAACTATCTAACTAGCACTAAGATCCATATTTAGGGTTCTAAACGAGCTGAGTTGAGTATTAAAAGTTTAAGCTTATTTTATTTTTTTTTTTTTCAAAACTAAGTTAAGCTCAAACTCATCACTAAACAAAATTTTATGTTTAAGCGTGACCCATTTTCTTTTTAAGCAAGCTCGAGCTTGCTCATGAGTTAGTTGATTAACTTTCTTTTTTCCTATATTGTGAAACTTTGACTAAAATACTTTACCTCTTCACAATTTTGTGAATTTTTACTACAAGTAGACTGTTTATATCATCAATAAGTTACAAATAATAATTCAATATCATATGAACCTATTCCCAAATTTATACAATTCAATTTTAAATCTATATAAATAGGGGCGGCTTGATACATTTGGGGGCCTAAAGTGAAAATTGGTTATCTTGTTTCATATATAAAATTACTATTAATCAACATGAACCACGTATAATTTTTTTTTTTTAAGTTTATAAACACAAAAAAATTTGACAAAACTTTTTACATTTATTGATGTGGCAAATTGATAGTAGTAAGTAAAAGAGCGATATTAGTGGTAAATCTAGTTGAAAACTAGTAAAAGTTTGCTAACTTGATTATTGTGAAAAATGTTGTAAATTTTTTTGTGAATTGCTTTTTTCCTGTTCTTTTTTCTTTTAGAAGTGCTATATTCAAAATATTTTTAATGACAAATCTTGCATGTTAAGTTGCTTCTTGTTTTCTAGTAGAACCTACCACTAAAATTATTTTTTGCTGTCAATAACAACTTTTAACAATTTGCTATTAAGATTTTTTGTAAAAATATTGTGAAAAATGTTGTGGACATAGCATTTCTTTCTCTTTTTTATTTGTTTTTCATTTGATAAGAAAATATTATTTTATTTATTGGTTAATATTTTGGCTTAATTAATACTATTGGTTAAAATTTAAGAGCCTTTTTTTTCGCTTGGGGCCTTAGGTGGCCACATCAATGGTTTATACCATTGAGCTGGCCCTGTATATAAATATATTTTTAGGCAAGTATATTGTATACATATAAAAATATAATATTATATACAGTTAAATTGAGCCCTGATGCTCATGAATACATTATTATGTTTGAGCTTGGCTTGTTTAATAATTATGTCCGAACTGAAGACTTGAACTTTGCTTGTTTTATAAACAAATGAACTTAAACAAGTTTTTTCTTGAGTTGAGCTCGAGTTGTTCATAAACAATTTGGTTCATTTATAGCCATATCCACGTTGCATATCCAATAACCATGTAACTTAGGGCCTGTTGGGTAGGTTAGTTTGAGTAATGTTGTTTGAATGCTTTTGATATACGTGTGAGTGAAAAAGTATGTTGAAATATGTTTAAGGTTATTTAAAATGTGAAAATGTTGGTTTGAACTCACCGACCAAATAGACCCTTAATGACATAGCCTAGTATTTCTAACAAAGAGGTCCACAACTCAAATTTCCCTTCTCCATCTAAAATTCTATCAAAAGAATCCAAGATCATGTAAGATCATCATGGAATTTAAGAGCAAACTACTTTTTTTTTTTTTTGAAGAGCCAAAGTTAAGTTTTTTACCAATGTGATATCAAAGAATCATTTTTATTGATTAAATAAATACTGATCTTGCAATAAGCCAATAACAGGCATGCTTGAATATGATTCGTTAAGTTAATTTTAATTGATTCTTATAATATTTATTGAAATATAAAGGTGTTAATGGTGGTCAAAGATAAGGTACTAGTTCCATTATTTATTTATTTTTTTCTTCCACGATGAATAAAAAGTTAGGAAATGCCGATTAGAGTAGCTTTCCAATATAGCATTATCGTAGTAGCATCTTACTCGTTGGATTTGAACATGCAAGCAGGTAAATTGGTGAGTCATATCTACTATCTCGGCCTCACGAGGGCATTAGTGGGCATTGAACCCATTAGGATTAGGGCACTAATGGTTATGACCTTTTTTTTTGTTTTTATTTTTATTTTATTTTATATAGAATTAGTGGTTATGACTTTAAGGAGGCTTTAAGCCATTAATGGGAGAGAATAAAAATTAAGAGATAGAAATTGTAGGGACACAGTTTCGTAAATTCGGCCCAAAGATGGTTGGATTCGCCCAAAAGGGCCCCTATCCTAAGAGTTATAACCAGTGCATCATCGTGGGGCTGTATGGTTCCGGCTTTATCCTCGTTCGAGAAGCTCAGCGCTGGGTGGGGACTCAATCTGGCCCTCTTTGGCTCTTGCCCGGGATCCCCAGTATACGCCCCAGCCACCGTCATTACCCTGGAGGGGTACGACCCTGTCCTGCCCGGTGCGGCGAGGATGGCATTGATTGTTCTTAAGGGAGGTCTTGAGGAATTATTACTTGGAACCCCTGCGCCAGTCTGGCCTCCCTGTCCGTTAGGCTGAACTAGGAACTGTTTCAATCTGCCTTCTCGGATCAGTTGTTGCAAATGACTCCATAAGGTCCTGCAATCCTCGGTCGTATGTCCACGCTCTCTATGATATTGACAATGCAGGCTCTGGTTACGTTTCGTGGAGTCTCCGCTCATCTTGTTCGGCCATCTAAAGTATGGCTCGTTCTTGATCTTCTCCAAGACCTGATGTATTGGTTCTCGGAACACGGTATTAACGGTTTGGGTGGCTCTAGACCCAGCTTCCCCTCCAAATTCTCGCCGAGGTCGGTTATTGCCGTAACGATCCGACCTGAAATCCCTCCTCTCATGAGGGATAATCTTACCCTTCCCTTTTTCTTGCAGCTAATCTTCCTCAACCCTCTTATACTTGTCAATGCGATCCATGAGCTGACGGACACTGGCGACTGACTTTCTTGTCAGGGATCTCCGTAAATCGTGGTCGGCTGGTAGACCGACCTTAAAGGTTCTGACAGCCACATCATCGAAATCACCCTCGATCTCGTTGAACATCTCCCAATACCGGTCCAAATAAGTTTTCAGGGTTTCTCCCTCTCTCATGGATAAAGACAATAAGGAGTCCAGAAGCCGAGGAACGCTACTGCTCGTGATGAAGCGGGATCCAAAAGCTTGAGTGAGCTCCTGGAAAGAGTTGATGGAACCCATTCTGAGGCCATCAAACCATCTCATCGCCACAGGTCCCAAACTGGACGAGAACACCTTGCACATTAAGGTCTCGTTATGAGAGTACATCGCCATTTTCTGATTAAAATAGCTAACGTGCTCAACTGGGTCGGTACGGCCGTTGTAGAGGGTGAACGTCGGTTGGGTGAACCGCTTGGGGAGTCGCCCTGCGTCAATTCGGTGCGTAAAGGGAGATCTGGATATTCGATCGAGCGCTTTGCTCATGGCGTCGTTTCCCAATCCCCTAGAAGACGCGCCTCCTCCCCTACGTTCTCGGCGATTGTCCTCGTCATACGAGAAGGTTTCGCTTGGGGGCGTACGTGACCTGTGTCTATAGTTGTCATCTCCCTCGCCATCAGAGGAAAGATCAGAACCTGAAGGACTCCTCCTCCTTCGTTCCCGTTGCAACTTCTTCTTTAAGTAGTCAATCTCCTTCTGCATGGCTTTAGCACGTTTGTCCTGTGAGACATGGCTATCGCCCCTGGATTGACCCTCGCCAGAATAGGTGGTATGTACGCTTCCTTCCTGGCCTTCCTGGGAGTGTTCTTCTCTTTGAGATTCCATAGATTCTAAGTGGTGTGGACCTGAGCCAGCCATGTTAAAGAATCTAACTATTCTAGTCAATTAGCCCCTTCCCATAGACGGCGCCAATTGTAGGGACACAGTTTCGTAAATCCCGCCCATACCTTGGTTGAAATCTAGGCCGTTCGATTTGCATCGCACCGTTGAACGTGGGGAACATAGAGCAGCAAATGTTTAATGAGGGAACGTCTTGAACACCGCACCGTCAGAAACGTGCCCTTAGAAGTCAAAAAGACATCTCTACTAGCCAAAGCAGTCCGGAAGCTAGTATACGTAAGCAACAAGACATCGAGATCCTCCTTTCTGTCCGAGAGCCCATAAAGAAGCATCTCGAGGGGCTATTGTGGGGGCAAAAACATCAGCAAAAATGATGGGCCTGTGCGTTGAGCCCAAATAACAAGAATCATAGGCCCGTATGTTGGACCCAAAATGCGCGCCGAGGACCATGGCCCGGCCGAGGACTACCTAGTCTGATCTATAATGACCGAGATAAACGGAGGAGAATCTGAACAAGACTTGGGAGAGGTCGGCCACCCGTCCGAGAATGTTAACACCTCGGACAGTCGAGGCAGGAATAAACCTTGGAAATATGCCGGTCAGAAAAGTACCCCAGAAGGTTCTACTGGCTTAAACGGATGTAGTAGATCCATGCACCCAGAAAATATCCTAAAATATCAAGGAGGAAGGCTGCCAACCTCGCATTGAATGCCCCACAACTAACCCCCTGGCCGCATTTATGTGGAGAGGACATCTGAACAGTCGCTAATAGTCCCATCGTTTCTATGAAATGAGTTCTGGAAAAAGCTGGGAGGACAGGTGTTCGAATACGAAGGAGAAAATCCACACGTGGATGGTTAAGAGAGGGTGGGAGGAAATATAAAAGGAAAGGAGAATAAAAAAGGAAGGGGGGAGGAGACAAAAAAAGTGATCTTCAGACTTAGAACAAAAATAGCACTTTAAGTCTGAGACTGTAGTTTGATCGTGGTAAACGATCTAGGTCCAACCTATTGATAATCTCAACATTTCCTAGCCCAGCCCTTCTCAACCTACTCTCTACAAATTCATTGTATAGGGGCCCTTTTGGGCGAATCCAACCATCTTTAGGCCGGATTTACGAAACTGTGTCCCTACAGAAATAATATTGTTTTTTTTTAAATTCTTTTTGATACAAGATAGAAAATTTACTTTAGTATAATCTAAGTGTATATGTGTGTGAAGCTCCCTTCTGGAGATTTGAATCCCGCCTCTTACCCTCTCATACCTTATAACCACTTATACTTGTAGAGCGACCATCACACAAAGGGTATGCAGGGGCAAATAACATTGTTGAGATAATGATGAGTTAGTTTTTTTAATTGATATGTCTCATTTTAATTGGACCAATTATACCATATATTTAGGAATTGCATACGCATTACAAGGGATATGCTCCTCAAGGTAATTAATTTGATTCAATTTTTGTTTATCCATAGTTTGTTCGGGGTTTAATTTTACAATTATTTTTTGGGTGAGACTCTTTTATTTATAAGTTGGTCATGTGTTTGTGCCAAATGATTATCATCTATTTGTGAGAGATTGTTACATTTTCATCATAAATAATTAAGATAGTTTATTTAAAATTAAACGGTACTAATAAAAGATCAAACGACTTATTATATTAATTATTAGGAAAGTTTACTAAAAACGTAAGTAAAACCTCTATTACTTAAAATTTGCAAGACACGAAGGTTCACGTCTCCTCTCTCCCGTTTCTTAAAAAAAAAAAAAAAAAAATCTCATCCCTCCCGATCGTAATAACTATTGAATTTATTACAAAAGAGAGAGATTTTAAAATTTTCAAAATAGTGACTTATTATTAAATGTTATCATGGTTTACCTTTTGCAAAACCCTATTATTTAAATTTTAAAATTATATTTTAACCAAAAGTAATATATATTCTTATATATATAAATTTTAATTAGTAAAAAGTGTAAGTAATTTTGTATTATTATGAAATCATTAAAAAACAAAAAGGTTATACCTATCAAAAAAAAAAAAAGGTTATACACTTAATGGCAAACAGCATAACAGTTTAAAAAAAAAAAAAAAAAAAAATCCCCAAAAAAAAATAAAATAAAAAAACTGCGCAGAGAGAGAGAGAGCGATAGAAAGCAAGAGAGAGAGAGAGAGAGAGAGAGAGAGAGAGTATAATAATTAACATAGAGCGAGAGAGACAGAGAGAGAAAGGGTTTTCGGTGCAAAGCGTGCAAGAGAGAGATATAAGAGAGAGAGAGAGAGAGAGAGAGAGAGAGAGGTTTGGATATAACCTTGTCTTTGTTATTTTAGACTTTCTTTCTTTCTTTCCAGTGTTGCTTGTTGTTTGTTTCTCTGCTCTCGCGCGGCGAAACGAAATCCCCAAACAGCGAGTGAAAAAGAGGAAAAACCCTATCGCATCATCGGCTTTGTCAGATCTGCGAGAGACTTCCAGAGTTTCTTCTCGCCACCCCCCCCTGAGAGGATGAGTGTTCGAGGCGGAGGCGGAAGTGGCGGCGGCGGCGGCGGTGGGAAGGGCAATAATGGGATTTCCACAATCCCGGCGTCGTCAAGAAAGATGGTGCAGAGCTTGAAGGAGATAGTGAACAATCTCTGTACCGAGCAAGAGATCTATTTCACGCTTAAAGAATGTAACATGGACCCTGACGAGGCCGTTAATCGTCTTCTCTCTCAAGGTCCATGGCTATGGCTTCTTTCAAATCTACATCTCTATCTCTATCTTTTATTGCTTTCTTTTCCTTACATTTTACTATTTTTTTTTTTTAGGGCACAGTTGTGTGTTCTTGATCTCACTGACCCATACTGGTGTATATTACTATCACTGTGTGCCACTCCAGATTATTGCTTTTTTTTTTTTCGCTTTAGAATTGGCCGCTATGTATCTCTGTTTGCCCTAATTTTTGTGTTACTTTTACCAAAGTAAATATGTTACTATGTTTTTTTATTTATTTATTTTTATCTGGGTTCATGTGAAAGTGAATGTCACACTTAAGATAGTTGTGGCAAAAGTTGTGGTTTTGTATGTTAAGATGGGTCCCAATAATGAGCGCCGAAGTGTATTGGTTAAGGTTGAGTTTTTTTTTTTTTTTTTTTTCAATCGACCGTCTTTTAAGTTAAAGGGTATTTTACATTATGCTACTTTCTTTTTTAGGGCACAGTTTTATTCTTTGAGAAACTGCTGTGTCACTTAGGATAGTTGTGGTAAAAGTTGTGGCTTTGTATGTTAAGATGGGCCCAATATCGAGTGCCGAAGTGTATTGGTTAGGGTTGAGTTTTTTTTTTTTTTTTAATTTCAATTGGCCATCTTTTAAGTTAAAGGGTATTTTACATTATGCTACTTTCTTGTCTAGGGCACAGTTTATTCTTTGAGAAAATGCTGTGTCACTATCAGTGAGTGCAACTCCAGATTATCGCTTTTTTGCTTTAGAGTTAAGTGCTTCTCTCTATTTGCCCTAAGTAATAGAATGTTATCTATTAGTAAGCTTATGGATTTTCTATAGTCTATTAATCCTTGCCCTAAGTATTCCTAACCAAGTAAGTATGTTACTATGATTTTTATCTGCTTTACTTTTGAATTGCTTGATAAATTTGTTGTTTTCACTCCTAAGAACATAAAAGAAGCATACTTTAGTTACTTATCAAAAAATGAAGAAGCATACTTTAGTTAGGGTAAAAGACTCAGGTTCAGTGTATTAGGTGTAGTACTTCAGGTTGTGTACTGAGTTTAGTTGTACTTGGACAAAAAACACTATTTGTGTTGTATTTGTCAATACAACCATGTGGTTGAATATAATTGGGGAACCTAATGTACTGTATCTAAGTTTTACCCTTTTGAGTTAAATTTAAACTGTTCTTGAATTCGATTCCATTGTGCATTATTTTTGGCATTAAGATTTGACTTTGTAGTTTGTACAGTTCCCCTTACAAAGAAGGATGCCTTTGCTGTCATTCCCATTAGGCTTCATCTCCAACCATTTTGAATTTCCGATACTGGATTTGTAGTGTCTTGTTCCGTTTAATGGGACTGGGGAGGTTTTGGGGTTTCTTTTTACTTACATATTGTTACTGATAATCGTATTAGTTTCTTATGTTAAGTTTAATAATTGTGTAGATCCCTTTCATGAGGTGAAAAGCAAGCGAGAAAAGAAAAAAGAGGTGCGTTCATGGGATCTTATATTTTTAAATCTGTAATGTCCTTTTGTTATGCTCCTAATTTGTGATACTGATTTTTTTGTGCACAGTAATGTTGTGGTTGTGTTACTTGAACTATTAACCTTTAATTTAAGGCTTGCTTAATGTGCACATTTTTTCATTCACGGATTAGGAGGTTGCTTGGGCTGATTATGGCACTTCTACTATTTCCTTTAGTTTTCACCTTTGTGGTTAGCGTGGTTCTTGTCAGTTGTCTTTACTAATCTTTCTCTTATTGCTTCAGAGCAAGGACATACCGGATTCCAGATCTCGCAGTGCTAATAACACTTCAAATCGTGGTGGTAGGGGTGGTGCAGACCGCTATGTTGGACGTGGTGGTTCAAGCCAATTTAGCTCTACTGGTATGTGGATGTCACTTAGCAACCTCCAGGATCTATTTTGTTCGTAATCGCTGTGCATCCATGTTAAACATGCACTTATCATTTTTCATTTTTTGTCAGAGCCCGCTGGTTTATATGGTAAACTTGCATATAAGAAGGAAAATGGGACACATGCTTATTCAGCCTCTTCATCTTCGTCATTCAGCATGTCTGGGAATCACACGAGTCGACGACCTACCTCATACAGGTTCTTCCTATTAAAAACCTTAAGTTGATTTCTCTTTTGGTTTGAAAATTGAGGAGTAGCAATGCAATTAATTGCTATGAGTTGTGATGCCCAGTTTTTTTTTTTTGGGGGGGGGGGGTTGGCAGTAAGGTTTTCATTAAAAAACAAATGAAAAGGGTTTTTTACCTGGTATGTGGGATCTATACCAGATCAATGCAATCCCCCCACCCACCCCCCCCCCCCCCCCCCCCCCCCCAAAAAAAAAAAAGGAAGAGAGAGTGTATTGGTAAGATCTAAAGTTATAAAGGTGATTTACAGTCTCCCCACTTATTTTTACATACAACACCAATTAATTATGTTTTTATTACCTTTTTTTTTTACTATTATTATTTTTAAACTTAGTACAACCATCCAATACAAGAAATACCTTTGTAGGAACTTTCACCTTCCATTGTGATCTCCAACCAGTCAACTCCTATGCTTCATTGTAAAGCTTTATACTAAGATTTTACCTCAATTTTTTTGATTATTTGAAAATGGTCATATCATTCTATTCAAGCCCATCTCATTAATCTTTATTGAATATAACATATGGAGAAAATTGTCAACAGATCAAGCTCTTAATCGTGTAAGGGTTACAGGGAGATTATTATGAAGTTAATTATCAGTCATTGTGACTTCTTTCTTTTGCCACAATATTAAACAATTAAAGGAATAAGAGTTTCAATAGTATATCTCCACGCTTATGCTATTGTCTCTAACATAGGATTCAACATAGGTTGAAAACCAAAGCCCTCAGTTAATGCGTTTCCATAAACTAACTATGTGGAAGTTGCATGTCTTTGCAAATCAACATCGACTCCATCTCTCCCCTTATTTTTGTCCTCATAGCCTCTAAAGAATATCACTCTCTATGACCTATCTCTAAAATCAATTAGAACTTGTTTGAAGACTCCAAGCTTTTGAACTCCCAATCCACATAATTGCGGGGGGAACAAACCTTCTCCGAGCTTATCAAATAAACCTCTATAGGTCATGTTTGCTACCCCACAAGAAATCTCTCTTTAATTTCTCATGCCTCTTAGTAGCCCTTGCACGCTAAAGATTGACATTGAATTGGGTGGGGGAAAACAGACAACATATGTTTAATCAAAGTAATTCCACCCCTTTTCACCAAATACATTATCTTTCATTGCGCCAACCTCCTCAGCATTTTCTCAAGAATCACATCCCAAGAATTTGCATATCTGCAGAGAACCCAATAGACAAACGTAACTGACTGACAGAGCCCATCTTATACCAAGTCAACTTAGCTAGTGCTTCTATGTTTTCTAATCTCTTATATGTATTAGCCCACTCTTACTCAAGTTCACTTTTAAGTTTCAACCTGGAATTAGCCTTGGATCAAAGAAATAGCACTGCAAAGATGCTTTTGGCATGATAGGTGGATTGGTGAGAATCCTTTAAAAGATCGCTATCCTGAGCTTTATGCATGTTCAGCAGTCAAGGATGCTTGCATCTCCGAGGTATTGTGGGCTCCAGAAGGGGGTACTGTTAGAGTGTGGAATTTAAGGTTTTATAGAGCGTTTGAAGATTGGGAGTTGGCTGCTTCTTATTCTTTGTTTCAGCTTATCCAACCTTGAATTCCTCGGGGTGATAGGAGAGATACTCTTTGCTGGCGGCTAAAAGGGGGAGGAAAGTTCGACACCCGGTCTTACTACCATGGGATTCAGGGTACTTCGAATTCTTTATTTCCTTGGAAGGGTGTTTTGGAAACCAAAGATTCCTAAGCGTGTGGCGTTTTTTCTGTGGACAGCTACACATGGTCGGATCCTCACTTTGGATAATCTAATGCTTAAGGGTTGCCCTTTGGCTAATTGGTGTTGTATGTGTTGCTGTGATGGGGAGTTGGTAGACCACTTTCTTCTTCATTGTCTTGTTACACATTCCCTATGGGCTTTCATGCTTCAGGCTTTTGGTATTCATTGGGTTATGCTGGGTTCGTTGGTGGGTTTGTTATCTAGTTGGCATCAGTGGCTTGGGAAGCATAATTCGGATATTTGGAATTTGGTTCCAGGGTGCTTAATGTGGATTGTGTGGTTGGACTGAAATCGTCAATCTTTTGAAGATAAAGAGAAAATGGTGGAGGAGTTAAAAGATTTTATGCCAACGCAGTCTAATGGAGTGGTCTCGTTGTTGGGGTTTTACTGAGTGTTCTTCTTTCTTTGAGTTTATGCCCTCCCTTAGCTTAGTTTCCTGACTTCTCACTTGCTGTTGTGTTGTGTTATGTTGTCAGTTGTGTTGTGTTGTGTTGTGCTGTGTTGCTGTTGTGTTGCTGTTGCTGTTGCTGTTGTGTTGTGTTTTGTTGTTGTTCATCATCATGAACATCTTGTAATTCTCATTTATTTTTTTCCCTCTTTAATATAAGTTTTCTGATTACCTATCCAAAAAAAGAAATAATCCTTGCGAGTCAACCCCACTAGAAATCAAGGTATCATCAGCAAACAAAAGATAAGAAATCAGTAGTGCCCCATTATTGGTGTTCTCTATTTGGAAGCCCGACACCAACCCTCACTTGACTGCTGTTAATAATCTTTAGATCTCAATACCTTTCTCATCAAAACAAACATAATGGGGATAAAGGGTCCTTTTGTTCAAACCGTTTAGCCCTGTTGAAATATTCAATTTGGATTCCTATTAACAAGAACAGGAAATCTCACCAGTGGAATACAATGTCAAATGCAAAACTGTCATCTCTAGTTTACATTATCTTTTTTTTGATAAGTAAGAAAAAGTATATTCCAAAAGCTACCTCATGATAAGACACATAAGGCAGAAAAAGAGTACAGAGAAAGGAACAAACAGACAAAAACAAAACAAAGCTAAATACAAAGGAGAGAAGAGAGGAACAAAGGGAGAGATTCACTAGAGGTGAGTCCCCAAGCCCTAGACCAATCAAAAAGAGAACCACTAAAAAAAGCAAGCAGCTGGTCCTCGGATTTGTCCATGTCCTCGAAAGTTCTCCAATTTCGCTCCCTCCAAATACACCACATTAGGCACAATGGAGCTAAGTTCCAAATGCTAAAAGAGTGCTTTCCAAGCCAATTCCTCCAACCAAAAAGAGTATCCGCAACCGATTTTGGCAAGACCCAAGAAATCCCAAACGATCTAAAGACCAAGCTCCACAACTGATAAGCTTTCTCACAATGGAGTAACAAATGATCCACTGTCTCCCCATTGCATCTACACATAATACACCAATCCACAAGATTAAGGCCTCTTACCCACAAATTGTCACCTGTAAGAATCTTATCCCAAGCTGCAGTCCAAACAAAGAAGGAAACGCGCCGAGGAGCCTTGACCTTCCAAACACCTTTCCAAGGAAAGATAATAGGCAAGGGACCTCTAAGCTTATTATAGAACGAGCGAATATCAAAGTCCCCATTTTTCGACGTCCATCTCAAACGATCGCCGTCCTCAGAGTGAGGTAAATTAGAACCTAAGAACCGGAGAAATTCATCCACAACACCCAACACCTAATCATTTGGTTCCCTCTGTAAGTGAACATTCCAACTTCTCTGAGCCTCAGACCCCAACTGATCAAGAGACAAGGCCACGGATGCCTCTCTATTAGTGGCCATCCCATACACTACCGGGAAGGACAACTGAAGAGGACAATCCCCACACCAACGATCAGACCAAAACTTCACTCTATCCCCCACCCCTATCTCAAACCGAATATTACTACTAAAAACCTCCCAACCTTTCCGAATACTTCTCCATAAACCACACCCATGAGCTTTCCTAGCCAGCTTGGAGGACCAACCCCCCCACTCTTCCCCAAACTTCAAAGCTACAACCCTTCTCCAAAGACGAGTCTCCTCAACCCCAAACCGCCATAACCACTTACCTAATAAGGCTTTATTAAAAGTAGTTATTTTCCTAACTCCCAAACCTCCATTCGCCATAGGAGCGCACACCTTATCCCACCCCACCAAATGAGAATTTGAATCCCCCCACAGGAAATCCCTTTGCAACTTCTCAATCTTGTTAGCCACATGCGAAGGGATGGTAAAAAGAGACAAATAGTAAGTAGGAAGACTAGATAATGTACTCTTAAGTAACGTCAGTCTTCCGCCTTTTGACAAATAAAGCTTCTTCCACCCAGCCAACTTCCGCTTGAATTTCTCCAGGATAGGGTACCAGATAGTAGGGGACTTATAGGAAGCCCCCAACGGCATGCCAAGATAGGTCATGGGTAAAGACCCAATCCTACACCCCAATATCTCTGCCAAGGCACGCACATTATTAACCTCCCCTATTGGAACCATCTCACTCTTCAAGACATTAACCTTCAAACCAGTCACAACTTGAAAACATAGAAGTAACATCCGAACGTGAAGGATTTGCTCCACATCCGCATCACAGAACAAAATAGTATCATCCGCAAACAAAAGATGAGAGACACTTTCCCCTTCGCCCTGACTACCCTCGGCCTTGAAACCACTGATCAAGCTTGCACCTTCAACTCTTTTCAACATCCTGCTAAGAACCTCCATCATAACCAAAAACAACATAGGAGATAGCGGATCCCCTTGTCTCAGACCCCTCGTGCTCCTAAAAAAATCCGTTGGAGCCCCATTAACCAGAATAGAGAACTGAACAGTTGAGATGCAGGTGCGAATCCAACTACGCCACTTCTCCCCAAAGCCCATTCTCTTCAGGAGATCTAGAAGAGCCTCCCAGTTCACATGATCATAAGTTTTCTCAATGTCTAGCTTACAAATAACCCCCAGAACCTTACTCTTCACTCGGCTATCCACACACTCATTGGCGATAAGAACAGAGTCAAGAATCTGTCGGCCACCCACAAAACTGTACTGAGACTCAAAAATCAATTGATCTAAAACCACTTTCAATCGATTTGCCAGAACTTTAACCAAGATCTTGTACAAACTCCCCACCAAGCTAATAGGCCTAAAGTCTCGAATATTGGAAGCTTTATTTTTCTTAGGGATAAGAGCTATGAAAGTAGCATTCAAAGATTTCTCAAACTTACTGTGATGGTAAGACTCCTCAAAGACAGCTAAAACATCCCTTTCCACAATTCTCCAACACTGTTGATAAAAAGCCATAGAGAAACCATCTGGACCTGGGGCTTTATCTCCTCCCAACTCTTTAATAGCTGCGAGAATCTCCTCCTTTTCAAACCTCCTTTCCAACCAGCCCCTCTCCAGCCCATCTAACTGATCAAACTCCAAGCCAAAGGGCCTCCACGCCTCAGTCTCCCGATACAACTCTTTATAAAATTGAACAACCTGAGCAGCCACCTCGGATTCCTCCTCATAGATCACCCCATCCACCTCCAACATACTAAGATGGTTATATCTTCTACGAGAGTTAGCCACCTTATGGAAAAATTTAGTGTTGTTATCTCCTTCCTTAATACATAACATCCTCGATTTCTGTCTCCAAGAGATTTCTTCCAAGGAGCTAAGATGCTCAACTTCAGATCTCACCAAAGCTCTTTCACATGACTCTGCATCAGAGAGGCCAAACTCCCCTTCCTTGACATCTAAAAGATTCAAAGCCTCCAACAATTGAGATGCACTGAATGATATCTTCTTTCAAAGCCTTCAATTTTTTGGCAAACACGAAACTAGGAGTACCAGAGAAGGAATGTCGATCCACCACGAGTAAACTCTTTCCGTAAACCCGTCCGTCTTTAACCACATATTCTCAAACCTAAATGGACTTTTCCCCCTCACCATTCCCCCAACCTCCACTAGAATTGGGAAATGATCTGAGACTGGGCGAGGAAGAATCCGCTGGATCACATCCGGATAGTGCTCGTCCCACTCATGAGACACCAAAACTCTATCAATCCTAGACATCGAAGGCTGATCAGACCCACTAGACCAAGTAAAGCTCCCTCCCTCCAAAGGCAAATCAATCAAATTAAGGTCTTCAATGAACTCCGAGAACTGTTCCATAGCGGGAGTAAGACGGGGAGTACCCGATCGATCACTAGGAAAATGGACAACATTAAAGTCCCCAATGCAGCACCATGGAGCAGTCCAATATTGCCGAACACCAACCAACTCGTCCCACATTTGCCCCCTCGCTTTATTATCATTTGGGCCATAAACCCCTGAACACGCCCAAATAAAGCCATCCTCCACCCCTTGCCACTGAATTGACACAGAGAAAGAACCCACCAAAATCTCCAACCGTTCTAAGACCCTCCTATCCCACATCATCAGAACCCCACCCGTCGTTTGGACAGCATCTAAAGCCACCCAATCCACATAAGGACAACTCCACAGACTACAAACCATCTGTCTATCCAAACCCGTAAGCTTGGTTTCTTGAAGGCACACTACATCACACTTCCACTGACGCAGAAAATTTTTTACTACCAGACGTTTCCGAAAATCATTCAAACCCCTTACATTCCAAGAGAAAATTTTTAAATTCATTGAGACAAGAACTACCCTACTGTAATCTAAGATCAGCAACCAACACTCTTCCAACCTTCATAATTAACCGAAGAAATCAAATTCTTCAGCTCTCTCTTCCCTTTTTCCTTACAAATAACAGCTTTTCTAGAAGCTGTAGTATTCTTGTTCAACACTATGGCAGCCTCCGTTTCCTTCTCGATCCGTCGTAGCAAAGCAATGCATAACTTCTCATGACGGCACAGTGGAAGCCCCACCAGTTTACTAAAACCAGGCAGTCTGTACTTCACCCACTTAGAGATATCCACCGTGTTCACGCATTCTACTGCCTCAGAACCACACATTCAGCTGACAAAGCCAACCCAGAAGGAGTGATGGTCGGCAAAGGGACCGAACCCGTGTCTGAGAGAACCATTTCTACGTCCACCAAATCACTCGCCCTAGAGACTTCACATACAGCCTTTGTGGGTATCACCGCTAGGTTGGATTGATCACCACTAGCCCGGCCACCACTAACCCCATCGTTGACACCTACACCCAAAAGCCCAGCCCTCGAAAAGCTAAAGAAGAGATCAGAAAGGAACTTCTCTGCCTCTAACCTCGAGCTACTCACCACAGCAAGCTTACCCGGTACCGTCGTGGGCTCATCGGAGCTGAGACCACCGAGAAAAGGACCGTCGGCCTCCAACTGAGGCCTTGCGCAGCGGCCTAAGCTCGAGCTACTCACTAGAGCAAGCTTACCCGGAACCGTCGTAGGCTCATCGGAGCTGAGACCGTCGGGAAAAGGACCGTCGGCCACTACCTGAGGCCTTGCGCAGCGGCCTGGTTCCACTGGCTCAAGGACGGAGGGCTGGGAAAGATCCAGGAGGCTTGTCGCAGGCGACGGGTCTTGGGACAGCACTCTAGCTTCAGACGTGGAACACTCACCCACTTCATAAAGGCTTGGGCCAGAAAAAACTGAGTTAAAAGAGCCCAAAAGTGCATCGGACAGCACTGGGCTTGAGCCTTGGGCCACAACAGGCTTAACAATAGCTTGTTTAACTCCCTGTGAAGCCCATAAAGAATCCTTTGGTCCACCTTTAATACAGTCCCAGTCCATTGCCCGTGAAACCCAGCAGAGCTTCTTAACTCTCCCTTTCTTTCTATTCCAGGAAACCCTCCTCCTCCCTTTCACGTCAACCTCTATGATGAGACCCCTCCCTGTCCAGCATGGTCTCCTTACATCACTCTTCCCCTTTTCAGCTGCTTTTGAATTCAAAATGGAGCATGGGAAACGTAAACTAACATCTGCAAGACTAAGCTCACCTAACACTGCCTCCTCATTAATGCTCTGCTCCCTCCTCTCCTCTCCTCCCAGCTCCATCTTATCAGGCTTGCCCACCAGAAAATCCACCACCTTGGCACCTTCAAGTCTTGGGTACGCCCCCAACTTCACCTCCCCAAGCTGTGTTAGCTTCCCCTTGACTGTGGAACCTAGCTGCTTCCTATTCTCCACTCTACCCTGAGTGCCTTTCACTGCTTCAGCAAAAGTTTTGGAGTTTAAAGCCTCCAAGTTATGCCTAAACACCTGAGGAATGAATCTTGGAAGACCAACTCCACCCACTGCGTAGTGGGAAGGAAACAAAATCTTTCTAAGCTCAAGGCCAAAAGCCCTCCAGCCATATTTTTCTTTCCCTGCAGGGATAATAACCGACCTCCTAGACCCGCCAACCTTGAGTTCAGTTAAAAGAAGGAACTGACCGAAAGAGTTGGAACTCCTTTGGAGAGTGAAAGCAGTGTCACCTTCTCTGACTGAAATAATTGCATTTTGTTAATTTGAATGTATTTTCTACAGTACTTTCTTCAATTTATTTGCCAAAGCCTTGGCTACCAGCTTGTAAGACACACCAACCAAGCTAATATGCCTATAGTCCTTTTCATCTGATGCTCTTGATTTCTTTGCGATGATAAAAATAAATGAAACCATTAAAAAACTATTATAATGAAGAGAGTGAAACATTTTCATAAAATCCTTTTCCTAATTTTAATAGACTATTAACATGCTTAATATTTCCTTCCCTTTTTTTTTTGTTTGGTTTTGTCATCAGTTCTTGTGAAGTTTGTGTGTTTTTTCGGGTGGCTTCCCTTTACCATCTTTTTAATGGATTTAGTTTTTTAGAAAGCATATTAGCACTTTCTAAGGTTGTCGATTAGTTTATGAAGGTGTGCTTATCATTGTTAGCCATATGAATTTGTTTCTATCTTTTACTGATGATATGCTTGTTGTTTACAGCCGCAGAATATTTTTCTATGAGATATTTGCTCCTAGATTTAATGGGAAACATGGTGCATTCCTTCCCAAGTCTTGGAAGTTTGAGTTTGGTTCCCTTGTCTGCTGGATCTAATTTTTTAAGGTGGCAATCATTAACAAAGTTGAAATGGTTGATAATCCTATAGAAAGAAAGATAGTACTTGCAAGTTTTGAGTTTCCTAAGCTGTGGAGAACTTGAATTAATTGTGGAATTGTCTGTTGTGAGAGCTTAGTTTGCTAATAATAATGTCTCTTTGCAACAATTGTCTAATGTGTTGCGGGAAAAGTATGTAGACTGTAGAATCTATTTCCTTCCTTAAAATTGAGGGAGAACCTATAAATATTACTGGTGTAGTGCTGTTTGCTAGTTGTTAAAGTTGATGTGTGTGTTTGGATGAACTTATTTTGTTTGTTGTGTAAAAGTATACTTTTACCTTGGGAAAGGTTATGCTTTCAAAAGCTGTACATTTCCTTTTAGGATGAAAATTAGCTCAATTAAACAGGCCTTCAATGAATATCTAAAAGTAGATTTTATGAAAATCACTAACAGATAAGAGTGACTAATGGAACTCTCTTGCTTCTCTGGATGTCTAATTACTTGTCCAGCCTTATGAAACATGGTGGAAGTCAAATTGAGTTTGTCACACTTGGAATATTTGTATACCCTGGATGTTATAGATTGCATCCGAGGGGATGGTTTGTTCTCCAAATAAGTTTGTCTGCAATGTGGTTTTCATTGTTTCTCATATAAGTTAAAAATTTGTTGCAGTGATTCTGTGGCCCCAGAAATTAAATTGCCAATAGTGGGCACAAGTGATGGGATATCATCATCTACACAGCCTTCTGGATTTCAATCTACCTGGTTGGGGGGCCCAGGTCATGTATCAATGGCTGACATTGTTAAGATGGGTAAGCCACATGGCAAGGCTTCTGCTGTTCCAAGCCCCCCTCTCCAGAGTGCTAACCATCAAAATGTTTTGGCAACTTCTTCTGCGGCAGCACATCATAATTTGCATTCCTTGCAAGATCATGCTTCCATGGTGTCAGACATCAGTACTGAGCCAGGAGTTTTCACAAGCCAGCAACTTCCTCCAAATGATGAATGGCCTGCAATTGAGCCACCTACTTCAAGTCTACCTTCTGTTGTAGAGGCGCCTTCAGACACTGAGCCATATGCAGATCCATCTCACTTACCCTTGGATAGAGTTAATCGTCATACAAAGTACCAGTTAGATGAGCTGCAGGTAGCAGAGGATGTGCCTATTGAGGTGCTTAATGCGAACCGTGTTGGATCTACTTCTGTGTCCAGTAGAAATGGGCAAGATGACAATTCTGGAGGCCCATCTGTCCTTGATAATAGCTTTTATAAGGAAATGAATTCCTACCAGCCTCACAAGCATGTTTTGGAGCATAATGAAGGTGACCACAATGATTTCCATATTGCTTTTGTGTACACTTCATCTTTCCTTACCATTTTTCATTGATATACTCACATACACACATATATTCCTTAAATAGGTTTTCCCTACATTATTGAAAGTGACCATTATATATGTAATTGAGTTTTTCCAGCACATCAGCTTATTATATTTTTTCTCCTTTATTATTATTTTTTTTTTCAGCTGAAGATGGTATTTCGTCAGTCGCTGCAAACTTGCAGCAACTAGATTTACACAAGCAAGATCGGGAAGCACCACTTGAAGAGGATAACCCTCCTGTAATAATTCCAAATCACCTCCAACTCCATACTCCAGATTGCTTGAACTTGAGCTTTGGGAGTTTTGGATCTGGCACTGGTGCTGCTTTTTCAGGATCTGGATCATTTGCAACTAGGCCTTTGACAAGCGACTTGGAGGAGACATCTTCAGCAGCAGATGTTTCATCAATTGGGCACTCTGACTCTCGGTATGCCCTGTTTATTGTTGTATTACTGTCTTGCTCAGTTGTCTATAATTGTCTTTACCAAAAAAAAATTATGTATATATATCATGCAGGAATCCTGAATATTATGGGGACGAGCATCTCAACAATACCTCGGATGGAAATTTAGTTCATAGAACTGGTGGGGGCACTGTGAATTATGATTCTCCTTCAGTTTCACAACCAGAGGCATTGAAACAGGAAGCCACTGAAGTTGCTCAGGGGAATCAATATGCATTCCCTTCATCTGCAGCTGATTTTACATATGAAAATACTCAACAATTCAATAATGCATTTACTCATCCACAGACTAGCTCACCAATGCAGAGTCTTGCCGCTCTCTCAAGTGTAATGGTAATATAATTAAACCCTCAGTTTTACCTTGGATTTGTGGAAAATTATGGTTTCATGTGTACTTTATGATTGGCATAAGTTAAATTTTGATATTGCAGAACATGAGTTGATATTAAAGAAACTATTGAAATGTCTATAATTTCTTTTTTGATAAGTAAAATTTCTATAATTTCTCAAAAAACTTTTATCTTTTGTTGGTTAATTTAAAAGATTCAATTTCAAGACAATTTTCATCCTTTCAAATATGTTGTCGAGGAAACTGTGCAATATGATAATGCAAAAAATTACAAAAATCTGGGGAAAGATTGAGAAAATCAAAGAAAATTTAAAATGTTTGAATTATGGAAACAGATTTAGGACACTCCAAAATTTTCAAACGTTAGGAAGATATGGATGTGAGGATGAGTTTGTAGGACAAATTGCTTAGCAATACATCTGTGATAATATTTGTGAAAATAAACCCAAGGCATGTGCGCCACAGCTTGAGCTGCTCTTTGATACATATATAGTAGCTCTTCAATGACTTGTGACTTAGCAGAAAAAATATAGTTGCTGTTCAATGACTTATTAGAAAAAAAATATAGTAGCTCTTCAGTCCTGGCACATGCCCATTTATGTGTCGTTGTGACAATTATAGAACATGTATATATATTGTCTGATAAATAACTGAGTATTTCCGATGGGATTACAGTTCATATTACAATTTTTGAGTACAAACTTTTCTTGACTGAAATGTGAGGAAAAACTAATGACTTTAGAACGTGTTGTTCAAGTTGCTGAGCTAAAAAGGTATACTGGGCACATTCTTCTACAGTGTTTGAAGGCAAATGAATAGTGACACATGTTACATGAGTGTCCTATATTATTTTGTATGTGTGTGAGTTCACATGCATCCTGTTAAGAGAATTCAATGACGAGAAGCAACAACTAATTTTTTCATAAGATTTAAATACAATAATTGGGCTGAAAAACCCCCTTTTCTTGGAGATTCTAGGTGTGCAACAGACATGTGGACATGACCACAACTTGGCTGGTTTATACATGTGAACATTTCCAAGATGGAATCAATTATGAAGTTTTGGCCTTATGGCCTTCTCATTGTTGACCTCATTTCGATGGTCTCTGGCATGGGGTCACTCAAAAAATACTGTGCTAATCATTCAACGTGAATTAATCTCATTTTGGAGTTTTCCTTTTATTGTGAACAATGATAAGCTTGGTAGCTTGACAGGGATTGGCTTTAGTTGTGACAGGGAGTCACTTGGTCTCTAAGGACTGTTGTAAATAGCTCTTGCAACTGTGCACCGTCAATCAGGTGCTAGAAAGTGCTTTCTTCTGGCAATGATTTATGCAACCCTACTGCATTAGGCAAATGCATAAACTGTGGCGTTATTTGAGTTGTGGTGAAGGCAATGATGATAGTCATTAACATCACTACTGAGAATTGTGAAATGCTAAATATTTGTTTTAATAAAAAATGCTAATTAATTTTTAGAAACAGAAAAGATAGGTGAGTATTTACCAAAATTAATTTAGTGGGGAGTAAAAGGGTTTGCATTGGTGATGAGAATCCAGCAATGGAAAAATGGAATTAGGCAATGTTGAGTAAGGGCAAGTCTTTGGAAATCTATCCAACGAACTTTAATAGATACATTCGGTTCTCTGTCAGGGAAGGTATGTGGGCTTGGTTTTGGCATGATTTATGGTGTGGATTCTTGCCTTAAAAGATGTTATTATGGAGGATTTATTTCAGATTGCAGTAGACAAGAATGCTTCCGTAGCATCTTGCTTGAGAGATGGGCGAAATTGGAATCCTCAGTTCAGCTGGTCAATCCAAGATTGGGAGTTGGAATCTCTGGAGATCGTCTTTGATAGCATTCCACCCACTATACATGGAGAAGATCAAATATTTTGGAGACCTTTAAAGCAGGAAATTTTGAGTTCACTCATACTAGGATGCATTTTGGGGTTCTAGAGGCATTATTTTTCATTTAAGGACTATTTGGAGTGTCACGGTGCTATGAAAGGTTGCCTCCTTCACATGGACGGCAGCATTGGGCAAACTTTTAACAGTATATAAACTTAAGAAAGAAATTTTTTTGATTGTTGATTGGTGTGGTGCACAAGAATAGTGAGGAATCAATTGAACATCTTTTTCTTCATTGTTCAGTGGTAAGAGATATGGTCATTTGTGCGCAAGAATAGTGATCCAAATGATAAGTTGTTGGAAAGGGAGCTTTCATTGGCATAGATGTTTGAAAATTTGATGTGCTGGGAGGGGGGCTTGAGAAACCATCATTCTGTCAATGTATAGGGGCCATTCCTCATTTATTTTATTTGGATTTGGAGGGAGATGAATCTTTGTACTTTTGATGGGAAGCTAAAGATGTATCTTTTACGATCCATGTTTGATTGGTTGGCACTTGGCTGCCTTAAGTGGCCATTATTTTTCTACGTTAGAGAATTTTCTAGATTTATGTAAATTTAGTTGAAGTTTTGTTGCATCCTTAGTACCACTACCTCTGTACATGGGGATCACTTCTGTTTAATTTTCACTAAAAAATTATTACTTATTAAAAATACAATGTTTGAAAATTTGGGGTTCTGTTCCTTAATGTGTGTTGTGGACAATTTGGTGTGAGAAGAATAGAAAAACATTTGATGCTGTTGCCATGATATCAAGCAATCCATGATAAGAAGTTTGTATGTTTGGTCAACTAATCTAGTCAACCTTTGCTCGTGCTTATTTAGAATTTTATACAAACTTGAGTGTGTGAGTGGTTGATTCATATATCATGTACTATTATTTTCCTTTCCGAATACAATGATTTTTTGCTTCCAAAGGGGGAAAAAAGGAATAGGAAAGAAAAAATAGCTATTTTTTATATGGCTATATCAGGAAAATATACCGAGGGGAATAGAAGGGACATGCAATGAAGCCTATCCTTTGTCATCATTTAACTCAAGCTTTAGCATTGTTGTGCATGTATGATCTTGATATTCTCATGCTCTTGCTGTGCTTTCTTTGGTTGTTTTGTCTTCCTTTGTTTGCATGTATATGATGCATTAATCTTATGCGAGCTTGAAATTGATGCCATTAAATGTTTAAGCTCACTAGTCACTATATATATTGTTTCAGCAGCAGGCATATACAAATTCGTTGCCCAGCAGTTTGTTGGCTTCATCCGTTCAGACTGCAAGGGAGGATTTTGCATATTCACCCTTTCCTGTGACACAATCAATGCCCACAAAATACAGCAATGTGGCTTCTTCTCTTAGCGGTCCCACCATGTCTATGCCAGAGGTGCTTCTCTACTCTAGCTTATTGTATAAGTTTTTAAAGTCACGCTGCTTTATGTTCAAAGAAACAGATTTTACAACTTGTATTGGATCTTCTTTGTTTCTTATTTTTGTTTCCCCCCATATTAGGATTCTCTCCATTTGTTTTTGAAATGGAGATGGACCATTTCACAAAAGAGTTAAATTTTATTAATCTAAAGGGGTACGCATTTTGGTTTATGATTTGTGCCCCCATGGTACATCCCCAATGTACTTGGGTTGGCTTTATTTTTAATAATATTTTATGTTATCTATCATTAAAAAAAAAAAGGGGTACATGTGCCATGTACCATGTCATTTAAAATATTGCCTAACCAAATAAAGAATGATGGACACCTTTTGATTCATGACAGATTAATAAATCTTCACCATGTAATGGACCCTCTCCATTTCAAAAACAAATGGAGAGGATCTTTATCCCTAAATATGTATCCTATTAAGATTACTGGAGGTAGAAAATGACATACAGATAAAATGGGTCTTTTTAACCTATATGACCTTACCATCCACCTTGTTACAAGGGGAGGAGGTGCTGTTGAGCTAGACTGCTAGAGCTCATTGGTGCATACGTACACACTGCTAAAACATCCTTGTTGATCAACAACTACACTTAGAAGTTAACTAGGCCAAATCTTTACATAATTATATGGAATTAGCTACACTTCACTTGGCCATCTAGAAAGAATCAGTTTTGTGTTATATGAAGGCTTTATTTTTCTGTCTGTGAGCATAGGTTGACTTCCTTTTTGATTTCATTTTGCCCAGATGTTGCATTAAACTAACCGAATGCCTTTTATTGGTGCACTGTTGGTCATTGCTACACATGGTTGAACAGTTATTAATTTCCTCAATTTCACTTCATTAGAAGTTTTATTTAGCTTCCCAAGGGAAAAATGTTTCTGAGTCTAAATCTTCTCTTCCTAGTAATCTCCCAATGATTCCAACCTTTTTGGACCATGTGCTTTTTTCAGCTTTGTAAAGAGGCCTGAAATTTAACTTTAGTTTGGTAGATAGTTATAATTCATGCACCACTATAGGAGCTTTTCCCCTCAATTTATTCTTATTCTCTAAATTGAGGGGGGTCTCAATCCTCCATATTATCAAGGAAGATTAATCCTGAAAATAAAATTGATCTTATTTAAGTATCTCTTTGCCTTCATATTTTGCTCTCCCCTCTTTTTAACTTTCTTAAAAAAAAACAAAGATCTACTTTTAGGTTTGCCTTGACTTAGTCTTGCTTTTCCTAAAACCTTTTGTTTATACAGTGAACTTGTTCAATGGGTGTAGACAATTGACATGTAAAGATTGAAAAATTTAAGTAACAATCTAAAATGAAAATCTAGAAAATGATGTTTTTTCAAGCTTTCAGGTCAAAGAAGTCACTTATTTTGCAACATTCATCTTCAGCATCTGCCATGAACTTCTCTGTTTCCCTAAGTTTTTTCTTTATTTATGTACGAGAAAAGATGGTAGATTATCATCCTGTTCTATGAACAGCATTGTTGTGAATATGACTTGTAACAAAGTCTGGTACATCCTCAAGCCATACTGCTACATTATTGAAGTACTGAGCAAGTCTGGCCAGTGCAGGGGTTCATTATTTT
Organism: Lithocarpus polystachyus; assembly: GCA_033629205.1. Classification (NCBI taxonomy): domain Eukaryota; kingdom Viridiplantae; phylum Streptophyta; class Magnoliopsida; order Fagales; family Fagaceae; genus Lithocarpus; species Lithocarpus polystachyus. The sequence continues at coordinate 67,700,420 of CM066166.1, forward strand.
CCTGCCTATGGTTGAAAGTCCTCTGCCTGAGTAGGATAAAAATATTGCACTCTATGGACAAGTCAAAGCTACAGTGCAATGTCCTTGCAATTTTGATTTAAAGTGCAGTTTTGGTGATGATGCAACTAGAGACAGCAGTTGGTTGCTTCCTTTAACTCTCAGGATAAGTGTCATTCTCTTGCTCTGATCAAGTTCTTATTGCCGGGATGAAGTTAATAATTCAGGCAATCAAGCTGTATTAGAACCTTTCTGCACTGACAATTATAAAGGAATAGCCTTGCCCTCCCTGCTCTCCATGTTGTAGCCTTGTGGGTGAAGGGGGGAATAGAACTGGCCATCAGCTGTCTTGTGTTAGGCCTGGTGCCCCTGCACTTCTGGCTTTGGATCTATGCTTCACATACATAATGTTTTGTTAGTAATTAAATACAAAAAATATCAAAATATTTTTACCTTGTGAGTTTGCATGTTTCAAGTAGCTAAAACTTGTCCAAGAAAGTAATTGCTTTTAAGAGGGAAAAAAATCATAGACAATTAACTGCATGTGTTAAGAAGACATAGTAGTTTAATAAATTCAGGAAGTGCTAGGGATGCAGTTCTTCTGACCATTATCTTGTTTGTGTGCAGGCTTTGAGAGCAGGTAGTATTTCTACACCTCAGCCTACTCAGACGCTGCCTGGTGCTGGCGTTGCTACAGGACCAGCTCTTCCTCAACACCTTGCTGTGCACCCTTATTCCCAACCTACTCTTCCTCTGGGACATTTTGCCAACATGATCAGCTATCCATTCTTGCCTCAGAGCTACACGTATATGCCCTCTGCTTACCAGCAGGGATTTGCTGGTAACAGCACATACCATCAGTCTCTGGCAGCAATGCTACCACAATACAAAAATAGTGTTTCTGTCAGCAGTTTGCCTCAATCTGCAGCTATTCCCTCTGGATATGCCTTTGGGAGTTCAACCAGCATTCCTGGGGGAAACTTTCCTCTGAATCCAACTGCTGCACCTACAGGCACAACGGTTGGCTATGATGATGTTTTAAGTTCTCAGTTCAAGGACAGTAATCATTTGATCTCACTTCAGCAGGTATTTTCACTACATTTCTTTGGAAAAATCATAAATATTACATATTTACCTTCTATTCCTTTTATTTTACATGCTGTTTCTCTAATGTGAAAATGGAATATTCCATGATCAGAACATGTCAATAAAAATTAACTAGAAAAAGGCTTCCATTTCATTATTCAAGTCAGTGAAAATGACTGGTTTCAAAGGCATGATAGACTCTGTAGAGATTTCAGTTGTTTCTTTCTTTATGTTGTGTTGGTTCTTCTGAAACTAAGTTAGCCCTTCTCCTTTTTCCATTGGTATTCAGAATGATAATTCAGCGATGTGGGTTCATGGGCCTGGTTCCCGAACAGTTTCTGCTCTTCCAAGCACATATTACAGCTTCCAGGGGCAGAATCAGCAGCCGAGTGGGTATCGGCAAGGTCAGCAGCCATCACAGCATTTCAGTTACCCGAATTACTATCATTCCCAGACTGGTGGTTTGTCAATGGAACATCAACAACAAAACCCGAGGGATGCAGCATCCCTTGGTGCTTCTCAAGGCCAACCACCGAAGCAGTCTCAACAGATATGGCAAAACAGCTACTAATCTGAGTCTCAAGTCAAGTCAAGTCACCTCCTGGTTTTTCAGGGTCTTGTAGTGAGTGTGAAAGTGGCCAATCATAGGCATTCTGCGGGTCTAATAATTTGATGATTCTTCTTCATTAATTGGTCTGAAGAGACCTTGACTGGCTACTGCCCTGTGCCACGAGGTTGTATTTTACCTTCTTTTTTTTTTCTTCTTCAATGTCTGGTTTTGTTTAACGTAGGAACACGTGTGCTAATTTGATTTAGTGAACTACCTCGTTTCATTTTAACTGTTTTTCTTCTTTTCATAGTAGTGGAAAGTTTCTGTTCGGTTCAATGGTCGTTTTGGTCTACTTGTTTAAGCTTATAAGCTGGCTTTTAATTTTTAAAATTTTTTTTTAAAGTTAGTTTATGTACGGCTTTTTGAAACTGTTTTTTTTTTAATAATTTTTTTTTCAAAGTATAACCGTATTTTTTATTACCTTATTTTAAAGCCAAATTAGCCAATAATTACCATCTCTTTCCTTCTTCTGCAATTACTCATATTCAGGTCTTTAGGTGGGTGCAATACATGAAGGGTATAGGAAAACAATTCAACTCAATTATTAATTTGTCAATAATCCTTGAATGGAAATTTATGAAGGTCAGGTTCAAATTAGTGAATTACATTAGGTGTGACTCTTATGCAGTATTGCACAATTCTATAATTTTAATTAATTGGGTATTTGAAGTATTTATTATGATAAATTACACATTTTTACAATATACAATCTCTCCCAAATTTTAAAATTGCTCAATCACTCTCCTAATATGAGAGTTACTACTATAGTTGTCCGCATTGAATTGTAAAGTTCTATATTGTAGGAGCATATTGGAAGTGCTTATGAAGGTATTATACAATACATAAACATGTGAGTTTAAAATAAAGTTTTTTTTTTTTTTTTTTTTTTTTTTTTGTGGGGGGTTAAAATTTGTATTTTTATTTGAGTCCAGCAAGTTATTAGACCTGTTTTTAATGCAAAATTATTGTGCTACTTGATTGAGCTCAACGAATAACATATCCATGAGGGTTTTTCATTTTTATATTTGCAAATTTCTTTTCTATACTATAAAGAAGGTATTAAATGAGACTAGAATTATTAAATTTCTTTGTTATAATTCTAAGAGGCTAGAATGTTAAGAAAAAACACAGAAAAAATTATTAAAATAAAAGAACAAGAAGACATAATAAATGTTGATGATGAAGAAGAAAATGTCATTGAAGAAATAATTTGAATATGTATATTGTTTGAAGAAATTGTCATGTATTATTGGTTTTTAGTTCAATTAATTTGAATGTGTATGTTGTTAATTTGATTTATTTAGTTAGCGTTTTTAAATATTATTACATAAGTGATGATTAAATTAGTCATTAGTTGAATATATTTTAAAATTTATAATAAATATAGTATTGTTGCAATAATCCCTACAAACCTTGGCTAGCTCCTCAATAAGCCTGATTTGCGTTTCTTCTACGCCAAGCGATAGGACGCTCGTTTCTCGGCCTTGGCTGCCTCCTTGGCCAACTGAGCTACCTCTTTAGCTTTCTGCAGCTGCGCCTTCAGATCCAACACAAATTGCCTTGAAGTGGCCAGCTCTAACTCAGTTTGGTAGAGCGATTTGCCCTGATCCTCAGCTTGAGTCTCGGCGTTCTTCAGTTCTACCTGAGCACTTTTCCTCTCTCTCTCCTCGACGGCGAGCCTGGAGAGCAGCTTTTTATTCTCTGCCTTTGCAGCCCCCAAGGCCTTCTTAGCTTCAAGGCGGAGATAAACCTCGTTTTTAGCATCACTCTTAGCCTTTTTTATCAACTCCTCGGCCACAAAGACCTCCTAGGTGATCTACGCAAGAATAACATAACGGCCCCATAAGAGTGAGAGAGCGAAAAAACTCATAAGCAATCATATAAATAAAAGATTTGCAATTGTGAACTTACCATGGCAAGGTCCCTTTTTAGAGATAGGAAGAGATCTTGCTACTTCAGCTTCCTCATGGCGTCCATATCCCTGGGCAGAAGGAGTGGCTGCTCCAAGGCCTCAGCTATATGTGCACCTTGACCTCTTCGGTAATCCCGGACCGAGGCGTCCCAAGAGATGGCAGCCCCATCCACCTCTAGCTGAGGGGACTAAGTATGCAAGGCCGGCTCAATGGTATAAGCCATTGATGCGGCCGCCTAAGGCCCTAAGTGAAAAAAAAGGCCCCTAAATTTTAATTAATAGTATTAATTAAGCCAAAATATTAACCAATAAATTAAATAATATTTTCTTATCAAATGAAAAACAAATAAAAAAGAGAAAGAAATGCTATGTTTACAACAGTTTCCACAACATTTTTACAAAAAATCTTAATAGCAGATTGTTAAAAGTTGTTATTGACAGCAAAAAAATAATTTTAGTAGTAGGTTCTACTAGAAAACAAGAAGCAACTTAACATGTAAGATTTGTCATGAAAAATATTTTGAATATAACACTTCTAAAAGAAAAAAGAACAGGAAGAAAGCAATTCACAAAAAAATTCATAACATTTTTCACAATAGTCAAGTTAGCAAACTTTTACTAGTTTTCAACTAGATTTACCACTGACATCATACTTTTACTCACTACTATCAATTTGCCACATCAACAAATGTAAAAAGTTTTGTCAAATTTTTTTGTGTTTATAAACTTAAAAAAAAAAATTCTACGAGGTTCATGTTGATTAATAGTAATTTTATATATGAAACAAGATAACTAATTTTTGCCTTAGGCCTCCAAATGTATCAAGCCGCCCCTGTAAATATGTTGCGGAAGGCACACCTTGGCCCTATTTTACTCCTCCCTACTATCCACAAAAGTGGACCTCTTGTCCCGAGGCTTCTTGGTCACCTTCTGCTGCTTAGTCCCCTTCTTTGGACTCACCTCCCCTTCTTTAACATCCTGAATTGGCCTTTTCTTCTTTAGATCTGGAATGACCTTCAGTCCGAGTCGGTGGGAGGTGGAAGAGGAGGAGGAAGAGTGGGAGGAACCTTGGACTTGGGGACTTCCTTTGAAGCTGTCCCCTTGTTCCTTACAGCCATGAGCTCTCTCAGTCCCTTGCCCCTTTGGTTCGACGCCATTTCTTCTTCCTCTTCTTCGGAAGTGCTGTTTGGGCAGGTAATCACAAGAATGGGGGTGTGAACACTCGAGTGCCTATCGGTCTCGTCCTCGGCGTCTGAGACTTGAACTGTTACTTGCCCTGGGTTCCCTTCTTCTTTGAAATGAAACTTATCTATCTCCTCTTCCAATGATAAACGCGAGGAGGCAATCTCTTCTTTTGCTGCTGCTGCTACTTCGAGCGAAACGTGTTGTAGTGGTATCGCAAGCGGTGGAACGTTCTGCCGGATTAGTAGAACGACCGAAGGAAGGTCGTCTAGGGCAAGGAAATTCGGTCTTGATACGTCAATCCGATTTATCGATGGATCACTGGCTTTAATGTCGTGGCCGATCTCTTGGAATATTTTTTAGATGGGCTCAAAGTCTAGAATCTGGTGGACGGCTCGTATTTGTCTGTCCTTGTTCACAAAAATTTCTGACCTGAGCAAATAATTGAGAGTTGCAACGTTGGTTAGGCTGAGCCGAGGATCTACTTGGTTCTTATCTGCGAATATAGCCGAGATACAAAACACAGTTAGAAAGTTAAAATTCATCATCAGAAGAAAACAAAATGAAAGGAAAATGATGACATGGTTAGGGTTAAAGAATCTAAAACTCTTGCTAAGGAACCTAACTCTAAGGTATCCCACTTGACTCTGCCTCTCGGACAGGGTAGTGAACGTCGTCATGCCACGCTCTTGAAGCTATCAGGTAGTTGTTTTTCATGCCCTTATTAGATTTGGGAAGGCATGAGATGAGTCTAACGATAGGAGATCTGGACTTAAGGTAATACCCCCCGTCGGCTTATGAGTGACACTCGTACTTGTGGACCACATCATGCTAAGTAAACCCCAGACCCAAATGCTTGTTTAGAGCATCGATGCAGCCTAGAATCCTAAAGACATTGGGTGCGCACTGACGGGGGCACAGCATATGGTTAAAAAGGTAATCTTAGGTTATTCTACCCATTGGGAGCGTCATTCCTCCTTCGATAAAAACTATCACAGGAATGACAACCTCCCCTTCCTCTTTGTCAAAATCTATTTGGTCTGGTTCATAGCATTGCAGGGCTACTACCTGCAGAATGTGGTATTTATCCTTAAAAACCTCTATTTTGGTAGGAGGTTTAGTAAAGGAGTAAAAACTGGAAGGCCGAGGAGATTGGCCGAAGAGAAAAAGAAAAGTCTAAGGAAGTAGAAACTTACAATAACTAATATATATGTGTAGCCCTGAGGTCTTTAGGGGTATTTTCAAGGATTTCTTAAGGAAGAGGTGTTGGAGGTTTAGTAACGTAAAGAGTTCTTTGAGTTTGAGTGCTTGAAATCTTTGGAGAGTTTGAAGACTTGTGAAATAAGGGGAAAGTGATTTCCTTCGGTGCTTTTATATAGATGGCAACATTGATTGGGAGTTATTACGCCCAAAACTCCAAGAAAATGTCAGTCGTTGGATCTGCATTTCATCGCTGGATTCTGGAAACAACACGCCACCTAGAGCAATTAATGACGCCTCGCGAGCTTCGAGGCATTTGTGGCAATTATGGGATGCGTGAAATGGTACTCCCACATGTATAAATCAAAGAATCAAGTGGGATCAACGCGTGAAAGATCAAAACCCCAGTTTTCTCCTTGGATGTAAGGGAAAAAACCGGAGTTTTGAGGGGCTATTGTGGGGTCAAGGGCCCAAACCGTATATTGGGCCTTGGGCCTCCGCTGAGAGCATAGTAATTCGAGGACAAACGAATGATGATTGAACGAGTCGAGCCCAAAGTTTGAATGGGCAAGATACGAATGGAAGGGTGGTTCGAGGAGGAATGACTCCTCGGACGGGCAAGCACGGCTCAAGTATGTGTCCTAAGGTTCGAGGCAACCTTCCAGGAGGCTCCAGGGATTGGGACGCATGCCTCAAGTGTACTAGGGAGTAGAAGCTAAGAAGTATCTAAGGGAAAATTGCTGCTACCGCATTGAATGTCCTACAGCTAACTCACTGGCCACATTTATGTGGAAAAGACCCCTGAACAGTGCTGCCTTGGCTGCCACCACTCATAGAAGGCAAAAGAGGGTGTCTGATGGGATAAGCACTCAAGTAGATCCTAAGATGACCAACAAATGGATGGTTGAGATCAGCGGAAAGGAGATATGTAAGGAAGGAGACCCCTAGGAAAAATGGGGGAGAAAAAAAGAAGAAAGGGAGAAAGCGGGATACCAAAAGAGAGGAGGAACTTGTAATGAGATTATAAAAGCAATTCATGAAGAACTAGTCTCCTCGGACGTTGCCGAGGACGTATTCCTTAAGTATAGATTTGTTGTCTTTGTTTATTCTGTTGAATACCATCCATTCGTTGTGCTTACTCACTAAAGTCCAGGATTCTAACCCATTTTCTACAAATTGATTGCTTTGGGCTCTTTGGGCCTTAATCCAACTCTTATTTAGGCTAGGAAGCCGATGTTGGTCCTTACAAGTACATATATAAATTTGTTTCAGGACTTGAGTGGTCCATGTATTATTGATCTACATGTCAGATCCAAAAGATGTTCGGTTCAAAATCACATTTATATGTTCACTTTACTCCACCTTACCTTGCCGATCAAAATGCTTATTTTCACTAATCAGGGACCAAACTCCATTCCTTTGACCTGCTTTTTAACACATAAATCATTTCATTTTTGAGCCTTTTTCTTTTGTTTATTCGCATAGTATTGGTGATGAAATTCTTATTCAGTATCGATCTTATCTTTTGATTTGCACTCAAAGTTAGTTTCGTGGGTTTGAAAGTAATATTTAAGCCATTTAGAGAATAGCCACAATTATAAAATTTTAGTTTTTTATTGACCCATTTTCATTTATACTGAAGTTATATTAAAATTTTCTATTGTGAATGAAGATATCGATGAAATCATTCACTAATTTAAGGTGCAATTCTCAAGCATGAATATTTTCGTTATTGGTTCTACAACTAGTATTAAGTAGAAAAAGTGTAATTCATAATAATTATTTGCTTAATTTTCTTTACCTAACATGTTATGTTTTATTTTTAAAGTTTTAAATAATTATTTATCTTTTGCAAGCAATCCAACTTTATTTATATTTTACATGCACACGTATAGTTGATGAGATCGATAACAGTAGGTGCTCCACATCCAGTTTTTTTTTTTTTTTTTTTTTTTTTTTTTTTTTTTTTTTCTGGTTCTTTTTTGGTGACAATAAGATTAGTGAACAACTTTGAACTATTTGATCTCAACTATTTATGTATTATTTAACTTGGATTGCCAAGAGTTTTGTAGTTTAACTAGCACTTCTTGGTGTTTTAACGGAGACGTCCTGGATTTAAATCCTGCTACTTATCATTGTATTATTAAAGTATCATATTACTTGCATTTGAGGCCTATTAGTGCGTGTTTAATTTAACATGTATAGAGTCATAATATTCTTTTCCATTATATTTTACAACGTTCTTCAATTTAGTTTAGGAGACGATGCTTGGTATAGATTTATTTAATTTTCATTCAAAGAACAACTATTCCTATAGGAGAAGGTCGGGCCGGGTAGCATAACCCGGCTCATTAGTTTTTATTCTAAATTCAAAAAAGAAAGCCCATTTCATCACGACCCTTGCACCTACTTAAATATCCATCCAGCCCACGGTGCCAACGACTCTTTTTTTTTTTTTTTCTTCTTATTTTTGTTCTCTTTCTTTTTTCCTCATGCTGCTGCTTCTTTTCGGAGACTGAATTTAGAGGGCTGTCACCACTGCCATGATAGTTGGACTGAAGGAACCGCTACCGGTAAGGTTTTTTCTTTTCAAGAGCATTGATTTAGGTTTTTTTTTTTTTTTTTTTTTTTTGGGTATTGTGGGTGGATTGGGGGATTTGATATTTAGGAATTTTTTTTTTGGTTTGAATGATGTTATGTTAGATTAATCCGTATGAGCTACTTTTTTGCTATTTGGGTCACTATCTCATTTAAGGTATCGTATCAATTCCTGTTTTCAAGTTCTGTTTTTTATTGGAATTGCTTTGTAGCTTTTGCATGTTATCTTTTCCTTTTATTTATTTTCTGGGGGCTGTTCACTTTTTTGATGCTTTTAATTCACTGGGGATGCCTGTGAGGGCTTCATGTTTTTTGTATACTGAGGGAATTTTTGTCATTTTTAGATGTATTTTTAAATTTTCCTTTGCGTTTCTGGCCTCCTAGGAACTCTATAAGAATATTTGAAAATTATTATCATTTTTATTTTTATTTTTTTGCTAAAGTACACGTAATTTAGCGAGGGCCCTAAACTACATGTAGTTTAGCCACCAGGTGTGTTCTCGCCTCTTCATTTTTTTCTCCAACGGTTCCCTAACAGTTTATTTTTTTTTCTTTTCATTCTCTTCATCTCCCTCATCTCTTCATATTCTCTCTAACTCCCTCTATAAAAACCTTCTGCCTTTCTTTCATTCCCTCACCAACTGATTCTCATCCCCTCTTCAATCTTAACTTCTCTCTCAAACTCTCTCATCTCCTTCAATGGCACCCAAGTCCAAGAAGAGTTTCTACATCCTCACCACCAATGCATTTCATCTAATCCATTGGAATGGAGCAGTAAGGCTGACTAAGGCTCCTTTCTTGACCCACAGATCACAACACCATCTTTCTGAGGGTGCAAGGGCTAGATCAGTGAGTTTTTTTTTTTTTTTTTTTTTTCCACTTTTTCCATTTTCAAGTTTTTCCTTTGATCTTACATTTTGATATGTTTTTAGGCTCGTAAATGCTTGGGTTTTGCCATGGGATGGGGATAGATGAAAACATGCTTTAGGAGGAGTAGAAATATGTTTAGGATGGGTTTTATAATAACATTTTGCTCATAATGTCTTTGCATGTGTCGAGGGCAAAAAAGTTTCCCTCTGACAAATGAGATTTGTGATGGGTCGGGAGCCTAACCGAAACTCGACGATGGGCTTAATGCGCAGCCCAAAGGCTATCGGTGAAGATCCAAAGAATTCACTGTGCTTTTATGCTTGGGCCTAGATTGGGACTGACAAGAATGGCTCGTAAACAATCCCTACAGCGAACACATTAGCATGCTTAAAAAAAACATATGGCAAGTCATAACCTAGCAGTAAAATGTTTCTGCAGAAAAAGACTCAGCGGTAAAATATTTCTGCAGAAAACGGCCCAGCGGTAAAATGTTTCTGCAGAAAAAGACTCAGCAGTAAAATATTTCTGCAGAAAACAGCCCAGCGGTAAAATGTTTCTGCAGAAAAACGGCCCAGGGGTAAAATGTTTCTGCAGAGAAATGACCCAGCGGTAGAATGTTTTTGCAGGAAAATGACCCAGCGGTAAAATGTTTCTGCAGAGAAATGACCCAGCGGTAGAATGTTTCTGCAGGAAAACGACCCAGCGGTAAAATGTTTCTGTAGAGAAACGGCCCAGCGGTAAAATGTTTCTGCAGAGAAACGACCCAGCGGTAAAGTATTTCTGCAGAAAAAAGGCCTAGCGGTAAAATGTTCCTGCAGAAAACAACCTAGCAGTAAAGTATTTCTGCAGGAAATAGCCCAGCAATAGTGTGTTTCTGCAAAAATCAACCCAGCAGCAATGTGTTTCTGCAGAAAGTCAGCCCAGCAGTAAAACAAGACAGAATAGGATACAATTATTTCATGAATCAAAGAAAGTCTCTATGCTTCAAACTCATCATCCGTCAATTCCGGAGAAGAGTCCTCTAATACAATAGCATTAATATGAGGAAAAAACACTATAGTTATGGTTACATCATACCCATCAATGGTAAATAAATGAGTGAGTATGATGGGATCCATTATGACAAATAATGAGGAAAACTTAGTGTGGGATGAAGGGAGAGAGAGAGATTTCAGCTAGCGAAGCAAGATCATTATGGTGCCAAGGTATGCTCATGAATATAGTATAAGTGGTGGATAGTGAAAGACATTTCAAGTAGTATGTATAGTGTGTAATAGTGTTTAGTGGAGTTGCTGGGATCTTTTGCTGGGGCAAAGGAATTTTTAGAAAGAAAGGTATATGGAGTGTATTGGGCTAAGAGCTGGGGGAACTTAATCTTTTGGCTTAAAACTTAGTTCTTAGTGACTTCTTCAGCACGTAGGAAAGGCTTAAACAGAAAAGTAGATAGGGAGTTTTCTTAGTAAGTTGCTTGAGGTCTCCTTACTCTGTTCTTTGAAGCTTTAATGGAGAGTTATTTTTATAGCTAGGTTCTCAGGGGTTGATTAGCAAATAATCTTTGCTAAATCTTCCTCAATATTCAGAAAATCCATTAGAGAATCGTTTCCAAGATTTTTGCTAATGGTGGTAAGAAGGTTGTTGTTGTTTCAGGTAAGATCAGTTGGGTTTCTGCCTTATCATTGAATGTTGATTAGCATTGGCTGATGGGATTAGCATATAGATTAGGCTAATGATCTTGGTTATGCTGCTGCTAGAATCAGAGTTCCTCAGGGCAGGTTGCATCACCCCAAGCCAGGTGTCAACCATGGAGCCCTTGCGAGAAACCTCTGCTGGGATCTCCTTGGTGCCCTCCAAGCCACATTTCCCTAAGCTTCCCCATTTGAGGTTCATGTGCTTGGTCCATGAACCAGAAAATATGCATTTTTGGTATGAAAAAGAACTGATTTCAGCTTCTTTGGTGAGCTTTACGGGTCTGGTTTCATGGTTGTTTGATGGCCCTTGTCCAGCTGCTTTGGAGGGGAAAGAAAGGACTGCTGGGAAAGCTGGTTGAAGCTTCCCAGCTGTCTGTCACATCAACTCAGCTTTTTGTTATGTCATGTGTGATGGAATTTCAGCTTGTAGAGGAAGTTTTCTCCCTTGGTGGACATGTGTCTGTCTTTTTAATCTGATTGGACAAGTCAGGGGCTGGAGATGGTGGGTTCCAGCTGTCAAGGTTATGCTGAGTCTTGGCTGAATTTGTTTACGTTGGCTTCAACTGCTGGGCTGTGCACACGTGATAGGCTTGCTTGGCTGGTGCATATATTTAAGCTCCTTTGGGTTTGGTTGATCCTACAAAATGAAGACTTTTGCCATGGGTAATATACATGGGCTCTTTATAATTTTTGTGAGAGAAGTATTTCCGAGTAATTACATTTCTTATGAGTAATAATATTTGATTTTGTAAGTATGTGCAAAAATAGCATTTGGGTTTTGCCAAAATATCTTTTGGGCTTAGTAAAATAATGCCAAATTAATACTTGGGCTTTGTGAGACTAATGCCACAATAGTTTTTGGGCTAAATAAGATAGATGTCAAATTAGTATTTGGGCTTAGAAAAATAATGCCAAATTAATATTTGGGCTTTGTAAGGCTAGTGCCAAAATTATTATTTGGGATTAAGTAAATAGTTGCCAAATTATTATTTGGGCTTTAGAAAATAGTGCCAAATTATTATTTGGGCTTTAGTAAATAATGTCAAATTATTATTTAGGCTTAAGTAAATAGTTGCCAAACTATTATTTGGACTTTAGAGAATAGTGCCAAATTATTATTTGGGCTTAAGTAAATAGTTGCCAAATTATTATTTGGGCTTAAGTAAATAGTTGCCAAATTATTATTTGGGCTTTATAAAATAGTGCCAAATTATTATTTGGGTTTTATAAAATAGTTTGAGATTTTGTAGAAATATTGCCGTGTAGCAACGGGCTTTGGATAGGTGCCGTGTAGCAACGGGCTTTTAAGATGCCGTGTAGCAACGGGCTTTAGATAGGTGCCGTGTAGCAACGGGCTTTAAATAGGTGCCGTGTAGCAATGGGCTTTAGATATGTGCCGTGTAGCAATGGGGTTTTAAGATGCCGTGTAGCAACGGACTTTTAAGGTTTTTGTTGGATTTTTGGGTTTTCCCACAAGGTAGATAATTTTGGGCTTCTTATGAAGATAGTGTAATTTTGTGGCCCAATATTGGGAGTAATATGATGGGTATTTTGTGGATAATATGTGTAAGAGTGCCCAAATTAATTTACGGGGCTTATATAGGGATTTTTGTGAAAGCCCAATTACATGGAGAATATTTGGGTAATATATATATATATATATATGGGAAATATTTATGTGGGCTAAAAATAATTCATGGGCTTGTGTGGGAATTTTTGTACGTGGGCTAAAAAAGTTAGGGCCCGAAAATTTGTACCTCAACATTTAGCCCCCCGAGTCACATGTGAGCAGTTGCTGTTTGGTCACACGTGCGAGTTTTAAATTCTTGGTGGCAGTTATGAACAGTGGGCTTCTGCAACTTCCCACATTCAACACTTTCCCAGGTTCAGTTTTTGGTGGGTCTTCAATTATCCTCAGGTTCTTTGCATTAAATGTTGGTTTCTTCCCCATGTCTTGTCATTTACGCTTCTCACGCTTTCCATTGAAAGGTTGGCCTTGGCTATTTTCCCCTCCCTTTTATTATTTTTGCTTGGCCCGAGAAACAGAGAGAAAGGCAAAAAAAAAAAAAAAAAAAAAGAGCATACTTTCTTCTTCCTTTTTCTATTTTCGACTAAGAGCGAGAGAACACCGGTGATTTCGATCAAGGTAGAGTGAGTGGCTGAGATATTTGGCGCAACAGAGAGAAAAACAAGACTTCTCCTTTTTCTTTTTCCTTGCCGTGGCCCAAGAGTGAGAGAAATAGGGAGTGGCGGCCAGGGTTTGGGTTTCTCCTACTTTCCTTGCTAATTTCGGTCAAGTGAGAACAAAACCCAGACTTTCTCCCTTTTCCTGGTGTGGCTGTGGGTGTTCTTGCTTCTCTTCTTACTCTTAGGAAAACCATATTTCTGCTGCTGTTGCTGTGAGTCATGGCTGGGGAAGAGGAACCGCTGGGTTCTGGTGATGTCAGTGCTGTTGGGGTGACTGTGCCAGGGAATGAGGCCACAGCTGGGGGCACGGTTGAAGCAATAGCTGGGAGTGGTGATGCGGAGGTCAAGCTAGGGGAATCCTTGCTACCACTGCAGGACCCTTGGTATTCTTCATTCTCTTTGTTCCCAGTGGTTGGGGCTCCTGAAGTTAGCCCACCCGGGGTGCCGAAGAAATGGATTTTGAAAGGTGAAGCCCCTAGCCCTGAGGCAGCGTGGGTCCCAGCGGCTTCTGGCATACTTGACATGCGTTTTCAGGGAAAGGAGCTTCTGCCAGCCCCTATCCAGTTTTTGTGTCCTTGTGGTACTACTTTCGGATAGTCAGATTGGGTGGAACAAGAAGTTGCCGATGAGAGCTTTTGTCAAATTTTGAAGAGTGCTAAGATTTTCGAAGTCGTGGTCCTATCTTGTGGCTGGAATATGTACAGGGACATGAGAGCACTCCGTTTCCTGGTGCGCCGTTGGGACACTGATACCCACACTTTCTTTTTCCCTTGGGGTGAAACTACAATCACCCTTGAGGATGTGGAGAGAATCTGTTTGCTGCCCAGTATGGGGGAAGTGAACCCACTGGAGCTAGGATTGTCTCCTGCAGAATCTGTGATTGCTGAGAAGCTATTGAAAACCTTTGGACGTGCCTCTGCATCTTGGGGAGGTAACAGAGCCCGATTTTCTTTCTAGATTTCTGAGTTTAGGGAGTCCGAGGATGTTGATGTGAGAAGAACCGCGTTCTTAGCCTTGTGGATGAGAAAGTGCATATTTAATTCTTCCCCAGTTCAGTTCATGAAACCTTTTACTTTCCCTTTAGCCGTAGTATTGTGCAGGGGTATGTCATTACCCTTAGGTGCTCTGTGTCTGGGAACCCTTTATTCTAAACTTGACAGATTGCGTAGTGATGAGCTTGAGGGGTCACCGTACCATATCATTGAGTCTAGCATTAATGTAGTAGTGTTACAGACTTTTATATGGGAGCATTCGAAGGACTATATTGATGCGGGTAAGGATGTGAGTGAAGTAAAAGCAACCAACTGGGTGGTCGGAGCCGCTGGCCCCAATGGTGAGCTCCGATTTCTTGGTTTTGAAGACGGCCTCCCCTTGTTGATGAAATGGATTGGATTAAAAGTGTGGAATCTCCTTTCCATTACTTTTTTGGATGATGGTACTCATTTTGCATGGAAGCCTTACTCTTATATTGTGGCTGGGTTTCATTGCTTAAACCCTTTTCCAAATGCCAGACTTAGGTCTCAAGAGTTTGGGTTGAACGATCATGAGAAGATTTTCAATTTCTTGCTCATTACATCCCCTTCGTTTATTCTGTACCCAAGTGGTGTCGGGTTTGGTTTGGCACAATATAACCCTCATAGAGTTTTGAGACAATTCAGATTTAACCAGGACGTTCCAGACATTAATAGCACATTCTGCCCTTTAAGAGATGCCTTGCAACCATTGGTTTATGATACAGCAGCAGTATATTGGGCTAGCAGAGTAGAGAGGGTTCTAGTTCCGAGTAGGCACCGTGAGGGGTATGCTACCACAAATATGAAATTATATTGGAGGAGAGTGATGAGTACTTTTGTAGACTATGTGAGTAGTCGGGAAGTCGAAGAAGTGGTCATAAATCCTCCTTTGAAAGAACTTCCCTCTAATATTCGGCTCATTCCAAACACAAGGGCAGCTTCTGCATGGGCCACTAGACAGAATCTAGGATTTGCCGAATGGCGGGCTGATCTCAACGACTGGGTAGTTCATGGGGGTGATGTTCCCATGGAATGGAGTGAGAAGAATGTCATAGCAAAAGCCCCCGAGTCTGATCCAGCCACTGTCACTCCCAAGAGACCCCGTGGCAAATCATCCTCTTCTGAAGGTAAGCCCCAAAAGGTAAGGCGAAAAAGAGCAAGTACTGAGAAAACTAAGGTTGGCAGCTCCAAGCCCCCAACTATTGTCCTATCTGGTTCTGGTGGAACTCTAGCCATTGAGTTCAGTGCCCCAGCTGTTGCATCTACTAGTTCCTCTTCTCCTTTAAAGCAATACAGGAGGAAGACCAGTGCTGGCAGAGTGCGGATACTTGAGACTTCAGAAGAGGTATTCTCTTAGTGCCCTTACCTTCTTATAGCCTTTCCCCTCTCCCTCTTTTTTTTTAGGATGCTAACTATGTGTTTCCATGGCTGTAACAGTCTAGTGAGTGTGAAGATATGCTATCAGAGGGGCATGACCTTGAGGGCACAGTTGGTGACTTTGGTAAACTACTGTTCCTCGCTTCGGTTTCTTCTCGCATTTCCTCTGCTGACGTCGTTTGTTCTTTAGGTCCGGCTGATGAAGACATAGAGATGGTTGGCGAAAGTCCTACTATTGCTGTTTCTGCTGGAGAAGCTGTTGGTGGTGTGTCCAGCCAAGAGCATGTTGTTTCTCCAACTATTCATGATGTCGATCCTAGCAAAAATCCTTCAGGTATGATACCTTTGAGTTGCTCATGCAAATAATAAAGCTAGCTCCTTATTTGATAATACATGACTGCGTGAATGTTTTTCTGCTATAACCATGCCTCTTTTCTTTTGCAGAGCTGCGGGTTGAGTCTTTTGGTGGTGCCACCAAAGAAATGGGCATTGAAGAATTTCTAGAGAAATTTGCCGAAGATGAAGAGAATGAAAAAGTGGCAACTGACTTTTACCCCCTTTCGAATGATACTGTCATGTTCCAGCGTTCAGAAATTCCAGTAGAAGGTCAGCCACTGCTGGCAGCAATTATAAAGAAACACCCACACTTCTTGGCCGGGTGTAGGCTAGGTGCTTCACTAAGGAAATCAGGTCTCGAATTGCTTGTTGCAGTGTTGCTGGATATGTAGCGTACGAAGCTTGAAAGTTCAAACTTGAGGAAAGTACTTGAGTGGAAAAATGCTCTTAAGGACTTGTTGTTCATGAAATTTGGAGTCCAATTCATTCTTGACAAGATTCGGGCTGCAGCCGAGGCTTGTATCATTAGGGATAGCGAGTTCTCAGTAAAGATGGCTGATCTGGAGAAGGAAATTGCGGCAAAGAGAGCTGAGCTTTCATTTTTGTTAAGTCAGAGAGATGAGATGGTGCGGTCCTTGTCAGCTGAAGGTGCTTCTTCCTCGGCGGGAACCTTTGGCGATGGCTTATTTGACTAGCTTCTTCATTGTTATTTAGTTGTTTGGTGTTCTAGACAGTTTGTTTTTAAATTATGATGTAATGAAACGAATTGTGTGATTTGGATTTATATAAGTATGTAGGCTGTGTTTTGTGCAGAGGTGTGCCAGCCGTATGAACCTCATGTAGTAGTTTGTTATTTCCCCAGCTGTACAAGCTGTGTTTTGTTTATGCACAAGTACATGAATTCAATTTATGAAAATTTCTTCGTTTTTCAAATAACGGTATGTTCAGGCTAAAATATAGTCATGGAAATCATATACTTAATTTTGAAAATACTTATTGTGTTCATGACTATTTTGGTTCAAGATGCCCAGTTGTAACTTTATTCATAGTTCAAAGTATGCATATTTATGAATGTAAAGTAGTATTCAAGTACTTGTAAATATAAGAAGATCATATTTGAAGCAAAAGGCAGCGCTTAACTTTTATTCCCATGATAGCGGTTCAAAACTATACAAAAGAGAGTAACTCGGTACATACTTGGAAGTTGAGTTAAGCATAGTACAACTTAAGCCATTTGCCATTGATAGGTTTCGCGAGGCTTTCACCCTCCGCTGTAGCTAGACGATAATACCCACTGTCATTGGCTTCCCTTATGAGATAAGGCCCCTCCTAACCTGGAGCAAATTTAGAGGGTGGTGAAAGATTCCTCTTGATATGATCTGCTGCCTTCAAAACCATTTGTCCCTTGACAAAAACCATGGATTTCGTGGCCTTGTTGTAAGCATTGGCCATCTGCTGCTGATACCGCTGGGTGCAGTTATAGGCAAGATTTCGCGTCTCTTCCAAGGTTTCAAGGTCTGTAGCTCTGATTTCTGCACAAGTGACAACATCTATGTCTGTTTCTTGCCCATGAGCAACCCTTGGAGTGGGAACCAATAGCTCGACTGGAGATATGGCCTCGGTACCATACACAAGAGAGAATGGTGACAATCCGGTGGCCGTTTTGCTCGAACTTTGGTATGCCCATAGAGTTTCTGGTAGGTGCTCTGTCCAGCCACCCTCATATTCGTGTACCATCTTGCTGAGAATTCTTAATAGCACCCGGTTGGTGGCTTCCGCTTGGCCATTACCTTGTGGATAATAAGGAGTAGACTTGCGATGTTTAATGCGACGATGGTCAAGCAATTTTTGAACATCTTTATTGAAAAAAGGAGTGCCATTGTCAGTAACAATCTTGTGAGGAATGCCAAATTTGCAGATTATATGCTCCCAGATAAAGTTTGCAACAGCTGGGCCTGTAGCCTTCTTTAGGGAAATGGCTTCAACCCACTTCGTGAAGTATTCGGTAGCCACTAGTATCCAAATATGACCTTTGGATGGTGGATTGATTGGGCCTATTAGGTCAAGCCCCCAAGTATGGAATGGCCAAGGAGTCATCATATTTTAGAGGTTGGTGGGGTGAGTGTGTATGAGATTCCCATGAACTTGGCAAGTATGGCATGTCTTCATGTATTCAGTTGCATCTTGCTTCATGGTGGGCCAGAAATACCCAAGATTGAGCAGCCGTTGAAGAAGTCGTCTTTTGCCTTGATGGTCACCACACTCTCCCGCATGTACCTCTTGCATAACCGATTGTGCTTCGGGGGCCCCTAGGCATCTCAAAGGCTCCCCATTAAATCCCTTCTTGAAAAGAATTCCTCCTTCCACGAAATAACGGGCAGCCAATTTCTTCAAACGGTAGGCCTCTTCGTGATCGTCGGGTAGGATGCCTTCTATGAGATACTCAAGGAAGGGTACACGCCAATTGTTGGCAGTAAGGACCGCACATGATTCTATCCGATCAAAAGTATTTTGGCAATTAATGCATTGTTCTTGGACAGTAGTAGCTTGTTTACCCATTTTTGGCCAGTAATAGCCCAGCCGCTGGAGGCGTCTGTAGAGACTGACAGAACCGCTGGGGCCACAAGATTTTTCATGAACTTCTTTTAATCGCTTGGTGGACTCACTAGGGCTCAAGCATCTAGCTAGAACTCCTCCAGGAAGTTTTCTGTACAGCTCCCCTGCCATTAGAGTATAATCTTTGAGTGCCTTCAAGTGATCCTTCTCATCCGGTGATAATAGCGCTTCTTTAATCGGAGACCGCCAATCTGTCTGACCCAGCGGTTGATCACAGAATTCTTCTTTCAAGGTCTGCACAACTGGAATAGCCCTTTTTATGATGGAAACATCAGTAGTCGCACCCTTAAATTTGATTTTTGATCCCAATGTGGCTAGAGCATCAGTAAAACGATTGTCGGACCTTAGGGAGTGTTCAATATTGAATTCTTCAAAAGAGTCTTCCAACCTTTGAGCCATAGCTCTATATGGAGCTAATGATGGTTCCTTGAGTGCAAAATCTCCTTTAGCTTGACAAACAACCAGATTTAAATCTCCAATTACTCGAAGATGTTTGATACCCATTTCACGAGCCACCGCTAGGCCCGTAAGATATGCTTCATATTCAGCCATATTGTTAGTACATGGAAAATCAAGCTTGAATGACATACCCATTGTTTCTCCGGTATTTTTGGATAGGACTATTCCAGCCCCTTCTTCAAAAGTGGTAGAAGATCTGTCAAAATGTAAAGTCCAAACAGCAGCTGTTTCCATCAGTGCAACAGCTGGCAGCTTTCCGGGTACATCATCAGTAATGTCCCAGCCATCTTTACCAGGGAAATTTGACAATAGATCAGCAATGGCTTGACCCCTTACAGCTGTTGGGGTCACTGCTACGATCTCATACTCAGATAATTGCAAGAGCCATTGTGCTAGCCTTCCGGAAAGAACCGGTCGCCTCAAAAGTGAGTGTATTGGATGAGATTTTGACAAGAGTTGTACCGTGTGAGCTAACAGATAATGACGTAGCCGTTGGGCAGCATATATCAGAGCAAGACAAGCCCTTTCAGCCCTTAGATAGCAAGTTTCAATATCCTTTAATTTTTTGCTAACATAATAGACTGGTCGCTCAACCCCTTCTTGATCATCTTGGGCTATGAGTGCCCCTATTGCCTCACTATTAGTAGCCAAATAAAGCTTGAGTGGCTTCCCTGGTATGGGTGCACATACGGTTGGCAATCTGGTCATGAGTTGCTGCAGCTGGAGGAATGCCTGCTGGCACTTGGAATCCCAGCGGAAGGGTTTTCCCTTTTTCAGCAATGGTGTAAAGACAGCTGTGAGGGCAGCGAGAGCCGGAATGAAATGCCGGATGTATGAGAGCTTACCAAGGAAACTTTTAAGCTGTGTGAGTGTTGCGGGTGGCTTCATTGTAGTAATGGCTTGCACCTTGCTAGGATCAATATCTATGCCTCTTTGATGAACAAGAAATCCCAGAAATTTCCCAGCTGTAACTCCAAAAGCACACTTAAGTGGATTCATACGAAGCTTGTAGAGCTGACACCTTTCAAAGACTTTTCGTAAGACGGCAAGATGATCCCCCTTTGTTTTTGACTTTACAACAATGTCGTCTACATAGTCCTCAATCTCCTTGTGCATCATGTCATGAAAGATTGCGGTCATGGCCCTTTGATATGTGGCTCCGGCATTTTTAAGACCAAAGGGCATGACGGTGTAGTAAAAGTTGCCAATAGGAGTTCGGAAGGCTGTTTTGGTTGCATCTTTAGGTGACATTCTGATCTGATTATAACCACTGAAGCCATCCATGAATGAGAACATAGCATGCCCAGCAGCTGAATCAATGAGCATATCTATATTCGGAAGTGGAAAATTCATCTTTGGGGCATGCTTTATTAAGATTTCGGAAGTCAACGCAGCATCGTATTTGCCCATTCTTTTTCTTCACTGGTACAATGTTTGAAAGCCATTTTGGGTGCATGATAGGCTTGATGAACCCAGCTGTGAGGAGTTTCTGTACTTCTTGAATAATTTGAGCTTCTACATCAGGATGGAAAGTCCGCATGGGCTGTACTACTGGCTTTGCCCCTGGTTCCACGTTAAGAGCATGTGCTACTAGGTTAGGATCCAAACCAGGCATCTCATGGTACTCCCAACCAAAGACATCAATGTACTCCTTTAATAGTGAAATGAGTTGAGCCTTTTCCAGCGGTGGCAGATTGGCATTAACTGAGGTTGGTTGTTGGATACTAGGATCATTACTGAGATTAACAGTCTCCAGCTCCACATCTGGTGAAAAATTAGTTACCGCTGGGGGTTCTTCAGACAGGTCTGCCAGACTGCTGGGCAGATTTTCTTCTTCAGCTGAGGGTTCTGCTTCTTGCATATAACAGCACGTTGGTGTGGTGCTTGCTTCATTCAGTCTGGGACCCTTCTGTTTAAGACAGCTAGGCCCCGTGTACCTTCATAAACGATACCCCAAACGGCCATCTAGCAGTTGGACTTGTACACATCGTGGCTGAGAGGACCCGCTAGGGTTTTCATCACGCTCTCTTTTCCTCTTCCTTTGATCAAGAAAAGATCTCATGTCTATTTCTGGACTATTCTCGATGTCTTGCTAGCTAGATAATGGAATCCCAACAGACTTTGATGTAGAATCTTCCCCGCTTGGGGTGAGCTCATCATAGAAAGTAGCCTCAAAGTAGTGTGCTTTAGATAGATCAAATGGTGTAGGATTAGCTGGGATGCGTATGAGCTTACCATTAAATCTTCTCTTGACACATTGGTGGTAAGTAGAAGGCACAAGCTTATGTTTGTGAAGCCATTGCCTTCCAAGTAGAGCATGGTAAGAAACAGATGAGTCAATAACATGAAATCTGGTGAGAGCAACGATGGGCCCTACTTTAAGAACTAGCTGTATACTCCCAATAGTGCATTCATGAATTCCAGTAAAACCAAAAACCTCAATAGGAGCCTCAGCGATTTTGTTGAGTGGGATCCCAGCTGCTTTGAGTGTGCTAGTTGGAATAAGATTAAGTGATGCACCAGTGTCGACTAGTGCCCTTCTTATATGAACATCATTAATCTGAGCAGCAATATATAATGGTTTACTATGATCAGGGTGTTGTACCTCCATATTCTCGTTGGTGAAGGTGATGGCATTAGTAGTTTCTAAGAAGGCGCGGCTGGCATGAGCATCAGCTGTGAGGCATTGTGTTCCAGAGCTGGCTGCGATGGATATAAGAGCTTCGGTTGCTACCCTCCATGACTCTTCCTTGAGCCTCAGTTGGTTGAACAAAGTTCAAAAAGTAGGGCTTCTTTGAAGAGCAGAGATAGCTGTTGGGGGCATGCTTGTACCGCTGGCAGTGTCATCTTCACCAGCCATATTATGAAAAAGTACTGCTGCTGTGGCTTTCCCTCTGTGATGCTGAGGCAGTGGGTTCTGCTGGACCTCTTGCTCACGAGTGAGGTTTAGAGTGCCATCTGAAATTTTCTTATGAAATGTTCTCCGGACTACTCTACAATCTCTAGTTCCATGACTTACATATCTATGTTTCCGACAGTAGAAAGGATTTTGCATATCTTCCGGAGTAGGCTCTCGGATAGGCTTAAAGGGCCTAAGTACTCCATTAGCCATCCATTTGTCAATGATGGCATTCATTTCTTCGTCGGTGCACGGAATGGGAGGATACTCTTCCTCTTCCTCCCTCTTTCGCTTCTCTCCCACCACCGGTTTATTAGTGGAGACCGTGAGAGCTTGGGGAGCACTTTTCTTTTCTGGTTTGGACTTTTCAGTGGTGGAAGGCTTGACTGATACAGCTGTCTTACGAGCTTTCTGGAGCAGCTGGGCAAACTGAATGATATCAAGATTTTCCAAATGGGCTCGGTACTCATGAGACATGTTGTCAACGCAAATTTCAACGAGCTCTTGTTCTTTGTACTGCCCATAACAGTCAAGAGCAGCATCTCTAAATCGGCGGATTAAGTCAAGGAGTCCTTCGGAGGACTTTTGCTTAGTGTTGTGAAGAGTGAGGATGGTAACCTTTTCCTCCCCATGAAAGTACTTTGAGCAGAAACTTTCAACCATGTCATCCCATGTGGCAATAGAACCTGGCTGAAGAGTGGAATACCATGTGTAGGCACGGTCGGTAAGGGATTTTGAGAACTCCCTCAAGCAAAGGTCACCATCTCCAGCAAAAGGACCCATAGAATCAAGAAATTTGTTGACATGCTCGATTGCATTCCCTTTCCTCCCATCATAAAAAGAGAATGTGGGAGTCTCATATTTCTCCGGGTGTGGCTTGCTAAGTAACTCGGCTAGGTAAGGTGGCCTTCGAACAAAGTGCCTTGGTTGGCTTGGTTGGCTAATCCTTTCCCTTTCCAGCAAGGCAGTAAGATTAGATAATGTAACAAACTAAAGAGGAGAGGCATTTTGCTCACCAGACTGAGGATTCCTAGCGGCTGACCCCCTCTCCTGCTGGGTTCTAAGATCTGGGTCTGCATGTAACGGTTAGGGGGTTGGCCCTTGAGTCTCTCTCAAGACCCTTAAAGATTCAGCAAGTTCAAACTGAGCTTGTTGCATTCCTTGTAACGTCTCTAGGAGGAAAGAAAATCAGTGGTTAGAACTCTCTTGGTTAACCTCATGTTGGTCAACATGTTCTCTTTATGCAGATGGGCTGTGATGGCTTTGTGCTGCTGGGAGACTGGTGTTTCTAGTCCCTTTTTGCCGGCTGTTCCGCAACCTAGGAGGCATGATGAATTCTTGGCTTCAGTAGGTATCCCCAGTGGAGTCGCCAAAATGTCGAGGGCAAAAAAGTTTCCCTGCGACAAATGAGATTTGTGATGGGTCGGGGGCCTAACCGAAACTCGACGATGGGCTTAATGCGCAGCGCAAAGGCTATCAGTGAAGATCCAAAGAATTCACTGTGCTTTTATGCCTTGGGCCTAGATTGGGACTGATAAGAATGGCTCGTAAACAATCCCTACAGCGAACACGTTAGCATGCTTAAAAAAAACATATGGCAAGTCTTAACCCAGCAGTAAAATGTTTCTGCAGAAAAAGACCCAGCGATAAAATATTTCTGCAGAAAACGGCCCAGCGGTAAAATGTTTCTGCAGAAAAACAGCCCAGTGGTAAAATGTTTCTGCAGAGAAATGACCCAGCGGTAGAATGGTTTTGCAGGAAAACGACCCAGCGGTAAAATGTTTCTGCAGAGAAATGGCCCAGCAGTAAAATGTTTCTGCAGAGAAACGACCCAGCAGTAAAGTATTTCTGCAGAAAAACGGCCTAGCGGTAAAATGTTCCTGCAGAGAAACGACCTAGCGGTAAAGTATTTCTGCAGAAAAATGACCTAGCGGTAAAATGTTCCTGCAGAAAACAACCCAGCAGTAAAGTATTTTTGAAGGAAATAGCCCAGCAATAGTGTGTTTCAGCAAAAATCAACCCAGCAGCAATGTGTTTCTGCAGAAAGTCAGCCCAGCAGTAAAACAAGACAGAATAGGATACAACTATTTCATGAATCAAAGAAAGTCTCTATGCTTCAAACTCATCATCCATCAATTCCGGAGAAGAGTCCTTTAATACAATAACATTAATATGAGGAAAAAACACTATAGTTATGGTTACATCATAGCCATCAATGGTAAATGAATAAGTGAGTATGATGGGATCCATTATGACAAATAATAAGGAAAACTTAGTGAGGGATGAAGGGAGAGAGAGAGATTCTAGCTAGCGCAGCAAGATCATTATGGTGCCAAGGTATGCTCATGAATATAGTATAAGTGGTGGATAGTGAAAGACATTTCAAGTAGTATGTATAGTGTGTAATAGTGTTTAGTGGAGTTGCTGGGATCTTTTGCTGGGGCAGAGGAATTTTTAGAAAGAAAGGTATATGGAGTGTATTGGGCTAAGAGCTGGGGGAACTTAGTCTTTTGGCTTAAAACTTAGTTCTCAGTGACTTCTTCAGCACGTAGGAAAGGCTTAAACAGAAAAGTAGATAGGGAGTTTTCTTAGTAAGTAGCTTGAGGTCTCTTTACTCTGTTCTTTGAAGCTTTAATGGAGAGTTCTTTTTATAGCTAGGTTCTCAGGGGGTGATTAGCAAATAATCTTTGCTAAATCTTCCTCAATATTCAGAAAATCCATTAGAGAATCGTTTCCAAGATTTTTGCTAATGGTGGTAAGAAGGTTGTTGTTGTTTCAGGTAAGATCAGCTGGGTTTCTGCCTTAGCATTGAATGTTGATTAGCATTGGCTGATGGGATTAGCATATAGATTAGGCTAATGATCTTGGTTATGCTGCTGCTAGAATCAGAGTTTCTCAGGACAGGTTGCATCACCCCAAGCCAGGTGTCAACCATGGAGCCCTTGCGGGAAACCTTTGCTGGGATCCCCTTGGTGTCCTCCAAGCCACATTTCCCTAAGCTTCCCCATTTAAGGTTCATGTGCTTGGTCCATGAACCAAAAAATATGAAATTTTGGTATGAAAAAGAATTGATTTCAGCTTCTTTTGTGAGCTCTACGGGTCTAGTTTCATGGCTGTTTGATGGCCCTTGTCCAGCTGCTTTAGAGGGGAAAGAAAGGACTGCTGGGAAAGCTGGTTGAAGCTTCCTAGCTGTCTGTCACATCAACTCAGCTTTTTGTTATGTCATGTGTGATGGAATTTCAGCTTGTAGAGGAAGTTTTCTCCCTTGGTGGACATGTGTCTGTCTTTTTAATCTGATTGGACAAGTTTGGGGTTGGAGATGGTGGGTTCCAGCTGTCAAGGTTATGCTGAGTCTTGGCTGAATTTGTTTACGTTGGCTTCAACTGCTGGGCTGTGCACACGTGATAGGCTTGCTTGGTTGGTGCATATATTTAAGCTCCTTTGGGTTTGGTTGATCCTACAAAATGAAGACTTTTGCCATGGGTGATATACATGGGCTCTTTATAATTTTTGTGAGAGAAGTATTTCCGAGTAATTACATTTCTTATGAGTAATAATATTTGATTTTGTAAGTATGTGCAAAAATAGCATTTGGGTTTTGCCAAAATAGCTTTTGGGCTTAGTAAAATAATGCCAAATTAATACTTGGGCTTTGTGAGACTAATGCCACAATAGTTTTTGGGCTTAATAAGATAGATGTCAAATTAGTATTTGGGCTTAGTAAAATAATGCCAAATTAATATTTGGGCTTTGTAAGGCTAGTGCCAAAATTATTATTTGGGCTTAAGTAAATAGTTGTCAAATTATTATTTGGGCTTTAGAAAATAGTGCCAAATTATTATTTGGGTTTAGTAAATAATGCCAAATTATTATTTGGGCTTAAGTAAATAGTTGCTAAACTATTATTTGGGCTTTAGAGAATAGTGCCAAATTATTATTTGGGCTTAAGTAAATAGTTGCCAAATTATTATTTGGGCTTTAGTAAATAGTGCCAAATTATTATTTGGGCTTTAGAAAATAGTTTGAGATTTTGTAGAAATATTGCCGTGTAGCAACGGGCTTTGGATAGGTGCCATGTAGCAACGGGCTTTTAAGATGCCGTGTAGCTACGGGCTTTAGATAGGTGCCGTGTAGCAACGGGCTTTTATGATGCCGTGTAGCAACAGGCTTTAGATAGGTGCCGTGTAGCAACGGACTTTAGATTGGTGCCGTGTAGCAACGGGCTTTTAAGATGCCGTGTAGCAACGGGCTTTTAAGGTTTTTGTTGGATTTTTGGGTTTTCCCACAAGGTAGATAATTTTGGGCTTCTTATGAAGATAGTGTAATTTTGTGACCCAATATTGGTAGTAATATGATGGGTATTTTGTGGATAATATGTGTAAGAGTGCCCAAATTAATTTACGGGCTTATATAGGAATTTTCGTAAAAGCCCAATTACATGGAGAATATTTGGGTAATATATATATGGAAAATATTTATGTGGGCTAAAAATAATTCATGGGCTTGTGTGGGAATTTTTGTGAGTGGGCTAAAAAAGTTTGGGCTCGAAAATTTGTACCTCAATAGCATGTTTATATTCTAAAAAATCTCATCCATCTTGCCAAGACAACCAAAGAGCAGGCAAAAGGATTAAGGTACTTGAGAAAGATTTTTACTTACCATTCTCTAAAAGTTGTCATGACCTACTTTTTTTTTAAACTAACCACTCTCATTACACCATCTTTACTAACTTTCATTTGAACTCCTTCATTTTTTTTTTTTATATCTGTGTGTTTGGGTGAATGTTAGGTTTCCGAGCCCACCAAGAAAGAAGATGAGGATTTGGTTGTTGATTCTTGATGAGTTTGGGCAAGTCTTTCTTTTTAATTTTTTTAAAGCCTCTTCATTCTTTATATTTTGTAGATTTTATCTTTTAGGTCTTATATATATCATATGTAGTGGAGTTGCTGCTGTGGAAACAACGGAGGGAGTTGCCACCTAGTTTTTACAATGGTCAAGGAACCATATATATGGCGTCCTCTCAAGGAAGGACCATTTTGATCTTACTACCAGAGATATGGGTTCAGAGTTTAGGTACGGTCTTAGGAAGGTGTTAGGCATTGAAAACCACCCAACCCTAGGTTTGACTTCCTCTCATTGTGTCTTATGCCTTAACTCTATTAAAGGCATACTTAATATTGCATTCTAACTCTCTCTCTCTCTCTCTCTCTCTCACACACACACACACACACTAGCATATATCTAAGCATACAACTTGACGTCAATCATCCCAAAACCTAATTATACATCTATCATGGCAATCAACCAAAGCCTAACATTCACATAGCATACATGGCATATTATACCCTAACATACATCTATCATGACATCTCATCACATCATAAACCCTAAGATGCTCCTATCTCACATCATGTTATATCATCCAAGGCATCAAACAAATCATGGCAGAAACACAAGCATGAGAAGATCTAGATAACATGTGATTGCATCTACACATCGAAAACAACACATCCAAACAAACATGCTCATACTCATTATCCAAGCAAGATCATATTAAAAATGCATGTTCATGTGAATGCGTGACTTACCTTTCTTACCTTCCTGCACCTTAGCACATATGGCATCAATGCATGAACATGTGAATGCGTGTTCATGACATCAAAGCAAGAAAATAAAGATAAACCCTAATTTAAACATGTGAAAGGCAAATAAACAATCAAACAATGAAATAGAGACTTATATATATGAAAAAGGATTGAAATAGGAGCATATTTATGCAAGGAAATATGAAATAAAATTAGAAAAACTAGGGTTAAGGTTTTTAGGCAGGATCATGCATACGCATGAACAAGCCTACGTACGCATAATCCAGCCTGCGTATGCATGTAGGATTATGCATTTGTAGGTTTGGCCACAGAAACCATAACCAAGAAGAAAATAACAGAGAAAATAGAGCATGACTTAAAAACAATAAATCTAACAACCTAATATGCCTTAAAAAATAAAACCTACCTAAACCTAAGCAATATAAACACATTAAAACATATAACAAGCAAATAAAAAAGATTAAAACATAAATAAAAGCAAGAAATAAAAGAAAAGATTAGAAATTAATACCTCAAAACAAAAGCTCTTCAAGTTTGATTTTTGATCATTCCCCTCAGTCAAATCTATTCACAATCAATAAAAAAGTGATTAGTAATCTTGAACTCGAACATCAAGGCTAGAAAAGGCCCTAATCAAAAGGAAATTGACTTGAGGATGTTTGTGAAAAACTCATTCTTTGATTCACTATTTCTAGTGAATCTTAGTGTTTTTCCTTAAGATTTCTGTGTGTTTTGAAAAGGTACCATGTATGGCTATTTATATTGTGAAAATGGGGGTTTAGAATGGCTCCCAAACTATGTGGGATTTGTTCAAAACCTTAGCATTAATGCAGAAAACTTACATGTTTATGTTTCTGGAACCCTACATGCGTGCGTAGGTTTGAGCCTGCATGCGCATGGATCATGGTTGCGCGTGCAGGCTAATTCCTGAGTGCGCAGGTCGAGGGCTTCCTTAGCTTTACTTTTCCAAAAATAGATTTATTTTCTCATTAAAAGTTATATTTTTCATTTTAACATTTCTCAGGTCAATTTAACATCTGATTGGGCCCTAAACCAACCTTAGGTCTCAGAATTTCAGCATTAATAAGGAACAGGGGCCCAAGTTGTAAGGGGTACAAAATGCGGTGTCTATATTTCTGGACAGGCATTGTGGGGTGTCTAACACCTTCCCTAAATGTAACTAGACTTCCAAACTCAAGAATCAAGATTTTTTACCATCCGCATTAAATTAGGAAAAACGACTGCTTTCTTTGCCTAGGATTGGTAACAAAATTGAATAGAGTCAGGTGACTAGTCACACCTTAGAAAAAACTTAATGATTGGTGGCGACTTCACTTACCTTTGATAAATAATAGGTTAAAATTAACTCATTCGAGTCACCCGTGTCGCCGCGATGGGTGGTCAACCACTTTGAGGCATTGACAACTACCTTTATCAGATTTAAAAACATCACATTTCAATGCATAATGCTTGGAGCGAAGAGAGGGAAAGACGCTGAGTGCGCCCTTCTACCCTTTCATTGTCACCGACAATTTTGTTTTCAATGCTGCACAAACAATAACACCTTCGAGTGTCTTAATCTTGACACCCATCCTAATGGTGTCTCAACCAACTATTTCCTCATCATTACAACAAGCACAAAGCAACAACTTGCGACCCTAACTTTCATTTGCGTCCATCACAAGAGCATGATACAAGGGGATGATAGCCCACATAATGGCTATGCCTTATCTCTACACTATATTGGCAAGTGATATCTTCACTTCATTTCATCTCAAATGCGCTATCCAAAGGCGGCTAGCAATATCGCTTAGCACTCATGGTTACGACTTCATCATAAATATTCTTGGCAAACACAATATCATCAAATTGGCTAAAAAGCGAGCAACTCATACATTGACACATGCTCAATGCTGTCCAATTTACGTAGAGATGCAAGATAGCCTCTCGTTCATCATAATCTTCTCATATGGACCCAAGATGAGCTTTCATTTCGCTTACTCAAATTGTAAGCCAGCATATTACTTATTCTATTCCCAACACCAAGGCTAACTCAATATCAAGTGTGGTAGCACTACGAGATGAATTCTATGGCTTGCAACAATTGGAATCAATGGGGAATTGATTTTAATATGAAATTAGGCTTCAATTACAACAAGAACTCAACCTCATAAGTCAGTACCTCGCAGTGTGTCTGTGACTACCCAAAGAAAATCCATCCTACAAAATCAAGGACACAAATTATTCAACACATCGCCAACCATATCCAAAGAAGAAGAAGAAGAAGAAAAAGAAAACTCACCAAGGATGGCATTACATTATCCTTGATCAAGCTTACACAAAGAAAAAATTTGAAGCCATCATCTTGGACCACCAAATCTTCCCCCATAAGCTGCTAGACATGGCAAATGGGCAGGTTGGGTTAGGTTCAGGATGGGTAAATCAGTTTGCGGGTCAAACACGGGTCATTTTAAGCAGGTTAAAAATTGGTTCGGGTTAATTGGGTTGTCGGTCAGGTCGGTTGACCCATATTTTTCATATGAATTTTATTTTTTTATAAAGAAAACATCATGTATTTGCCATTTGGAAATTCATGCAATAAATTACTTGATGTAAAATTCATTAATTTGAATTCACCACTTATATCAAGAATGAATTCAGTTAAACTTATTAATACTTATTCAATAATTTTAAAATTATACAAATCCCAAAATTGCTAACTAAAACAAAATAACACAAAGATAAGTACAACAAATACACAAGTTTTATTTTTACACAACATCAACATCCCAAAATATAAAACAAAATTACAAATGACTTATTGGATAACTCATTTGACAAAGAATTAAAACATATAAGAAATTTACAATCTTGAAAATTAATTTTATAATCTATTATCAATTGTGGTTGACACTTTATTTCAATTTGAGAATATACATTAAAGTTTGATTTATTTATACATGATCTCTTTTATGAATATCATATCATTGTAAAGTAACACACAATCTAGGAAATATCATAATTTATTTTGAAAAGCTGTTTATTTTGGACATAAATTGTTAAAAAATATGTCCAAGCATTCATAATTTATGTTAATTTGATACTTTAGCGTCACTATTTTCACACTTATGAATGTTTCTCACACATGTCTACAATTTTAAATCTATGTTTTTAACTCTGCTGTAGCCGGATTATCTTAGCATGTACTTTGTTATTTGATATCTAAAAATCTTTACTCATTACAGAATGCTCCACCATTCATCTTTCAATTCATTTGCATGCAATTATGTAAATGTCTCAATTGTTTCCTTAAAGCTCACAACAAACAATTAAACTAATATTGTCTTAATTTTATTTTTTTTACCCAAAAAAAAGTTTTAAAAAATAGTTCGGGTCACGGGTCAGGTCGGGTTGACTTGCAAAAAACACGGGTCGGGTCATGAGTCAACCCCGTTTTTGCTTTGGTAAAAAAAATCGAGTTCAGGTCAGGTATTTTTTGGATCGGGTTAGGTTGGGTCAAAAAATTCTGACCTGTTTTGCCATGTCTACAATCTGCATCACCATAAGCGGCGTGCCCATCCCTAAAAAAAAATGTAATTATGGTCTTCATGATCAAACATAACAAACTATTCTTTGGTCCTTCGCAAGAACCTGGTTGTTGTTTCACAAAATTGATGTCACCATCATTAGACATTGTCTTTTTCGCAACCACCATGGGATGCAAAACTTGGTTCGCAATTTCCTCTTGGATTAGTAATTTATCATGGAGACACTAACTATAATTGGAATTCATGATTAAAACTGTCAAAGCCTCATAGGCATCAGTCGTCAGGCACTAAATTTGCTTGTTGGGATTTGTACGGTTGGATCTCCTAGTCGTTATACACAAATAATATGAACTGATAACTGTTTTTATTGTGGATTACCTAACTAAGCAGATACATTATGTTGAAATGTGAGGATCAATGATAATTTAAGTAATTTTTGCTAGCTTAATCACTTTGTGATTCTCTTTTGTTACCGATGATTCACATATAGGGGGACTTCTTCGGTATATATCTTTACAATCTATAGTTTTGTTAGCTCCATCCTTAACCCAATCTATCACTTCCCAATAAGACCTCGCAATTGAAGCCATGTATGCACCTTTGAATTTTTGTAGTGCATCACAATAATTAGAGAAATAAACCTTAATTTGTTCCTTATCCATTAGATCCATGAGTTTTTTTAAAGAATTTATGGGATTCAATCATACGTAGCTTGTACTATGTTAACGCTTATTGCAATTGAGAGTAAGGCAAGACGATGTTAGTCGTAGTCCTCAGATTTCTTACAGATGTTTGCCCATCTTTTCAAAAATTTGCATGAATATTGAAGGGACTCGTAGTCCTCAGATTTCTTGCAAATGTTTTCCTATATTTTCAAACATTTGCATGAATATTGTAGGGGCCATGTCACCTATATATAATATTGATGGTCCCTTTTTTTTAAACAATATTGACAGAAGTCGCTACTAATTAAAATATAAGATATATAAAAATTAAATCCATCACAAAGATGTAACCAAAGATGTATTGAATATAATGCAATAATACCATATTGATTGAGAAAAAGAGAGATGATTACAAATAAGTATTAATACAAGTAGGTCTTTATATATATATATATATATATATATATATATAAAATAACACTAAGAGGTAGTAATTGGGCTATAAGGACCTTAGCATACCTATTTTTATTATAGATCACATAAGATTATGTTGACTGTTAATAATATAAAGTGAGAGAGAAAGAGTAAATAGTCTGTATATTGATGTGTAAATAATAATGTACAATAGAGAGCCTTATATAGGCTAGGTATGTGTGCAGTACAAGTAATATGAGTAAACTACAAGTACAATATACTGGGTTAAGCCTAATGAGCTAATCTAGTCTAAGCTATACACTAACATCCCCCCTCAAACTTGAGGTGGCAAGGAGGAAGCCAACTGGAGTTTGGATATAAGATCTTGAAGACGACCAGATTGGTGACTCTTGGTGAAGATATCAGCAGGCAGCAGGCTGGTCAGCAGAGGAGATAGAGAACAACTTGAGATTT
This sequence comes from Lithocarpus polystachyus, assembly GCA_033629205.1. Taxonomy (NCBI): domain Eukaryota; kingdom Viridiplantae; phylum Streptophyta; class Magnoliopsida; order Fagales; family Fagaceae; genus Lithocarpus; species Lithocarpus polystachyus. Next base: position 67,733,157 of record CM066166.1, read on the forward strand.
CCTTTCTTGAGATGTTAGCGAGTGATGTGGCAGTCGATCTTAATGTGCTTGGTATGGTCATGGAAGACATCATTATGAGCAATGTAGATAGCACTACAATTGTCACAATAAAGAGGAGTGGCAGTGGGCTGTTGACCATCCATGTTAGCCAAGAGCTAGAGAAGCCAAACAAGCTCACATGTGGTGTCAGCAAGGGCATGATACTCAGCCTCAGTACTGGAATGGGAAACAAAATCTTGCTTCTTGCTATGCCATGAGACAAGAGAAGTACCTAACAGGAAACGGAAACCTGTGATAAAGCGTCGATTAGTCAGATCACCTACCCAGTCCGCATCTGAATAAGCATGAAGCTCGAGAGAAGACTGAAAGGAGTAGTGTAGACCATGATAAAGTGTGCCCTTGACATATCAGAGAATCTAAAGAATGGCAGCATAGTGGACAGAACAAAGGGCATTCATGAACTTACTAACCATACCCACGACAAGTGAAATATCCGGATGAGTAATAGTGAGATAGATTAGACTACCAACCAACTGACAATAGCGAGTAGCATTGGATATAGGTTCACCATCCAAGGGTGTGAGCTTTGCATTGTATTCCAAGGGAGTGGAAATAGTCTTGTTGTCGATGATACCGGCTTTGGAAAGAAGATCAGAAGTATATTTAGCTTGGGAAAGATAGTATCCATCAGAGGATGAGGTAATCTCAAGCCCAAGAAAATAACTAAGAGTGCCCAGGCCTTTCATCTCAAACTGCTGACTAGGGAAGTGCTGAAGAGAGCAGATACCTGTAGAATCATCTCCAGTAATAATCATATCATTAATATAAACAAGAATAAGAGTGATACCAATAGAGGATCTTCGGATAAAGAGAGTAGTGTCATGAGGACTCGAAGTAAAACCCTGCTGAGCAACAACTGAGCTAAAATTTTCAAACCAAGCTCGAGGAGCCTGCTTGAGGCCATAAAGAGCACGACGAAGGCAACAAACTTGACTGCCTGAGTGTGGATAGCCAGGGCTAGTTACATGTACACTTCTTCTTGGAGGTCTCCATTGAGGAAAGCATTCTTCATATCCATTTGATAGAAAGGCCAACGACGAACAACAGCCACTGCAATGAGACATCTGACAGATGTAAGGCGAGCAACAGGAGTAAATGTTTTCTCATAGTCAATGTCATACTCCTGAGTAAAGCCCTTGGCAACTAGGCGAGCCTTGTATTGTTCAATAGATCCATCGGCCTTGGTCTTGATCTTGTAAACCCACCTACAACCTACTACAGACTGACCAGGAGGCAAATCAACTATATCCCAAGTGTGATTCTTATGAAGGGCATCTAGTTCTTCGTTCATAGCCTGCTACCAAAGAGGGTCAGTATAGGCCTCACGATAGGTGTGAGGTTCATAGAGGGTGGCAAGAGCAAAAGAGCAGTGATAATCAGTGAGATAAGGGGGAGGAATGCTTACCCGAGTGGAACGATGAAGTTCTGGACCAATAGGAGACTTAGGAGAGGGTGGTGCCATAAAATCCAAGACAGGCGGGTCATATGCCGGGGACAGAACTGGAGATGAGTCGTTTGGAGAGGCAGTCGATGTCAAAGAATCCTCCACAAGTTTAGGATAGAGAAGGAGGAAAAGATCAATAAATATAGGAGACTCGGAGGAAGAGGATGCAGGAAACTATTGAAGACTCGTGAAAGGATGATGTTCCTAAAACTCAACATTACGGGAGACACGAAGGCGATGAGAAAGGGGATCATAGCATTGAAACCCCTTTTGAGATAAACCATAACCAAGGAAACAACAGAGACAAGCATGAGACTGGAGCTTTGTTTATTCATGAGGAGGAAGAGAGACAAAGCAAGCACAACCAAAAACCCAAAGAGAGGAGTAGTTAGGGGTTTGACCATAGAGAAGCTCGAATGGTGATTTGTTGTGTGTTGTTGGTGAAGGAATACGATTAATGGTGTACACAGTAGTGAGTGCGGCCTCACCCCAAAAGTTCTCAGTAAGAGAGGCAAAAATGAGAAGGGTGCAGACAACATCAAGAATGTGACGATGTTTTCGTTCTGCACGACCATTTTGTTGAGAGGTGTAAGGACAAGACCGCTGAGTAATGGTCCCATGACTGTCTAAAAAGGGTAGGAAAGATTGATCATTATATTCTTGAGCATTATCTGATCGAAAGACTTTGACAGTGCGATTGAACTGTGTTTCAATCATTTTATGAAATGTTTGGTAAATAGACATAAGTTCAGACCTATGGTGAAGCAGATAAATCCAAGTATATCGAGAAAAATCATCCACAAATATGACAAAATATTTAGATCCTCCCTCACTGGGAACAAGTGTAGGACCCCAAATATCAGAATGTATAAGATCCAAAGGTGCAGAAGAAAATGAGTCACTTTTATTAAAGGACAATTTTGTTTGTTTGCCAAAATGACAAGAAGTAAAATCAAAATTTTAAAACTGAACAAAACCTAAATGACCTTGAGAAGCTAACAATTGAAGACAAGATAAAGATGGATGACCAAGATGAGCATGCCATAGGTTAGGTGAGCGGGTGGTAGTGGTAGCAGCTGCAGAAACAACTTGTGAAGGAATCTTCAAGTCATGAACCTCAAACATGCGACCAACCTTACAGCCTGTCTCAAGCACTTGACCCGTCCGGGGATCCTGCACATCTACACCATGATTAGTAAATAGAAGATCTATGCCTAATTCACAAAGATGACCAACAGAAAGCAAATTGAGGGATAACTTTGGGATATGAAAAGTGTCACTAAGGGAAAAACAAGGAGAAGAGATTGTTCCTTTATGATTAACAGGCATAGGAGTTCCATCAGCAGTGTAAATGGTGATGGGGTGTTATAAGGGTGCCTTATCAGAAAATTGGGATTTATCAAGAGTCATATGGTTACAACATGCAGCATCAAAAAACCAAGGTTGTTTACCTGAGGTGACTGAAAGGGCAGTGGAAGTTCGGGATAAAACCTGTTGAATTACTACCTCAATATCAACTATAGTAGGTGAGAAAGCCAAAGATGGACCTGTAGGAACTGATGGATCTGAAGGACATACAATAGCTGCTTGAGGAAGAGAGGCTTTATTCAGCTCTTGCATAAATTTCTGCAATTTGCAATAAACTGAGATGTCATGGCCTTTGACATGGCAAAACTCGTAGCGAGTACCTTTGGAAGATTGAGAGGTGGAACGCCTAGAGTTTATTCGTGGAGGAGCAGTGAATGCAACAATAGGAGCCTGTGGGGATGGTGTAGCCAATACATGATCAGATGATGATGTGTGATGAGGAGGCCGACGGTTCTCCTCAGAAATGAGCTCATTGACTGCAGCATCAAGAGAAGGAGTAGGAGATCGGCTAAGCAGAGAAGCCTTAGTAGGCTATAAATCCTCACATAAACCCATCATGAAGTGCATAAATTTACGGCGATTTCGATATTTGACAAAGAGCTCAATGTCCTTAGAACGCACTAGTGGAGGATCTACAACAGAGAGTTGTTCCCACATAGTAGAAGTCTGAGAATAAAAATAAGAAATAGACTGGCCTGTCTCTTGGCGCATTTGATAAAGCTTTGATTCAATGTGGAACTCCAGGTTTGAATCATTAGTGCAATTATAGCGATTGGCCAGAAATTTCCAAGCAGCCTCAGCAGTCTCAAGACGAGGAAGAAGATTATGAATGGAGGGAATAGAGGTATTGATAAACCAAGAAAAGATCTTACTCTGAATACTTTCTCATTCCTCTAGGAATTCTTCATAATCATCCGCTGCAATAGTAATCTTGGAGGCATCTTCAGCAATTGTGGCTTTGGACTGAGGTTTTGGTATTGGCTTAGGAATTGAACCAGTCACATATCTCCATAGTTTATGACCCTTGAGAAAGACAGTCATATTCTGAGACCATGCATGATAGCTAGTTGGACCATCCAACATAAAGGTGATAGGACGTATGATATCTCGTTCGTTTTGTTGAGTCATAATGAAGAAAATGACCAAAAAGTGGGATTTAGAGACCTTAAATGCAGAAACAGAGCCCAAAATTGGAATCTACGTGAAAACTAAGCAAGACAGGCCCTGTTTAAAATTTTTGACTTTGGTCAAAAAGTCAACGGTCAATAGTGGTGGTCAACGATCAAAGTCAATGGATGACATGTGTTGACGTAGGCGGATGACGCAGAAGCTGAGGTGTGCAAGATGATGTCAGCCTAGGGTTGACGTGGACAGACGTTGATAGTCTCAGGCACGGGGAGGTGCGTGACAGCTTGGTTTCCGGCGCGTGGAGTGTGTGTGAACTTCTGGTGGCGTGTGGAGCGCGTGTTTGATAGTCAGAAGCTTCATGTAGTGCATGCCGCTGCGTGTCAGGTCGATTCTGGCTGTTCTTGGTTGGGTTTTGCTCGGGATTGGCTGTTCTGTCACTCTATGCCGTTGATTTGGCAGTTGGATGAACAGATATATGAGATCTGAGAGTTGTTGGGATTGTGGGTGTGACGGCGGTAACTCGCTTTTGACAGTGACTACTGGATGAAGGCGAGGGCAGCGGAAGTATGTCGGAGATTTCCATAGGAACCAGAAAGTCAGAGGAATGGCTCTAATACCATGTTAACAATATAAAGTGAGAGAGAAAGACTAAATAGTCTGTGTATTGATGTGTAAATAATAATGTACAATAGAGAGCTTTATATAGGCTAGGTATGTGTGCAGTAAAAGTAATATGAGTAAACTACAAGTATGGTATACTGGGCTAAGCCCAATGGACTAATCTAGTCTAAGGTATACACTAACATTGACAATATTTTACCCTGACAATATCTTATTAATTACAACGTAAGAAATATTGATTAGCCTCCCCATTTTGAAAGTGAGATCTAATAGTGGTGATTCACATTTTGGGGAGCTTTTATATTCATTATTACATTCTGCAATTTTTAGAAGTGTAGCTGTAAGTGTAGTTTTCGCTTTATCATAAGTTTGAAAACTCACCGCACCGGTACTTGCTTTAAGCATATTCTCGTGTACCTCACCAATTTCAATTTCGCAATTTTGAAGTTAAGTCTTATCCAGTGGGTTTATGAGTGTTTTAAGAAGTTCTGGGATTCAATGAACGACAACTTCTATTACATCCAAGTTTAATTTAATAGAAACAGGGTCGGCCCAAGGGTTTCGGAGATCTAAGGCGAAATTTTCAAATGAGGCCTTTATATTATCACTTAAATAATATTTAACTAGTATTTTAAATAATATTTTTTTAAATCCATTTTTTTAGCTTTTTAATATGATTTTTTTTTTGAGAAAATGTTAAAGTTATAACAAATTTTACTACAAACTAGTGTTGTAATGAATGTAATCACTGACACGAGGCTTACAAAATTACTAAAAATATTATAAAATTTATAACATGAGAATTATAAAGATATATCACCAATCACAAATATTCATTCAAAAATGCATTCAATAGTTTGTTGAAATCTACCTATCATATTCATTGTCATATCAAATTATAAAAGTTATGGAGACCACCAAGCACTCTTGATGCAGTGATCACTCTACAAGTATAAGTTCTTGTGGGGTGTGGGGGGCAATGACCGAGATTTAAGTCTCTAGTCGAGAGTTTCGCACACATGTGCACTTAAATTAGGTTAGAGTAGAATTTTTTATCTTGTATAAAAATAATTAAATAATTAAAAGTTATATAGTAAAAGTTATATTATTTTTAACATTTTCCTATTTGAATTACTCGTGAATAGTAACACGTCTATTTGTAAAATCTATTTATTTAAATTCGTCTTATCTCTATATCTAGCATTACTTAATTCTTTGAGCATTCTTAATAGTGAAAAAAATGTAAACTAAAATGTTTTAATATCTCCCAAAAATATTTATATATAAAAAACAAATAAAAAAATAAAAAAATTTGCCCCCAAATTTGGAGCCTTGCCCTAGGCAATGGCCTAATTGGCCTAAGCCTAGGGCCAGCCCTGAATAGAAATGATTACCAGCATAGGTAAAGTAGATTTAATACTACATTCGTCTGAAAGTAAAGATGACAAGCAAAACTCATATTCCATGGACGTGTGGCAAATGCTTTCAACAAGGGCTCGATCTGCATTAGAAACTTGGTAGAAATAAGAGGTGACTAGTAGAGGGATTACCAAGATTGATAGGCAACTAATTGGAGATGCCATTTTCTTTTTCTTTTTTCTAATTTCTTTGTCAAGAATGATATTGCCGATTTATGTATCTTTTGGCTTCCTATTTATATATAGTATATTAGGTAGGCATGAGATAGAGTTATTTTCTACTAAATATTTTTGAAAAACAACTCTATTTCATACCCAGTTAAATAAGAGAAGTTAAAAGATAGTTTTCCTTTGACTCACTATTTTTAGATACTATTAGATACAAGAAAACGCGGAAAACCATCCAAATAAACAACATTAAAATTTCTAGAAAATGAATCATTACCCAAGAAGCATTTTTTTAGAAATCTATCTCATTTTTCAATATTTGGTAACAACTTTAAAATGAGTTGGAAAATTATCATTTAATTTCCTTTATTTAACTTGGCGGAGATAGAATTTTTTTTCAAAAAAAAAATCAATTCTATTTATATTTGAATTACCTTTTTTAGCTTGACGTGAGAAATGGTTTTTTTTTTTTTTTTTTTTTCTTCTAGAAGTAAAAAACACATTTATCTCATGTCAAGCTAAATAAGAGAAGTAAAAAACACGGACAGATGGGTACTTTACGGGTATGTAGTAAATACTAGTGAATATACATCAATATCTGTTTAGGGGCCTTTTTTGGTTGCCCAGCCACGTGTGGTCCTTTTGAGGGGTGACCTTGCTAGGCTCGGGTTCTTTTTTGGGGAGTTGTATCCGGAACTCAACATTAGGCCACGTGGTCCAACGGTTATCAGCGTACTTTTAAGCCTATAAAGCCATTAAAGCCAAAGTTTAAGAATCACGATAATGGTCAAAGAAATATGTAATACGCGTTTGGTATGATAGCTTTGATTAGTAGTTGTAATAACAGTTGAAATAAAGTAGCATTTATTTTGAGGTAATTAGTCATGTACTTAATGACGTAAATTTAAAGATATTGGAGCAAATACACTTATCTATGATGGTTTGCAGTCCTAGCGGTACAGCTTCTGTGAGTTGGTAATATCCCAGTAGAGTGACCCTAGCGGTAGAGGGGCAGTTTGCCATGCTAACTCCAAGATTTAGGGGGAAAAATGGGTGCAACTGGAGGGAGAGAGAGTATGCCCAGTTGTGTGTAGGGGCTGGTTAAGATTGCCCTTTTTATCATGCACCTAAATGAGTTTTCCCCTTGAAAATGCTCTTTTAGTTGTTGTGAAGTTATGAATAGTGTTGCCTTCTGTGAGAAGGGCTTTTGTATGGAGTATTTGTGCCTTCTAAGGGAAAGGCTTTATGCAAGAACTAGTTGTGCCTTCTAAAAGAAGGGCTTTTGTAAGAAGTAGTTGTGCCTTCTAAGAGAAGGGTTTTGATATGAGATCTTGGTGCCTTTTAGGAGAAGGGCTTTAGCATTAGAAGTTTATGCCTTCCATGAGAAGGGCTTTTAGTATGAGTATTGATATCTCTTGAGAAGTATGGAGATGGTAAAAGATATAGATGTTTTGTGAGATGTAGCATTTGCAATATGTATGTATGTGAAAGTATAAGAGATATAGATGTTAAAGATAGTAAAAATATGAGATTATAACCGCTGGAGAAGTTATATAGATTGCTTTCCAAGAGGATAGATTTTGTAAGAGAAGAGTATGGAGATGTGTTTAGGTATTTGGAGATAGGAGCAGTAAGATATGTGTATTTTTTGAATATGGTGAGTGAGAGAATGAGTATAAGAGAGGTAATAGTTCTGTAGTGTGTTTAGCAGTGTTGCTGGGATTTGCTGCTGGGGTTTTCTGCTGGAGGATGTGTGAAGGCTTATGAAGAGCATTTGTGAGCTAAGGGCTGAAGAGTTTAGTTCTTGATTTTGGAAACTAAAAATTCAGAAGCTTAGAGCTTCATTAGAGGGAGAGGGAATAGGTAAGTTCATGAGAGAGTTCTTCTTCTCTATTGGTTGTCCCTTGTGTGTTGATGAAGGGTTCCTTTTAGAGTTGAGTTTAAGGGGGTATTTTAGCAAAAAATATCAGTCAAAATCTGTCTCAAATAGCAATAAAACTTCAGAGAATCAATCTTAAGATTTGGCCCAAAAATGGTATGTTTAGCTTTAAGGTATTCTTGTTATTTCAGGTAAGAGCTGCTGGGGAAAGAGTAGCTGAAAAGGAAAGTACTTTAGCAAGAGAAAGGTAGTTTCATTAGTTGGTTTTGGTTTTAGCCAAATGAGGAAAAAAAGGTAATGCTCAAGTTGCTGGGTCAGCTATCACAGCTGTTCTAAAAAGGCAGTCCCAGCTATCAGGAAAAGCTGTGACAGAAAGCTGTCCCAGCTGTCAAGAAAAGCTGTGACAGCTATCATAAGAAAGCTGTTTGCTTTGGGCAGAAGCAAATGAGGTTAGCTGGGTGATTTCTGACTGCTGGAGAGGTTATTCAACATTTATTTATTGGATTTGGCTAAAAAATGGTAAGATATCTTTGAAAGGTATCTTTCTATTTTGGGTATAGCAGCTGGCTGCTAGGATTTTAGGATTAAATGGCTGATGATATCACTTCGAGCCAGGTGTTAAGTGCTGAATATACTGCTGGGATTTAGCTGGAAATGTTTCCTTTCTTCGGTGTTTGTGTTTTTGGTGCAAGGTTTCATTACAACATATTTCTAGTAAGGAATAGAAGGATTGGTTGATAGTCAATGAAGCTTTAGAGATTTAGTCAAGGTCTCATTGTGTTGTGACATAATCTTGGTGAGCAAAAAGAGTATTTGATGCTTTGCTCTGGCAGCTGGCAGAGAAATATATGTTCAGATTGTGGCAGACAGCAGTTGGGTATCAAAGATATCATGAATATTTTGTATATAGAGAGATACAAAAGATAGACAATCAGATTAGGCCATGTGTTTGAGTTGGATTTTAGCTGAAAGTAATAATAGGATTTATGTAGAATAATATACTGAAGTTTCTAAATTTGTATAGAAATAGCTGGGGATTGAATGAACAGTTATTTTCCCAGCAGTTAGATGGCTGGGTATATTGAGCATTTGTCATACGATGAATATTAAGTTTTAAGAAAAGAGCAATGGGGAATTTTATCATCTATAGTGCTATGTAATAAGAGATGCTTACCATATGTTACTCGTTACACACGGACTCGTCAGAGTTCAGGGAGTTGAAGAAGACACGCCAAGCAATATATTTCTTTTATCAACTTTGAATAGCTGGAGCTTTACAGAACATACCTCTTGGCCCTCTAAACCACGACTCCCAAAGTTTCCCCAAGGAGACTTATGAGCTTTAATCATAAGCTAAAGATGAGATAACATATCTCGGGTTTTGTTGTCATTTTGTGTAAATATGGGCCCTTGTTGAAGAAGCCGCTTGCCATAAGTGTAAGAGAGGTAATATAGGCTATGCATCCGCCTCTTGAAGTAAGGATCTCGGGGGCCATGCGGGCCCAATCCATGTAGTTGAATGAGATATGAGCTTATTTTTGGCTTTAAATAGATTTTCCCAAAAAATCAATAATATGTTGATGTGGCATGGGTTGCCAATGAAGTAGTGCCACGTGGGCCGAAAAAGAGTCCTCAACAATATCTTATGCCTATATCTTATTAATTTCTTAGCTTATTAATTATTAAATTTTCTCCAACATTTCTCCCTCACTTTTGCCTTTTCATATTTCCATTACTCTCTTCCTTAATAACACTCTTCCTTTATTTTGGCTCTTCTTATTTTCATAATCTTATTATAAATTTGTCATTCTTTCTCTCATTCTATGCATATTTTTTGTGTTTTCCCACAAAAAAGGTTATCTCTCTCTCTCTCTCTCTCTCTCTCTCTCAATTTATTTTTAAAAATTTTCTTACATCTCTACGTTGATGAATTTTAGTATTCTTTAAAACTCTATTTTCTGTTAGGGTCATATTTTTCCTGTGTTGGTATATCCTTAGACAAAATGCCTTTTACTTATATTTGAGTAGTTCTAAGTAGATTCTAGAATATCATGAAGTATGTCTTGTTGATATATCAAGTGGTATTATTTAAGACATGAAAATTGCACAAAGAAACATGTTAGAAAAGCTAAAAAAGGGAACCTTGACACTAGCTCGATACCTAGCTTCTATCGAGAATTAACGAGGAACCTCAATATAAGCTCGATACCTCTCAATCTATCAAGTTTCATAGATCTAGAATTTCTAGATAAGTTTTTTTGGCCCATGATGACTTGGACTCCTAAAGTTTTGTTCATTAAACTTCTAGGTGATATAATTTTGTTCAACATTTAAATTAAGCCACCTCCATAATATCATTTAATTATTTATATATTCTTTTTTTTTAATTTTAAAAAAATTATACATATAAAATTTGACTTAAATTCAGATAAATAAAACTTGTTCTCATAAAGTCTTCTCATTAAACATTACAATACATGAAAAGAAAAATGTAACAGTAAAAACATGCCAATTTTTGAAACACTAAATTTATTATATATATAAAAAAAAAGAATTAATAGGATTTCAAACCAAACATTGTGCACACCCCGAAAAAATTGAAATTTTTGAGTTTTGTCACACATTGGGTCCTTGGTGACATGACTTGTGTGCTTGTGTATTTAGAGTGGGATGAGTGTATGTGAGTCCCCTTATTTTTGTTTTAAGAGTCGGTACCAACCATTGGTTTTGTATTAGGTGTGATTGGTCACTTAGATGTCTAGTTTTATTTTAAGTTACCTAATTAACTAAACCAAATTTTAAAGGTTCATTAATTAAGGTAAACCAAAAGTCTTTGAACTAAAGATCTTGAACTCGGAAGTTTGGTTATGTGTGAGGAAGGTGTTAGGCAACCCACAACGTCTCTTTGAAGATAGTACCTATTTTAATTTATTTCAAACGTTAACTTTTTATGAAAAAATAGAATACTTGGCATTTTTTTTTGAAAAGGTTTTTTTGCAAACAATGTGAATATTAACATGTGAATATTAACTCCAAAGGACATATAAAATCAAGACATGCGAGATATATACATAAGTAGCATGTGGGAAAACATACAAGTATATTTTACAATAGCATGTGAGTATTTATTTACTATATAGCAAGCATGAGAATACTATATGCTATATAAAAAATAAATCACAAAAAAAAAGATGGTTGGAAGAGTAGCACCTTGTTGTCATCCACCATTTTCTCCTTTTTTTTTTTTTTATGCAAAAAGATGACAAAGGAAACTCATTAGTGCCAAATCATATCAGGGACAATGTAAGCTTACAGGGTGTTCAAAGACTCAAGAGAATGAGCCTTGAACACAAATTCTCAAATTACAACTATTCTAAGAAAAGGCTTGAAATTAAAGTGCATAAAAAAGTTACAATGTAACTTTTATTATTTTGAAATAGCACATTTTTTTAGAAAATTTTTTTAAAAGCATTTTTTAAGAAATCTCTTGTTTTTTATTTTTCGGTAAACCCAACTTGGTAAAAGAAACTATTTCCTTTGAAACCTCTCTTTAAAAAAAAAAAAAAAAACACAATTTTCAGATTTTTAGAAAAGGAAAAACATTTTGGAAACAAACAATCATTTTTTTAATGTGGTAAAAACACTTTTTCAAAAAATATATTTTTATTCTTTTTAAAGGAAGAACTTTTTTTGGCAAAATCAACATGGTAAAAGTATTTTGGAAATCATTTTGTTTTGAAAAGCATGTATCTTTTTGAAGAAAGCATTTTTGAAGACAAACTTTTGAATGTAGAAAAACGCTTTTGAAAACATTTTATTTTTGAAAATATTTTATTTTGAAAAACTTTGAAACCATTTATTTTCTTAGTTTTGGGTTTCCCCTTTTTTTTTTAAACAGATTTTTTTTTTATTTTGCAAATATTTTTTGAAAACAGAATTTTTTTTTGAAAACAGATTTTTTATATTGAAAACAGATTTTTAGAAAACAGAATTTTTTATATTGAAAATAGTTTTTTAGAAAAAATAATTTTCATATTTTGAAAACGGTTTTGTTATTATTATTTTTTTGAAAATGGGTTTTGGATTAAAAAAAAAACATATTTTTTTTCTTATTTTGAAATTTTTTTTATAAAAATACAAAACAAAGGAGGAAAAGCATTTTAACAAAAAAAAGTTTTTTTTTTTTGAAAACTCTTAAGAATAGAAAGGGAAAAACCTTTCTTTTAAAAAGACTTTTTTATTTGAAAAACTTCATTTTTTAGAAAGAGGTGGGAAACTTTTTTTGAAAACGCATTTTTCTTAGAATAGTGTGTAGGGGAAATGTTTTACCCAAACATATTTATAGTAACTTTAATCATGAGAAAAGTAAAGAAACAACAATAATAAAGTGCAAGAAATAAATTGCAGAAATTTAAATGACGTTAAAGTAAAGAGCTGAAATTTAAATGACATAAAAGTAAAGAGCTTGGAATATTGTAAATATTGATTAGAAAATGTTTTTTTGTTTTGTTTTGTTTTGTTTCTCTCCTAAATAGATTTTAATCTCTCTTTCAAGCCTTATGAATTCTTCGTCATAAAGAAATGAGAGTTTTAAGCTGTCACCATTCTTATAAGACATAACCATTTTTGGCAAGAAGGCGTAAAATGGAAATGGTTAGATTGAGTTTGTATTCAATTGGTACTTCATATACTTTCAATTGATGGTTTGGAATGAGCTTTGCACTTTCTCAATGGGCATGGAATGTACACGAACATGCTTATTGCTTAACGTTAACTTGATCTAAATTTTTATTTGGACAAGAGAAATTAAATTTACTTTGCACTTTATTTTAAAAAAAGGTTGGAACTTGGGATTGTACTTTGAAGTAAATTGGACTCCTTTATATTAAATTATGGGATTCCTAGCTTTGGGCATGATAAAAGATGAAGGTGAGTATTGAAAATTTCGGCCCGGTCAAAAACATTTGAAAGGAGGAAGTGGTGCTATTTTGAAGTGGAGGGAGACCATTAAGGGTCCATCCGTGTGTTTAAACAACAGTTTTCAGTTGTTTGAAAATACGTGTAGGTGAAAAAGTGTATAAAATTACGTGTATAAAAATACGTGTAATATTATTTAAAAACTGAAAATATGTGTTTAAGTTGATGTACCAAACGGGCCTTAAGTCGCCAAAAAAAAAAAAAAAAATGGTGGGCTCTGCTCTATTAAGTAAAGTAAGTGGACTTGGTTAAAATTGAACAAGCTCTTTTTACTAACAAGTAACCCAACTAAGTTGAACCCAATAAGAACGGGGTTTAAAATTTCCAGTCCATTTTAAAGTGAAATAACAATAATAATCTTTTGGAGCTCAAACTTGGGGGCAATTTGCAGAATAACAGGAGTTTGCCCCACTATATAGTTAGTTAGCAAGAACTGGGAAGGAATGAGGAAAATAACATCTCTAGCGTCAGAGGCTCGAGTTCGGTGGAAAAACTGAGTCTCAAAGACTCGAGTTCTAATTGCTGAGATGGACAAGTTTTTGCCACATATAACTCGAGTTTTAAAGACTCGAGTCCCAAAGAAGATGACGAACGAAGAAGGTGATGAAGATGAAGAACTAGAAATGGGAAGAAGAAGCAGAACAAGGGAGCCAGAAATGGGAAGAAGAAGCAGAAGTACCAGATCTGTGGATGTGATGTACTGTGAATGAAGAACTAGAAATGGGAAGAAGATGACGAATGTAGATTCAGCGAAGAAGAATTGGGCTGGAGAACGCAAATCCGATGAAGAAAAATCACAGATCTGGAGAACGAAGATGAAGGAAAGAAGAACAGGGGAAGAAGCAGTAAACAGAGTCTTAAAAACTTGAGTTCCACGTGGATTTTTTTCCACGACCCCTCCGTCAGCTTACAACTCGAGTTTTAAAAACTCGATTTCTATCTTGGAAATCAACTTTTAGACCCTCGAGATGCTAATTTGCTGAATAATTTGCAAACTAGACAACTAACTAAAATATTATAAAAATAAAGCTAAATGGAAAAAAAATTCCTCAAACTTGACAATGTATCTATCCACATTTATGATCCTTGACTTTCGAGTCTCTTTCAGGCTCTAGCTTTACCTAATTTAATTTCCCACCTCGCAAAATTCACGCTTTTCAGAGAGGGGTTTCTGGTTCTTTTCTTTTTGGATTTTATTAATTGTTTGAACCTCAAGATTGAGGACCTTGAGGTTGAAGGTGGTGCTGAGAAAGTTGGCTGTTCTGTTTTTTGAATCCAAGATATATGGGTCCGTCTTCGCTGTGAGGCTGTGGTGTGGGTTTTGGAAGAGCAGCTGAGGCGTTTGTGATTTTGTCTGAGGGAGGTTTTCAGATTTGATAGAAGTGATTTTTATTCGGATGGAAATGGATTAAACAGGTTGGGTTTAAACTCTTATTTAGTACCAATTTTCTCTTTACGCAAAAAAAAAAAAAAAATAGTAACAAAAAAATACTGATTGAGATTTAGTTTTTAATTGAATGGTTAAGAGAATTCACAGGCAAATTAAATTTTTAGCATTTTGGTATGTTTTCTTTCTGACTAGTGTTGAATTTCAGAATTTTTTTTTTGAACATAAAGTGTGTTCACTACCTTATGGATCAAGTTTATTCTGAAAATTAAATTTTAATTGCAGCTACCCTTCTTTTTATGTCCGGATTCAAATCCTTCTTTGTAATTATCGAACTATCATCGTTCATGAATTAAAACAGTAATATACATATTTATAATTTTTTTTTGAAATGAGCATTTTTTAGATAGGTAAAGTAATAAAAAGAAGGAAGATGACACACAAAAAATAAACATATATGTCATTATCACTTGAACCCAAAATGAGAAAGTTGTAATAGAGCATAGTTAAGACAAGGTTAAACAAAAAGCCCCGAAGCAGAATCCATATTTTACACGTCATTGGTGTAGACTCACTCGTTTGTTGACTAGCCTTTCAAGTCAAGCCAATGCTGCAATGCAAATTTTCCAACAAAGAAGTTACACACACACACACACACACACACACACACACACACACACATAACCCATAGCCAATGCCAAGGCCTATCTCTCTCACTCTCCAAAATGAACCCCTTCAAAAACCTGTCCATATCTTTCTTCTACTTCTTTTTCATTCTTTTCATTGCCTTTGCGCATGCAGCTAGATTTGATATAACAAACAATTTCAACTTCACAATTTGGGCCGTAGCTATGCCTGCAAGTGGTGGCAGGCAAATTAACAAAGGTGGAATCTAGAGCCTCAAAGTTAGCCCTAGATCATTGGCTTCTGGCCGCATTTGGGCCCGTACTGGGTGCAGTTTCGATGGGTCTGGGCATGGAAGATGTTAGACCGGCGACTGTGATAAACTTCTTCAATGCAAAGCCTATGATACACCCCCAATCACTCTAGCTGAATTCAGTTTAGACCTAGACCAAAACTTGGATTACTTTGACATCTCTGTTGTTGAAGGGTTTATTGTTCCTATAGCTTTTAGCCCTACGACTCGTGAGTGCACAGGCACAGACTATACAGGTGATCTCAATGGGTTGTGCTCGAAGGAGTTAAAAGTTCCAGGTGGGTATAACAACCCTTGTACTGTATTCAAGACCGATGAGTATTGTTGCACTTCTAGGACTCCTAAGAGTTGTACACCTTCAAATTATTCCATTATTTTCAAGGGTGCGTGTCCCGGTGCTGTCAGTTATTCCTACGATTCAAAACTAAACACATATACGTGTCCTAGTGGAAATAACTATAAGGTGGTATTTTGCCCTGACCCCTAGTAGTACTACCTCCCCTCTAAATTGAGGCATAGCTAGCTTATATACAAATAAATGGCGTAATCATAGCTTTGAAGCTTTGTGACATGCCTAGTTAATGTTGCGCAAATGCTCTGATACATATTCACTTTGACTATACGTTGTAACAAGATATCTATTAAAGCTTGTGCCGTGTCCAAAAATTATATATTTATATGTGTTGAGGACTCTTTTTTTGGCCTACATGGCACTACTTCATTGGCAACCCATGCCACATCAACATATTATTGATTTTTTGGGAAAATCTATTTAAAGCCCAAAATAAGCTCATATTTCATTCAACTACATGGATTGGGCTCACATGGCCCGTGAGATCCTTACTTAAAGAGGCGGATTCATGGTCCATATTTCCTTTTCATCAATTGGGATTATAACCCCACGACATCATCAACATCAACATCAACATCAACATCAACATCAACATCAACATCAACATATGGATCGGGCTTAAGTAATGAATCAAAACTCACGGCCCATATTACCTATCTTACACTCATGGAAATCGGCTTCTTCAACAAGAGCCCATATTTACACAAAATGACAACAAAACCCGAGGTACGTCATCTCATCTTCGGCTTATGATCCAAGCTCATAAGTGTCTTTGGGGAAACTTTGGAAGTCGTGGTTTGGAGAGCCAAGAGGTATGTTCAGTAAAGCTTTAGCGGTTCAAAGTTGCTAAAGAAACATGTTGCTTGGTGTGTCTTCTTCAACTCCCTGAACTCTGACGAGTCTGTGTGTAGCGGGTAACATATGGTAAGCATCTCTTATCACATAGCACTTAAAATGATATGATTCCTCATTGCTCTTTTCCTAAAGCTTGATATTCATCATATGACAAATGCTCAATATCCCCAGCCATCTAACTGCTGGGAGAATAACTGTTCATTCAATCCCCAGCTGTTGCTATACAAATTTAAAAACTTCATTATATTATTCTACCTAAATCTCATTACTACTTTCAGCTAAAATCCAACTCAAACACATGGCCTAATCTGATTGGCTATCTTTTATCTGTCTCTATATGCAAAATATTCATGATATCTTTGATACCTAGCTATTGTCTACCACAATCAAACCATATATTTCTCTGCCAGCTGCCAAAGCGGAGTATTAAATACTCTTCTTGCTCACCAAGACTATGTCACAACACAATGAGACCTTAACTAGATCTCTAAAGCTTCAGCCAATCCTTCTATTACTCACTAGAAATGTGTTGTAATGGAACCTTGCACCAAAAATACAAACACTCAAAAAAGGAAACATTTTCAGCTGAACCCCAGCAGTGTATTCAGCACTTGACACCTGGTTGGAAGTGATATCATCAGCCATTTAATCCTGAAATCCTAGCAGTCAGCTGCTATACCCAAAATAGCAAGATACCCTTCAAAGAGATCTTACCATTTTTCAGCCAAATCCAAGAAATAAATGCTGAATGACCTCTCCAGCAGTCAGAAATCACCCAGCTAACCTTATTTGCTTCTGCCCAAAGCAAGCAGCTTTCTTATGATAGCTGTCACAGCTTTTCCTGACAGCTGGGACAGCCTTTTCAAAATAGCTGTGACAACTGACCCAACGGCTTGAGCATTACCTTTTTTTTCTCATTTGGTTAAAACCAAAACCAACTAATGAAACTACCTTTCTCTTGCTAAAATACTTTCGTTTTCAGCTACTCTTTCCCCAGCAGCTCTTACCCGAAATAGCAAGAATACTTTAAAGCTAAACATACCTTTTTTTGGGCCAAATCTTAAGATGGATTTTCTAAAGTTTTATTGCTACTTGGGATAGATTTTGGCTGAGATTCTTTGCTAAAATACCGCCTAAAACTCAGCTTTAAAGGCAACCCTTCATCAACACCTCAAGGGGACAACTAAGGGGAGAGGAAAAACTCTTTCATGAACTTATCTATTTCCTCTCCCTCTAATGATCTTCTTAAGCTCTCAATGAAGCTCTAAGCTTCTGAATTTTCAGTTTTCAAAGGAGGAACTAAACTCTTCAGCCCTTAGCTCATAAATGCCCTTCATAAGCCTTCATACACTCCTCCAGCAGAAAATCCCAGCAATAAATCCCAACAACATTGCTAAACACACTACAACACTATTACCTCTCTTATAATCATTCTCTCACTTTCCATATATCTCACATACTTCCATATATCTCACATACTACAAACACTACATCCCACAAAGCATCTATATCTTTTACTATCTCTACACTTCTCAAGAGATGTCAAACACTCATACTAAAAGTTCTTCTTATGGAAGACATGAACTTCTATTACTAAAGTCCTTCTCTTAAAAGGCACCAAGATCTCATATCAAAGCCCTTCTCTTAGAAGGCACAACTACTTCTTACAAAAACCTTTTTCTTAGAAGGCACGATTACTTCTTGCATAAAGCCCTTTTCTTAGAAGGCACAAATACTCCATACAAAAGCCTTTCTCATGGAAGGCAACTCTATTCATAACTTTACAACAACTAAAAGAGCATTGTCAAATGGAAAACTCATTTAAGTGAATGATAAGAAGGGCAAGCTTAACCAGCTCCTACACACAGCTGGGCTTACTCTCTCTCCCTCCAGTTACACCCATTTTCCCCCCTTAATCTTGGAGTTATCATGGCAAATTGCCCCTCTACTGCTGGGATCACTTTGCTAGGATATTATCAACTCACAGAAGCTGTACTGCTGGGACTGCAAACCATCACAGATAAGTGACTTTGCTTCTATATCTTTAAATTTACTTCATTGAATACATGATTACTTCACATTTAAATACATATTACTTCATTCCAACTACTATTACAACTATTAACTAAGACCTAAACTCATTTAAATGCATGATAAGAGGGGTAAGCATAACTAGCCTCTACCGTTGGCATTCTACTAAAATCCTATCAGCTCACTAATGCTACACAGCTAGAGCTATAAACCATACAAAGATAAGTGACTTTTCTTCCATATCTTTAAATTTACATCATTAAGTACATGACTAATTACCTCTAAACAAATACTACTTTATTTCAACTGTTATTACAACTACTAATCAAAGTTATCATATCAAACTCATATTACATATTTATTCGACCATTATCGTGATTCTTAGACTTTCACTTTAATGGCTTTGTAGGCTTAAAAGTATGCTGGTAGCCGTTGGACCACTTGGCCCAATGTTGAGTTCCGAAGGCAACTCTCCAAAAAGAACCCGGGCCTAGCAAGGTCACCACTTCAAAGGAAAACACATGGTTGAGCAACCGAAAAAGGCTCCCAACACTATGAAAGATTGGAGATATTAACATTCATAACCTCCTTACTTTTTTTTTTTTTTTTTCGTGAGCAATTTTTTTTTTTTTTTGATTATCAAATTTTATGAGAAAATTACATTTTAAACTTTATAATTTAAGGGTTGTAACTTGTAACAAATTAAAGCATATAATTTTAAAAAATAATAAGTTAAATCTTAAAATTTTAAAAAATAATAAACTAAATCCTACTATTAAAAAAAAAATTACGGGCTTTACGGACTCATTACCTAATAACTCAAGCTAATTACTAAATAAATTGAAACATTTCCCAAAAGTCCACTTTGTGTAAATATGGGCTATAATTGTGGGGATCCATTTCGTGGGGAGACAAAGAGAAAGAATATGGTCTTTGGGCCTGAGTCATGAAATAAGGGAAAGTAGGGGCTGTAAGCCTATAGCATTATGTGAAGTGAGAGAAAATCCACACCAAGAAGTAAAGTTCGTGGTTTGTGAACCACATATTGTGGAGGAAAATTTCGAGCTGCGATTCGTGATGTGATTGGGCCCCCCAAGAGACTTTTAGTTTCATTGCCTATATAAGTAAATAATTTGGAAAAAAAATCTTAACAGGTGTTAATGCATTCAAGGAGTGGCTTGGGTCCCAAAAAAGGAAGAAGAAAAAGGAGTGGCATCTATAAATATTATTTAATGGCTTTTCAGGCTCTTACTCATGTATATCTAAGTTACCCTTAAATTCACATGGTTTAGAAACTTTAATTATTACAGTAGAGTTAAACATGTAAAATTATTAATTTTAAAACTTTTAAATTTTAAATAAATTTAAAAAAATATTTTTTTTTATCCATGTTTTTCCCTCTTTCACGTTTCTCTGCCAACTTCAAATTTAAAATAAAACAACTTTATTATTTTTTGAGAAAATAAAACAGCTCCTAAATTTAAGATAAATGATATATATATATATATATATATATATAACTCTTCCCCGTATCTTTTAAATTAAAAAATAAAACAAAAATTTTAAATTAAAAAATTTCTAACAAATGTTTTTTTACTTAATATAAAAAAACTAGTTACCAAAAAAAAAAAAAAAAGGTTACATACATATTTTTTCTTCTCTTTAGTCTCTTGAACATATCTACTTCCACTTTCCCACTAATTTTATACTCCCAATAACATGTAGTTAGTTCCTTGTAGAGTCCAAATCCTCTCCATCCTTATCATATTTTCTCTTTCTCTTCAAATTCTAAAAAAAAATTACAATCCTAGTATCCTACACATCTATTCCAATGCTCTCACTATTTTCAAACATCCCAATAACAAACAATTACTACATTAGAGAAAGCATATAGGCATATATAAAATAAGGTGAGAGGCTGGAATAGCCTTTGAAAAATGACAATCACTCAAAACTCAATTAAGAAAGTATGAACATATCACTTGTTTTTAATAAATTTCATTATGTTGTTTTCTGTTTCTCTTTGTCTTTCTTTTTGTCTCTCTTTCTATAATCGTTCTAGCCCCAAAACTTTCATAAAAGTGGACTTTGCATATTTAAATATCTCATATTATATATTTATCTCACATCTTAATGAAAAATTATGATACTAAACCAAACAAAATAGTCTTATTGCATGCGTAAAATGCGTGTGATAAAGCTCGTTGTATTTATTTTTGGAGGGTTAATTTCAACTTTTTGTTTTGTTGAGAAGAATAGTAAATCTCAACTTAAACAATATAATTTAGGGAATAGTCTAAATTAATCTTATAGTAACTACATGTTATTGTAAAAATTGTATGGAGTAAAAATGGTGATTGTCAACCTTGAGATGTAAAGAGTCAAAGACATAAGATTGATGCTGATGCTAAGAATTATACTCATCTCAACGTCTCTAGAGTCTGGACTTTACCTCCAACGGTTTACCAAAAAAAAAATCAAAAGACTTTTCCTCCAACGTCTTATCTTTTTGGGGTGAGGCGCGGGAGGGCGGGGGCGGCTGAGGATTTTTTATTTTTTATTTCTATGAGGGCAATGTCGTCCATCCCCCTATAAGAAATGCTATTTTTTTTTCCTAAGCCAAAATTTTCATTTAGATAAAAATTTATATATTATTGTAATTCATATATTTTTAATAAAAAAACTATAATTAATATTGTGGGAGGACTTTGTCTTGGCTCCCAATCAGGTATTGTCTGTGTAGTAGTGGTACACCTCTAAGATAATTATTGTCCAAAAATTTTCTTCTAGTGCTTTTTTTAATTAAAAAAAAATTATTATTGTATGAGTACTAACTAAAATTTGAGATTTTATATTTTTTAATTTTTTTGTCCTTTATTTGGAGCCTTTTTTTTTTTTTTTTTTTCACTTACATTAAGGGGCTTAGGTAATACACCTAATGGTTGAGCCAAAAGGTTTATGGAGTTCACAACCATATGGAGGAAACTTATTTTGGAAATATTGATTATAGATTAAAGGCATCTTTTACAAATAACATAATGAAGATTTATTACTATTATTATTATTATTATTATTATTATTATTATTATTATTATTATTATTATTATTATTATTATTATTATTTCTTGATATTGGGTGAGAAAAGAAAATTTGAATTCAAAAGTTATCCTGTAGAAAGAACTAAATGATGTATACGTTTCTCTCTCTCTCTCTCTCTCTATATATATATATGTGGATGGGTTGGGTTTAAGTTAAACAATGTTATATTACTCAATATTTTTTAATTGGATGTGAATTTTGACAAATTCACCTTTAGATTACATTATTTTCGTATATTCTCCATGCTTGAAAATTTTCAAAGTGATCAAAGATTAATAGCCATGTCATTAATCAATTGTTTAAACTAAATTTTTCTTAATCTATATATATAATAATAGGTGAAGTAGAGAGAAACTCAAATAGAATTTCAAATTAGAGTTTTAATTTTGTGCCATGTGTTTAGATTTGGATTCTTAATTTTGCGCCACTTGTCCTAATCAAAATTAAAAAAAAAAAAATCTAATTATATTATAAATTGGACTCCAATTTTGTGTCATGTATTTTATCAAAATTTTTTAAATTTTGTGCCCAAATAAATGATGCATTAACATTTAACACGGAAGCCAAGAAAACTACAATGATAATGCTCATTGGCCTAAGCAAGAACATCTCACATACACACTTTTATGGCTGAACATCTTACCTGCCCACTACCAAAACCAAGGAGTCCAACGAGAAAAACTATAAAAGTAAAACATCATCTCCTCATAATGTCATATCGTCATCCCATGTTTTCTCCTTCTCTCTCAACCTCTACTAATTAGATTCACACACTACCCTCTCCTCTTCCTTTCGGCTTTCTAAGAGTAAGGCCGGGTTCAAATATAATGTTCAATCCCCCTCTTCCTTGCTTCACACTCTCATACATTACCGCTTCATTGGCGTCTTCAAGAAGATTCTAAGCTCAATGTGGAAACTGAATCTACCAAGATGAACATCTTATCATCACAATTGTTAATATTTCCGTGTGTAAGCACGGACTACATGTTAGTTTAAAATAATGCATAGAAGATGAGTTTATAATTGAATGGTAATTAACATCTAACTAATATGAAAATTGGCATGAGTATTAAAAATATATAAAAGACATGTAATTTAATGGTGAAATTTTGAAAATATAAATTCTATAACAAGTTATTGAGTGGTGTAATGGCTTAGAGTTATACTAAGTGTAACTTGAACTTAAATTCTCTCTCTCTCTCTCTCTCTCTCTCTCTCTCTCTCTCTCTCTCTCTCTCTCTCTCTCTCTCTCTCTCTCTCTCTCTCTATATATATATATATATATATATATGAAAACAAAAAAAGAAAGGTGACAACGTTTCGGAATAACAGTAAAGTTTGATAAGGTTAACCCCAACATGCAAAAAGTAAGACTTTTCCAATAGCTTTCTATTGACCGGAAGATTGCCTGTGATCTTATCTGCAAGACTGCAACCGACTTAAATATACCTCTCACTCTAAGAGTTTAGGAGGTGAACTGTAAACTAAACTATTTGTTTTAGCAAATGTGAACTAATTAAGCTTCATGTCACACATTACTACTAAATTTTTAGAATAGTCTTCAAGTGATCAAGTCAAGACAAGACAATTTCAGTTCCAAGCAACAAGAATTTAATTAGGCAATTAATCACGCCTGTAAATTCTCCACGCCATCCCCAACAAGTTATATCCAATCTCAAATCCTATATAAACTCCTACCCATCTCCCAATAATCATAACCTCAAACCACTGTAGCATATATATAATATATCCCTCTCACTCTCCAAAATGAGCATCTTCAAAAACTTGTCCATTTCCTTCTTCTTTTTTGCCACTCTTTTCATCACTTTCGCTCATGCAGCCCGATTCAACAGAACTAACAATTGTCCCTAGGTGGTTTGGGCTGCAGCCGTGCCTAGTGGTGGTAGGCAACTCAACTCAAAAGAGTCTTGGCCCTTTGATGTGAATGCTGGCACAATCGGGGGCCGCGTTTGGGCTCGAACTGGGTGCATTTTTGATGGATCCGGGCATGGCAGTTGTCAGACTGGTGATTGTGGTGGGCTTCTTCAATGCCAAGCCTATGGTGCACCCCTAAACACCCTTGCCGAATTTGCTTTAAACCAATATCTAAACCTGGATTTCTATGACATCTCTCTTGTTGATGGGTTTAATGCTCCTATGAATTTTATCCCAACCTCTAATGGGTGCACCAAAGGAATAACATGTACAGCTGATATCAATGGACAGTGTCCAGCTCAATTGAATTCTCCTAGCGGGTACTGTAACAACCCTTGTACCGTTTTCAAAATTGATGAATATTGTTGCAACTCTGGGAATTGTGGGCCTACAACTTTTTCTGAATTTTTCAAGAATCTGTGCCCAGATGCTTACAGTTACCCTAAGGATGATGCAACAAGCACATTTACGTGCAATGGTGGGACTAACTATAATGTTGTGTTCTGCCTTTCAAGTTGCTCTTTCCTTTCGTATAACATGCACATCACTAGTAGCTAGTATGTAATAAAAGCTTGAGGGCTTGTGAGCTTGCACACTCTATTATAGGTTGGTATAAGGTTGTTAATATCTGCCCTCAAAAGCAATTCTTTCTTCTGCTAAGAGGCATAGAACTATCAACCAGTAGTATTAATAATTGGGGTAGTAATTTATAAAAGCTTAAGGGCTTATGCAGTACCATGTACGTTGTATTTTTACATATTCACATGAGGCTGTAGCAAAATTTCTATGATGGAAGATATTAACGTATAACGTTTATAACCTCCTTATTATTTTCCTTTTTGTAAATCAAGAAATTATTTTGCAGCTCAACCTCCTATTCCCACTTGTTTGCAACTAGCAACTCTCACGTCGGTGCTATTTGATCATTGTTTGATTCTTTGGTTGGCGGTACATAACGTAACTATTGGGAATAGGAGGTAATAAATAAACCTGAAACTTGTGTTGTGGACACACGTATACCTTACACGGGCTAACCGATATAGTCTTAACTAGCATCTTTCTAAATGTATGAATTATAGTTGCTTTCATCTATTTTTATCAAACTTTGCTTGTGTTAAATTTAAGGTTAAATATTCTTTCACATTCTGTTCACCTCCATTATTTATTATTTTTTTTTTGAACTTGTTCACCTCCATTATTTCACACATATATTTATAATTGATGCATACATATATACATTTTAATATATACTGCACTAATTATAACTTGTTACCTTAGTAAGTGGTAAAAAAATTGTATCTTTTGACACTTGCTTTAATCATATATCATCATTAAAGCATTAAAAAAATTCCATTTGACCGTCATTGGTACTTATTGCACAATGAACTTGATATGCTAAAATATCCAAAATTTTAGAATATATAACAATTTCTGAACTATATATGTAACGGATTAGCAATTTCATAAACAATAAAAATATATTCATTTGATTAATATGTTAATTCATCTTAAATTCTTAATTATATTGGTTCTTTTAGTTTCCATGGTAATTATGAAATGAGTTTTTTTAAACATGAAACTTGGCTCTTTGCATACAATTTGATAATTTAAACATGAAAGGAAATTCTTAAGAGTTTCACCATGAAGATAATAATTGATTAATTTTATTATATATATGAAAGATCATGAACATAATTTTGATAGAAGACGTTTATTTATTTATTTATAACAATTTAGAAAATGTTTATATATGCTCATTAAAAATGAACTTATTGATAGAAAATGTTTATATATAAGTTCCTTTTTAACAAATGAACTAAAAATATATTTTTTTTTGAGAATCAAATCATCTTATATTCGATTATATAATGTGTGTAAAGTTTGAGTTTTGACTTGAATGGCGTATTCTTCTCAACAAAATAGACATGAATGGTGTATTAAATTATGAATATGATAATTAGGCCCCCAACATCGAAGTAAATTTGCATGCAAGTGGAAATGTTAAATGTCCCTTTCTCTCGCAGATGCCACGAACCGGGGCTTAGTGCTGATGCTAAGATCCTCTCTGAGACTTTTCCTCCTATGGTCATTTATTTCTCCTCCTACCGCCATTTATTTCTTTCTTACTTTCTAGATTATGTGACTCCTCTGTAATATCTTGACAGGTGGGTTTTGACTTTCGTCCTTTATGAGTAGAACATAAAATGATGCATTCCATTCTCATCGTGCCCAAGACGCAAGTGCATGTGACGTTCTTCCAATTTCGTAACTTTATACTTTTTGCACGTTTTTATTTAAGTCTAGTCGAGGTTGGAAAGCTTAGAAGGTAAGTTCTAAGTAGTTACCGCACGAAAACTATTTTTTGTCACAACTTTGCAATAATTTTGAGGAATCAGATCATCATTTATTGTCTATCACATTTACAAGAATATGCTAATTTTTTTTTCACCATTCACAATCTATCACATTAAGTTGTGATAAAAAAAAAAATTGTGGTCTCAGATTTTCTCTTAGTTCCGCCCAACTTAACCGACATCAATCTCACTAAGAGTAGTATCACTATCAGGCACTCTAAAAAAAAACTTTCTTGACACGTTAAAATTTTACATTATCTAATACGAGTTTCTCCCTCCCTTTGTGTTAATCAGAGGGTATTCTTTTTCTCTTTCATATTCTTAGCAGTAAGTGCAGTTAGTGTTTAGCATGGCAGATGACGTTATTGATAGATTAGAACACATAACGTTAACTACAGATGAAGAGGAAGTGATTGCCATATCTGATGATGGCCGTCGGGAGGCTATTGAGAGCTGTAACTTAAGCCTTATCGGGAAATTCCTTACATGCAAGCCTTACAATAAAGTGGCAGCCAAAAACACACTTAGAAGATCTTGGGGGCTGGATGAAGGGATGCAAATATTGGAGGTTGGACCGAATCTTTTCCAATTCAAATTTCAATCGGAATTTGATATGATCCGAATTCTTAGAGGAGGTCCCTGGTCGTTTGATAATCAAATTCTTATGCTCCATAGATGGCAAAAGGGTATGACTGTGGGGAATATTAAAATGGAGAATGTCTCTCTTTGGATACAAATATGGGGTGCCCCTTTTGATATGGTGTCTCCTCAGGTAGCAAAGGAGGTTGGCAGCAGGTTTGGGGTGGTTGAGGAAGTGAAATGGAAGCAAAGGAAGGATGACTTTAACTATTTCATGAGAGTCCGGGTATCGTTACCAATATCAAAGCCGCTCAAAAGGGGTGCGTTTATTGCTGGTTCCGATGGGGAGCGTACGTGGGTGAATTTTAAATATGAAAGATTGTCCTTTTTGTGCCATTATTATGGCCTGTTAGGCCATGATTTGAGGCATTGTGCTGCTCACTTTGCAGCGACGAAGCATACTGCAGAGGTGAAGTATGAATATGGGGATTTTTTAAAAGCAAAGAGGGGTAGGCAGCGATCTCCACCAAGGCGAAATAATAAAAGTTTAGGTAGTTCAGGTGATGAACCGGTGCAACCAACTGAATTTTGAAGCAACCGATGGAGATGACGGCGACGGCGGTGGAAAATTTCAGATCAGAGAGCCCAAGTTTTCACGATAAAGATGAGACCGAAGATTCAGGAAAGGCCGTGATTTCAGGAGAGACCAAGATTACAGGAATTCATGCGACTCCTGGACTGGTGCCTAATTTTACGCAGACTAATAGATACGAAACTGAGGACAATGCTAATGGGAAGGAAGTGTTTGATACTACGACATTGAGTCCAAATAGTCAGCGGAATTTCAAGACAAAGAAGGATATACTTCTTATCACCAACAACAGATCAGATACTATCCTATCCGAGGAATTGCAGGGAGATGCCATAGAGACCTTAGCAGGTTCTGATTTTCCAAAAATCCAAGTTGATGGTGGGCCTCTCGTTTCAAAGCCCAAACTTAACCTGGACCCGTATCAACAGAATCGACTTTGGCTTAAGTGGTTTTTCTAAAGCCTTTAACATGCCAACACTTGGAAAAAGAAACTCTCATAGTGATCCGAATGCAAGGCAGAATGAAGAATTGGACACAGTGAGTACAAAACGTGGGAAAATGGATAGTGATGTAGGAGGCAATGATGAAGGATCGGCGGGGGTGATGACTCACCCTTGTTGGGAGCAATGAGATTTTTAAGTTAGAACTGCCAAGGGCTTGAGAACCCTTGGACAGGTCAAAGCCTTCGCAAGATTGTGAGGGTCCAAGTTCCCAATGTGTGTTTTCTAATGGAGACACGACTGGACAAGGAAGGGTTTGATAAATTATATAATAATTTGCCTTTTCAGAATAAGATTATCATAAAATATCCTGATTCAGGGGGTGGATTAGCGTTACTATGGAAGAATGATGTAGCAATGGAGGTTATTAATTATACTGCAAATCATGTGTTGACCAAGGTTACGGAGGAGGATGGATTTGTTTGGTATCTCACCTGCTTCTATGGATGGCCAGAGGCACAAAATAAGGAGAGGTTGTGAAAGCTTTTGGCTCATCTAAAAACTTTTGTGGAAGGACCTTGGATGGTGATAGGGGATTTTAATGCATTCCTCAATGTCTTAGAAAAGCAAAGTAAAACGCCACCACAAATGTTCCAGATTGATGCGTTTGGGGATGCTTTAGAATATTGCCAACTTGAAGACCTGGGATTTCGAGGTTATCCATTTACTTGGAGCAATAAGAGGCCGGGTTGTGCTAATATGAAAGTGAGGCTAGATCGTGTAGTAGCTAACAAGGAGTGGATTGATAAATACTAGATGAGTAATGTTACACACTTGTCTTCTCATGCTTCGGACCATCTGCCTATCATCTTGCAGGTTCAGTGTTATAAACAACAACGACATAGGAGAGGAAAGGGGTTCAAGTTTGAGGAATCATGGTTGTTGTGAGAGGAGTGTGAGAATGTGGTAATGGAGGCATGGCATAATGTGGGGGATGAGAAAATCGGATTAGCTGCTGTTAAGGAAAAAATAAAAAAATGTGGAGAGGAACTTATGGCATGGGGGTCGGCCAGAGTTGAACTTGAAGCTAATGTTGTCAAACAATTACAACAGAGGCTTGATACTTTGAACTAGGCTGAAACTACTGAGGAGAGTAAGGCCGAATATCTGGAGGTGAGTAAAAAATTGGATGAGCATCTATTGAAGCAGGAAATTTATTGGGCACAAAGATCTAGAGTTTTGTGGTTGAGGCATGGGGATAAAAAAACCAAATTTTTTCATTCAAAAGCATCACAAAGGAGAAGGAAAAATCACATTAAGGGTATTAAAAATGTACAAGACCAATGGGTGGAGGAATTGGAGGATGTGGTCAAGGTAGCTTTTGACTACTTTGAAAATTTATTTAGTGCAGGTTCCTATGACTAGATGGTGGAGTGCCTGAGTAAAATCACCAGAAAGGTAACTACTGACATGCAGGAGTTTTTATCTAGTGAGTTTAGAGCTGAAGAAATCAAGGCGGCGTTGTTCCAAATGGGACCAACCAAGGCCCCTGGACTAGATGGTATGAATGCCCTTTTCTATCAAAAATTTTGGCATGTTGTGGGTGATAATGTGGTGTTTGCTGTGTTGGATTTTTTAAATAATGGCATTATGATACCTGACATAAATCATACAACCATTGTTTTAATTCCGAAAGTAAAGAATCCGGAAAAAATGTTGGATTTTAGACCAATTAGTTTATGTAATGTGATTTATAAAATCATTTCAAAAGTGCTTGCAAACAGATTAAAGCAGGTGTTACCTCATGTAATTTCTCCCACTCAAACTGCTTTTGCTCTGGGACTACTAATTACAGACAATGTTTTGGTGGCCTATGAGACATTGCATACTATGCACTCCAGGAAGAATGGCTTTGAAGCTTGATATTAGCAAAGCCTATGACAGAGTTGAATGGCAGTTTTTACAAGGCATCATGCATAAGTTGGGCTTCCTAGATGTGTGGATTGAAAGGGTGATGAGTTGTATTAATACACCATTCTTTTCTATTCTTGTGAATGGAAGACCATATGGCAATATTATTCCATCTAGGGGAATCCGGCAAGGGGATCTTCTCTCACCATATTTGTTTCTGTTGTGTGCAGAGGGATTCACTTCTCTACTGGCAAAGGCTGAAGTAGATGGAAGCATTAAGGGAGTGTCAATTTGTAGAAGAGCACCAAGAATTTCTAATCTCCTTTTTGCAAATGATTCTTTGTTATTTTGCTAGGCAACTAAAAATGAAGCTGTGGCCATTAATGAGATCCTTCAAATTTATGCACATGCATCGGGTCAGAGTATCAATTTGGAGAAGTCTTCGGTGTATTTCAGTAGCAATACAACAGATAGTTAGAAACAGGATATGCTGAGGATCTTGGATGTTAGGGAAGTTGACCGGTTTGAATCATATTTGGGGCTACCAACTCTGATTAGGTGAGGCAAATACCATACTTTTTCCTTTTTAAAGGATAGAGTGTGGAAAAAATTACAAGGTTGGAAAGGTATGATTCTATCTAGAGCTGGCAAAGAAATTCTCATAAAGGCGGTGGCTCAATCTATTCCCACTTATACAATGAGTGTATTTCAACTCCCAATGAAATTATGTGATGAATTGGATGCTTTGTGTGCAAAGTTTTGGTGGGGACAAGTTGGGAATGAAAAGAAAATTCATTGGAAAAGTTGGAACAAGCTGTCAACCTCAAAGAAAGATGGTGGAATGGGCTTTCGTGATCTTAGAGCATTTAATCTAGCCATGCTATCCAAGCAAGGTTGGAGAATGATCCAAGAATCTAATTCATTGCTCTATCAGTGTTTTAAAGCGAGATACTTCCCATGAACTTCTTTTCTTGAGGCAGTTGAATCACCAAATAGTTCTTATGTATGGAAAAGCATGCCGGTAGCCCTACCAATCCTCAAGTCCAGTCATTGTTGGAGAGTGGGGAATGGTTGCTCAATTCGGGTTCAAGATGATAAGTGGTTCCAAATTTTCCTTCACACAGAATAATTCATTCACCCAATGATGATGTTGAAGGTTGGGTTGTGGCAGACCTCATTGATCATGAATTACATGAATGGCGGATTGATGTAGCGATGGCATTATTTCATGAGGAGGAGGCTGATGCAATATGTAAAATTCCCCTTAGCCGAAGGAGTGTGTCGGATTCCATTATATGGCTGCATAATAAGAATGGAAAATTCCTTGTTCAATCAGCATATAGGGTTGCACAACAGGTTTTGAAGGTTGGAAGAGGGGTTGAAAATTCTAATGGAAGCTATAGGAAGTGAGTTTGGGCTGCCTTGTGGAAGCTTAAAATTCCAAACAAGATCAAAGTGTTTGGATGGAGAGCATGTCATGATATTCTATTGACAAGATTGAACCTGACCAAGCGAAGGATTATATCAGACAATATGCGCCCAATTTGCTGATGATGTTCAGAATCAACAATTCATGCGCTTTGGGAGTGTGCTGCTGCATAGGATGTGTGGGCTAGCAGTGTTAAAATTTTGCAGAAGGGATGCACGGATCAAAATGATTTGCTGCATTTATTGGAGTACCTACTAGAGTAATTGTCTTTGGAGGAAGTGGAAGCCTTCTTGATTCAAGCTTGGCTCAGTTGGAGTAGGTGCAACAGTGTTCTTCATGGTGGCAGATTTATTGATCTAGGGACTCTTAATCAGAGGGCAGTAGGACAGCTTGGGAACCACCTCCAAAATCGACTTTTAAGCTGAATTTTGATGCAGCGATTTTTTCTGGGGTGAACAGAACCGGTGTTGGGGCTATAATCCAAAACTCAAAGGAGAAGTCATGGTAGCCATATCTGCAAGAGGGTCAGCAGTACATAGTAGTAAGGGAGGTGAGCTGTTAGCATGTAGAATGGCTGTTGAATTTGCTATTGATGCAGGTTTTTCCAAGTTGGTTATTGAGG
The DNA here is from genome assembly GCA_033629205.1 of Lithocarpus polystachyus. NCBI lineage: Eukaryota > Viridiplantae > Streptophyta > Magnoliopsida > Fagales > Fagaceae > Lithocarpus > Lithocarpus polystachyus. The sequence continues at coordinate 67,764,743 of CM066166.1, forward strand.
GAGACAATGTTAATGTAATAACAGCTATTTCATTGCGAGAAGCCAACATATCTTTGCTGGGGAATGTCGTGGAAGATATTAAACATCTCATTAGGGGTTTACAGTGGGTTTCCATTTCTCACATAAGGCGTAGTGGCAATAAGGTGGCTTATGTGTTAGCGCAACATGCTAGAACTATTGGTAAGGATTTGTATTGGATAGAGGATTTCCTTCCTCCAGTCATTGAACAATTGTATCAAGATGGTTGCCTTTTATAGATGAATGAATGAAGTTTCCCTTTCAAAAAAAAAAAAAAAAAAAAAAAACCATTTAAGAGAGATGATAGAAAATCTTGTTTTTTTAGTTAGGTGTCTAGATATAGTGTGTGTGTGTGTGTGTGTATCTTTGTGTGCGTGTGTGCTCGCATGCACGCGTAATAAAGTAAAGGGGGAGAGGGGATGTGCAAGAAACTAAAGGGATTACATAAAATAAAAGGGGATGAGGATTCCGTGAAAGTAAATGAGATGACATAAATTAAAAGGGGGAAGAAATTTCTTGAAAGTAAATGAGATAACATAAATTAAAAGGGGATGGGGATTGCTTGAAAGTAAATGGGATGACTCAAATTAAAAAGCAATAATAGTAAAATCCCTAGATGCCTAGGGTGATGAGATTTCTTCCCCCCAAGGGTACTTCCCATACAAATCCTAGGAGATAGTCCAATACCCATCTTGGGAAACAAGCACAATAATATAAACCAACAACAATAATATTAACATTGAAATAAAGAGAGAGATATATACACAATATATAAGAGAACATAAGAAAATAAAGCAATTATGAACAACAAGCAAGATAAAAGAAAGATTTTATATATATGGAGAATGATGTTTACAATATAATGAAGAAGGTGGGATGGGTGCAGTTATTAAGAAACTAACCCATCACTATTGCCTTACCCACAAAAATTACAAACAAAAGTGGATGAGGCTTTTTTCTAATGGATTCCTAGAGAGGGAGAGAGGAGAGAGTTTTTTTTTTTCCCTGAATTTCTAAAGGTACTTTCCAAAATTTTCTCACTTTTTTTTCTCCCTATTTCTCTATTTTTCCATACTTTTTCCTCATTTTTTTTTCTCAAAATTGGGGGGGGGGGGTGATGTTATTTATGCCATGGCCGGTTAGCACTAGTGTATCATGATACAGTAATGCTAGCCTCCCATTTTTGCCACCTCATCAGCCATTTTTTGTTGTTCTGTTTTTTCTGATTTTTGGCCCAATTTTTGTGCTGAATTTTGGAGGCCTTTACAAGCACTGTTCTCTTCATATTTTATATGCACGGAAAGCTCTAGATGTCTAGTTTCCAACGGTCCTAACCATGTTTGATTTGGAGCTACGGTCGTCAAGATATCGAGCTCAGAATGAAGGTGATGTAGTGCTGAAAAATTCTGTGACCTTCTTTTCTTGAAAAATTCATATCTTCCAATCTGGAGCAGATACTGTCGAGGCCTTTTGATGAAAATTAGCTAAGATCTTGTTCTTCAAGGTGGTCCAGCCCGCTTGTTCCAGTTCTTGTCCAATTAGTGCAGTTTATTGCACAAAGTCAGGTAAAATATTGCTAGTTTTTCCTGGAAAAAAAAATGAAGATTTTATTACGGTTTTTGGTATTTCGGTGATATCTCATCCCTTTTAACATTGATTTTGGCCCGAAAACTATTGTTTCAAAGGGAAAAATATGCCTTACGAGACAGTCCAAAATTTAACACAATCCAATGGTCAGATCAAAAAGTCAACTTTTTGCCCATACCCCGATTAGGGTTTTGGCCTTAATTGTTGTAAAATGGATTTTTCAAACATTGTGACTTTTTGGTTCACTATCCAATCATGTTGTATTTATTTTACCCTTTTTTATTTTTAAATTCATGATTTTTCACCTTCTTAATTTTTTCAATTTGATGCGTGATTGAGGTTGGATAAAATATGGTATTGACAAACATAACATAAACAAACTAATAGTCATAAATATACTAATTTAATGGCAGCAAAATGGAATGAAAAATGAATAAATAAATAAATAAACATTACAACACATATTTAGTACTTTAGAATTATCATCAAATTTGGGAAAACAATGAGATGCCAATGAAGAAATAAAACGAGAGAGAGAGAGAGAGAGAGAGAGAGAGAGAGAGAGAGAGAGAGAGAGAGAGAGAGATTTATGGTAAGGAAAAGGCAAACAACTCAAAGAAAAAAAAATCAAACATCAATTAGCAGTCGTTAATTGGAAAATAAATAGGTTGTTAAGAGGAGTAAAAAATAAAATAGAGATAACCATATACAGGACACTAAAAACTTTACAGTGTAATAAAATCAACTATTACATTTCCTTAATTAAATCTAAGGATTAACAATTAAATACAATCATACAAAATTTAAACTTAAAACTAATCAAAATCTAACCAAGGAAACCATATTTCGTATCATAACTAGAAATGAGATGTTCTCCAGTAATAATAGGGAATATTTGATCCGAATATGAATTTTTCTCTATTATTATCAAAATGTGATTTTTATTGTAAATTTCAAGATAACCCATATGATGTTCATTGCTCTATTGTTAAAAGTAAAAAATGGACATATAATAGGGAATGCTTGAAAATTATTGGATATTCTAAGGCTAACTTATCTTGTGACATAAATGATGGAAAATGCACATTAGATATTATTATATATTCCTCTTGGGAGGATGACCTATTTCTTGGTATTGTAGAAAACAGAGTTGTATAACTAAAAGCCACTATGGAAGCAATAGATATTGTGTGTAATAATATATCATAGTATTATAAAATTTTATATATAATACAATACATAGACATGTGGGTTTTAAATAAATTTTTTTTGTTAAAATTTGTATTTTTATTTGAGTCCAGCAAGTCATTAGACTTGTTTTCAATACAAAATTATTGTGCTAGTTGAGCCCAATGAATAACATATCCATGACGGTTTTTCACTTTCATATTTACAAATTTCTTTTCTATACTATAACGAAGGTATTAAATGACAATATAATTATTTTTTTTTATTTTTGTTATAATTCTAAGAGGCTAGAATGTTAAGAAGAAATATAAAGATAAAATTATTAAAATAAAAGAATAAGAAGAGATAATAAATATTGATGATAAAGAAGAAAATGTCATTGAAGACATAATTTGAATGTGTATGTTGTTTTGTGAAAAAATCCCTTTTGATTTACTATTTCTAGTGAATCTTAGGTTTTCCCTTAGGATTTTCTGTGTGTTTTTGAAAATGTACCATGTAAGGCTTTATATAGTGGAAAAAAAAAGGAGTTTGGAACAGCTCCCAAACAATGTGGGATTCATTCCAAACCTTAGCCATTATTGTAAAAAACTTGCATTTTTTTATGTTTTTGAAACTCTAGCTGCGTACGTAGGAGTATGCCTGTGTACGCATGCTTTGGTTCGTGTACGTAGGCTGCTACCCGCGTATGTGGGCCAAGGGCCACTTTAGTCATTTATTTCCAAAAATAGATTTTTGCTCATTTATAAGGTTATATTTTTCATTTTAACACTCCTCAAGTCAATTTGATATCAAATTGGCCTCTAAACTGACATTGGGCCTTAGAGTTTAGGCATCATTAGGGGAATGGGGGCCCGAGTCGTAAAGGGTGCAAAATGCGGTGTCTACAGAAACCTAGTTTTTGCAATGGTCTAGAAACCATACATATAGTGTCCTCTCGAGGAAGGACCTTTTTTATCTTACTGCTAGAGATATGGGTTCAGAGTTTAGGTACAGTCTTGAGAAGAGAAGGACTTAGAAAGAAGAGAAGGACTTAAAACAATAAATCTAACAACCTAACATGCTTTAAAACATAAAAACTACCTAAACCTAAGCTATATAAACATGTTAAAACATACAACAAGCAAAGAAGCAAGATTAAAAAATAAATAAAAGCAAGAAATAAAAGAAAAGCTTAGAACTTAATACCTTAAAACAAAAGCTCTTCAAGCTTGATTTTTGACCGTTCCCCTTAGTCAAATCTATTCACAATCTATAAGAAAGTGATTAATAATCTTAAACTTGAAGATTAAGGCCAAAAAATGTCCTAATCAACAGAAAATTAACTTGAGGATGTTTTGTGAAAAAACTCTCTCTTTGATTCACTATTTCTAGTAAATCTTAGCATTTTCTCTTAGGATTTCTATGTGTTTTGAAAAGGTACCATGCATGGCTATTTATATTGTGAAAATGGGAGTTTGGAATGGTTTCCAGACGATGTGGGATTCATTCCAAACCTTAACATTAATGTAGAAAACTTGCCTTTTCTATTTTTTTGGAACCCTACATGCGCGCACAGGTTTGAGCCTGCGTGCACATGCATCATGGTTGCGCGCACAGCCTAATTCCTGCGTGCGTAGGCTGAGGGCTTCCTTGGATTTACTTTTCCAAAAATAGATTTATTTGCTCATTAAAAGTTATATTTTCCATTTTAACATTTCTCAAGTCAATTTAACATTTGATTGGGTCCTAAACCAACTTTAGGTCTTAGAATTTCAGCATTATTAGGGAATGGGAGCACAAGTCGTAAAGGGTACAAAATGCAGTGTCTGCATCTCCAGACAGGCGTTGTGGGGTGCCTAACACCTTCCCCACACGTATCCAGACTTCCAAAGTCAAGAATCAAGATTTGTTTCCATTCGCACTAAATTAGGAAAAATGACCATTTTTCTTAGCCTAGGATTGGTAATAAAATTGAATAGAGTCAGGTGACCAATCATACCTTAGAAAAAACCCAATGATTGGTGGTGACTGCACTTACCTTTGATAAATAATAGGTTAAAATCAACTCATTCCAATCACTTGCGTCGCCGCGATGGGTGGTTGATCGCTGTGAGGCATTGACAATTACCTTTGTCAAATTTAAAAACGTCACACTTTAATGCATAATGTTTGGAGCGAAGAGAGGGAAAGACGCTGAGTGCACCCCTCCTACCCTTTCACAGTCACTGACAACCTTGTTTTCAATGCCACACAATCAATAACACCTTCGAGTGTCTTAATGTTAACACCTATCCCAATGGTGTCTCAACCAACTATTTCCTCATCATTACAACTAGCACAAAGCAACAACTTGTGACCCTAACTTTCATTTACGTCCATCACAAGAACACGATACAGGGGGCTGACAGCCAATATAGTGGCTATGCCTTATCTCTACACTATATTGGCAAGTGATATCTTCGCTTCATTCCATCTCAAATGCGCTACCCTAAGGCGGCTAGTAATATTGCTTAGCGCTCATGGTTAGGACTTCATCATAAATATTCTTAGCAAACACAATATCATCAAATTGGCCAACAAGCAAGCAACTCATAAATTGGCACATGCTCAATGCAGTCCAATTTACATAAAGATGCAAGATAGCCTCTCATTCATCATAATCTTCTCATATGGACCCACGCTGAGATTTCACTTTGCTTCCTCGAATTGTTAGCCAAGCATATTACTTATTCTATTCCCAACACCAAGGCTAACTCAATATCAAGTGTGGTAGCACTACGAGCTGATTTCTATGGCTTGCAACTATCGGAATCAATGGGGGGCTGATTTTAATATGAAATTAGGCTTCAATTACAACAAGAACTCGACCTCATGAGTTGGTAACTCACGGTGTGTCTGTGACTTCCTAAAAAAAATCCATCCTACAAAATCAAGGACACAAATTATTCAACACATCGCAAACCATATCCAAAGAAGAAGAAAAAGAAAAAGAAAACTCATAAAGTTGGCATCACATTCTCCTTGATCAAGCTTACACAAAGAAAGAATTTGAAGCCATCATCTTGGACCATTAGATCTTCCCCCACAAGTTGCTAGACATGGCAAACAGGAAGGTCAGGTCGGGTTCAAGATGGGCCAATCAAGTTGTGGGTCAAAAACGGGTCATTTTAAGCGGGTTAAAAACGAGTTTGGGTCAATTGGATTGCGGGTCGAGTCCAGTTAACTCGTATTTTTCACATGAATTTTTTTAAAATAAAGAAAACAACATGTATTTGCCATTTGGAAAGTCATGCAACAAATTACTTGATGTAAAATGCATTACTTTGAATTCTCCACTTATATCAATAATGAACTCAGTTAAACTTACTAATACTTATTCAATAATTTTAAAATTACACAAATCCTAACATTGCTAACTAAAACAAAATAACACAAAGATAAGTACAACAAATACACAAGTTTTATTTTTACACAATATTAACATCCCAAAATATAAAACCAAATTACAAATGACTTATTGGATAACTCATTTGACAAAGAATAAAATATATAAGAAATTTACAATTTTAAAAATTAATTTTATAATCTATTTTCAATTGTGGTTGGCACTTTATTTCAATTTGAGAATATACATTAAAGTTTGATTGTTTACTTATTTATACATGGTCTCTTTTATGAATATCATATCATTGTTAAGTAACACACACTATAGGAAATATCAAAATTTATTTTGAAAAACCGTTTATTTTGGACATAAATTGTTAAAAAATAGGTTTAAGCATTTGTTAGGGACATATTTTATGTAATTGGCTAATTCTTTGACAAAATGCACTTTATTTGTAATTGGGTAGATCTAGGATGGGTTTAAGATTTCAAGAAACATGTTGTTCAAGTCAAGTGTTAAAGCCATGAAGATCTGACCAAGAAATAAGTGAAGAAGAGCTATTTATTAAAACTCGACAGAAACAATATCTATCGAGATTGAAGAACGAAGCTCGACAGAAGCTGAATTCATCGAGATCTACGAAATCAAAATTTCCAGATCTGATTTTTGGCCGTAGCTGACATGTATGTGTAGGGTTTCTTCTCTCACAACCCTAGACATATATAAGGCTTATTTGAAAGGCTGTTATATATGGTGAACACATGCAGAAAGTGACCTAGTTCATTATTCTCTCTGAAAAAGCTACTGCGTCTTTGCGCCAAGGGTTTTGTAACCAAGGAGCTTCTTGATCTTCATTGTTGATGAATTGAAGAAATTTGCAGCCAACATCTTCTTCAAGTTGCTGGTGTCAATCACATACTTGGATTCGTGCATCATTGGTTAGTCACGTACTGAGATTCGTGCATTAAACTAAAAGATTATCGCTACAATACAAGTCCAATTGGGTATTGGGGTAAGAGTTCAACTATAGGTTGGTATTTCGGGGTAGGCCAAAGGGTTTGGTAAGATTTTTTATACTTGTAACCGCTTGTGATTGATAATAGTGGATTCTTGGGAGTGGTGACCTTAAAATCACCCGGTGGGGTTTTGCCTCGGTAGTTTTCCCCATTCGTAAACAAATCAAATGTGTCAAATTTATTTTCCACTGCATTTAATATAATTGGTGATTTTTTTGTGCTACCATGCTATTGTATGAAATTTGATCTAATTAATTAACTTGGGTAATTAATTAATTAATTGCAAGGAGTTAATTCATTTTAACCTAACAACATTCATAATTTATGCTAATTTGATACTTTGGTTTCACTATATTCACACTTATGAATGTTTCTCACACATGTCTACGATTTTAAAATCTATGTTTTTAACTCTACTATAATCAGATTATCTTGGCATGTACTTTGCTATTTGATATCTAAAAATCTTTACTCATTATAGAATGTTCAACCATTCATCTTTCAATTCATTTGCATGTAGTTATGTAAATGTCTCAATTGTTTCCCCAAAGCTCACAAAAAACAATTAAACCAATATTGTCTTAATTTTATCTTTTTTTCCAAATTTTTTATATAAAAAAAATGGTTCCGGTCATTGGTCGGGTCACAGGTAGGGTCGAGTTGACCGGCAAAAAACACGGGTCAGGTCTCGGATCAACCCGTTTTTGCTATGGGTCAAAAAAATCGGTTTCAGGTCGGGTCGGGTCAGGTCAGAAAATTCCAACCCGTTTTGCCATGTCTACAAGCTGCATCACTATAAGCGACGTGCCCCAACCCTAAAAAAATTGTAATTGTGGTCTCCATGATCAAACATAACTAACTGTTCTTTGGTCCTTTGCAAAAACTCGGTTGCTCCTTCACAACATTGATGTCACCATCATCAGACATTGTCTTTTCTGCTATCAGGATGCCAAGCTTGGTTCACAATTTCCTCTTAGATTAGTAATTTATCATGGAGACAACTATAATTGGAATTCATGATTGAAACTGTCAAAGCCTCATAGACATCAGCTGGCAGGCACTATATTTGCTTGTTGGGACTTGTACGGTTGGATCTCCTAGCCGTAATACACAAATAATATGAACTAATAACCATTTTTATTGTGGTTTACCTAATTAAGCAGATACATTATGTTGAAATGAGAGGATCAATGATAATTTAAGTAATTTTTGCTAGCTTAATCACTTTGTGATTCTCTCTTGTTACCAGTGATTCACATATCGGGGGACTCCTTCGGTATATATCTTTACAATCTATAGCTTTTTTAGCTCCATCCCTAACCCAATCTATCACTTCCCAGTAAGACCTCACCATTGAAACCATGTATGCACCTTTGAATTTTTGTAGTGCATCATGATAATTAGAGAAGTAAACCTTAATTTGTTCCTTATCCACTAGATCCGTGAGTTTTTTTAAAGAATTTATGGGATTCAATCATACGTAGCTTGTACTATGTCAACGATAATTGCAATTGAGAGTAAGGCAAGACGATGTTAGTTGTAGTCCTCAGATTTCTTACAAATGTTTGCCCATCTTTTCAAACATTTGCATGAATATTGTAGGGACTCGTAGTCCTCAAATTTCTTGCAATGTTATCCCAAATTTTCAAACATTTGCATGAATATTGTAGGGCCCACGTCACCTATATATAATAGTGATGGTCCTTTTTTTTTAATCAATATTGACAGAGGTCACTACTAATTAAAATATATGATATATAAAAATTAAATCTATCACATATATGTGGCAAAATATGGTATACAAGTGAAAAAGATAAAGAAAATTATAAAAATAAAAAGAAATAATATTAACACAAAGATGCAACCAAAGATGTATTGAATATAATGCAATGATACCATATTGATTGAGAGAAAGAGAGATCATTACATATAAGTATTATTACAAGCAAGTGTTTATATATATATATATATATATATATATATAAATATAATAACACTAAGAGGTAGTAATTGAGCTATAAGGACCTTAGCAAGCCTATTTTTATTGTAGATCACATAACACTATGTTGACAATATCTTACCCTAACAATATCTTATTAACTATAACGTAAGAAATATCGATTAGCCTCCCCATTTTGAAAGTGAGATCTGATAGTGGAGATTGACGTTTTGGGGAGCTCTCATATTCATTATCACATTCTGCAATTTTCAGAAGTGCAACCGTAAGTGAAATTTCCAATTCATCATAAGTTTCAGCACCTGCATCGCCACTTGCACGAATCATATTCTGGTATGCAACACCAATATCGTTTTTGCAATTCAGAAGTCGAGTCTTATCCAGTGGGTCTGTGAGCTTTTTAAGAAGATCTGGGATTCGTTGAATGGCAGCTTCTAGTACTTTCTCGTTTAATTCAACAGAAATGATTTCTAGCGTAGGTAAATTACAATCAGTGCTACGTTCGTCTGAAAGTAAAGATGACATGCAAAACTCATAGTCCGTGGAATTGTGGCAAACTCTTTCAACAAGGGCTCGATCTGCATTAGAAACTTGGTAGAAAAGGGAGGTGACTAGTAGAGGGATTACCAAGATTGATAGGCAACTAATCGGAGACGCCATTTTCTTTTTCTTTTTTCTAATTTCTTTGTCAAGAATGATATTGTTGATTTATGTATCTTTTGGCTTCCAATTTATAGTATTTTAAATAGGCATGAGATAGAGTTATTTTTCAATAAAAATTTTTGGAAAACAACTCTAATAACTCTATCTCATGCCAATTCAAATAAGAAAAATTAAAAGATAGTTTGCCTTTGACTCACTATTTTTAGGTATTACTAGACACAAGAAAATGCCAGCCCACTATTTTTAGATATTACTAGACACAAGAAAATGCAGAAAACTATCGAAATAAACAACATTAAAATTTCTAGAAAATGATTCATTTCCCAAAAAGCATTTTTTTTAGAAAACTATCTCATTTTTCAATATTTGGTAACAACCTTAAAATGAGTTGGAAAATTATCGTTTAATTTTCTTTATTTTGCTTGGCAGAAATAGAATCGTTTTTCAAAAGAAAACAACTCTATCTATATTTGAATTACCTTTTTTTAGCTCGACGTGAGAAAAGGTTTTTTTTTTCCCTTTTTTTTCTAGAAGTAAAAAACAAATCTATCTCATGTCAAGCTAAATAAGAGAAGCCAAAACCACGGACAGATGGGTACTTTACAGGTATGTAGTAAATTCTAGTGAATACACATCAATATCCTATGCCCATATCTTATTAATTTCTTAGCTTATTAATTATTAAACTTTCTCCAACATTTCTCCCTCACTTTTGCCTTTTCATATTTCCATTACTCTTTACCTTAAAAACACTCTTCTTTTACTTTGACTCTTCTTATTTTCATAATCTTACTATAAATTTGTCATTCTTTCTCTCATTCTATGAATAGTTTTGTGTTTTCCCACAAAAAAGGTTATCTCTCTCTCTCTCTCTCTCTCTCTCTCTCTCTCTCTCTCTCAATTTATTTTTAAAATTTTTCTTGCATCTCTACGTTGATGAATTTTAGTATTCTTTAAAACTCTATAAACTGTTAGGGTCATATTTTTCTAGTGTTGGCATATCCTTTGATAAAACGCACTTTACTTATATTTGGGTAGTTCTAAGTGGATTCTAGAATATCATGAAGCATGTCTTGTTGATATGTCAAGTGGTATTATTTAAGACATGAAGACTGCACAAAAAAACATGTTAGAAAAGCTAAAAAAGGGAACCTTGACACCAGCTCGATACCTAGCTTCTATCAAGAACTAATGAGGAACCTCGATATAAGCTCGATACCTCTCAATCTATCAAGTTTCACAGATCTAGAATTTCTAGATCAGTTTTTTTAGCCCATGAGGACTTGGACTTCTAGAGTTTTGTTTGTTGAACTTCTAGGTGATATAATTTTGTTCAACATTTAAATTAAGTCACCTCCACAATATCATTAAATTATTTATATATTCTCTCATCTTTTTTATTTAAAAAAAAATTGTACATATAACATTTGACTTAAATTCAAATAAATAAAAGTTGTTCTCATAAAGTCTTCTCATTAAACATTACAATACATGAAAAGAAAAATGTAACACAAAAACAATCCAATTTTGAAACACTAAATTTGTTATATATATATATAAAAAAAAGAATTAATAGGTTACAGGCCAAGAATGTATTGACCTCTTATGATGAATTAATTGATTAATTAGCCAAGTTTATTAATTACTCAATTTAACATGCAAACACGTGGTAGCACAAACAAATCATCAATTAAACTAAGTATGCAGCGAAAAATAAGTTGACACGGTGATTTGTTTACGAATGGGAAAAACCTACGCGGCAAAAACCCCACCGGGTGATTTTAAGGTTACCACTCCCGAGAATCCACTATTGTCAAAACAAGCGGTTATAAGTAAAGAAATCCAAGTACCTTATACCAACCTACAGTTGAACCCTTACCCCAATACCCAATTGGACTTGTTCTGTAGTGACAATCTCTCCTTTTATTGTATGGCTCCCAGTACGTGACTAACTAATTGCGCGGATCCCATTACACGACTTGATTCACCAACTAAAAATAGATGTTGGCTGCAAAGTTCTTTAATTAGTTCATCCAGACGATGAAGATCATGAAGTTGCTTGGTCACAAAACCCTATGGTGTACAAACACATCAGCTTCTTCAAGAGATAGATGAACTAGAGCAAACTCTGTCTCCGGTCACAATTTGTATAAACAATCTTTTTCACACAAGCGAGCAACTTTTGACAGCCCTTAAAACAATCCTTATATATGTTTAGGGTTGTGAGAGAAGAAAGCCCAAACATACATTCACGGATTGGATGAAAATCAAAACAGAAAATCTGAACTTTATAAACCTCGATAGATACCCTATCTGTCAAGCTACTGTCGAGCCACGGAATTCAGACAGCTCTGAGTCTCGATAGATGCTAGCTGTCGAGCTAGCTATCGAGATTTAATGAACAACACTTTTCACACTTGACTCTTGGACAGACTTGCATGACTTTAACACTTGAACTTGAAACAATGTTTCTTGAAGTAGTAAGCACGTCCTAGATCTACTCAAATACAAGTAAAGTGCGTTTTATCAAAGGATTAGCCAATTATATAAAATAGTGACATATGTTCCTAACATTGAATCACATATGTCCTAGCAATAGGATATCAAACCAAACATTGTGGACACCCCCCAAAAATTGAAATTTTCAGGTTTCGTCGCACATTGGATCTTTGGCTACATGACTATTGTGTGCTTGTGTATCTAGAGTGGGGTGTGTGTATGTGAGTCCCTTTTTCTTATTTTTATTTTAGGAGTCGCTACCAACTATCTGCTTTGTATTAGGTGTGATTTGTCATCTAGATGTCTAATTTTATTTTATGTTACCTAATTAACTAAGCCAAATTTTAAAGGTTCATTAATTAAGGTAAACCAAAAGTCTTTGAACCAAAGATCTTGGACTCAGAAGTTTGGTTACGTATGAGGAAGGTGTTAGGCACCCCACAACGTCTATCTGAAGATAATACCTCATTTTAATTTATTTAAAATGTTAAATTTTTATGAAAAAATAGAATACTTGGCATTTTTATTTTTTTGAAAATGTTTTTTTTGCAAATAATGTATGTGTATATACATGTGATTAAATATTTACCATATAGTTAACATGTGAATATTAACTCCAAAGAATATATACAATCAAGACATGTGAGATATATTCATAAGTAGCATGTGAGAAAACATACAAGTATATTTTATGTAATTGACTAATCCTTTGACAAAATACACTTTATTTGTAATTGGATAAATCTAGGATGGGTGTAGTAATTCAAGAAACAAGAGTTCAAGTCAAGTATTAAAGTCATGAAGATTGGACCAAGAAACAAGTAAAGAAAAGCTGTTCATTAAAGCTTGATAGATACCTCAACAGAAACAGTATCTATCGAGATTTAAGAACGAAGCTCGACAGAAGCTAAATCTGTCGAGATCTATGAAATCAAAATTTTCATATATGATTTTTGGCCCTAGCTGACATGTATGTGTAGGGTTTCTTTTCTTACAACTCTATACATATATAAGGCTTATTTTAAAGGCCATTATATAGGCAGAACACACACAGAAAGTGATCTAATGCCTTATTCTCTCTGCAATAAGTTACTGCTTTTTTTGCGCCTTAGGGTTTTATAACCAAGTACTTCTTGATCTTCATTATTGACGAAGTGAAGAACTTCTCAGCCAACATCTTCAAATTGCTGGAGTAAGTCACATATTGGGATTCGTGCAAAAGGGTTGCGTTCATATATTGAAGAATTCAGAGGTTCTGAAGCGGTAGAAGGTTTCCGCTGTAAGTTCATCTACGGGGATTGTAGATTCTAATGAGAAAGGTTTTATACTAGATCAGAAACTTCTCTTTACTATAGTGAATTGCTTTTCGGGAAAGTTTCCCCCTAAGTTTTTTATTGTGAAATTAGTTTGTTCATTGGTTTTCCTAGGTCATCATATCTTGTCTTATTTACTTTTCTGCTGTGCATGATATTGACATGATATTGATGTTTGTTTGTTTTAACAAGGTTTATTCTTAATAAATCTAATTAACAACTTGGACTTAAAACTTGTTAATTCTACCAACTGGGGTCTAAATTTCCCAACATTTTACAATAGCATGTGAGTATTTATTTACTATATAGCTAGCATGTGAATACTATATGCTATATAAAATATAAATCACAACATAAAAAAGAAAATAAGAAAAAAAGAGGGTTGGAAGAGTAGCACCTTATTGTCATCCACCATTTCCTCATTTTTTATCATGCAGAAAGATGACAAAGGAAACTCATTAGTGCCAAGACATATTAGGGACAATGTAAGCTTATAGGGTGTTCAAATACTCAAGAGAATGAGCCTTGAACACAAATACTCAAACTACAACAATTCTAAGAAAAGGCTTGAAATTAAAGTGCATAAAAAAGTTACATTGTTAACTTTTGTTATTTTGAAAAAGCACATTTTTTTAGAAAAGATTTTTTTTAAAAGCATTTTTTTTTAAGAAAACTCTTGTTTTTTATTTTTAGGAAAACCTAATGTCACTACTAAAAAAACGACCTATTGCGGCGGGCCAAAAACCGCCGCTAAAGACCCAAAACCGCCGCTATAGGTACATTTGACCCTTTAGCGGCGGGTGTTATTGCGGCGGTCGATCCCGCCACCGTTGCGGTGCCGCAATAGCTCTATTGCGGCGGTCGCAAAACTCGCCGCTATAGACACGCCTTTTTGCGGCGGGTATAAAACCGCCGCTATACAACGTTTAAATTAAAAAAAAATTGACTTTTAGCGGCAGGCACAGAGCGCCGCTATTGGTGTCCATCTATAGCGGCTGGCTGTGCCCGCCGCTATAGGTAATCAACCAAAACGGGTATATTGTACTTTTGGCGGCGGGTAAAAGTTCAATTTGCCCGCCGCTATATGTGTGTACCTTTAGCGGCGGGCAGGGTGCGCCGCTATAGGTAATCAACCAAAACGGGTATATTGTACTTTTAGCGGCGGGTAAAAGTTCAATTTTCCCGCCGCTATATGTGTGTACCTTTAGCGGCGGGCAGGGTGCGCCGCTATAGGGTTCGATTTAAAACATAAAATTTGAACCTATAGCGGCGCTTTTGACCGCCGCTATAGGTCCTTTTTTTTTTTTTTTTTTTTTTTTTCTTTTCAAGAGGCTTTAAAATCACTGTTTTGTATCAAATATTTTCAAACCTGCTTAAAACCTGTAATAATTTCAGTTTTACTAATACAATACCACAAATGTATTTAATTAACAATACTACAAATGTCTCCAAACTACCATAATATAAACATAAATATATTATCAAATACATAACGTTGTCTATAACCACCATCATAAGATTAACAAAAAAGATGTGGTCCTCTGAATAAAACAGCTGTTCAAATTAAGCTAATACAATAATCAAAGTTTCTAAGTGTTTAAAAATATCCTTCAACACTTGCAAAAAAGGCAGTTGTTCTTTTGTAGTTCTTTGTACACAAGAAAGTCCTCAAACATCAAGCTTATAAGCTGCTTGGTTGATAGGATGCGGCTGATGATTTTTGGAGAGCTGGAGATTGTTGAGCCAAAGGAATGTCCTACATACAAAATAGGATTACTCAATAAGAATTTATAAATGAAATAAATTGATAAGAAAATATTACCAAGGCAACAAATTCAAATAAGCTAAATGAAGACATTTATACGCACTCACAACAACTAAACCAAATGCTTACAAAGAGGAAAAACATTGACTAAGTCTTTGTTAATATACTTGATTACATTGGGAAGAAATGTGTTGCATTTGGTGAAGCATCCGAGCCATTCTTTGCTCCATTTCTTCAAACTGACTAAGCTTTTCCTTCATCTCATCAAAACCTGCAAGTTTTTCCTTCATCTCATCAAAATCTGCAAGTTTATCCTCCATTGTAGCCAAGGTAGCCTTCAGTTGAGCAACTTCATTGTCTCTTGCTTGCCCTGAGTGCGTGTCAATATCAGTGAGGGCATTCTTGCTACTTCGACCACTTGGGCTTGGACCAAATCCTACCCCACGAATACGACCTTTGCGCTCCTTACCCATCACTTTGGCAAACACGTCATCTGGTGCCCATGCAATACTACCAGTTGTGTCAGATGACTGCAAATGATTTGCAGGATCAGCCATCAATTCCTTCATTTTGTCCTGATAAGGTTTGAACAAAACAAAAAATAAATAGAAATATAAATCAGCTATAAATCAGTTATAACTATGATATTTGGATTTGTGCCTATATCTTGTATCCACACCAGCATCATATTCATAGTTAGCACATTCATATATGATACAGTTCAAAGTTTACAATTTCTTAAACTTATACAGTTAGATTTATATACATATTCAACTCATTCCATGAAATAGAACCTCACATGCTCTTTGCAAACAAATGAAAATCTTGTTCTGCACATGAAATTAATATCTATGAGAAATTTTTCCTTATTTATTTGTTTCAGTTTAGCTGATTTAAATTAGACAGAAAATAGCTGATTTATATTTAATTTCCGGACGTCACATATAGAAACCCAACAGCTACAGGAGAAGGCAAGTCAACTAGAATCTCTAATATGGAAATTCTAAATTAGCACCTCTAAATATGGAAAGATTAAATGATAGCAGCTCCTTTCTATGTGTAAACCCAATATCTACTGTAGAAAGAAGTCAACTAGCACCTCTAATATGGAAACATTAAATTAGTACCTCTAATATGGAAAAATTAAATGACATCAAATAATCAAAAAAATAATCAAATAATCAAAAAAAAAAAAAAATGACAGCAACTCATTTCTATGTTTGGACCCAACGGCTATTGCAAAAACCAAGTCAACCAACACCTCTAATATGGAAAGATTAAATAGAGCAAATCACTCTAAGAAGCATACCCCATGTGTAAGCAGATATCTCAAGATATCATAATTCAAAGCTACAACCACTTTGAATTAAAACCACCAACAAATACCAAAGTTAAACATAGGATGTCTAGATTATCAACCCAATCAATCAAGAAGAATGCAGCTTTGTAGTAATCTATCAATGCATCTAGTAGTCCAATACTAAGACATAAACGTTTCAAAGACAATTCTATATCTCAAATTTTATGACCAGTATTCAATAACAAATAAAAAGGTTCTCTAATAATCAATGCAAATGAACAAGTATAAGCCTCTAGATACATCTTTCATTCCCTTCTCCTTCTCTTTTTCCTACTTATAGTTCAGTTCACTATGCCATGGCAGTAATTACACAGCCTCAACAAAAGCTCACAAGATTCTGCCCATTAGAAAATAAAATGAAATTTATAAAAATAAAACACTTGATGTAGAAATATCATTGAATTCCTATTTTGTTACCCCCATCTATAATGAAGAAATCACTTACAATTTTTGCAGCCACTACAGGATTAACTATAGATCCATTTTTATGAGTATGTAGTATTGGATATAATACTGAACGCTCTACAGGACATCCATCCGTTTTTGCCTACATTATGAACAACAAATTCATATAGTGATGAATATTGGTTTGACAAAAACTTTAGGAGAAGTTAAAATTATTTAAAAAATAGCCATAATACTTATTACCTTTTTTGCAGCGTGCACCGCAAAGCTACAAGAACCAGCAGTATGTACGTCATCCTGTTTAGAACGACGCTCCTTATTCTTCTCTGACTCTATCTACATTCAACAAAATTACATGTTTATATGCAAATTGTGTCAAGAATATGTCACAGTAATAAGTCTAGAGACACACAAAAAAAAATTCACAATTGCCGAGGCGACAAGCTGTCAATAGTAGGTAAAAATTTGCCAAGATGAGCCTAGATTAGAAACAATAAAAACTTGCCAACTCAACTATTCTGAAAGATATTGTAAAATTGATATGCCTATAGCATTACTCAAGTATGTAATGGTGTTTATGCATGTAATGAAGGTTTGTTAGTAATGAAAACAAATCAAAATGTGCAATATGCACACTGTTCATGATAAAAAAAAATAGCAGATAAACTACACAAAGCTAAAAATAGGTCCAGAATTTTCATTAATGACAAAATAAGCTTTATATAATAATATAAGCTTGACTCCAAAAGCTAAAAGCATTGCTTCCTGTTGCAAGACCATAACCAAACTCGAAAAATCAAACCATACCCAAGTCAACAAACATCAAATCATATCCAAAAAAATCAAACCATGATATATTTTGGGCAGCTCGATGCAAACAAAAACAGCACTACCACCCAAGTTTTTTCATAACATCAAAGCAGATTAAGAAGCAAGACCTGCGAAGGGGGACAAAAAAAACTGCAATGTATTGGACACAAGCTACACAAAAAGGTCACTATAAAATTACCATCACTATAAAATAGTTTGCCAATCACGTGCATAAAATATGATCTTCACACACTACATTTGCAAGCATCTTCATCACAATGCAAGCATGACAGACAATTAAATGCTTAATCATTTCTATAAATACACGAAAACCAAATTGCAAATCTTCGAAAATATAACAATGGTAAAGCCACAAACATACCACTGCATCATCAGTATACCAATGCTCAACAAGTATATCCTAATCTTGTGATATGCAGCCCGTGGGTACGTTGCTCTTTACCCGTGCTTTGTTTCTTGAATCAGGTATATAATGTTGTTTCTTCAACCTAGACTTATGATCCCTCCAAGCCTTCCCAATTTTTTGTAAGGCAAATCTCTTCAGAGCCGCATATGCAATAGGATCAACAGGGACACAATATTTTCGCTACAACCAAATAGTTGAGTTATCAAATTAAAAATGTTTTCATGCTAAAATACTTATATAAAACCTAGTACAAAATGTCATAATTACAAGTATTATAACTTCTTTAATACCTCTACAAGACGCCGACACTCTTCTTTGTTTTCTTCTGGCATGACCTTCCAATTAAGATACCTAATCGGGCACATGTGGGGTTTCCGTGCAATCGTACCCAAGAAACCAGTGAAAGTTCTCGCCCCATCATCAACCGGCTGATGCTCACTATTTAGCTCCAGCTCTATTACTTCTTCATCGGGAAGATCCCAAATATCCAAGTACTTGCTTGGCCCGCGAGTGACACGGACAACTGGCTGCACATCTGAATTTTGAAAGAGATATCAACCAATGTAAGTGATAAAGATGGCATACAATACAAATAGAATATTAGTGGAGCCATGCATTGATATCTGATACAAGATACCGATCAGTTCTCAAGAATTGCAATTTCAAGGTGGCAGAAAGTTTTCCAATGCTAAGTATAACAATTTTTATAATTAATTAAAGTAATATCGGTTTTATACTAACATTACTTGTATTAATGCATATTACAATACTTGTACCTTAAACTTTGAAGTTTTTATAAATAGATATGAATAAATAAATTATTGATCACAATGCATGAGAATGTTTACCAAACGTGAGGATGTTTACCAAAGTAGAGGAAACGACCAAAAAAAAAAAAAAAAGTTTGTTAGAAGAAGTATTGAAGTCTTAGGTATGAGTGGAAACACAATATAGTTTCTCCCATTCATCAGAAAGCCAACAATAATTATAGCACAATAATATCTCAAGTGAAATATATGCAAAATGTTGAAAGGTAAGTAAACAACAAGGGGTAGACGAAAAGACACGAAGTTGTGGGGTACACCCTAGACATATAGCATTGTAACGTTGTAGGGTTGTAAACAACAAGTTGTAGGGTTGTTTTCTGTTTGTAACTTGTAACGTTAAAAAATTATTTAAAAATATTTTGTTCATTAACTAAACCAAAAATTATTAAAAAAATTTGTTATTAAAATATTTTTAAAAATAGTTTCTAAATCAGCCTAAACTTTTGCCTTGAATAATTGTAGGGCCGAATTGTGTTGGAATTATATACACTGTAGCCTTTGGCTGCATGTATTCAAAGAAAAAGTAAAAAAAAAAAAAAAAATGGTGATTGAGAGGGTATCTCATAATAATCCATGGAATCTTTACCTTTTATTATTTTATTTTTTTTTTCTCCTCTCGTCTTATTTCAGTTATTTGTGATCCATTTGTTGTGATATTTCAGTTTGTTATTTTATGACCTATAGCAGCTTATCCACACACACACACAATCAGAAAAAAAAAAAAAAAAAACACGGAAAAAAGTTTTTTTTTTTTTTTTTTTTGATAAAAACACGGAAAAAAGTTAAGAAAAGAAAAGACCTATAGCATTATTGGTAAGTTAATGTCAGTCAGTCCAGTCAGTCAGTATTGAGCAATAGCTAGGCAGATTCTAGTGGAATTTGTGGCTATGAGGAGGGCCAGGTATTCAAAGAAAAAAACAAAAACAAAAAGATGGTAGGAAGGGTATCTCATGATATTTGCTCAGACTAAATCCAAAAAATATAAAGAATTTACTTTTCTAGAGGAAAAAGAAGCAAACTTTTGAAAAAGAAAATGGAATGAAAACAACCGAGGGTAGGCCTAAATTTGTTGGCAATGATGGATGGCCTACTACTAGCCAGGGGCGTGTGAGTTTCTTAGTGCTATCTAAAAGCAAACTTCTGATTTTGAAGGATAACAATACAATTAACATCAATTTTTCTCTAAAGCTTACCCTTCAAATAAAACCTACCTTTCTAGCTAATTGTCTTTTCTTTTCTTTTTTTGAAGAATTAATAATTTTTATTTGAATAAAATGAGTATCACTATCATACGTCTCCACAAAATAATTATATATCTTAACCCTAATACAAGTAAAATTTACCTAAAACCTTTGCTATTATTTTTTAAATAAATAGTAATTTATGCCATAGCGCTTGTGAGGGTCATTAGTATTATATTATATATATTTACGACCTTGTGTAGAAGCTTGTGTAGAAGCTTCATGCGTTTCTTGATCCACTTCATCCACATCTTGTGAAGAAGCTCTTTCCACTGTTACACTCTTGGAACGAGTGCGCAGCTTTGCCTTTCGCCTTCCCATTTCAAGCGTTAAAGTCTACAATAAACAAGTATATAAGCACAATGATTAGTAATGGTACAAGTAATTGCAAATACAATAGCTCCAACTACTTGCAATACCCAAAATAAATAAACATAAACAATTGTGTTTTTAATTACGGTCCTACATATTAAGGTTAAATGAGTTGCTCCCATTTGCTTGTATTATTATATTATGTTCACATGTCAAAGGGTTGGGTCACCTCTTAGGCTACGCTAATTAGGCCCCCTAAAGGCCCTATAAGAGAAAGGCCTCAAATTGTTTGATACTTAATTGGTTTTACTGAAAACGTTATATTACTGAAATGTAATAGCACTGTCATGTTAAATGTAATAGCATTGAAAAAGTAATAGCACTGTCAAAAGGACGAGTACACAAACATAAATGTATGCATTTGTCATGTTAAATGCACTAGAATCATATCCTAATTACTATATACAAAATGAATCTCATATATGTCCATACAAAAGATTATTTAATATATTCAATCGAAATTATGTTGTTAACAGGAATTATCTATTTTGTAAGGACAATCCAAAGAGATTGGTGAAGTCTTTCAAAGCATCTCTCCATGTGTGAACTCTCTTTATATTTTCTTGAAAACGCTTTTCATGTTCATCAAATGCTTTTGCATAAGTTCTAGTCTGTTTTCATACCATAGATGGATCCACATCATAAAAAATAGGTACAACTATTAACCCCATCTTTTCTCTACGTTCCATGATTTTTACAAGTTCATCCAATCAAATTAGAGAACATAGAAGGGAAACTAAAAAAACAATTACACCATCGAAATACCCAAAATAAGATAAGGTTTCATAGATAAATTTTTATGCAATTTTACAAGCATAGAAACCAAGCCCTAAAATATAATGAGTGATACAAAAGTATTAACTAGAGTCCTCACCACTAGAGTCATCATCACTAGACTCATCATCATTGGACTCATCATCATTAAACTCATAAACGTCATCACCAAGCTCTTCATCATCGATAAAGTCTTGTTCAAGCAATTCATCCTCACTAATCAATGGTGTATCATAAATGGTTCCTTCTTCATCAACTCGAGCCCAAGCATGGTTGTCATTTGCATCATCACATGCATCATCAGTAGTTACATTATAAGGGACATTCTCCATATATGTATCCACTTCTTCATCGTCATCTACAGCTTCAATACCAACATCAAACACCTCCCTAGGTTTTGTTTTGACCACCACCATCCAATCTTTATGTCTCACATCCTCCACGTAAAACACTTGTGAAGCTTGAGTTGCTAATACATAAGGTTCGTCAATCAATCGATCACCCGTGTGTATCAATCTTGAAAAATTGACAAGGGGAAATCCGAAGTCATCTTTTTTGCATCCTCTCCCACTAATAACGTCAGCCCATTGACATTTGAATAATACATATCGATACTTGTCAGAATAGTTCAACTCAATAATATCGATTAGTACACCATAATAAGTAGCACCACCTTCAGTAATAACACAAACTCCACTATTTTGAGTTTTCCTAGTTGTCTCAAAATCTTTAGTGCGAAACTTCAAACCATTTATGACATAGCGCTTGAACCGTTTTGCTTCATTATCTGGATATCGAGCAAACCATCTAACTTTATCAGAGAGTTCATTTCTCTTAGAAGCATCCATTGACATCACCTGTTATAGAGAAATGCTTTTATTATAAGTGTACTATCTAAAGTGTTACAACCAAAAATAGTTCTCTCTCTCTCTCTCTCTCTCTCTCTCTCTCTCTCTCTATATATATATATATAGGTGCGTTACTTACATATTCCCTAAACCAACTGCAAAATTCCTCTATGTGCTGCTTTTGAATAACATCATCAGTCACATGGAAAGGGAAACCAGCCTTGATCTCCGCTATGTGTATACTGTATAGACAAACATATTAGTGTCATTCTAGAGTATTTGCAATGTATTGGAATGTCGTTAAAGGATAGCAAAGATATCACTTACTCGCGAAATGGGGTGATTTCTTCACAATTGAATAGCACATAACGATGTGCTTGTATCCATGAATTTGAATCTAGTGTTATGCTCACCACCGCACCCATGGATTCCTCAACATTCCTCACAGGCCGATTAAATGCAGTTTCAACAGATTTAAAATAGCGTGAGCAGAATGTTAAGCATTCCTTTGCTATATACCCTTCTGCAATGGAGCCTTCTGGATAAGTTTTATTATGCACATAAGACTTAAGTCTTGACAAGTACCTATTGGAACACCCAAGATCAACAACGGAAAATTGGTAAGTTAAACAAAACCAAATAGACCAAGTTAATGTATGTGTTACCTCTCTATGGGATACATCCAACGATAATGAACTGGGCCAGCAACTTTGGCTTCACTAGCCAAATGTATGACTAGATGTACCATCACTGTAAAGAAAGAGGGAGGGAATATCCTTTCCAACTCGCACAATGTCACTGCAACTCTCTTCTCAAGAGCCCCAAGTTCCTCTACATTTAGTACTTTGGAACATATCTCCCTAAAGAAACAAGATAAGTCAATTAAACTCCTACTCACTTCAGGGGGCAAAGATCCGCGTATTGCTATTGGAAAAAGTTGCTGCATTAAGATGTGATTATCATGGCTCTTCATCCCACTAATCTTGCGTTCTTTGAGTTTAATGCAACGTGAAATGTTTGTAGAATATCCATCTGGCACTCTTACATTTTTCAAAACTTGCAAAAAACCATCTTTTTCACTAGCATTCATATGGTAGCAAGCATATGGCATACGCGTCTGATCATTCCCAACCTTTTCTAAGTGAAGTCCACTTCTTATACCCATATCCTTTAAGTCTTGGCGTGCCTTCAAGTTATCTTTTGTCTTGCCATCCAAGTTCAACAATGTGCCAATTATATTATCGACTACATTCTTTTCAATATGCATCACATCAAGATTGTGACGCAACACATGATCCTCCCAATAAGGCAAGGTGAAGAATATACTTCTTTTCTTCTACATAGTTAAGGCTTCCTCCCCTCTTTTTCTTTTATTGGTCAAATTAACTTTTTTCTTCCCAAACACATGATCGGCTATAGCATCCGTTTGTAACATGATTTCCCCACCGGATACCGTAATAGGAGCTGATCTCATATCAACATGCCCATCAAATGATTTTTTTTGCTTACGGAATTTATGATCACTATCCAAGAATCGTCTATGTCCAATGTAACTAAATTTCCTTCCATATCTTAACCAACGAGACTGACTATCATAGTTACAAGAGGGACATGCAAGAGCACCTTTAGTACTCCAACCCGAGATATCGCCATATGCAGGAAAATCATTTATGGTCCACAATAATGCAGCATGCATTTGAAATGATTTTTTGGAAGACACATCAAACGTTTCTACTCCAACATCCCATAACTCCTTCAGTTCTTCTACTAAGGGTTGTAAGTACACATCTATATCGTTCCTGGGTGAGGTTGGACCGGGAATCAATAATGATAGCATGAAATTAGACCTTTTCATGCACATCCATGGAGGAAGATTGTATGAGATCAAAATGACAGGCCATGTACTATGAGAAGTACTCATATTTCCATACGGGTTGAATCCATCAGCTGCTAATCCAAGCCTTACATTACGAGGCTCAGATGAGAACTCTATGTACTTAGAGTCAAATGATTTCCAAGCTTCAGAATCAACAGGATGCCTCATTAACCCGTCATTCACACGACCATTGGCATGCCATTTCATATGATTAGCTGTTTCAGGAGACATAAATAGTCGCTTCAATCTTGGCTTTAAGGGGAACCACCGTAGGATCTTTGCAGCTTTCTTTTTTCTTCTCTTGGAGGAAGCAATAGTACTTTGTTGACCTTTAGACTCATTACTTTTCCATCTTGAAAGGTTACAATTTGGACAAGCTTCAAGGTTGGCATTGTCCTTCCAATATAAAATACAATCTTTAGGACAAGCGTGGATCTTCTCATAGCTTAAGCCCAGATCCTTAATAATCTTCTTAGCCTCATAACAATCTTTTGGCAACTTAGCATTTGAAGGAAGAAAATCAAGCAAAAATTCCAGCAACATGGTAAATGATTTGTTGGTCCAACCATTAAGACACTTCATGTGGTACAAATGCACAATGGCTGACAATTTGCTAAAATGCTTACAACCTTCATAACAAGGTTGATTAGCATCTTCAAGCAATTTCATAAACAAAAGTGCATCTTCATTAGGACCTTCTGAAGGACCTTCAGTGGGTTGGTGTACACTAGGGACTTCTTCCGTTGGCCCAGATGCCATATCTTGTATAGGAAACATGTCATGCAACATGTCACGAAGATCGGCATACTCTATCGGGTTTTCTTGGACATGACTATTAGGAATTTCGGTAGAAGTCTTTGCAGACGATGATTCCCCATTAAAAACCCAAGGGTTATAACCCCTACAAATCCGTTTTGACACTAAGTGAGCCTTTACAACATCTATAGGCCACGAATTTGTATGCATGCAATTTTTACACGGACATGAAATCGTGCCATCAAGGTGTGCATGGTTAGATGCAAAATTTAGAAACTGTTGGACTCCATCTAAATATTCTCGCGACCTTCTATTGGTAATTTTCATCCAACTCCTATCCATTGCTATAAAGTGCTTTACAAGGAAAACCTATAATGTGATTTCATGAAAACAAAAACCAAGAGTTAACACACATTTCATTTACACAATTTCACTTAATTTAAGAAACAAATCATCTTTAATCATTCACTTTTAGCTATGTTCCTAATCAAACAATGAATGTAAATGCATAAAGAAGTTATCAATACATTTGGTAACTACAACATCATTAATAGCAATATTCTTTAGGAATGGACATCTCTTTACATATGCAATTCCATTTTAGCGTTCCATGTGTGAAAAAGATAGAGAGAAGCCCTTAAAATGAATTAATCAAATAAAATCAACTCAACAACAACCATCCAATATTACACAAACCAATCAACACTCCCAATATCAGCTAAAACCACCTTATTACTCCATGCAAGCCACCTGCTTGCCCCAATTCAACAACCCACCACAAACAGAGAGAGAGAGAGAGAGTACCTTAGTCTTTCACCAAGTTCACTTGCTTTGATCACACGAACTTATAGTGTCTCCTCTTTTTGCAATCTGCCAACAAGAAAAGAATATATATAAACCTGCAGATGTGCTATAAAAAAAAATATAGGAAGTGGGATCACACGGCCTTGATGTAGATCATTAGTTGTGAGTAGTGAATTCATATAAAAGCACACGAAAGCATAAATTACGCATAAACTGTTTTACAAAGTTTTATATACATCTAATGAAGCAACTAAAAAGTTTAACCCTACCAAATTTGTAATCACCTCATCCACTAAACCTCAATTCTATTAGCATAATGCATCCACAAAGTGGGGATATAACTTCTTTTGTGAAGCCATAGCAAAAAACAAAAAAACCTTTATGTGAAGTACACTTTAATGTCATGGTTTATTACTTTATTTCAAGTATATATTGTGTAATTAAATAGCTTTATTTTAATTGAAAATACCAACCAAAGGTCTAATTTGTTACAAACTTAATGTGCAAGTCCAAGGATCACATTAACACTAACGTAAGAACAAGGATAATATTTGTACCCCAAATTATAACCAAATTATGAAGTTATCATTTAGAAAAAAAAAATTATGAAGCTATCATTTTTATTTTATTTTATTTTTTCGGTTGAGAAAAGCGAAGTTATCATTTTTATTGTGCACACTTAATCTAGTAAGTATATATGACTTTGTACTTTCTAGTAAATTCAAAGGTAAGACAAGGTAAGAGGCTGAATGGGCTGTACGAGTAGGAGAAGAACCAGGGATGGTGTTTCTTGAGGCCCACAATGATTATGAGTGATGATAGTGAACCAGGGATGGTGTTTCTTGAGGCCCACAGTGATTATGAGTGATGATAGTGAAGCCCAAATGGTGGTCCATGAGCCTTGGCATTGCTGGACCAAGAAATTGATCATTAATAAGACCACTAAACGTTTTCAGCTTATTGAGATTTTGTACATTTCTTTTTTTAATTCTTATTTTGAAGGACCAAAGTAGACCAAAAGGAACTGAGGTAGACTAAATGGACCTAATTGGACCAAAGTTGACCGAATTGAACTGAAGTGGACCAAATGGACCACTTCAGTTGAATATATTCAACTTAAGCTTTGTGGGAAGCCACACCCTTTTGGCAAATTTCATGGAGCACTTATTGCGGTTTAGTTGTGGTGGGGGATGTGGTGGTGATGGAGGTGGCTACTGATGGATTTGGTTTTTAATTTGGTTTTACCATTGGTGTTGGTGTGGTGGTGAATTTTTAATTGAAAAGATATAAGGGGGAAAAAAAAAACTAGACCCGAAAATTGGTGCTAAAGTGAAAATGAGTACAGGATTTGAGAAGAGAAAATGAGAATAGAAATGAAAACAAACCCAACAAGAACCAAGTAGAGCCATAATAATCATACTTATTTTGTTTTGGGGAGGGATGGACCATTGGTGGCCAGGTAATTGAGTCAGTAAACAAGAAATCTTAGATTTTTTTCTGAAAAAAAAGAGAGTAGAAAACGAAGACAGTGAGTTAAAGTTGTGTTTACCTATCAAAGCAAACAAAAAGAGAAAAAAAAGGGGGAAAGCAACTAAAGAAAATAGCCTTTTCTTAATCTCTTAGAGTAAATCCTACTCTATAAAACTTATTTGGTGCTCTCTCAGACTATTACTTTTGGCTGGATATCTGCATTCTAAAATTCTGATTAATGTGTATTTTCTTTTTTTAAAAACGGGATGCTATACTGGGTAGTAATTCTCTGTTTCTTGGCTTGTTTCAGGCCTTTCAATTGTCCAAAAGTGCAACCCCAATGCTACTTTATTAGTGCATGAAAATACAATGCGGCGCATTGGAAAATTCAGATATCAAACAATGATTATGAGTGATGATAGTGAACCAGGGATGGTGTTTCTTGAGGCCCACAGTGATTATGAGTGATGATAGTGAAGCCCAAATGGTGGTCCATGAGCCTTGGCATTGCTGGACCAAGAAATTGATCATTAATAAGACCACTCAACGTTTTCAGCTTATTGAGATTTTGTACATTTCTTTTTTTAATTCTTATTTTGAAGGACCAAAGTAGACCGAAAGGAACTGAGGTAGACTAAATGGACCTAATTGGACCAAAGTTGACCGAATTGAACTGAAGTGGACCAAATGGACCAATGTTGACTGAAGTGGACCTTAATAGACTGAAGTAAACCGAATAGACTGAAGTAGATGGAATTGGACTAAATATACCAAAGTGATCAAATTGGACCGAAATGGACTATGGATCAAAATGAACCAAATTGGACCAAAACTCTATATTTACATTATTTTCTTTGTGTAATTAAAATTTTGGTAATCAAAAGCCAAAGAGTTTATATTTTAATCTTTCTGGTACTAGCCCTACATGGGTTTCTATTCCCTACAGTGATATGAAGCTAATTGAGGATATTACTCTAATGGTTTACCTTGACATAGTTTTTACCATTTGATCTTGCATTTGTGCCCCATTCTAGAATCAGCACAGGGAGCAGTGTCAAAATTTGATGAAACAGATCTTGCTCTGTGTACAAACGCTTTAACAAAGGAGAAAGAGGGTTCTCTAATGATTCTGCTTGAGACTTGGTTCATTAACTAGATAAAATATAAGACCCTAAACAGCAAGTTCTACAATCAGATTAGCATGTAACACAGTCGAGGGAGCAAGAAGAACAAGAAAATGAGCCTAATCAAGAAACTGAAGCATCTCGACAACCTGAAGATGATTCAAAACAGCTACTTTAAGGGAGGAAACTCTGGAGTCGGTTGATGGGGAGAATTTTGTACAAACATATGTGATTCAAGAAAAGGGCATTGGGTTCGCTACTGTGGGAAAAGAAATTGACCAAGCAGCTACTATTATGCCTACTAAAGTGCCAAAAATACATCTCAATCAACTACACATAATATTTTACCACAAGCTAAAATCAAAACAAACAAAGATTGCATGATGAAAGAAGAGATTGAAGAGATGGATAAGTTTGTTCCAATAGCAACAAGTTAAAGATGTTTCCTATTATTGATTCTGTAGGCATGCAGGATTTAAAAAAAATTTACAGATAACATTATCTATAATATAAAATTGAAAAAATTTTAAAACGTAGAACAGTATTTCTTTTTCTTTTTTGGGGATAATTTTAATGTTTATTTAGCAACGATAATCATCACAACTAATAACAAACTTACAGGTGTCAGATACCTGTTTAGAATGGAATTATTCTTGAACAAGAAAAGCAACTTGTTACAGTCTACAGATAAAACCCTTAAAGTCTCAACCACTCAAAACAACGGAAAATTATTGAATTGAATGCGTACTCTCGAAGGAATACACATTTATGGTCCTATGAAAGTACCAATAATTACCACATAAAGAAACGGTTAAGAAATGAGATGAAATCAGAGAAAGACCTAAAGCTCGGCTTCAAGCTCAATAATTTTCTAGTTGCACTCTTGGGTAAGGAATTGACAAAAGTTACACGTCTTATTTTCTTGTATGGTGAAACCTACAATCAAGAGGAAAAGAAGATGTTCATTTTGACAAACAAATTATTGATTATTTTATCAATTCAAATTTTAAGTTATAAAGATTACTACAGCTCAGAGAACTTGAAGGCACCTGTTTTGCGACAAAATCTATTATCTCTGCTTCTCCAAGGGAGCTTTGAGGCTGTCTTACCACAAAAGCTATTGGGACCTGACCAGCTTCTTCATTAGGGTATCTGCCAAATTTGACAATCGTCAATAGGAACTTATAGCTAATGCCACATTAGTTCTACAAACAAGCAAAATATAGCTCTTATATATGGCATGCTGTAACATTAAAGATCGAAAAATGCTACTCTATCATTCCAAGGGCAAGGGGACATCCATAAACCATGAGTAAGTTATTTTAACTTACGGTATAACAGCAGCATCAACTATCTCCGGGTGGGACTGAAGCAAATGTTCTAGCTCTGCAGGGGCTACCTGCAAAAAGTATGTATATACCAATGCATGAGCTCCTAGTTGTGTTCTTTTAAGAATAACATATGCTTGTTATAAAAAGAAAAATAAGAATGCAAAGGATGAGTGACATTATATATACCTGATATCCTTTGTATTTGATCAATTCTTTAAGCCTATATACAACAAATAGGAAACCTTCCTCATCAATATAACAAAGATCACCAGTTCTCAAGACATTTACTTTCTAGTGGGTCAATCTCAGTGTATTGATCATGATGTGATTAAAGGATATGTTAAGTCAAGATCAATAAGAACTAGGGCGGTAATTGAGTCAAGTTGTTTATAAATAACTCAAGGCTAGCTTGGAAAAAAATTTGTTTATGTTCATTTGTTTAACAAACAAGCCAAGCTCAAACCTAAGTTTTGGCTCAATTGTTAAACGAACCAAGGTCCAACGTAATAATGTGTTTGTTTAGGAATGAAATTCAAGTGCAATTATGTACTGGGTATCCAAAAACTTCTTATGATTCTTTTTGATTGTTTGGGAAGGAAAAAGTAAAAAGGAAAAAAGAATCTGTGTAAGTAAATTCATTTTGATTAATCCAAGGGAAACAAAAAAAAAGTTGCTTAATTTTCAGTTGTACATGGTTCTGAGTGGCTCTCTAATCTCAACCTTGATCTAGTTATATGGTGATCTTAATTATTTGTGAGAGAATTGCCACAATTTCTTTATGAACCTTTCATTTCTCATGAATTCTCCTCATTTTTGTCTAAATTTTCAGATGGTACAATTAGATTTCCTCCTTTTTCTCCTTTTCAAACTTTTGTTGTCTTCGCCAGAATAGTGCTAGAGATATAAACTATTTCATAAAAAAATTTTAAGTTGTCTTGAGATAGTATTTTTTGTTTTGTAAGAGATCAGGCAACCACAAAGAAATCAGGAAAGATTGAAAGAGAAGAAAAAGGCCAAACTTACAGTTCATTAGACTATTAACACAGTATCTCCATTCCTTCTTCCTAAGCTCAGCCTTTTGGACCTATAACATCGAAAAATACAGTTCATTAGACTATTAACACAGAATATTTTTTTTTTAAAGTAAAAAGAGAGGGAGAGAGAGTAAATTACATAGTACCAGTTATACAGGAACCAAACCTTTTTCTTTTCCTAATTAATATACCAAACATTAATACTCATGCTAACCGAGCCTCGTCTTCATTTTTGTGCAAATTTGAGACCACAGAGACCAATACAGCCAGTTAAGAGGCAGATTCAAATTAGAGTCGCAAAACCCACATTTGAAAAAACAATTTAAAACTCAATAACCCATATTTGTACTCTACAATTTTTTTTTTTTTACATACAAACCAATAAAACAGTATAAACTACTTAATAATAAAATAATAAATATTATTCCTCTCTCTCTCCCTCTCTCTCTCTCTCCTTTGTAGTCTCTTTTTCTCTTCATCCACAAACACCAAACCACGACCACAAATATAACCAACCACCACAACCACGATCAAAACCAGCAGCCTCCACCACAACCAAAACCAACCTCCACAGCCACCACAATCAGTATCCATCCAAAAAAATCAATCCCATAGCCAAAAAAAAAAAAAAAAAAAGGAAAAAGAAAAAACTAAGCTAAACCACAGCACAGCAGCCACCACTCACCACCACCACTTAAAATCCAACAACACCACCACAACCACCACCACTACCAAATCTATACCCACAAACCCAAATAAAAAAAACAAAACAAAAACCAAATTACAACTACCAACCACAAAAAATACAGCAACCATCACAGCCAAACCTACCACCACATAGACCGGACTCCACCAGTTAATGACCCTCCAAAACCCATACTCCACATCAGCAAAACCTGGGCAGTACAATGTCAAGGTTTAATTGCAAACCATCAAGCTATAACATTTAACAAAGAATCTCTCTCTTTTTTTTTACTATAAAAATTTTATTTAATGAAAGGAAAGCTTAAATGGGAGAGCTTCATAAAGAATTGCACACTTAAGTTCAAATTACCATTGAAATCAACTAACGAGTTACAGGAACCCCCAACCCATGCAAAGTTCAAATAAAAGACACAAAAAACAGACTAAACTTAAGCTCTATGATAAAACTCTCCACGCCTTCCAGAGTTTGATTGTTCTGCTCCTTACAAATCACCCACATAAAACAAACCACATGATGCTATTACTATGCTTCCTATACAACCCTTTCCAGCAAACTAGACATCTAACATCCTCTGTGGCATTACTCAAAGCACTTCAAAAGTAGAAAAACCAAAGGACCACAAATCATAAGCAACTGAATAACGGTATAATAGATGGTCCACAAATTCACCACTTCCCTTACACATGCAACACCAATCAACCAACAGTATATTCCTCTTCATAAGCAGTTGTCCACACAAAGAAAGTCACTTTCTTACTAAAGAATCAAGTTATTAGCTGAAGAACAAATAAAAGCATAAAATTTAGAATAAGTTTTAAACACAGTATTGATTTCCAAATTGTGAAAACTTGACTTCAATGAACCATAAACCTATCCAAAATGAATGTGTTAAAAATTATTCTCCTCTCTTGACTCTTGCCTTCCACACTAAATTCTAAAAATCAAAAGTTGCTTTCATTTCACGCACTCCACCTGAGGCAAGTACTACTAATAATTACTTCCAATGAAATCCAATCAAGCAAGCCCCGAAGTCAAAAACCCAGAAACAATACAACCCAGAATTGCATTTACAAAGACAAAATCATCAACCTTTGAAACTGAGTCAAACTAACCCAGAAACAAAATCACATGGAATTGCATTTTACAAAGACAAATTATAAAGACCAAGTAGTTTAATTTGTAAAAATAAATAAACAAATAAATAAATAACTGGAACTATTTGTTCCAATCCAAGTCAAAGATACATTCTTTTTTCAGGTATTAAAAATCAGACACCACGTACCCCAGGTTTGCAACAACATTATACACTTTGCATGTGATAAATATTGATTTTAGTGTAGGCTGCAATTTTCTTTTTGCCTATCACATTTTCTTCTAATAACAGGGATCTATCTAACAATTATGTGGATCATTAAAATAGTTTCCTATCTTCTTTTCTTCTTTTCTTTCTTGTTATCTTTTCTTTTGTACTTTTATCTCTGCCTTATGTTTTTCTGCATAAGGTAGTGTTCTTTAATATATATCTTATCAAAAAAAAAAAAAAAATTTAAAATAGTCACATAAATCTTGAGAACCATGGAACTTCTATATATGAACTTGATAGAACCAGTACTTGCTACAGTATTTACAAAAACAGGAATAGAGATGCAACTACCGATTTGCAAAGAATACCGAGAACCAACTATGGACACACAGAACTGCAAGTCTGCAATATAACCTCATTTAAGTAAACGAAAACCACCAATTTTATATTAATAAGTACTTGCAAAACCAGAAATTTACACAAATATATGATATATTCGGTTCAACATGTTCAGAACAAGAATATCATATAACAAAAAGGGGAAACTAAAAGAAGATCAAAATTTTTTTTTAAAAAAATTGCGTCTTTCTTTGGGGATGGGGGTGGGTCAAGAAATTGCCAGAAGAGATGTAAACAGTAAAGCAAAGTCTTTGAATATGCTGTCTAACATCAGAATCCATTGCTGCAAGCATCCCAAGAAATTCATACCTCCAAGGTGATGACTCCACGAAAATGTCTTTCCTCTTGTTTTTTAGTGTATCCAAGCTGCAATATAAAGCTAAATTAAAACATATTACATCAACTAAAAAAATTTCTCAATATTACAAGACAATGGAAATGATAGAGATAAGAACAACTGAATTCAGTCCTAATAAGGGAGATGACACGTTTTTAATTGAAGTCTAAAAGTGTGCCTAAGCACTAAGGTCTTTCAGAGCCTAGCGAAACGCAAAGGCATAAGCCAGAGCTAAATGAAGTGTAGTTTGCAGGCATCAATTGTAAAGCCTTTCACACAAAATTTCAAGTTGTGCCAAACTCTCCATTGCTGACAGCTTAAGAGGGGTTTCCCAGAATTCAAGTAATCAAGCACCCACCAACAAAGAAGTCAATTCCCTCGCCTTTCCCACGTATAACCAATATACATCTACACATTTCATACCAAATGCATTTATATACTCTGAGATGGGGGCAAAAAAAAAAAAAAGGAGAATTAAAGGGAAATGATTATAGAAAAAGTGGTGGTTCAGCTCAAATAAATAGACTGCAATAATTTTTGAAGAATTGAATTGAATATTACTAATACTAGAATGTAATGTTTACAGATGTACAGGACAATTTTTAAAACTAAATTGTTTCAATTACAAGAGATGCTCAAAATAAAAAGAGAACTCCGGATATAAGGCCCGTGTCAGAAAAATCCAACCGCTATAGCACCAGTCCAAAACAAAACCGCAGCATTAATCCCGAGAGAGGAAAGGAAATGTTCAAAAATATTTCAACACTTACATAATACAGTATTAAACACAGTAGGACTAAAGCACATTCCACTAGATGAAATCCAAAAAGATAATTCCACTTATATAATAGTCTTCATCCACTTTCGGTTTTTTTTCTTTTCTTTATTATTATTATTATTAGTCTTCATTATCTAAATTTATCAAAGTTGTAAACTTTTTTTCTTAACAGCAAATGTTCATTTCATTTGTGACGATATACAAGATATAATACTAAGTTAAAATAAAATCTCCATCAATAGCCAAACACTCCAGGATGAAAACCAATCTCACCAGCAGATTCTATAAACATCTAAACAGTCTCAAAATTTCATACAAGCATCGCCTCTACTAAAAATAAATTATCGAATAACAAATTCAACGCAGAGCAAATATATTAACACATATAATCTCTAATTAAAATTCAAAATAGGTATTAACTTCTGCACACAACAAAAAAAAAAACCAATGAATCTTAAACCACCGTGAATAAGCTAAATGAACAGTTTAACTTAACAAATGCAATGATCCAAACACTTATATTCCAAACTAAAATAAATCAATTTAAATCACTTATATTGCAAACATATTACATCAACAAAGACAAATTTACAGAACGAAGAGGTAATGAAAGCAACATCAGCCAACAACCACCGTGACCCACACCTCAACCTCAAAAAAATAAAAAACAAAAACAAAAATGGTGATGCAGTGAAGTAAATTGAAAAAATACCTTGGAAAACCGATCGGACGCTGAAGAAGAGGCCTCGATGAGCTTGGATCGGCAATGGAGCTTGGATCGGCGTTGGGTGAGCGGTGAGATGGAGGACGGGGCGAGATGGGTCGGCGGCGTGGACTGGGTGAGATGGGTCTCGGCGATTAGGAAGAGAGAGAGAGAGAGAGAGAGAGAGTGTGGAGGACTGGGCGAGATGGGTCGGCGGCGTGGGGTGGTGGGTCGGCGGCGTGGAGGACTGGGTGAGATGGGTCTCGGCGATGAGGAAGGGAAGAAAGTGTCTGAGAGAGAGAGAGAGAGAGTGTGTGTGTGTGGAGGATTGGGCGGTGTGTGTCGGCGGCGTGGGGTGGTGGGTCGGCGGCGTGGGGTACGGGGCGAGATGGGTCTTGGCGATGAGGAAAGGAAGAGTGTCTGCGAGAGAGAGAGAGTGAGAGTCTGTGTGTGTGAGAGTGTGTGCGTGGGAGAATAACGAAAAGGCGAAAAAAATGAAAAGGGCAAAAAAAAAAAGAGGGAAAATTTGGGTGAGGTGCGGGCAATTTGAGGGCCTATTGCGGCAGGTTAGTGTGGCCCGCCGCAATAGGCCCATTTCTCGCCGTTAAAATAAGCCTATTGCGGCGGGTAATTGGCCCGCCGCAATAGTATGCCGCAACATACTAGACCTATTGCGGCGGGCCAATGTCCCGCCGCAATAGATCTTATGTTCAGTGCTCTATTGTGGCCGGCCAAAAACGCGCCACAACAGGTGACTTGTAGTGGCAGCTTTCGCACTCGCCGCAATAGGCCCGCCGCAATAGGTCGTTTTTTTAGTAGTGTGTGGTAAAAGAAACTATTTCCTTAGAAACCTCTCTTTTTAATTCAAAAAAAAAAAAACACAATTTTCGGATTTTTAGAAAAGGAAAAAGATTTTGGAAACAAACAAACATTTTTTAAACGTGGTAAAAACACTTTTTCTAAAGATATATTTTTATTCCTTTTAAAGAAAAGAAGAAAACTTTTTTTGGCAAAATCAACATGGTAAAAGTATTTCTGAAAACATTTTGTTTTGAAAAGCATGTATCTTTTTGAAGAAAGCATTTTTGAAGACAAACTTTTGAATGTGGAAAAAAACTTTTGAAAAAATTTGAAACCATTTATTTTCTTAGTTTGGGTTTCCCTTTTTTAAAAAAAAAAAAAACAGATTTTTTATTTTGCAAACATTTTTTTAAAACAGATTTTTTTATTTATTTTGAAAACAGGATTTTTATATTGAAAACAGATTTTTAGAAAACAGAATTTTTCATTTTTTGAAAACATTGTTATTATTATTATTATCTTTTTTAAATGGATTTTAGATTTCTAAAAAAAAAACTGATTTTTTTCTTATTTTGAAAAACTTTCTTTTCGACAAAAAAAAGGTTTTTGTTGTGAAAACTCTTAAGAATAAAAAAGGAAAAACCTTTCTTTTAAAAGGACTCTTTTTATTTGAAAAGCTTCATTTTTAAGAAAGAGGTGGGAAAAGTTTTTTGAAAATGCATTTTCTTAGAATAGTGTGTAGGGGAAATATTTTACCCAAGCATATTTATTTTATGGTAACTTTAATGATGAGAAAAGTAAAGAAACAGCAATAATAAAGTGCAAAAAATAAATTGCAGAAATTTAAATGACGTTAAAGTAAAGAGCTGAAATTTAAATGACATAAAAGTAGAGAGCTTGGAATATTGTAAATATTGATTAGAAATGTTTTTTGTTTTGTTTTGTTTCTCTTTTAAATAGATTTAATCTCCCTTTCAAGCCTTATGGATTCTTCATCATAAAAAAATGGGAGTTCTAAGCCATCACCATTCTTATAAGACATATTCATATTGCGCTCTAATGGAAGTTTAAAAACCATTTGAGAGGGATAATAGAAAATCTTTTGTTTTTTTTAGAAAGGTGTCTAGATATATATATATGTGTGTGTGTGTGTGTGTGCGCACGTGTGCGCGCACAATAAAGTAAAGGGGGAGAGGGAATGTGCAAGAAACTAAAGGGATTACATAAAATAAAAGGGGATGAGGATTTTGTGAAAGTAAATGGGATGACATAAATTAAAAGGGGATGGAAATTTCTTGAAAGTAAATGAGATAACATAAAAAGGGGATGGGGATTGCTTGAAAGTAAATGGGATGACATAAATTGAAATGCTATAACCCTAGATGCCTAGGTGGGATGAGATTTCTTCCCCCCAAGGGTACTTCCCATACAAATCCTAGGAGATGGTCCAATACCCATCTAGGGAAACAAGCACAATAATATAAACCAACAACAATAAAATGAACATTGAAATAAAGAGAGAAATATATACACATATATAAAAGAGCATAAGAAAATAAAGCAACTATGAACAACAAGCATGATAAAAGAAAGATTTTATACATATGGAGAATGATGTTTACAATATAATGAAGAAGGTGGGATGGGTGTAGTTATTAAGAAACTAACCCATCCCTATAGCCTTACCCACAAAATTACAAACAAAAGTGGGTGGGGCTTTTTTGTAATGGTTTCCTAGAAAGGGAGAGAGGAGAGAGATTTTTTTTTTTTTTTTTTTTTGAATTCCTAAAGGTTTCTTTTCTAAAATTTTCTCACTTTTCCCCCCTTATTTCTCTATTTTTCCATACTTTCCCTCATTTTTTTTTTCTCAAGAAGGGGGCGGGGGGGGGGGGGGGGGGGGGGGAGTTTATTTATACCATGGGTGGCTAGCACTAGTGTATCATTATACACTAATGCTAGCCTCCCATTTTTGCCACCTCATCAGCCATTTGTTTTTTTTTTCTTTTTTTGATTTTTGACCCAATCTTTGTGTTGCCGTTCGGAGGCTTTTCCAAGCACCGTTTTCTTTGTATTTTATATGCACGGAAAGATCTGGATGTCTAGTTTCCAATGGTCCTAGCCTTGTTTGATTTGGAGCAACAGTTGTCAAGATATCGTGCTCGAAAGGAAGGTGATATACTTTCGAAAAATTCTGTGACCTTTTTTTCTTGAGAAATTCATATCTTCCAATCTGGGGCAGATATTGTCGAACCCTTTTAATGAAAATTAGCTAAGACCTTGTTCTTCAAGATGGTCTAGCCCACTTGTCCAGTTTTTGCCCAATCGGTACAGTTTATTGCACAAAGCCGGGTAAAATATTGCTATTTTTTCCTTTAAAAAAAGTGAAGATTTTATTAGGGTTTTTGGTATTTTGGTAATATCTCATCCGTTTTAACTTTGATTTTGGCCTGTAAACTATCATTTCAAAGGGAAAAATATGCCTTACGAGACAGTCCAAAAGTCAACACAATCCAATGGTCCAATCAAAAAGTTAACTTTTTGACCATACCCAATTAGGGTTTTGGCCTTAATTGTTGTAAAATGAATTTTTCAAACATTGTGAATTTTTGATCCACTATACAATCATTTTGTATTTGTTTTTACCCTTTCTGATTTTTAAATTCATAATTTTGCACCTTCTTTATTTTTTTTCAATTTTTTGGTCTCTGTTTTAATGCGAGATTGGGGCTTGACAAAATATGGTATTGACAAACATAACATAAACAAACTAATAGTTATGGATATAGTAATTTTATGGCAGCAAAATGGAATGAAAAGTAAATAAACAAATAAACATTACATCGCATGTTTAGTTCTTTAGAATTATCATCAAATTTGGGAAAACAATGAGATGCCAACAAAGAAACAAAACGCGAGGGAGAGAGAGAGAGAGAGAGAGAGAGAGAGATTTATGGTTAGGAAAAAACAAACAACTCAAAGAAAAAAAGTCAAACATCAATTAGTAGTTGTTAATTGGAAAATAAATAGGTTGTTAGGAGGAGTAAAAAATAAAATAGAGATGACCATATCCAGGACACTAAAAACTTTACAATGTAATAAAATTACCCGTTATATTCACTTAATTAAATCTAACTATTAACAATTAAATACAATCATACAAAATTCAAACTTAAAACTAATCAAAATCTAACCAAGGACACCATATTTTGTATCATAACTAGAAAGGAGATGTTCACCTGTAATAATAGAAATACATAAGAAAAAAAGTTGAAAAATTTTAAAATCTCATTTTTATGATATTTCATTTAGCCTTATTTATAAAATTAAAAAAATATATATAAATCTATAAATAAATAAATAAAATATTTAAAAATTGTTAAAATGTTTGTTTTCTTCATACACCACAACTTTTAAAATGGTTCCATCTTTCATTTAATTTCTTTATTATATAGATTATCAGCCAATAAAATATAATAATGGTAAGTAGCATTCAAAATGAGATCATGAAAAAAATGATAAAACTTATTAGAAACTATCATTTTGGAGTAGTCTATATTTTTACGCATCTAAGGAAGTGAAATGTATAGATTTTATTTAAGGTATATCTAAAGATTCACATTAAAAAAAGTACAAGTAAATGTGTAAACACCTCATTTTGTACCCGGTTAATAAACTTTAGTTCTCGGTTCTAATGATGAGCTTGACATGTGTACAAAAGGTAATTTATGTTATTTTGATAGTTTGGAAGTAATTACAACTCAAAAGTGCTTAAATCACTTTGAAAATGATGCTAAAAAATGATATTTGCTCACTGTTTTGATCATAACTTTTGATCCACAAAGTATATTTTAGTTTGGGCCCTCAAAGCATCATTCTTTGATGTGGGCCATCCCCTGGACCCTTAGGAACGTCCAAAACCCTTTAAATGAGTCTGAATTACCTAGTTTAAGCATATAATACAATCTTATGCCTCCAAACTCAAACCCTAGCTAGAGAGAGTTGATTTTTTACCAACACTCTTCCAAAACTCTTTCTTTCTCTTAACCTTCTGAACACACAGCCGCAAGCACGTTTTTTAAAACCTCTTTCTAGTGTTCATTCAAGGAGAAACTGCATTTTTCAATCCTTGACTCAAAACTTTTTCAAGTCTTTTTTATTTTAAGTTGTGATGACTAAGAACTTTTGAAATCTTCTATTTGCCTTTGAATCTCATTGAATCTTGTTGTGTAGGCATTGAGGGGCCAGTTAAATCTCTACCAAGTTGTGATCCATGAGCAAGGTGAGTCTCTTCCGATTACTCTTTTTTAATTTGGGTTTTTATAACTTGTGTTCTTGTTGTTCTTATTTTGGTTTATATGTTATGCATTCTTAGAAGTTTGCATAGTTCAATATATTGTGTTATTTTCTGTCCTAATTGGAGAGTTGAATGATTAGATATATTGATGGGCACGTTTTGATGTGTTAAGTGTTGTTCTTGATTGTTGTTAGATCCAATTCATTTTAGAAAAAAAAAATTTTTGGTTTATTTTTATCTTTGATATCTTTGTTGATTAGTTTAGGTTGTTTAGTTTCATATTTGAAGCGTGCTAGGGTTTGTTAAACTACTATTTTGATTGTTGTTTTGAAATTGTGTTTCTACGCACGCATACTTCAAGTATGCACGCACACTTCAAGTATGCACGCACACACTTAGTTCCAGAAACCTCAAAAAATCAATTTTTAAGGTCCAAACCTTCCCTCTTAGATGGGCCCTGGCCCCTAGGCCCTTAAGAATGTCCAAAACCCTTTGAATAATCCTGAAAACCCAAGTTTCTAAGCACATAAATATCCTTCTATGCCTCCAACTAAAACCCTAGCAAGAAAGGGAGTTTTGTTTTCACAAAAACTCTTCTAATAACACCTTCTCACCTTGATTCTTCTGCACACACACAGCTAGCATGTTTTTGATTCTTCAAAAAACCTCTCTCTAGTAGATTAGGGCAGAAACTTCTTTCTAATCTCTTTCAAAACATTTCCAAACAATTTTTTCAAGAGTTCTATTTTGATTTGAGTTGTGATTACCTATAAATTATTGATATCTTTTATTCCTTTGATTATCAATGAATCTTGTTGTGTAGGCACTGAGAGGCTAGTTAAATCTCTACCAAGTTTTGCTCCATAAGTAAGATGAGTCTTTCTCCATGGTTCTTCCTTAATTTGGATTTTTATAACTTATGTTCTTGTTTTTCTTAATTTGATTTATATGTTTTGCATGCCTAGAAATATTATTGGATTTGTTTGATTTTGATTTGTTGTGTCTTACCATGTTTTGATTGAAGAGTTGAATTAATATATTAGAAGCATGTTAGATTTTTTTTTTTACTGCCATTTTGTTGTTACTATAAAACTGTGTTTTTGGGCGTGTATGTGTGCACATGCTTTATGCATGTGTATGCATACTCAAGGCATGCGTACACATACTTCATGTAAGCACAGGCATACTCATGCCCAGAAAAGCAAATTTAGGGTTCTTAATTTCATCTTTTTTGTTTTGTTTTAATCCTCTATTTAGGTCTTGTTGAGTCTAGTTTTCACATGTTTAGGTCTAGGGTCAGTAAAATAACATGTTTCACATGCTTTGATTGTTGAATTGATAATTAGGGTTTATATCTTGGATGAACAATATGAACATGCACTTGAATATGTATATGTATATGCATTGATGCATAGGTGTCGTGATGCTGTGAGGTAAGTTATGTATAATTACATGAGCATGCATTTGATTTCGATGATGAGCATGATATGATTGATCAACATGACGAATATGCTTGGTTGATACCATGATTCTATGTTTGAGTGGTTGGTTGTGTTTGATTGATGCCATGGTGTTGTGCTATTGCCTTGTTGATGTTATTATTTTATGATATACTTGCTGCCTTTGGATATATATGTGTTAGATGAATAGTAGGGTTTTATGCTATGGATGAGTGTGGGATATATGCCATGTTGATTGGGACCTTTTCTAGCCCCAATCCTTTGAGTTTAAGATTGATAATCACTATTTTATTGAATTGTGATAGATTTTGCTTTAAGGTATTCTTTCTAGCTTTTCCTTTTACTTTTAGTCTTTCTTTTATTGTTTTAATCTCATTTTTGGTTTGGTTTAATGTTCATACATGTTTGCTTAGTTTAGACCTTTAGTTCTTTTCCTTTTTTTATACGTAGGTTATTAGTTTGTTGTTTTAAAGTTCTGTTTTGTTTTCGTGTTTTTTTAGGATTTCTGGGTAGGGATCTGTGTACGCATGATCTAGCCTACGCACGTAAGTTGAATTCATGCGTAAGAGACCTGTTCTAGCGTGCGTGGTGCTGTTACCCAAAAACCTTATATTCTTGTTTGTTTTGTTTCTACTTTCGCATGTTTGCTCTGTGTAGCCTCTTTTTCATATGTTTTAAGCCTCATAATTGCTTGT
This sequence comes from Lithocarpus polystachyus, assembly GCA_033629205.1. NCBI lineage: Eukaryota > Viridiplantae > Streptophyta > Magnoliopsida > Fagales > Fagaceae > Lithocarpus > Lithocarpus polystachyus. Next base: position 67,807,051 of record CM066166.1, read on the forward strand.
CCGCCTTTTAATATGTCTGTTTGTTATCATATGTTTAGATTAGGGTTTAGATTAGGGTTTTCTTAGTTTTAATGCAATTCATTCACATGCTCATGCTTTTTATTTCAGCGAGGCTTAGGTTTCTCCTTACATGTTGCTTTAGATCTCTAGTCCCATCAAACTTTTTAGAATCGGAAATCTTAAACTTAGAAGGTAATGCAATAGGAGCCTTTGAACTCATTCCCCCCATGTTATAGAGGTAATCATCCATCCCTTGCACCTTGTGGAAGGCGAGTTGCATCTTCTCCATCTTTTCCCTCATAGCCATTGTTTCTGCAGTGAGCTTCTCAAATTGCTTGTTCATTTCATATTCCACTTTGTCCTTTTCGTCCCATTCCTCCTTTTCCTCCTCATCATCATGGATTTCCACATGTGGAGGCTTCTTGAGCTTAGATTCCTACAACCTAGTGAGACACCCTCCCATTCTCTTAAAGGCCTCCCATGTTCATCCAAAGCCTTAAGGATCTTTTGTGCCATTGGGTCTTCCATGGAGGTAGTCATTGTTTCTTGAGGGGTCTCTTCCTCTTCTTGGTATGTGTCCTCAATCTTGATTAAGCGCCTTTCTTTCTCTCGAATCCAAATGGGAGTGGGGACGTGCTTTCATGACTTTGATGGTACAATGATGCTTGAAAAGAAGCCCCATTTTCATTAAGTTCATGTCCTAAGAAATGGTTCCTTTTAACTTTTAGATGTCCTTAGAAAGTTCTTAAGCTCATTTTAATGAAGGCCCAATTACAATGTCGCTTCATTCGCTCTCATGGATTTTTGCCCCTTGTTTCATTGGGCTTTTGATCCATTTACAATAAGGCTCTCATCTTACTTTCTTGGGCTTTCATTAGAATGCACTTAAAAATTTTCAACCTTTTGTCTGAAACATGGGCTTACAATGTATTCATCACTTTTGGGCTTTTCCTTTTTATTTATCACTTCATTTATTTATTTATTTATTTTTTGAAATAGCCCTTTAGTTAGAATATATTGTAGCCTTCCTCTCAAAGTCCATGAAGTTCTCATCATTTTGGGCCTAGGCATGCAACAAGGAGGCCCAAGATTAGGGAAGCTCATATTGGCTTTGTAGGATTTTGGATGCTAAGTTCGTAGCACATTTGTTATCTTAGGGGCAAAGTCCTCGTTTTCAAAAGGGCATTTTCCATTTGGACCTGTGATAGCAAATAGGTTATGGTCTTATGAACCTTTCAAGTTAAGATATACCTTTGGATTTTAGGGACATGCCTCTTATATGTGAGAACTTCGTTTCTTTTATCCCATGAAATCTTTTGGGTATACCATAACTTTAGGGCTATCCTTTCCATTTTTTACACCTTTTATTTGTCCTTTAGAATTAGGTGAACACATGGTATATGGTTGAACAAACAAGAGATATATAAAGGGTATCCTTTGTGATAAGGTCTAGGATCTCTCTAGTGTGGGTAGGCTCCCTGAGGCTAAAGGGATTGATAAGTAGGTCACTCACAACAAGGTAGGCTATGATTCCAACCGAGGGCCTAAGTGGACCCCATAGTGGATTGGTAGCAAACCTTTAATGTACTCAAAACCCATTATAAGTGATGACACTGATTGTGAGATGGTGGGATAAACTTCGAAAGATTTAGGCCCGAATAGAGCTTTCCATCTTCCCACTCATCACCAACCGAGGTTAAGGGACAAAAGAGAACAAGTGACGTGTGTGCAAACAAGCATTGAAATAGTTTTTATTAAGGTTAAGAAGTAAGACACATAGGAATTAAACTTACTATCTCCAGTGGAGTCGCCACTGTGGACACAAGGGGGGAGTTGCCACCTAGTTTTTGCAATGGTCTAGGAACTATATATATAGCATCCTTTTCGAGGAAGGTCCTTCGATATTACTACCAGAGTATGGGTTCGGAGTTTAGGTATGCTCTTGGGAAGGTATTAGGCACCCAAGATCGCTCAACCTTAAGGTTGGCCTCCCATCGTTATGTCTTATATCTTAACCCTATTAAAAACTAATTCAACATTTGCATTCTAAACTTACACACACATTAACATGCATCTAACATACAATCATGGCATCTTTATCCCAAAACAACATACATATCAACCTAAAGTAAAAGAGAGCCAAACCTAACCACATTTAAGAACCTTAACATTCATCCAGCATGTGAAAACCCTATCATATCTAAAACAAGGCAGCACCCCTAAAATGGCAGCAAGCATATCATGGCAATCACAAGATCATGTGAAGCATATAATTGGACATAATACAAACAATCAAATGACATACATCATCAAATGCATGTTCATACCAATGCATGGCTTACCTTCACTTACCTTATAGCAACACAGCACCTACAGCATCATGAATGGGCATGTAAATGCATGTTCATGGCATCAAAGCAAGAAAACAAGCATGAAACCCTAATCTAAGTATGTTAAAAACAAACAAGCATATAAGACAAAGGTTCAAATACTTATAAACATAAAAGGAGGGGTTCAAAACGAGATAAAACATATGAAACAAGCAAACCAAACAACATAGAAGATCTGAATTAGGGTTTTTGGGCATACAAGACAGAGGCTCAAATACCTATAAACATAAAAGAAGGGGTTCAAAACGAGATAAAACATATGAAATGAGCAAACCAAACAACATAGAAGATATGAATTAGGGTTTCTGGGGCAGCACCTGCATACGCAGGATTTAACCTGCATACGCATGCATATGACATGCATGCAGAGGACTTGTTTGACAACCCTAACCCAAAAACACGAAATAGAAGAACAGAGCACAAACAAAAAGCCTAATTCTAACAACCTAGCATGCTTAGAACATAAAAAAATAAAAAATAAAAACTATAAAAATAACCTAAGCAAACATGTGTGAATACAAACTAAGCAAAAAAAAAAAAAAAAGATTAAAATATAGAAAGAAAAACAAAATATAAAAAGAAAGAGTTAAAGCTTGATACCTCAAAAGGGAGTTCCTAAGCTTTAATTTTGACCGTTTTCCTCAGTCAAATCTATCACAGTCAATAAACACATGATTAGTAATCTTAAACTCAAAGGATAGTAGCCATAACAGGTCCTAATCAAATAAAATTGGCTTGAGGGTGTTTTGTGAAAAACTCCTTTTGATTCACTATTTTCTAGTAAATCTTAGGTTTTTCCCGTGGGATTTCTGTGTGTTTTGAAATTCTACCATGTAAGACTTTTTATAGTGGAAAAAATGGGGTTTGGAATAGCTCCCAGTTGATGTGGGATTCATTCCAAACCTCAACCATTATTGCAGAAAACTTGCCTTTTTCATGCTTTTGAAACCCCTAGCTGCGCATGCATGCTTTGGCCTACGTACGTAGGCTAATGCCCACGTATGTAGGCCAAGGGCCACTTTGGTCTTTCATTTCTAAAAATAGATTTTTGCTTATTTAAAAGATTATATTTTCCATTTTAACACACCTCAAGTCAATTTGATATCGGATTAGGCTCTAAACTAGACTTGGGCCTTAAAGTTCAAGCTTCATTGAGGAACGGGTGCCCCGAGAGATCATCTCTGATAAAGGTTCCCACTTGGAGGGTGAAGTTTGGAAAGTCATGGAAGAATATAGCATGGAGCATCACAAGTCTTCAACATATCGACCACAAGCTAATAGGGCCATAGAAGTAGCTAATAAGAATATGAAGAACATCCTAGCCAAGATGGTAGTGACATACAAAGATTGGGCCGAGAAGCTTCAGTTTGCCTTATGGGGTTATAGGACTTCTATCCATGCGTCGACTAGAGCAACACATTATTCTTTGGTTTATGGTAATGAGGCTGTGCTTCCTATTAAGGTAGAGATACAATCTTTAAGGGTATTGGTGGAAAGCAAGGTCCTAGAAGAGGATTGGGCTAAGGCGAGATATGAACAATTGGCTTTGATAGATGAGAAGAGGGCTAGAGCACAATATCACGCACAAGGGTACCAAAAAAGGATTGCTAGAGCATTCAACAAGAAAGTGAAACCGAGAAACCTTAAAGAAGGGGACTTGGTCCTAAAGGTGCTTTAAGATGAGACTTTTGATCCAAGAGGAAAGATGAAGCCAAGGTGGTCTGGGCCTTTTATCATTAAGAAGATTATCTCTGGAGGTGCTACAAGGATCACAGATTTGGATGGAAAAGAGATGCTTTGCCTAATTAACATGGATAGGCTCCGGAAATACAACATTTAAAGAAAAAGAAAGAAAAAAAAAAAGAGAAAAAAGCCTGCAAGGTTGAAAACCCGAAGGGCGGCCTAGGCAAAAATTAAGGAAAAAGAACCCCACTAGATTGAAAACCCGAAAGGGCAGTCTAGGCAAAAGTTAGGGGAAAAGGCCATGGGTAGGGCGAAAATTCCCGAAAGGTCGTCATGGGAAAAAATTACATGAAAAAGGAAAAAGAAAAGAAAAAAAAAGGAATAAGATGACAATAAGTAAAGATAATAAAAAGGTGATTCTCTTATTGCTCAAATTAAAAGATAACAAGATTGTTTTCATAGGGTATTTGGAACCTTCCAATCCTTTATTAAATTCAAAAACAAAAACATGAGAATTATAAAGTGCAGAAAAGTAAAATATAGAGCATATCAAGGTGGTCACTCAGCCCTCCTTACTTTCTTGCTAGTCTTCGTGTAATCTTTTTCATCCCTCAAAATCCACTTCATGTCATCCTCTAACCATTTCTTGTATCTAGCAGTGGGATAGATGTATCGAGGAGGAGCAATGCCCCTAGACACCCTACAGCGTGGCGAAGCCTCATGAAGCCTACCCAAGATCCTGTCAGTAAACACTTCGATGTGGAAGACACCTTCGCCATTAGGGGCTCCTTGAGGTTCTCCAAATTGCATTAAGATACGACAAGTGGAGTGGTTTGAGTAGCAATGAAGTCTAACTAAAGGCACACAATAGTCCTTGCAGCAACTATGAATCATGCTTGAGATGGGCCACCACTCCACAACCCAATGTCAGTCTCCCTGATGTGACCTATAAGCTCCATGTACGCCTCAAAGTTCATGTCATTCTGATGAAGCTGGCGGTCCCTAAAATACCTAAGGAGGTATGTGCTGGAGGGGTATAGTAGGAGGCTGACGTAATAGAAGCCTCTCTTATAGCCATATATATAAAAAAAGAAAAAAAAAAGAAAAAAAAGAGGGTGGGGGGGAGTAAAAAAAAAGAGGGAAAAGAAAAAAAGAAAAAAGAGAGAAAAGCAAAAAAGGAAGAGAGAGCATGGGTGAAAAAAAAAATGATAAATGAAAGACGATATAAGGTGCCTCGATGGGTTGAAAACCAAAAGGCAATCCATGCAAAATTAGAGGAATCCTGCTAGGTTGAGGACCTAGGCAAAAGTTAGGGATTATACCTGCAGAAGAAGATGACTTCCCGCAAAGAAACTTGCTTCCTGCCTATGGAAGGCATCCCCAAATCATTAAGGGTTTTCACCAAGATCAAGCCCACTAGGTTACCCCTTTTTAGCTCATAAACCATCATGCACATCCGAAGGTCCACACAATATGACCTTTGGACCAAGAAGTACTTTGCAAGAGCACATAAGCAAAAGGCATAAAGAAAGTATGAACATTGCCTTTCACCCACGGGAAGGGCCGAGCCGAAAAAGTGTGTGAAAACCAAGCTAAAGTTGAGTTTGCCAAAGACACACCACCTATTTGTCGTGGCAAGAAGGGAGATCTCTACCTATGGTAAGGAAGATGAGATTGTCAATCTTCGGTTCACCCATTATGGCACCAAATTCTTCGATAATGGGGGATAGTTCTACTCCATTGAAGCGGAAAACATGCAGAGAAGGGACCCAATAGTTGGCAACAACAAGAAAAAGAGACCAATCCACCCTTATTTGATGGAATGGAAAGACACAAGAAAGACCATAAGGGGCGATGAAATCCTTGAAATCAAGACCAAGCCTCTTAATCCAAGCGAAGACATCGAGTGAAGAGTTTTCTACCATTGGGGAACCTCAAAAAAGTGCTCTCTGAGTTGAAAATATGTTGATGAGGGTTTTTAGGACCCAAACAGATACTTTTATACTTAATTAAGGCGGTTAGGGTTTTCTTTGAATTGTGGCCCACGTACGCAAAGTCAACCTTGCGTACGTAAAGCTAAAGCTGCGTGCACAAGCCTATCCCCAAGTACGCACGGCGCTTGGCAGAAGCCCCCCCTCCCTTATTTTAAGCATGATTTTACCACTCCAAGGCATTCCTAGGTTTCCTACAACCTAAAAGATCATTCAGAGTATATTTCAAATACAAGATTTCAAGCATCAAAGAAGCAATGTTGTATAGAAACATATAATTAACCATATATCTTGTAAATTAAGTGCTAGTCCCAATTGAAAGCATAAGTGTAAAAAGATGTTCTTAAGTACAACCCTTTGTCTCAAACCAAATCAAATGTTTGCTACAGGAAATAAAAAAGTAAAAGAAAAAAAAAAAAAGATGCATGTTGTATGCCTATATGTCTTGACTGCAGGTGATCAATGGTGTCATCTCTTCCTTGACTAAAAACTAGGAGTTCCCAACCAACCATACCAACTCCTTATGCTCTTGGATGGTAGGCTGTAGCTCAAAGAAAGAAAGGTTAGTGACCCAAAAAAAGAGAGACGGCAAAAAGAACAAAGGAGAAGAAAGACTCATTGCTCGAGTGTTTGGAGGAAAAGGGTAGCCCATAACATTAGGATTACAGGGCATGGCACGCTCCCGAGCAAAGCCATCAGGGCCACAAGCATAGACCGTTCAAGGGAGATGTGTAAGGTCAATGAGCTCACCCGCAGCAGGCTCTTCCTACTATAGTTTTTCACCATTAAAAGCCATGGCAAACAAGGCAACGAAAAAGGAAAAGAAGAAGAAGGGATTGAGCATATACCTGAGTAGTAAAGGAAGGCATAAGATAGGTGATGTTGAATTCCTCATAGTCCAATCCTTCAAGGAGTCGCCTGGCTTAGGGAATGCCACTCCCCCATGAGTTGTACTCGGCATCGATCATGGAGTGTGGGGCAAGCATGAACTTAAGAGGATCCATTGGAATCTATGGGTTATCCCTACCTACCAGTTGACACCGCACCTTCTCCACCAAGTAAAGTTCCCTCAAGCCCGCTCCTTCAAAGGGCCAGGTAATCCAAAGCAATAATGGCGACGACTTCCAAGTTCAGAGAAGCAAGAAGGGGTTGGCCGGCCCATGGAGTCTAGTTGACCAATAATGATACAAGGTTAGAAGAAGAGTATCCCAGGGAAAATGCATAAAGAAGCATGAAAATTAGTACTCTTAAATTTACCTCATCTGAAGTTAACCCAGCGAGGTGGGCCCTCACTTGAGGGAATTCCCTCAAACTTAGATCGGTGCATGGAGTTATGAGGCCATACTTAGCAATCCACCTTTGCAAAAGGAAGCACAAGCCACAGGTTAGATGCAAGATGACAATTTGTCAAGACCTAGCTGGATGCTCGACATGCCATCCAAGTAGATGATAAACCCTTCGAAGCTAAGACTGGTCATGCAGTAGAAGTCGTAAGGGATCACTGTCATCACCAGCTCTACAACATAAAAGGTGTGAGTAGTATCCCACCACCTCGTGATGAGGCATTGCACCAAGGTAACACTTACGAGCTTTTTCGGAAGAAGGCCAATGATAGGCTCAAAGCCTACTTCCCAAATATAAGCCCTAGTCCCAAGAACGAGAAGGTTGTACCACTCCACCACCTTATTGGTGCTTCCCCTACCAGCATAAAGGGATGAGGACTGCAAAAGAAGAAGATGACATTAGATTCTTCATTCAAGCGACAATGGTGAAATATGATATTTTCGATGCAAGAATAAAGATAAAATGAAGGACGCAATAATGCTCAGATGCAAAAATGACAAAAAGGGGTGTTAAGATTGCATATAGAGTGAAGTAGTTAAAAAATGAACTAGAAATGGGCAGAGTAAGGCCTCTACCAACCGTCTCATGTATGTGGGTTAAAGCCTACGTACATAGATAGGACCCCGTGTACGCAAGCCCATCCCTATGTACGCAGAGCCTCAAGAATAGACCAGTGTACGCAAGAACAGAGCTGCGTATGCATAAGTCCAAGCTACGTACGCAGGCTGAAGCCCATGCACGCAAAAGCATAGATAGGGTGAGTCCTTCAACATTTTCCATCACATATCACCCAAAATCATTCCTAAACATGTTCCTACCCCTCCTAATGTGTCAGGTTTTCATCTAAAAACACATCAAAACGGAAGATCAAAAAGAAACTTGCAAATGAGAAAGGTTTGAAAAACTTATAGGGAATGTGATTCTCTAGCCGGTATGTTAATGGAGAGGCCCCATCAATCTCACTACCCCACTTTAGCGGGTGAGGAGGACTGCATCAGAGGAAAGGCGAAGGAAGAGAAGAGAGGATCAGATAGTGTAAGTAAAAGAGAGAAGAGGGAGGTTCTTATAGAGAGAAAAAGAAGAGTTATTAAGAATGTGAAGAGATGAGGGAGATGAAGAGAATGAAGAAGAAAAAGAAACGGTTGGTAGCCTTTGGGAAAAATGAAAAGGCGAGAACACACCTAATGGCTAAACTACGTGTAGTTTAGGCCTCACCACTAAATTATGTGTAGTTTAGTCATGAACAGTAAAAAAAAATCTTTTTTAAAAAAGAAGAAAAATGTCTCAAGGTTTCCTCAATTAGGCACAAAGTCACCAAGGACCTCCCTAGTGAGCATTAAAAGAAGCAAAAGACTCTTCCCCGATGAAGCATGTATATCCTAAAACCATTTCTAGTAGATCACATAAAATCAAGAAAACTATCCCCAGTATCAAAGCAGAAGTTTCATCTCCAGTAGATTAAGCATATCTAGAACATCATCTCCATAGAGGAGGCAGAAGATTCTTCCCCAATAGATCAAGAATATCTAGAACATTATCTCCATAGCGGAGGCAGAATATTCTTCCCTAATGGATCAAAGCACATTTAAACAATCTCCAGTGAGGAAGCAGAAGATTCTTCCACAAAGCCCTCAGCATACAATGAAGGAAGCAGAAAATTCTTCCCTAGTGGATTACACATCTACAAAGTTACACTACTCCTCAACGAGTCCATTTCTACTACTCCTTAGCAAGTTTGTTATACCCAAGTAAGAGGCAGAAGATTCCTCCCTATACATACCTACTCCTTAGCGAGTTTGCACCACCCCCAGTGAATATAATAATCAAGACTACTCGTGCACATATCCTCTAGGAATTAAACATGCAGGCACGGTAGAAAAGGTAGAGATAGTGATAGAGAAAGAGACCAAGGTCAACCCAAGACAAAAGCCTCACTAGGAAAGTAAAAGAAAGAAGCGAAGAAGGCAAGAGGAGCGAGTCACCTAGAGAAGTTTGGGGCAAGATCCCTAGATGGACATCACAGAGACTATATCCTTTTGTTGTTTATTGGATTAGCTCGAAGAGCACCCTTGTTTGTTTTCTTTTTCTTTTTAAGTGACTCTAAGATAGTGAGTCACTTGCCATTTGCTTGCAAGTAGCAAAATAGGTTGTAGGACAGCGAACCTGTTGTTGCTCGTTCCTCGAGCAACAAAGGTGGGACTTTGGACATACGAATCCCATGCAGCTCTTTGGAGTTGCACCCCGCCCCCTGTATGCGTGATGTGTGTCATGTGGGTAGGTTGGGCCTGAGCCGTACGTTGAAACAAAATGTTTTGTCTCTTGTTTGTTGGGTTAGCTTGAAGAGCACCCTTGTTTGTTTTCTTTTTCTTTTTAATTACTTTATGATAGTGAGTCACTCGTCATTTGTTTGCAAGTGGCCAAACAGATTCTGGGATAGCGAACCTATTGTTGCTTGTTTCCTAAGCAACAAAAGTGGGACTTTGGACATACGAATCCCACAAGCTCTCTGGAGTTGCACCCCGCCCCATGTATGCGTGATGTGTGTCGTGTGGGTGGGTTGGGCCCAAGCAATACGTCAAAACAAAATGTTTTGTCCCTTATTCTTTTGATTCCATTAGCGAAGCTCATGAATTAAAAGAGGGGCATCTGTAGATGTTAGGTTCTAAGAATTAGGAACTAATGTATTAGAACTTCAATTTGTATGTTGGCAAACCATGATCAAAACAATGTTTAGTCTTGTGTTAGACTTGCTCAAAGTATGGGTCTTAATGTAAAGTTGGAATCGAGTTGTTTTGCAGAATTACTGTTAACTTTCTGCCAGACTCGATCGATCGAAAATTAGGCTCGATCAATCGAAAATCGGGCAGATCGTTTTTCTACAGAATTTTCCAACTCAGCCCTAGTCCATTTAATGTATAGGGTTTTATGTTTTGCCCTAAGTATATAAGGGAAAACCCTAGCCACGTTTTTAGTGTTCTGAATGCGGTGTTTGTGAATCTCATTGTGAGATCTAGAGGTGTTTACCTTCACATACACTTAGGGTTTACAAATTTGAGATTCATGTCAAGAGTTGTGTAAATCAATACAGTTGCAGAATCAAAAGAGCATAAAGATATACAAGCAGATGCACTTGTGGATTTGCTGAAGAATTCAAGAAAGAAGGAGTCCGTGGATCTCGGAGCTATCATGGGGTCATGGTAGTAAGTTTCCTACACTTGGGTAGCAATAGGATGTTAGTGGTGTAAGTCTTATTGTGTAAACTTCGATTCTTTCATAGTGGATTCAATTTACCTTGAGGATAGCTAGGTCAAATTCTCCCCAGGTTTTTACCGGTGTGGTTTCTTGGGTCATCATATCTTTGTGTTCTTTATATTTCCGCTGCTTTGTTGTTTTTGTTTATTTTGTGTTAACCTAGATTTAATTAAATTACCTAAGTTAATCACTTGGCTAATTCACTAGGTTAATCTGTTTGGATTTAAGGGGTCTAAACGAACTGACAAGTGGTATCAGAGCGGGTAGCTTTTGTTTTTGATCCTTTGATCTTTTAGCTGATCCTTGACCCCTGTTGTCATGGAACACGGACACTCTCTTGTTGTTCCACCTCACTTTGATGGAAACAACTATGCTTATTGGAAAGTAAGGATGAAAGCATTCCTGAAATCCATTGATGAGAGAGTTTGGAATTCCGTTGAGTACGGATGGGAGAAGCCCACTACTCCTGTGAGTGAGTGGCAAACTTCTCAAAAGGAGGCAGCTGCTTTTAATAGCAAAGCTATGAATGCTATTTTTAATGCTGTTTTCATGGAGGAATTTAAGAGAATCTCTAATGTTGAGGTTGCTCATACTGCTTGGAATATCCTCCAGACTGTGCATGAAGGCACAAAGGCAGTTAAGATAAATAAATTGCAGCAATTAACTACTAGATTTGAAAGCATTAGAATGAATGATGATGAATCTTTTGATGAATTCTATGCTAAATTGAATGATATTGTTAATTCTGCTTATAATTTGGGTGAAATCTATGATCAACCTAAAATTGTTAGGAAGATTCTTAGATCTTTGACTGAAAATTTTAGACCCAAAGTGACTGCCATCACTGAGAGCAAGGATGTGGACTCCATCCCTGTTGAAGAACTTGTAGGATCTCTTCAGTCCTATGAGTTAGACCTCCCTAAGACTAACAAATCCAAATCAATGGCTCTTAAGTCTGTTGATGATGTTGAGGATGGTGGATTTGATGATGAGCTCTCTGCTATAGAGATTGTCTATCTTGCCAAGAACTTTAAAAACTTTCTTAGAAACAATAACAGAAGGGCAAGAGGCAAGAACACTGTTGAACCTAGAAGTTTTAGGAAGAATGATCCCACTAAGGTCAATAACACTGAAAAACCTAAGGAGAAAATAGGTCAGCTTTTTAATAATTCTTTGGGAAAACAATGTTATGGTTGTCAAGGGTATGGTCATTTAAAATCTGAATGTCCCACATACTTGAGGTCTAAGGGTAAAGCTATGGCTGTAACCCTTAGTGATGATGAAGTTTCCGACAATGAATCCGCTAGTGATGAGGATGGAAACTTCATTGCTTTCACTGCTACTACGGTAGTTAATGAAAGCATGTCTGTTGAAGAGAACCCTTCTGATGGGGAACTCTCTGAGGATGCAGATTTACAGGAAGCCTACAATAAACTTTGCAAAGTTGCTGCAAAGGATGCCATGAAGGTTGAGTTAGGCTTGAAGAAAATTGCATCTCTTGAACTTGAAAAGAAAAATTTACTTGTGAAATTGTTTGATGCAAATGAGCTTTTGAATAATGTGAAAACTGAGAACATGCTTTTACTTGATAAAGTTAAATGTTTGGAACTTGATTTATCTGTTGCTAGAGAACAAACTAATAGGTCTGCAAGCTCCAAACTTGATCACATGCTGAGCATTCAAAAGTCTCCTTCTGATAGAACTGGTTTAGGTTTTGAGGAAAGTATTTCTGTGCCTGAATCTTCTTCTACTAAATTTGTTCCCTCTTCAGAACTTCCTAAGAGTGAGATTGTCAAACCCTTGGTGAGTGAACCTGTCAAGCCTATAGATGTTACTCTACCTAGAAAGATTAGGGTTGATCTTCAAGCTTCTCATTCTAGAGCTTCTACTTCTATTAAGGGCAAATTACATGATAAGCCTGCATGGGTTTTTCATTTTTGTGGAAAACCTAGACACATTTGTCCAAATTGTTTTAAATTGCAAGCTGCGAAGCGAGCAAATAAAACTAAAGTACCTGTGCCCCAAGCACATGATCCTATGGTACTTATTGGTGAATTGGTAAAGGCGTTAAACCTTTATTCCAATCCTGGAGTTGCTCAGAATTCTAAAGTGAATCATAACTCTAATGCAAGAGTTGCATCTAAAAAGTTTTGGATGCAAAAGGCTCAATCTAATTGAGTCTGTCTGACATGGTCCTTGTGCTTCATTGCTCTATCTTTGGTGACCTCTGTTTCTAGGATTTGCATTGTATTACATTCATGCATTTCATTCTAGGATGTTTGTTTCTTTGATTTAAAAAATATATACATATATATATTTTTGCAAATTGTGTTTTTGCTATTTTTTCTTAAATTGGAAGACAAGGTTGGTCAATCAAATTTTGCATATCATGTGAATGTACCTTGTTTAGCTTTGATGCATTTATTACTATTGCACTTTACTAGCTAAAGTTTTGTTGTTCATGTTGTGTGGGAAGATTCTATATTTGTTGATCACATGATCTTGATCTTGAAGTCTTATGTCTTTGATTGTTGGACTTGAACTTATTGAGAAAGGCATAAATAACCATCTCACCACTGTTTATTAGCCAATCATGAACACCTTAGTGCATATCGTAAGATTTTGTGCTCGAGAAAGTGTAGCACATGCACAAAAAGAACAAAAGTGTTGCCTCTAATTAAAATTGGTGTGTACATTTTTGGGCTATAATAACAATATCACAATTCAAATAAAATTGGTGTGTACATTATCCCGGCTTTTATTAAGTTTCTAATCAATTAAATTGAATAATGAGGCAAATCAAGAAACTTACATGATTGCAAGCTTTTATTCTAGGAGATGTGGGAGTTATAGGATGTAACTCTTTAAGTAATAGTCTCTTTCAAAGTCATGTGATGGATTTTGTAGAAATTGTGATTGATCAATATGTGCATATCACCTCACATGTTTCTCAAGCTTATGCTAGTTGCACACACTACACAAATTATTCTTTGCTAAACTGTGTACATGTTATTGTGTGTTCTTTGGCTTGACCAACCGAGTTTGAGAATTTCTAGAAATTGATGCAGAACATGTTTGCTTGTTTGAGTTTTTTTTTTTTTGGGGTATTGAAAGAAAATTTTGCTTTGAGAAATCTGGGTTGAATTCATATGTTTTTGGAAAACATCTCATCTCATACTCATGCATTTTTCTCATAAAATATGATGCTTTGAGAAGTGACTGCACTGAAATTGGTGTGTTTTTAAAAAAATTAATTTTTCCAGAATTTCGATCGATCGAAACTAATTTTCGACCGATCGAAAATGTTTTAAAATCAATGGAAAAGTTTCTGGTTGACTCGATCAATCCAAGCTGAATTTGGATCAATCGAAGTTTATTTTCGACCGATCGAATGTAATTTTTGATCGATCAAAAATCGTGCTGAATGTTTTTAAAAAGAAGTTTTCCACGTGATCTCTTTACGTTTTCAAAAACTTTTTCAACTTTTTGTCTCCTCACCAACCGGTCAAAGAGATTTTTGCCGAATTTGTCGTTTTCTTCCGATCTTTTTGCTAAATCTCTCTCTCCCAAGGCCGGTAAGTCCTTTTTGTCCCTCCTTTTGAATTTATTTTCATGTTTCATGCATTATTTTCATGCATTTTTGGGTTATTTTCAGGATATTTATTTTGGAAAATTTGGAATTGATTTTGCGTGTTTCTTTCTCAAATTTTTCATGGGTTTTTATGGGGACACTACACCCAAGCACTACAAGTGGTTTAATTTGATTATTTGTGTGTTTTGTGGAAAATTTGAAATTCTAGGGCTTGAAATTGGGAAAATTTGGGGTTTTGTTCAATTTGAATTCAATTGATGAAATTGGCTTGTTGGATTGATTTATTTGATCATTATATTGAGTTAATTGACTATTGTGTTGATCAATTTATCACTTTGTTGTGTTTTGAAAACTTGGGTTTTTCAAATTGGGTATTTTTTATTAAATTGTATGCTCAAGCCAATTTTGTTAATTTGGATCATACTTGAACATGTTACTGCATTAGTACATGCATCATTTTGGTGTTCATGCTCATGCATCATATAGATTTGCTATTTTTTTTATATTTTATGTTGTGCTAACTTGCAGTCTGCCCTTGGTTTTTGGTTTTTGCTCTTCTTTTTCTGTGTCTCTCCTTATTCCTTAGCACCATGCCTAGGAAAACTAGAGCCCGTAGGACTTCTGACCCTTTACCTTCTTTCGATAATGATCGGTTTCCTAGTGCCCAGAACCAAGAGACCTATGAGACCCTTAATCTTAGGCGTCAAATTTGGGGTGAGCATAGAGTCATCTTAGATGAGGTTGATCCTGAGGTGAGACGGAACTTTGAGCGTCGGGGTTGGTTACCTCTACTTGATTTTGAGCGTCCTCCTCCTGCTTCTTTGATTAGAGAGTTCTATTCGAACCTCTCTATCCATGTCTACGATAACGACACCTTGGTAAAGGTGTGGTTACGTGGTGTGGAGTATCGCATTACCCCTCAGGTAGTGTCTGATGCTCTTGGGGTGCCCATTATTGATCATCCCGTTTTTCCTTATGAGGAGTCTCCACCTCTTGATGACATGCTGTCATACATCACTGGGTCTTCTATCCAGTGGGGTTCTGATCCTTGGATCACTTCTGCTGAGCTTTCCGAGCTTCACTTTCTCTTCTTTAGGATAGCGTGTCATTCTTTGTGGCCTATTTCTCATGTCCACATCATTCCTCTTGAGCGATGTGTGTTTTTGTATGCGCTTGTTACTGATACTCCTATCAGTTTTCCTCATTTGTTCCTTCGTTCTTTGAACGAGGTTCATCGGTCTAGCTCTACGGCTCATGCTTTATTCTTTCCTATTTTCATTCATAGGATTCTCCTTCATCTTGGTCTAGATGATTTTCCTGTTTCTGAGCCAGTTCATATTATTGCTCCTATTGGTGCTACCTTTTTGAGGCAAAGGGCTGCTCAACTTCGAGCTAGCTCTAAGCGTCCTCGGGTAGAACCTTCCAGTGTCACTCCACCCCCTTCTTCTTCTACAGATACTCCTGCAGCTGGGACGTCTGCTGATCCTGCTGTAGCTGCTGTTGCTGATGTTCCTCCACCGTTTGATGAGGTTTCTGACCTTCGTCGGACTTTAGATACTGTCGTGACCTTTCAGGCGGCTCATGGTCAGTTATTGGTGGACATCCTTGATGAGCTACGTGCCTTGCGAGCTGATCTGGCGAGCTCTCATCGTTCTCCTCCACCTCCTTTTGATGCTGAGTGAGTGCCCTTTGGAAATTCGTCACAAAAAGGGGGAGTGCATATTGTATATCTTGGAGATTTTTGTAGAGGAAATTTTTGTTTTAGGGGGAGTTGTGAGCTTTTGTAGCTTTTTGTGATACCTTGGAGCTTGTGGAGTTATTAGATTGTATATAGGCGCTTCACTTTGTATTTTCATTTTTGGCTCTTGATTAGGAGATATATTTTGTGATACATTGGTTACTGATATGTTTTTTGTTTCACTATACTTCATTGCTTATTGATTTATATTTATGATGTTATTCATGATATATGTCTTTATTTTGTGTTATGTGAAATCAAGAAGTTCTTTTTTATATTCCTTGTTTTTTTTTTCTTCCACACATGCGTTTATGTGTTTGTTAAGTGTTACAGGAATATACAGGTTGTTTTCAGTCGAGCTGCTGTCTACCTTGCAACTGTTAGATAGTAGTTTAGGTTGAATTGTCTAAGTGGCTATTTATTTTGTAATGGGCTATTTCAATGTGTAAACTTTGAGCTTTTGTTAAGTTTGTGTTTTATCACGAATTGCCAATGGGGGAGTTTGTTAGGTTCTAAGAATTAGGAACTAATGTATTAGAACTTCAATTTGTATGTTGGCAAATCATGATCAAAACAATGTTTAGTCTTGTGTTAGACTTGCTCAAAGTATGGGTCTTAATGTAAAGTTGGAATCGAGTTGTTTTGCAGAATTACTGTTAACTTTCTGCCAGACTCGATCGATCGAAAATTAGGCTCGATCAATCGAAAATCGGGCAGATCGTTTTTCTGCAGAATTTTTCAACTCAGCCCTAGTCCATTTAATGTATAGGGTTTTATGTTTTGCCCTAAGTATATAAGGGAAAACCCTAGCCACGTTTTTAGTGTTCTAAATGCGGTGTTTGTGAATCTCATTGTGAGATCTAGATGTGTTTACCTTCACATACACTTAGGGTTTACAAACTTGAGATTCATGTCAAGAGTTGTGTAAATCAATACAGTTGTAGAATCAAAAGAGCATAAAGATATACAAGCAGGTGCGCTTGTGGATTTGCTGAAGAATTCAAGAAAGAAGGAGTCCGTGGATCTCGGAGCTATCATGGGGTCATGGTAGTAAGTTTCCTACACTTGGGTAGCAATATGATGTTAGTGGTGTAAGTCTTATTGTGTAAACTTCGATTCTTTCATAGTGGATTCAGTTTACCTTGAGAATAGCTAGGTCAAATCCTCCCCAGGTTTTTACCGGTATGGTTTCCTGGGTCATTATATCTTTGTGTTCTTTATATTTCCACTGCTTTGTTGTTTTTGTTTATTTTGTGTTAGCCTAGATTTAATTAAATTACCTAAGTTAATCACTTGGCTAATTCACTAGGTTAATCTGTTTGGGTTTAAGGGGTCTAAACGAATTGACAGTAGACAATGCATTTTGTACCCCTTACGACTTGAGCCCCTGTTCCCCAATAATGCCCTAACTTTAAGGCACAAGGCCAATTTAAAGCCCAATTAGATATCAAATTGACTTGAGGAGTGTTAAAATGGAAAATATAACTTTTTAAATGAGAAAAAACCTATTTTTGGAAATAAAATGGCCAAAGTGGCCTTCGGTCCACGTACGTAGGCAGTGGTCTGTGTATGCGGGCCAAAGCATGCGTACGCAGAAATTCTCTTGTGTACGCAACTAGGGTTTCAGAAATATAAAAAAGACAAGTTTTCTGCAATAATGGCTGAGGTTTGGAATAAATCCCACATCGTCTAGGAGTCGTTCCAAACCCCATTTTTTCCACTATATAAAGCCTTACATGGTACATTTTCAAAAGACATAGAAAATCCTAAGGGAAAACCTAAGATTCACTAGAAAATAGCGAATCAAAAGGGATTTTTTCACAAAACACCCTCAAGCCATTCTGATTAGGACCTTTTCTGGCCCCAATGCTTTTAGTTTACAGTTGCTAATCACATTTTTATTGACTTATGATAGATTTGACTAAGGGGAACGTTCAAAATCAAAGCTTAGGAACTCCTTTTTGAGGTATCAAAGCTTCAACCTTTCCTTTTCTTTTTAGCCTTTCTTTTACTGTTTTAATATTGTTTCTTTGCTTTGTTTGTGCTTATATATGTTTGTGTAGTTTAGTTTTATGCTCTCTTTATGTTTGTGAACATGTTTGGTTGTTAGAATCAGGGTTTTAGTTTATGCTTTGTTTTTTGCTTAGTTTGTTTCTGGGTTAAGGTTTTGAACGACCCTAAATGCATGTGCCATGAGTATATGTACGCAAATCAAGTCATGGGTACGCTGGCTATTGCCTAGAAACCCTAATTCTTCAGTTTCATTCTTTGCTTTATATAACATGTTTCTGTTTGGGGTTTCTTTTTTCAGGTTTTATACTTTATAAGTTTCTTTTTGCTTTGTTCATATGCTTGTTTGTCCTTAACATCTTTAGATTCAAGTTTATCTTTTTGTTTCTTAATTTTAATACCATGCTATTCATTCACATATACATGCATTGATGTCATAGGTGCAGAGACGCTGCAAGGTGAATACGGTAAGTCATGCATTCACATGAACATACATGTTGTTTGTTAATCCTCCCTTGATATACATGCATAAAGTTGATGCCATGTTTTTTATCCATGACATGATTTGCTTGCTGCCATGATTTGTTGCTCCTTTGTTTGAGATGAATGGTATGATAGGATTTCACATGCTAGGGTTTTTATGTGCGTATCGGTTTGGCTCTCTTTTGTCTAAGGGTAGATATGTATGTATTTTAGGATGAATGGTGCCATGATTGTATGCTTAGATGTATACTAGCGTGTGTGTGAGTATAGATACAAGTGTTGAACATGTTTTTAATGAGGCTAAGATGTAAGACAAAATGATAGGAGGCCAACCTTAGGGTTGGGCGATCTTAGGTGCCTAACACCTTCCAAAGAACGTATCTAAACTCCAAACCCATATTTCTGGTAGTAAGATCAAAAGGTCCTTCCTTGAGAGGATGCTATATATATGGTTCTTAGACCATTGCAAAAACTAGATAAAAACTCCCCCCTCATGCCCACACTCATTCCCTTCGGTCTCTCTTGCATCTTTCCCTACCACCAAATCAAAGTGGATGAACCTCTCCTTCATGCTGCTGCCAACTTTTGGATTCCCACTCGACATGTTTTTCACGTCATTAGTGTGGAGATATGCCCCACTCTTGAAGAATTTAGTGCAATCATGGGTGAACCCGCGATTAGCACTTTCCCACCATTGGTGGGAATCTTCTTGCCCTAGTCCAAGCTTTCTTGGGTGTTTCTCTTGACATGGCACGATGATGGTGCATGTTTAACAAGTTGAAAATCCTTTCGATTTTTGCACACTTCTCTTGGCTAACTATTCTTGTGACCGGTAGACCACACTTCTACTATCTCACTGCCTTTTGTTTGTGTATCCTCGTAAGATGCTTCTTGGTACAAGAGATGGGTCACCTTGATCGAAGAATGTGCTTGGTGGTTAGCAATTTAAGGAGTGGGAACCCTGCGAGCATGATTTTGGCTGAAACTCTTAATGGCTTGGACACCATTCATAGGGAGGAAACAAACTTCTTTGTGGGGAGCCCTCTCCTTTTTCAAGTATAATCCCTAATTTTTGCCTAGGTTCTCAACCTAGTGGGATCCCTCTAATTTTTGGATGGATTTCCTTCCAATTTTCAACCCATCGAGGCTTCTTGTATCGTCTTTTTCTCTTTTCTATTTTTTTTCACCTCTCCTTTTTCCACTCATGCTTTCTTTTTCTTTTCTTTTTCTCCTCCCTTTTCTTTTTCAAGTACGACTATATGAGAGGCTTCGATTGCTCCATCCTCCTGCTGTCCCTCCTAGTCAATATCTCCCCAAGCACTATCGTGACCATAGGCCCAAACATGCCGAGATGAGTTTTGATGAGTTCATTAAGTTCGTGAAGTGCATTGATGTCACAGATATTCAATGGGTAGTGGAATGGTGGCGTATTTCAAGCATGGTCAATCGTAGCTTCAAGGATAATTATGTTCCTTGGGTTGGGCTTTGCTGCTACTTTTACTACTCCACATTTCGTATTGTAAGGAAATTTAGTGATTGCCAAGGAGCTCCTAGTGATGATGGTTTCTTTCATACCTTGGCATTTACTAATAGGATCTTGGGTAGAATTCATGAGTCATGGCCAGGATGGAGGGTGACCAAAGGTATCTGTTTTCCTTAATTCCTTCATCCAACTTCGAGGTACAAGAAATGGCTAGAGGCTAACATGAAGTGGGTTCCCATAGATGAAAAAGCTTACAAGAGGTCCAACAAAAGAAAGAGGACTGACTGACTATCTTGATATGCCCCAAATTTTACTTTTCTGCACTTTATGATTATCAAGTCTTTTCTTTTGAATTTAATAAAGGATTGGAATGCTCCAAATCCACTATGGAAACAATTTATTAACTTTTAATTTGAGCAATAAGAGAATCATCCATTTATTATCTTTGCTTATTGTCATTATTTTTCTTTTTTCCATGCCATGTAATTTTTTCCCATGACGTCCTTATAGGAATTTTCTCCATGCCCATGGTCTTTTCCCCATCTTTTTCCAAAACCACCCTTTCGGTTTTCAATCTAACGGGTTCTTTTGCCTTAATTTTTGCCTAGGCTACCCTCTCGAGTTTTCAACCTAACAGCCTTTTCTTCTTCTTTTTTTGCCTCTTGTTTTTTAAATGTTATATCTTCGGAGCCTATTCATGTTGATTGGGCAAAGTATCTCTTCCTAATTGAAATTTGTAATCCTTGTAGCACCTCTTAACATGATTTTCTTGATGATAAAAGGCCCAGACCATCTTCACTTTTATCTTCCCTCTTAGATTAGAAGTCTCATCTCTAAGCACTTTCAGGACCAAGTCTCCTTCTTTAAGGTTTCTAGGTTTCACCTTTTTTGTTGAATGCTTTAGCAATCCTTTTCTAGTATCCTTGTGTGTGGTATTGTGCCCTAGCTCTCTTCTCATCTAACAAAGCCAACTGCTCATATCTTCCTTTCGTGCAATCTTTCTCTAGGTCCTTGGTTTCTACTAGCGCTCTCAAAGATTGTATCTCTACCTCAATGGGAAGGACCGCCTCGCTTCTGTAGACCAAAGAACAAGAGGTTGCCTTAGTTGATGCACGGATAGAAGTTCTGTAACCCCATAAAGCAAATGGAAGTTTTTCAGCCCAGTCCTTGTATGTCCTCACCATCTTGGCTAGGATGTTTTTGATGTTCTTGTTGGCTGCTTCTACTGCCCCATTAGTCTGTGCTCGGTATGGTGAAGACTTGTGATACTCAATGTTGTATAACTTCATGATCCTTCGAACCTCTCCCTTAAAATGGGAGCCACTATCTGTGATGATCTCTCATGGTACCCCATACCGGCAAATGGTGTTATTCTCTATGAATTGAGCCACACGCTTGGCTTTCAATATGCAGTAAAAGGCTACTTCCACCCACTTGGTGAAATAGTCAATTACCACTAGGATGTACTCGTGTCCATTTGAAACTTTCGGGGCTATTCTTCCAATCACATCTATGCCCGAGACTGAGAAAGGCCAAGGAGAGGTCATGTTATATAGCTCGTTAAGTGGCACATGATTCAAGTTTGCATGTGTTTGGCAATCATGACAACTTTTTACAAAGTCTACACAATCAATTTCCATTGTATTCTAATAGTATCCCATCCTCAGGATCTTTTTGGCTAACATTCTCCCATTCATGTGAGGACCACAAATCCCTTGATGAAATTCTTCCATAACCTTTTTGGCTTCTTCTTTCTTCAAACAATGGAGGTCTATGCCATCATAAGACCTCCTATAGAGCTGTCCTCCATATAGGATGTATGGCATGGCCATCATCCTTACCGAACGAATCCCACATTGTTTAGGAGCCGTTCCAAACCCCGATTTTCTAACAATAAAAAGGCATACCTAGTAACTTTTTAACACATATAGAGAATCCAAAAGGAAAACACAAGATTCACTAGAAATAGTGAATTAAAGAGAGATTTTTTCACAAAATATCCTCAAGTCAATATTTTTCTAAATGAGACCTTTTCTAGTCCTGATCTTCGAGTTTCAAGGTTTAACGAACTTATTTTAGTTTGGTTGTGACTAGATTGACTAAGAGGAACGGTCAAAATCAAGCCAAGGAGCCTTCGTTTTGGAGGTAAAGGTTCTAGCTCTTCTTGCCTCCTTTTCTTTGATTATATCTATTTTTCTCTTGTTTCTTTCGTTTTATATATGTTTAACATGTTTGTTTAGGTTAGGTTTTCTTTGTTTTATTATTTTAAGCATGCTAGGTTGCTAGATTTAGTTTTATGTGCTGTTGTGTTCTTATTTTTTGGATTAGGGTTTAGGGCATGTATGCGTACGCATGCTTTTTGCATGCACACACTACTAGAAATATTTGTACGCATACAATTGGGCTGCGTATGCAAGCCCTATGTATGTGCACGCATACTCGTGCCTAAAAACCCTAATCTGAACCTTTTGGCTTCGGTTTCTTTGTTTTATTTGTTTAATATGTCTTTGTTCTGTCCTAGTTTTCTATATGTATATGTCTTTGCCTCCATGTTTTGTTTGTTGTTTGTTCTTTACATGCTAGATTAAGGTTTATCTTCAATCTTGTTGATGTGCCATGAACATGCACGCAACATGATCGTGCATTGATGCATAGGTGCTGTGGTGCAATGAGAGGTAAGTCATGCATTCATATGAACGTGCATTTGTTTGGAATATGATTTTGTCTTAGGTTGATGAACATGAATATGCTTGCTTGGATGTCTTATTTTTGATGTTAAAAGCATAATAACGTGCTTGTTTGATGCTGCCATGTCTATGTTTCTTCCTTGGATGCAATATGATGCTATGTGTGATAGATGTATATTAGGGTTTAACTGCCAATGACTAAAAATTAAGATTTTACCAAAATAAAAGATTGTCTCCAAACAAGCTTTGTGGGATTCCTAACACCTTACCCACACATAACTAGACTTCCAACCTCAGGAATCAAGATTTTTTGTCATCCGTATTGGATTATGAAAAACAATCATTTTTCTTAGCCTGAGACTGGTAATAAAATTAAATAGAGTCAAGTAACTAATCACATCTTTAAAAAACAATGATTGGTGGCAAGTTTACTACCTTTCGTAATAATGAATTAAAATTGACTTAATTCAGTCACACACTAGAGGTCCTTCCTTTTTTTACCTCTTCACAGCACCCGAGCCCGTGCACCGCCCTCCAGGGAGGGGCGCAAGCATCGCCGTTTAGGGTGGTCGACAGCCACGAAGCATCAGCAAAAGGTATTCTAGGAAAACCCAAGTTATATTTAAGCGACCTATCAAAACACCTTAAGAAATCCCAATGATCGGTGCAACTCCATAAACTTTTCACTTTTACATACAATCATAAACCTATAAGCACAAGTAATGTAAACAAATCGAGGTAAACACTCTGACACAAAGAGGCCAATTTTACAATATCCATTGTGGTGAATTTTGTTACATTTCTATCTATGTAAGGTCTTTCTTGTGCTCAATGGTCCACCATTTTGTTAAATTTGGGGCAGGATGGACTGAAATGCTGCCCAACTAAATCCTAGACTACGCTAATGATTCAGTCAATACAATAATTTCTTATGATGGTAGCTTGTTTGAATTCTTTATCATTTCTAGTTTCAACCAAACCATATGAATATTTCAGTTATTTACTAAAAGGAACCAACAGACAAACGAATATCCATTTGCAAAAAAGGAAAAGAATTTTTATTGCACTAATAGCTTGAGTTTTACATTAAAATTTTATTGGAAGGAAGAAAACTGTATTTCTAGAAGTTGGAGTTTGTTATGGCAAGCTTATGATGATTCTATTCCTATGCGGTTCTAACTCTTTGGCTATGCATAATAATTGGACTTCTCACACAGTAAGTGACATCAGACCACAACAGTGATGCAAATAGCCTGACATAGCTGGCAAACCACTTCCAATGACAGATACAACAAAAGATATCTTCTCGGGACTTGTAAGTGAGTACTCCGGGCTCCACTTTAATATCAACTTTTGAATTTGTGACTATTTTTGCTTTGTAACTGGAATTTGCGGAGCCAACAATTTTAACTGTTCTGTGAAACGTAACATTGATAGGCTTTTTGGCGAGACCTCAGCTGCCATTGAAGGGTAATTCAAATCCTTTGGTGATGCACTGACTGGTAATTTAGGACAAGTAGTAGTGTTAT
This sequence comes from Lithocarpus polystachyus, assembly GCA_033629205.1. Taxonomy (NCBI): domain Eukaryota; kingdom Viridiplantae; phylum Streptophyta; class Magnoliopsida; order Fagales; family Fagaceae; genus Lithocarpus; species Lithocarpus polystachyus. Next base: position 67,831,233 of record CM066166.1, read on the forward strand.
TGTCTCCTGATAAGACTTGAAGTTTCTTTGCATCATAGCCAATGTTACAAACATTATTATGCAGTCTTCTTTTAGAGCTTCATAAATAAGTCCTGGATGAACAGCTGCCACTGTATTTAAATGCCCAGATCCGTAGGCAAATTCACCACCCAGACTTTTGGTATCACTCATGGGCAAAGCTGTAGATAAAATTTAACATTTCGGAAATATTAACTTAAATGGGTAAGAAGGAAAAAAGAGATTAGGGAGAGTTTTGTTAGGATTGAAAGATTACTAGTAGCCATAAGAGCAGACTTGATAGCTGAAGGAGACCAATCAGGGTGAAATGTCTTGACATAGGCAGCTGCACCAGAAACATGGGGGCAAGCCGTTGAGGTTCCATATTGTATATTGTAGTTAACACGCCTTGGCTCATCAGGGCTAAACAAGGGTGAAGTGATTGGGGAATATGTAGCTAAGATATCCACCCGTGGGGCACTTAAATCTGGCTACAATACACTTAGCCAAATATGAGCAAAATGCCATAAATAGACCTGTAGGAAAGATAGAGAGTTGTAGTTTACAATCATATACTTCTATAATATCTGGTGTAAAACATATTATGGGATGCAGATGGAAATTAACACTGTTTTATTTAGCCCATCGTTATTATGGAATTTCTTGATGTTGGTATGAAATAAATTGATAATGAAAATCTTCCGCGTTTCTTTTGTATATAAACAAAGTGGTGGATACATAAATATTTGTAGAGTATAGGAAAAGTCAAAATCTTCAGTGTAGCTATTTATTATTGTTGCATCCCATGTGTTTGGTAAAATTCATTTTAGACATCTTATATTTTTATCCTCATTGCAGGATTGGAGATTCTAGCTTTCCCTTGCATTCAGTTTGGTGGGCAAGAACCTGGATCAAACCCAGAAATCAAGCAATTTGCTTGTACAAGGTTTAAAGCAGAATTCTTGATTTTTTATTAGTTGTGTCAAATGCATTTTTCTTCTTTGTATATATAACATAATGAGCAAAGAACAGTACTTAAATACCATAATTTGTGCACAACAGGTTGATGTCAATGGGCCAAGTATAGCTCCAGTTTACCAGTTACTTAAATCGAGCGCTGGAGGGTTTTTAGGTGATCTTATAAAATGGAATTTTGAAAAATTCTTGGTGGACAAAAATGGTAAAGTTGTTGAAAGATACCAACCAACAACATCACCTTTTCATATTGAGGTATTGTTTTCCCTTTTTCTTTGCATTCGGTTTAGAAGTTTTGGAAGTTCCATGTTATTCATATACTGGTTGAAATAAATTATTTTCAAAGGTGATGAATCTGTTTAGCCTATTTGAAACATACCAGGACTCCTAACTGTTATAAAACAAGTGTAATTTTTTTGGAGATATAGCCAAATGACACACTTTCATACAAGAAGGAGATATAAAATGGCTTATCAAAAAGAAAAAAAAAAAAAAAGAAAAAAGAAAAGAAGAAGAAGAGAGAGATATATCAAATGAAAAATTTTCAAAATAGGTCTTGTTTGGAAGTTAACATGAGAGCTACCACCTTTTCCAGATCACTTGCTCATTAACACTAAAGCTTTGACGAAGAGTGTTACTAAATTTGCAAACATAACATGTTTCAATTGCATCTTGTAAGAATGTTTAGACCCCTTAAACCTAACAAATTAACCTAGATAATTAGCCAAGTGATTAACTTAGGTAAATTGAACAAGTCTAGGTTAACACAAATATAACATATCATGCAAAAGTGCGGAATAATAAAGAACACATGATATGATGACCTAGGAAAACCAAACCGGTAAAAAACCTGGGGAGGATTTAACCTTGCTATCCTCAAGGTAAAACAAATTCACTATGAAAGAATCGAAGTTTACACAATAGAGACTTAGACCACTAACATCCTATTGCTACCTACCTGTAGGAAATTTACCACCATGACCACGTGACAACTCCGAGACCATGGACTCCTTCTTTCCTTGAATTCTCAGCAAAGCACAAGCACACCTGCTTGTATATCTTGTAGCTCTTTTGTTCTGCAACTGTATGATTTACCAATCTCCTGACATAAATCTAGAGTTTGGAAACCCTAAGTGTATGTGAAGGTAAACACCTCTAGATAAAACGATTAGATTCACAAACACAGTATTCAGAACTCTAAAAACGTGGCTAAGGTTTTCCCTTATATACTTAGGGCAAAACATAAAACCCTACACATTAAATGGGCTAGGGCTGAGTTGGAAAATTATACAGAAAAACAATCTACACGACTTTCGATCGGTCGAGTCTAATTTTCGATCAATCGAGCCAAGCAGAAGTGCACAGTAAATTCTGCAGTAACTCGATTCCAACTTTACATAAAAAGCCATACTTTAAGCAAGTCTAAAACAAGACTAAAGATTGTTTTGATCATGGTTTGGCAACATTACAAATTGAAGTTCTAATACATTAGTTCCTAATTCCTTAAAACCTAACAAACTCCCCCTTTGGCAATCCGTGACAAAATACAGACTCAACAAAAAGCTCAAAGTTTACAAAATAAACAGCCCATTACAAAATAATAGCCACTAAACAAATTCAACCTAACTACTATCTATCAGTTGCAAAAGTAGACAGCAGCACGACTGAATCAAGTTGTATATTCCTATAACACTTAACAAACACATAAACGCATGTGTGGAAAATACAAGTAACATAAAAAAAAAACTTATTGATTTCACGTAACTCAAAATAAAGAAATATATCATGAATAACATCATAAATATAAATCAATAAGCAATGTAGCACAGTGAAACAAGAAACATATACATAAAAAAATGTATCCCAAATATATCTCCACTATCATGAGCCAAAAAATGTAAATACACAGTGAAGCACCTTGATACAATCTAAAAGACTCCACAAGCTCCTCAGTATCACAAAAAGATACAAAAAAACTCCCCCTAAGACAAAAATCTCCCCTACAAGATATGAACTCTTATAAACTCCTCAATAGAATGTATTCCCCCTTTTTGTGACGAATTGCCAAAGGGTACTCACTCATCATTAAAAGGAGGCGGCGGAGGAGAACGACGAAAACTCGCCAAATCCGCTCTCAAAGCTCGAAGCTCATCAAGTACATCTACCAAATGCTGAGCATGAGCCGCCTGAATGGTCATGACAGTGTCCAAAGTCCGACGAATATCAGAAACATCCGAAGGAGAAGGTGAAGGAACATCAGCAGCAGTAGTAGGATCAGTAGATGTCTCAACCACAAGAGCATCTGTAGAAGAAGAAGGAGGTGGAGTGACACCGGAAGGCTCTACCCTAGGACGCTCAGAGCTAGCTTGAAGCTGAGCAGCCCTTTGCCTCTGAAAGGTAACACCTATAGGAGCAATAATGTGAACGGGCTCAGAAGCAGGAAAATCACCTAAACCTAGATGAAGAAGAATCCTATGAATAAAGACAGGAAAGAACAAAGCATGAGCCGTAGAACTACTCCGATGCACTTCGTTCAAAGAACGAAGAAACAGGTGTGGAAAACTGATAGGAGCATCAATAACAAGAGCATATAAACAGACATCACTCAATCGGGATAGTATGAAGATGAGAAATGGGCCACAAGGAATGACAAGCAATCCTAACGAAAAGATAGTGTAGCTCAGAGAGCTCAACAGACGTGATCCGAGGATCAGAACCCCACTGGATAGACCGGATAATGTAAGACATCACGTCATCAAGAGGCGGAGACTCATCATATGGAAAGACCAAATGATCAACCATAGGCACCCCAAGGGCATCAGACACTACCGAAGGGGTAATGCGATACTCCACACCTCGTATCCAACTTTTAACAAGAGTGTTGGAATCATAGATGTGGATAGAGAGATTCGAGTAGAACTCTCTAATCAAGGTAGCTGGAGGTAGATAATCAATGTCTAACAAGGGTAACCAACCCCGACGCTCAAAATTACGTCTCACCTCAGCATCAACCTCATCTAAAATGACCCTACGCTCACCCCAGATATGACGCCTAAGATTAAGGGTCTCATATGTCTCTTGGTTCTTCTCACTAGGAAACCGATCACTATCAAAAGAAGGAGAAGGGACAGAAGTCCTATGGGCTCTAGTTTTCCTAGGCATGGTGCTAAGGACAGAATAGAGAGACATAGAAAGAAGAGAAAAAAAAAAAAAAAAAAAGGGCAAACTGCAAGTTAGCACAGCAAAAAAAAAATATAGAAAGAACAATCTATATGATTCTTGAGCAAGATATGCAAATGATGCATGAACTAATGCAGTGACACAGTTCAAATATGATCCAAATTCACAAAATTGGCTTGAGCATGACACTTATATCAAAAATTCCCAATTTTCAATAACCTAATTTTACATAACACAACAAATTGAGAAATTGATCAACACAACAGTTATAAAACTCATATAATGATCAAATTAATCAATCCAACAAACCAATTTCATCAATTTATATCAATTTGAACAAAACCCCAAATTCGGCAATTACAAGCCCTAGATTTTCAAAATGTTCATAAAACACCAAATTAACCAAATTAAACCACTTGTAATACTTTCATATGGTGTCCCCACAAAAACCCATTGATTTATTGTGATAGAAAACAAACAAAACCAACACAAATTCAAAAAGAAAAAAGCCCAAAAATACCCATTAAATGCATGATTTTATGCATGAAAAGCTGAAAATAAAAACAAAAGGAGGGGCAAAATAGTCTTACCGGCCTTGGGAGAGTGATTCTTTGCAAAAAGAATGGAGGAAAACGACAAAGAATAGCTTGGATGCTTTGACCGGTTGTTGAGAGTAGAAAATGAATTTGAATAGTTTTAGAAAAGTGAACACGTGAAAGGAAATCCTTTTTTAAAAACTCTCAGCCCGATTTTCGATCGATCGAAGATTAGATTCGATCGGTCGAAAATACCTCGATTGATCTAGTACCAATCAAATACCAATCGAAGCACATCGAAACTTTCCAGGGTTTTTAAAAACATTTTTGATCGGTCGAAAAACATGTTCGATCGATCGAAATTTTGGAAAAACAAATTTTTGAAAAACAAACCAATTTCAGTGCTAAAACTCCTCAAAGCAGTAGATTTTCTGAATAAAATGCATGAGTATGAGATGAAATGTTTTCCAAAAAACACATGTATTTATCCCAGATCCCCAAAAAAAAAAATTTCTTATAGATTCCCTTAAAAACTCAAATAGCAAACATGTTCTGCATCAATTTCAAGAAATTTTTAAACTTGGTTGGTCAGACCAAAAACACACAATAACATGTACACAGTTTAGCAGAGAATAACTTGTGTAGTGTGTGTAACTAGCAGAAGCTTGAGAAACATGTGAGGTGATATGCACATAGTGATCAATCACAATTTTAACAAAATTCATCACATGAATTTGAAAGAGACTATAACTTAAAGAGTTACATCATATAACTCTCACATCTCCTAGAATAAAAGCTGGCAATCATGTAAGTTTCTTGATTTGCCTCATAATTATTATCAATTTTAATTGATCAGAAACTTATTAACAAAGCCGGGATAATGTACACACCAATTTTATTTGAATTGTGAATTTATTATAGCCCAATAATGTACACACCAATTTTAGCATTTTAATAGAGGCAACACCTTATGTTCTTGTTGTGCATGTGCTACACTTTCTCGAGTACAAAATCTTACGATATGCACCAAGGTGTTCATGATTGGCTGATAAACAGTGGTGAGATGGTTATTTATGCCTTTCTCAAAAAGTTCAAGTCCGACAGTCAAAGACGTATGACTTCAAGATCAAGATCAAGTGTTTTCCAAAAAACACATGTATTTATCCCAGATCCCCCCAAAAAAAAATTTCTTATAGATTCCCTTAAAAACTCAAACAGCAAATATGTTCTGCATCAATTTCAAGAAATTTTCAAACTTAGTTGGTTAGACCAAAAACACACAATAACATGTACACAGTTTAGCAGAGAATAACTTGTGTAGTGTGTGTAACTAGCAGAAGCTTGAGAAACATGTAAGGTGATATGCACATAGTGATCAATCACAATTTTGACAAAATTCATCACATGAATTTGAAAGAGAATATAACTTAAAGAATTATATCATATAACTCTCACATCTCCTAGAATAAAAGCTGACAGTCATGTAAGTTTGTTGATTTGCCTCATAATTAATATCAATTTTAATTGATCAGAAACTTATTAACAAAGCCGGGATAATGTACACACCAATTTTATTTGAATTGTGAATTTATTATAGCTCAATAATGTACACACCAATTTTAGCATTTTAATAGAGGCAACACCTTATGTTCTTGTTGTGCATGTGATACACTTTCTCGAGCACAAAATCTTACGATATGCAATAAGGTGTTCATGATTGGCTAATAAACAGTGGTGAGATGATTATTTATGCCTTTCTCAAAAAGTTCAAGTCCGACAGTCAAAGACATATGACTTCAAGATCAAGATCAAGTGATCAACAACTATAACATCTTCCCACACAACATGCACTACAAAAATTTCAGCTAGTAAGTGCAGTAGAAAATAAGTGCATCTAAGCTAAACAAGGTACATAAACATGTTATGCAAAATAGATTGACCAACCTTGCCTTCAAATTCAAGAAAAAATATAGCAAAAACACATTTTGCAAAAAAAAAAAAATTTATTATTTTTTTTATTTTATAAAGAAAATAAACAACTTAGAATGAAATGCATGAATGTTATGCAATGCAAATCCTAAAAAAATGGTCACAAAAGATAGAACAATGAAGCACAAGGACCATGTCAGACAGACTTAATTAGGTCTAGCCTTTTGCATCCAAAACCTTTTAGATGCAACTTTTGCATTGGAGTTATGATTCACATTAGAATTATGAGCAACTCCAGGATTGGAATAAAGGTTTAACACCTTTACCAATTCACCAATAAGTACCATAAGATCTTATACTTGAGGCACAGGTACTTTAGATTTATTTGCTCGCTTTGCAGCTTGCAACTTGAAACAATTTGGACGAATATGTCCAGACTTTCCACAAAAATGACAAACCCATGTAGGCTTATCAAGCAATTTTCCTTTAGAAGAATTAGAAGCTCTAGAATGAGACTCTTAAAGATCAACCCTAATCTTCCTAGGTGGAGTAACATCTACAGATTTAACAGGTTCACTCACCAAAGGTTTGACAATCTCACTCTTAGGAGGTTCAGAAGAGGGAACAAAGTTTGTGGAATGAGATTCAAGCACAGAGATGCTTTCCACAAAACCTAAGCCAGTTTTGTCAGAAGGAGACTTTTGAACGCTCAACATGTGATCAAGTTTGGAGCTTTCAGACCTATTAGATTGTTCTCTAGCAACAGATAATTCAAGTTCCAAATTTTTAACTTTATCAAGTAAAAACATGTTCTCAGTTTTCACATTATTCAAAGCTCATTAGCATCAAACAATTTCACAAGTAAATTTTTCTTATCAAGTTCAAGAGATGCAATTTTCTTTAAGCTTAATCCACATTCATGGCATCCTTTGCAGCAACTTTGCAAAGTTTATTAAAGGCTTCCTGTAGATCTGCATCTTCAGAGAATTCCCCATCAGAAGGGTTCTCTTCAATAGACACGCTTTCATTAACTACAGTAGTAGCAGTGAAAGTAATGAAATTTCCATCCTCATCACTAGTGGATTCATTGTTAGAAACTTCATCATTACTAAGGGTCACAGCCATAGCCTTACCCTTAGACTTCAAGTATGTAGGACATTCAGATTTCATATGACCATACCCTTGACATCCATAACATTGTTGTCCCATAGAATTATTAGAAGGTTGACTTACATTCTCTTTAGGTTTTTCAGTGTTATTAACCTTAGGGGGATCATTCCTCCTAAAATTTCTAGGTTCAGCAGTGTTCTTGCCTCTTGCCCTTCTGTTATTGTTCCTAAGAAAGTTTCTAAAGTTCTTGGCAAGATAGGCAATCTCTGTCGCAGAGAATTCATCATCAAATCCACCATCCTCAACATCATCAACTGACTTAAGAGCCATTGATTTGGATTTGTTAGTCTTGGGTAGGTCCAACTTATAGGACTGAAGAGATCTTAGAAGTTCATCAACAGGGATGGAGTCCACATCCTTGCTTTTAGTGATGACAGTCACTTTGGGTCTAAAATCCTCAGTCAAAAATCTAAGAATCTTCCTAACAATTTTAGGTTGATCATAGATTTTACCCAAATTATATGCAGAATTAACAATATTATTCAGTTTAGCATAGAACTCATCAAAAGATTAATCATCATTCATTCTAATGCCTTCAAATCTAGTAGTCAATTGCTGCAACTTATTAATCTTAACTGCCTTTGTGCCTTCATGCACAGTCTGGAGGATATTCCAAGCAGTATGAGCAACCTCAATATTAGAGATTCTCTTAAATTCCTCCATATAGACAGCATTGAAAATAGCATTCATAGCTTTGCTATTGAAAGCAACTGCCTCCTTTTGAGAAGTTTGCCACTCACTCACAGGAGTAGTGGGCTTCTCCCATCCATATTCAAATAAGTTCCAGACTTTCTCATCAATAGATTTCAGGAATGCTTTTATCCTTACTTTCCAATAAGCATAATTGTTTCTATCAAAATGAGGTGGAACAACAAGAGAGTGTCCATATTCCATGACAACAGGGGTCAAGGATCAGCTTAAAGATCAAAGGATCAAAAACAAAAAGCTACCCGCTCTGATACTACTTGTAAAAATGTTTAGACCCCTTAAACCCAACAAATTAACCTAGATAATTAGCCAAGTGATTAACTTAGGTAAATTGAACAAGTCTAGGTTAACATAAATATAACATATCATGCAAAAGTGCGGAATAATAAAGAACACATGATATGATGACCCAGGAACACCTGAGGAGGATTTAACCTAGCTATCTTCAAGGTAAAACGAATTCACTATGAAAGAATCGAAGTTTACACAATAGAGACTTAGACCACTAACATCCTATTGCTACCTGCCTGTAAGAAACTTACTACCACGACCACGTGACAGCTCCGAGACCACGGACTCCTTCTTTCCTTGAATTCTCAGCAAAGCACAAGCACACCTGCTTATATATCTTGAAGCTCTTTTGTTCTGCAACTGTATGATTTACCAATTTCTTGACATGAATTTTGAGTTTGAAAACCCTAAGTGTATGTGAAGGTAAACACATCTAGATCTAACAATTAGATTTACAAACACAGCATTCAGAACTCTAAAAACATGGCTAGGGTTTTTCCTTATATACTTAGGGCAAAACATAAAACCCTACACATTAAATGGGCTAGGGCTGAGTTGGAAAATTTTGCAGAAAAACAATCTGCAAGACTTTCGATCGGTCGAGTCTAATTCTTGATCGATCAAGCCAGGCAAAAGTGCACAGTAAATTCTGTAGTAACTCGATTCCAACTTTACATAAAAAGCCATACTTTGAGCAAGTCTAAAACAAGACTAAAGATTGTTTTGATCATGGTTTGCCAACATTACAAATTGAAGTTCTAATACATTAGTTCCTAATTCCTTAGAACCTAACACATCTAATGGTTTTCCAAATTTACTGGCCGAGGAAATTTTATTTGTATTCTAGTATATATTAAGGTTTCATATCCCTAATATGATGGTCGGGTGGTTACATTTGCTCTTCACTACAATCCATTCAAAATGAATGATTATTGATGACATTTCAAAGCTCCAAGTTGACTTTTAGTAAGTGGATGAACCTTTTGGGATCTTGTATGAATTGTTGACTTGTGTTAGAATTGTTGTTTACCAGGTATAAGTTTGGAAGGATTAATAACCTTCAATCCAAAAGTACACATTATTCAGAACTTTATAATTTATGTAGTCAACCAAGATTGAGATTTATGCCACCACAAAACTCTCTAGGTTAGTTTACATTTAATAAGTCCGTTACTTGTCATTGATTTATTTTCTTCTTTTTAAAGTTTTTTTTGGGGGGGGGGGGGGGGGGTGGAGTTTGTTTTGATGCTTAGGCAGTTAATTCACTGACATAGTTATCAAAGCAGCACCCTTAAGTAGAATCAGTTCTGAAATTGAAACCTTTTGTTCTTTTGTGACATATCAATGATACTATGTGAGTTTTTAAGATGCAAAGGCCAATGAATCATTGGTATCATGAGATGGCATGTGTACATAAAGGTTTTTTGTGTTTCTAAGACTAATTGGTATGGAAACTTCAGATCAATTGTTTAGTTTTTGATAATGAGTGTGTGTCCTATCATATGTAAAAAGCACTGGAAGGAATTGTCGTATGCTTCTCTGATTCATTGCATAAATTATTTCAAAAGGATATCCAAAATGTCCTCACGGCATGAACATAGAGCTGCAAAGGCATGCATGCATTATCTGCTGAATCAAGGGCAAAAGAATGTATGGGAATATGTAGATATCTAGATTAGTCATTCATCTCATAGTTGTATTTTCTCTATGAATTATTGGTAATATACATATACTAACAATTTACAAAGTTGGTTTCTTCCTTTACTTTCCCAACCCCCAATTTTCTGCTGTGTTATTAGTAAAAATTGCTTTAATTCAAATCTACAGCAAGTAACTCTCTTGGGGTTTGTATTAACTTGCCTTATTTGTGAGGCTGAAAAGTGAAATTAAAAGTTGAATTTTAGTACAACTTCACAAATGTAGTACATTATGAACAAATAATATACTAACAGCGAGTGTTTTTCTCTCAGGTTTCTTTGTCGTGAAGAAAGATTGGTTTTCAACCATCTTCTCTTAGGCTTTAGAATTGTTTTGTGCCTTCTATCTTGAAGGTCTAACAACTTTGTGTCTTGAGTTTATGGGTTCTTTCTTCGTGGTTTTATTGGGAAACAGTTGTTTTTTATTTTTTTCTTTCATGGAGGACTTAACAAAAAACTGGAGCAACCTTTCTCTCAAAGAAAGAGAAGGTGTAGGCTTCACCCTTAGAAATCAATTTCGTTTTGCTGAGTTTATTATAGCTGCCAAGTTTTTGACGAAACATGTCTTAAACATGGATGCGGTGGCTAGAACTTTTAGGTAGCTTTGGCAATCAACTTGTGGCTTTAAGATTCGTAGTCTTGAGGACCACATTGTTTTGTTTGTTTTCAGTAATCCTGCTGATGTGAATAAGATTATCCAAAGTGAACCATGGTGCTTTGACAAGAACTTGGTGCTTATGAAGAAGTATGACAATGACGGCCCAATACGTGATATCCTTTTTACTCAAGCCATATTCTGGGTTCAAGTTCACGACAACCCTATCAGGTTTATGACCAAAACTATTGCTAAAAGTATTTGTGATACTATTGGGCTAGTGTGACAATCCACGGGAGGTGCTGTTGAGGAGGGAAGTAGTTTTATGTAGGGTTACTCTGGATGTTTCCCTGCCTCTATGTCGAGGTCGTGTGGTAACTTTGGAGAATGGGAACAAGGTTTGGGTTAGTTTTGAGCATGAACGGTTGCCTAAGATTTGTTATTGGTGTGGTTGCCTATACCACGATGATAAGGATTGTGCTTTATGGATTCAAAGCGAAGGTACCCCGTCTCCTGACCAAAGACAATACAGTCAGAGTTTACGTGCGTCCCCGTACATATCCTATAACAAACCTATGGTTTTTGTCCCTGGTTATTACGATAAAATTGACAATTTTTTAAGAAGGAAGATGACCAAGAAAGGTGGTGGCTCAACCGTGAGAGTGGAGGATGTTGACCACACTCCCTCGAAGGTGAATCATTCAAATTTGGCAATGGATACTCATGATGGAGCCATTAATGAGGAAGAGTTTCTTCCTAATCAGTCTCAGTATTGGGCACTGACCCAATAGTTAGCTGCACTACTAAAAACGTAGGCTTTAGGCCCCGTTTTTTTGGGCCGCGTTTGCAAAAACGTGGCCCAAAACGCGGCTTAATTTATTCATTGGGCCGCGTTTTAAACACGGGGCCATAGAACGTGGGTCTAAAACCACGTTTTATTGAGTAGCCACATTTAAAACACGCAGCCTAAGGACCAGCATGTTTCAATTTTTTGGAAATTTTTTTTTTTGTTTTCCTTAACTATAGCCGCGTTTATAACAAGTGGCTTCAACATACCTATAGCCGCATTTTTAGATGCGGCTTTAAATTTTATCTGAAGCCGCGTGTTTAAAATGTGGCTTTACATTTTGTCTGAAGCCGCGTGTTTAAAGCGCGGCTTCATTTTGGAATTAGGCCGCATTTATTAAAACGCGGCCGCAAATTTTGCATATAGCCGCAGGTTAAAAACACGGCTTTAGGCTTTGTATATATACTCTTGGGTCAAAAATTTTCAACCTTAGCTAGCCTCTCCCACACATCAGCCTCCATAATCTCTCAAGAGCCTGATCTCAGCCCTCATCGCCTCCAAGCCTACATCTTCGATATATCCTCACCCTCACCCTCTAAGCCTCCATCTCCAATCCTCACCCTCACCCTCCTCCATCTCCGATCCTCACCCTTACCCTCCAAGCCTTCATCTCCGATCCTCATCCTCAGCCTCCATCCGTCACTCTCAAGCCCTCACTCTCCATTGGAGAGATATCTTTCCGATCCAAAGCCCTACCCTCCATCTCTCCATTTTTCAGATCAGTTCGAGGATCTCGATCGGCGATTCAAGCTGCGATAGCCATAGATCGAAATCAGGTAAAGAGAATTCTAGAACTCTCTCGCTTTCTCTGACTCTTTTTTTTTAAGTGTATTGATCTATTCTTATACTTTAAGTGCAAACGGAGTTATCTCTCTTGCAGATCTGTTCTTACTAGTCAAAAATCCCTCAGGTTCTCTATCTATAGATGTGTGTGTGTGTGTGTGTGTGTGTGTGTGTGTGTAAATGAAATGAAAGTTTTGATCTTTTTGGGTTTTTTTGTGTATATGTGTATGAAAGAATTTCTGGGTTATGGTTGTTGTGGCATTGTTTATTCAATTTAGTTGGGTATAAGGAGTGGTGGGTTGATTAATTTTTGTGGGTTTTGCATGAAATGTATGAAGGGTCTAGTTTGCTTTTTGTTTGACTTTATTTGCATTTGTGAGTAGTTGATGTAAAATCTTGGCAAATAGGGCGTGGGAAAGTTTGTGTGATAATGCATTTAGGAGTGAGAACAGTGGCAATGAGTTTGCTGTGGATGAAATTAGAGAAGTTGTGATGCAAAGACTTGAACTTTGGAGCTATATAAGGATTAGCAAAAGCAGGTTGATGAAGTTTATGTATTTTATGGCTATTTGTGCTAAGTAGTAATAGGTGTTTGTTACTTATCAAAAAAAAAAAAAAAAAAAAAAGGTAATAGGTGTTTGTTTTCGATGATGCATAGTCGTGCAAACGGAGTTATTGGATCGCTAATTTTAATGGGTTTTGGTATAGATACGATTTGACCCTAATCTTTTATTCATCGAAAAAATGCTTTACTAGTTGAGCTAACTAGAACCCATATTTTGCTTTTAATATTCATAATATATAAATTGTTTTAATTATAATATATATTAACTTCAAAAAAAAAAAGAACTTTCATGCACATCACATAGGTTAGCAACTAGCTTCTTCTTAACTCTTAACATAGCCTTTCCTTCTCTGTTATGCATTAGAGTCTCCCAAGACAACTTTGAAAAATCCTTATCTCAACTAAATATAATCCAAGTGGTGACAACCGACAACCGTGAATATTAATATAAAGGAAGAAACAAATGGGAGTAAACAAACATAGTTTATTTTACAAAGCATACCTATAAAATAATTCATGTTTGTATTGTTAAGCAAGGCTGGCCCAAGGTATTGTGTGGCCTAAGGCGACTACTTTAAGTGAGATCTATTAATAGGGAGATACTTTTTTATGAATTTAACTATTGGGTTTAATCCATGCTCTAATGAAGTTTAAAGTTTCTGTCTTTGTGAATATTTTTACGTTTGCATTTGTGTTTGTATCTATATTCTTCGTGTGTGTGTGTGCGCGCGCGCGCAAGCCTATGCATTAATGTCAGCTTTTGTTTGTGATTATCTATGTTGTTTAGAAGATTTGTGTGTTAATGTGTGTTTGTGAGTCCCAGTCGATATCAGTTTCAGATATTAATATCAACAATTGGGTATTTTTATTTGTTGTTTTGCATAATTTGTGGGTGTGGTGTGGGCATTAGATTTTTCTTGAAGTTTTTTATTTGGAAACAGATTTGATGTGGATGGATATGTGACTGGGTTCGGAAATCCTGACTGGGCGAGGACTCATCCGGCTGCCACATCAACAACCCCAGCCGTTTTGGCTGTCTTAAGGGGAGGTGCAACATGTGTTGGTAAAACTGTCTTGGATGAAATGGCATACAGGGTAGTATTAAAAAAACCAATTACTTGATTACCATCTATTAACAATTTTTTGGGTTGATGCTTTATTTCAATTGCTTTAAATGCATGAGTTTTTAATTATTTGAAAGTAAAGACTTTACATTTAGTTATTGTAAAGTTTTTGGAGAAGACATTTAGTGTAAAGTTGATTGAGTTTGAAAGTGTTGACTGGTTTGTTGCTGAAATTTAATAAAAATCTACACGCAACAATTTAATAATAGATTTTACACTTGTTAAGATGATAAGATATCATTTTTAAAATAAATGATGATAAGATATCATGGTTAATGTATGGTTAGTCTAGCCTCCTATAATTATTCCACATTCGGTTCATTGTCTTGAAATGTAACTAGAGTGAAGATGTATAGTTAGTTTAGGCCATTGGACCGAACTAAGTAACTCCTTCAATCTCTCTACCTTTCTCATTAGATCTTACAAAAACGTTTGTCGTTTGCAAGAAGACATAAAAAAGAAATAGAGGATTGATTGAGGGGGTGGAAAAAGTCCATCAGCATAGCTTGAGCTTTTTCTTGCATGAAATTAAAAAAACTATATACATAACAGTGAAAGAGAGAGATTAATAAAATAAGCAAGAACAAAACAACTAAAGTCAGTAGTAACCTAACAAAAATTGACCTAAGTACTTACTGTATAAGCATAGGTTTTATAATTGAAATCCAACTCAGCCAAAATTTTACTCTCCAATTTGAGCCACACTCATTGAATTCCAAAATGCACTGTTATCACAATGTGACATAACTGAGTTTAGTAAAATTTTCAAGCTCTAATTTTGAGGTTATGGTAAAACATATAATAGGACATGCGTAGAAAGTCGAATCCAATGGCACATGAAAAACAATCATTTTTAATATAAAAAAAATTGTGAAAATGTGCTGATGTGGCAAGAATCTAGATGGATGATGGGGATCATGATTGGTACTCTTTTGTGGCGGATGGTCACGATCAAATGGACAAGTTGTCATGTGGAAATCTCAAATCCCATGAAAAGCTTTTTACGTAGTTGGTGATTAGAATGGTTATTATAGAGCCCAAAATCTTTACCCACTCAAAATTGCTAAAAACTCATACCCACATTTCCAAAAAAGAAGTATTTTGCTATCTGTTGTTGTGGGCCTTGCATCAGTTCCCTTTGCTTTTTGAAAAGTTGGGCAAAAAAGAGGTTTGAAAGTGTGGGATTTTGGTTATTGGAATTAGGAAAAGTGTAATAAGGCATTCAAAGGTGGGTTCTTTCATGATTCCTTTCTCACTTGTGTTTGGTCCACTTATTAAAGGCTTTTTCATGAGTGTTCTAAGTTATTAGCTGTGAATGATGTACTAAATAAGGAGCATAGGTCCACTTCTTTTTTTGTTCTTCTTGATGAGAGTGAGAGGGAAAAAGGAGAGAGAGAGAGAGGAGAATGAGTAACTTCATTATAATATCATACATGCTCACTACTCTTACTATAGAAAGTTGGAAAGGTTTTTGAGCTCACTAGAATTGGAATTTTAAATTCATAACTAAGAGGAATAGGGATCCTAATTTTTGGAAGTACCAAATTTCTTAGGTTTTGGAAACAGAAATTGTAGGATTTTGAATGTAGTAATCTCAATTGTAGAAGCATTTCTACGTGACTGACTCTCTCTTTGTTCTGCATTTCTTCCCTAGCTTCTCTCTGTTGATCAACTCAACTTAAATATCTTTGGTAAGTGAATATTCCAACTTAATAATTACTCATAGCTTATTGAAATAATGAGATGTTTATTATTGTTTTGATAGATTTGAGTATTTTGTCTTCTTAGAACATATTGAAATAATTTATATTGGGTGTTTTTGTTTTGAGTTTTTAGCAGTATGAAGTTTTGTTGCATTGATTGCTAAACATGTGGTTTTGGTGGAAGAGAGATTGAGAAGGATTGTTTTGTACTTCTGCACTGTGTAAGAGAGACCGTTTGTTTTGCTTCTGCTTCTGCACTGTGGAAGAGAGACTGAGGAGGAGGAAGAATTTGTGAGAGGAAGCTAAAAAGGAAAGGTAAAGACTAGACTCTTTTTTCATTTTTAGAAACGTAAAGACTAAACTTAAAAGTGATTACTTGGGTAACTTTTGATAGGGTTGGACGCTTTTCATTATGTATTTTAAAAATAAATATTGTTGAGAGAATGAAAACTTTGTTGTTTCTCTCCTTGCATTACCTACCATAAAACTCTTAGTTCCTCGCTTAAGTCTATGGTTCTTCTCCTCCCCCATCGAAAAGACCCCTAGACCTCAACCATTATATTCTTGGCAATGCTATTTATTTATAAGATTTCAAATTTCATTCTTTGGTGGACGATGAATATATTATATTTTTGACAAGGAGTAGGTTTTCTTTCAACTCTAAAGAATAGCCTTTTCTTTCACACTAAGAAAACCCTAAAGATAACCAAACTGATTTTTTCTTTTTTTAATTAAAAAAATCAAATAAGTTTTTCAAGTCACAATAGGAATGTAAGACAAATCCCCAACAAAATGGACGTGGTAAAACTTAGGGAAATCTTAGTCCTATAATAATCAAGTCAATTCATCTGACTTGGGGTTTTGTTTTGTGCAATCAATTATGTTTTACTCATTTTTCTTATATGGGTTGAAAATTGGTTGGACGGTAGGATAGGCCCCGCTCTCTAAATCCTGTAGTATAAGTTAATAAAAGGTGATGTTATGGAAACTCTTGAATTCTACTCCAATCATGCATACCAACAACGTTGAACTTATAAATATATTGTATAAAAAGTTATCAACGTTGAACTTATCATCTTTTGAACTCTAATGTCAAAAGTTGTCTACTTTGATATTAAACATGTACACAAATATCAACAACAAAAAACTTAGCATCTCCTATAAGCTTTGTGCTCAATGAAGATCTTTCATAAACAAAAATTTAATCTTTTACTAATTTTATTTTTTTATAGTAAATTATTAAAATTTTTAATTTTAATAAAAATTACAAAATTGTCTTCCAAAGTGAACAAAAGAATTCAATTAAATCTTGAAAGATATGAATTATCCAAAACTTTAATAAATTCAAGTGTAAATTTAACAATAAAAAATGAAATTTAGAAAAAAAAAAACTACATTATCTCTCTAATCAATAGATCAATTGACAAATTCCTTTGTTTTTTTTAAGCGCATAATTGGGCTAACTTAAAAAAAAAAAAATTTTATTATTTTTTTGAAAAACAATTTTTAGGGCGCCCAACCATATATGTGGCTATGCCCTTGCATTAAATACTGCAGAGGATACCATAATTGCCATCAAATTATCACTTCAACCCCTTTCCCTTTTGATATATATCAAAAGGGAAAGGGGTTGAAGTGATAATAGTTAAAGGTGCTATGCTCAAATCTATGGACTAGTGTGACTCGACTATAAGTTGAAGATGATCTTTGGGCCCATAATATGGATGATTTGGGAAGGGTTGAGAGTGTGGACTTTTTTTTTGGGCTGGGCTGCTGATGATCAATCTTGCCTCAAATATTCACATCTGGATCTAATTACCATTTCCTTTTCTCTCTCTTTTTTTTTAACTATTGGGTTTATACGGTTTCATTTTTTTGTAGGAATAGCTAGTACTGCATGCATAAGGAAAATGACTAGTGCAAACAAACACTTATACACAAAGTTTGTAGTTGTACACGTGTACAACTTCAAACTTTGTGTATAAGTGTTTGTTTGCACGTAGCTTTATGTATAACAGGAAGTGTGTAATAAACATTACTCATTTTAATATACCAAAAGTTTTGTAGTTTAGTGGTATTACCTTGTCTGCATTATGAGGAGAGTAATTAAATTTGCCTACTGCTTTTTTCTTTATGTGTCAATAGCGAAAAACCCATTTTATTTATATTTTTATTATACACAAGTAACTTAATAATTTACTGATCAATATATATTTTAAAAAATCACTAAAAACATTGTTTATATATTCAAGGACCTGTAAATTTTATATATTTCATAGTTTCATGTTGAATCTCATCAGATATACCAAGGCGCACATAGAGTTGTAAGCCTTTTTCATAGATAATCCCATTAGTTTATCATGCACAAAACAGGACTTCCAATAGCCATAAAATTTGTAAGAGCAAAGAGATAAAAGGGATTTTTCTTTTTAAAAGGCTTTTAACTGTGAGAGTAAGGTTTTAGTAAAATTAACTCTCTCTCTCTCTCTCTCTCTCTAACAAAAATGTACTTCTAATGACAATAAAATTGGATTAGAAATGTCCGAGATAACTTAGTTTATGGGAAGGATTTGTGAAAAGTTAGCTATACGACTTCAGATAACATGATGTATTTTTTCATCGAACACTCTTTAGGCACACGCCAATCTAGTTCAGCCTCCATGTGAGAGGGAGGATACATACACCGGATATATATGGTATACCACCTCATGATCAACAACTAAGTAGTTTCTCAAAAAAAAAAAAAAAAAAAAAAAAAAAAAAAAAAAAACAACCAAGTGTCAAGTTGGTTAAGACTTTATAAGAGCACTTTATAGATAATTAATTTCTCTTTTGTCATCAATTCTTGATGAACCAAGGATGAGTTAAGCATGCATGATATGGTAGATAAATGAATCTCTTTCTTTCATTGATCATGCTTAAAATACTTCACGTAGGTTGAGCAACTCTCTGCAAAGGCTTACTGAAAAAAGCCATGTTTATGCACAAATACATAATCAAATTGTCTTATCTATTGGAGGTATATATCTAAACTCTAAAGCCTCCATCACATGTGATAGTTTGGATAGGCTTAAATTTTTGATAACTTTTTTGCTTAAAGGCCTATTATTATTTTGAAACTCAGAGAGAGAGAGAGAGAGAGAGAGAGAGAGAGAGAGAGAGAGAGAGAGAGAGATAAATAGAATGAATAGTCTATAGCAAGTTGAAAGTTGAAACAATTACAACAAGGAGTTGAATTTTTTTCTGACATAGAGATTAAAAGTTTAGACAACTCCTAAAAGTGATAGGATAAAGTTTAGACAACACATACTTTAATCATAGTCTTCAGTTGTGATCCAAGTTTAATCTCTATGGCAGAAATAATAAGTATATTGCATTAGAGTATATGATTTTTTTGATAAGTACAAAGCATTTAAACTTTTAATCTCCATGACCATACGGATGCGTAACAAGTTGAAAGTTGAAACAAGTAGAACAAGGAGTTGAATTATATGTTAACTAGCTCTGCTTTAATCATCATCCATTTGTCAATCAAGTAGACAAGGCATGAGGCCTCTTAAATAAAAAATAGTCTATAGCAAGTGCAAGAGAAACATTCATTAACCCACATTATATACAAACTGAATTCAGGAAATAAATAAATAAAATAGAGAAGCTCCAGAGAGAGATCGGGAGACGGATACTGTAGTGAATAAATACAGCCTGGTCCAGCCAACTCTTGTAAATCCTCAACCTAAAAAATAATAGTTTCAAAAATGATATGACATTGACTGTTAAAACCAGACAAAGACATAGATCACATATATCTTATGAATTGTGACATCATGGTTGGTGTCTTGATCTTTGTTTAACGTCCTCCTACCTTCAAGTTTTTTTTTTTTTTTTTTTCTAACTAACTCAAAGGTTAGAAAAGTTTTACCATCTTGATCATAGCATCTCTAAAAAGTTAAAGCTTTTTCCTTTTAAACTATCAAATCAAAATAGATAAATAATTATAATACAAAGGGTACTATTAGTATATAATAAATTTTGTATTTCTTTTTTTCCTTTTATAATACTAGGAAACCAATAGTTTTTAGTCCTATAAGTCTGCATTGTAATAATAATGTGATAAATGGGTTATGAGGTGGATTCACCAAATGAACGGACCTAATTTTGTGTTTGTCATCCACTTGGATTTTTCGTTTTTCTTTTTGTTTTGTAACACGAATAGTAAAGATAGAGGATTAGGTGAGCTCAAAAATACTTGTAGATCTCTTCTCCGCACAAAATAACAATACAAAACAGCCCCCTGACTGGAAGATTCGGTTTTTTAGACTAGTTGTTGAGTATAGTATATATAGTGTCTGTGTCAATTACAAATGTCTCCTATCTAATAATTCTTCACATCTTAATTCTTATTCAAGAATGTAACTACTACAAAGAAAATTAAACAAAGATACATTGGCTTTAAGCTATTTCTAGTGTAGATATTTAGAAATTATAACAACTACAAATCAACTCAATACAAAAAGCAGCCCTCTGATTTGATTGGAAGAATTGTTCGTTTGGACTTATTGTTCAGTATGGTATAGCCCTCAACCTGGTATGCTTTTAATTCTTCAATTTATAATAGATGGTGGGAGTCAACCCAATCGTTATAAAAATGAATTAAAAAAATAACCCAATCGTTATAAAAATAAATTCAAAAATAAAGTTAGTGCTTGAATTGGATGAACCCTTGGTAACAGTTTTTCTGAGAGATGGAAATTTTGTGGATTGTAGGTTAGGGAAGCACTTTTTCCTCTGAGTTAGACGAGAACAGCCATCTGGTATGAATTACTTTCCTTTTCAAAAACTGCCAACTTTTTGTCATTTATTGGGTGTCATTGCATTATTTACTACTGTGATGACATTGTGTAAAACAAAAAGCGAAGAAAATGAGTCCTTTATATAGTTTAAAGCATCATTGATGGATTACGTTCATATAGCATCAAACTTTTTTGAACTCAGTTTTGACCAATGACCCAAGTAATTGAGCATCATTGTATTACGGACTTAATAATTATTGCAGATTTAATAATTATTACAATTACATGAATTGGGTATTTATTAATATATTTGTAAAACACTTATAGTTAACTACTTTTACAACTTATCACACTGAGTGAATTTGATACAAGTGTTATATGTTCTAAGTGAGAGTAAGCATACTTGGGTATGTCTGTACTTGTAGATCTCATAAATGAATGTGATTATAATAATTATTACCTTCGTAGTAACAAATCTTGGTGTAGGTAAAATTTCGTAAATATTGTGTCACAATGGATAAAAGTTGGATGGACAAGAGGAGGGGTTCAAGGGAATATTTTGAAGGTGTAACAAAATTTGTGGAATTTGCCTCTCTATCCTCACGTGATGGGAAGATCTTATGTCCTTGTGCGAAACGTGTGAATTTGATTTTACAATTGCTAAATGTCGCACGTGATCATCAACGGATTCGGCGATGCTTAACAATTACAAAGTTTGGAAATTTCATGGGAAATTGGCGGCTGCTACGGCGGTTACCAAATGTGGGAGCTCTCATGTGCAAAAAACCCAAAATGTATATGGTGATTTTCGTGGGATGTTGCATGATTTGTGCCCCCCACACGAAATGGCACCCGAACCAATGGAAGAAGGTCCAACTGCGCAACATCCGGCTGAAGGTCCGAATGATGAGGCCAAGAAGTTTTACAAGATGATAGATGATGTAGAGAAACCTTTATATGAAGGTTGTACAAAATTTACCATTTTCTCAGCCATTGTCGTGTTGTTCCAGTTGAAGACTCTGTGTGGTTGGACGAATAAGTCATTTACTATGTTGCTTCAAGTCTTGATGGATATGCTTCCTTCGGACGCTAAGTTGCCTAAGGACCATTATAAGGCTAAGAAGATAGTTCGAGATTTGGGTTTGGGTTATGAGAAGATCCATGCTTGTCCCAATGATTGTATGCTGTTTTGGAAGGAAAATGTTAACCTCGAGACGTGTCCTTGTTGTAAAGTTTCAAGGTGGAAAACAAATGACGCATCTATTGGTAGTAAAAATGCTTCATCCAATAAGAGGAAGAAGAAAGCTGCAAAGATCCTACGGTGGTTCCCTTTAAAGCCAAGATTGCAGCGACTATTTCTTTCACCCGATCTGGCTAGTACTATGAAATGGCATGTTAATGGTCGAACTGATGATGGGGTTATGCGACATCCTACTGACTCAGATGCATGTAAAATATTTGATAGTAAGCATTTAGAGTTCTTATCGGACCCTCGTAATGTCAAACTTGGATTAGCTGCGGATGGGTTTAACCCCTTCGGAATTATGAGTACTAGTCACAGTACGTGGCTTGTCATGTTAGTCCCCTACAATCTCCCACCTTGGCTGTGCATGAAATGGTCATCTATGATTCTATCATTAGTTATTCCTGGTCCTACCTCGCCAGAGATTGTTATAGATGTGTACTTGCAACCGTTAGTAGAAGAACAAAGGGAGTTATGGGATGTTGGAGTACAAGCATACGATGCATCTTCAAAAGAAATATTCCAATTGCGTGCAGTATTGATGTGGACAGTAAATGATTTTCCTACATACGCAGATTTGTCAGGTTGGAGTACTAAAGGTGGGTTGGCGTGTCCTTGTGCTGTGGAGACCAACTCTCAATATTTGAAAAATGGCCACAAATTCTGTTACATGGGACATAGGCGATGGTTGGATATTGACCACGATTTCCGGAAAGAAGGTATGTTATTTGATGGATCTAATGATACGCGATTGGCTCCTGAACCACCAATCGCATCAGACATTATTCTGGAAGCTGAACATTTAGTTGGACATTGTCTGGGAAGGAAATGTCAACTTGCTTACAATAAAAGAAAGAGAGGGGAGGCATACCATAGTGGTTGGAAAAAGAGAAGTATATTTTTCACCTTGCCTTATTGGGAGGATCACAAGTTGCGACACAATCTTGATGTGATGCATATAGAGAAGAATGTGATGGATAATATACTTGGCACATTGTTGAACTTGAAGGATCAAACAAAGGATAATTACAAGGCACGCCTTGACTTGGCAGACATGGGGATAAAGAGTGAACTCCACCTACAGTGAAGAAGTGATGATAAGTATACCATATCGCCTGCTTATTTTCATATGACTTCATCGGAGAGAGATGGTTTCTTGCAAGTTTTGAAGAGCGTAACAGTGCCTGATGGGTACGCTTCCAATATCTCACGCCGTGTGAATATGAAAGGATGCAAGATTTCTGGTTTGAAGAGTCATGATAATCACATCTTGATGCAGCAACTTTTTCCCATAGCATTACGCGGGTCTTTGCCATCTCATGTTAGTAGGCCTTTGAAAAAGTTAGCTTGCTTCTTTAGAGAAATTTGTTCCAAAACCCTTAGGGTTTCAGATATTGCGACTGTTGAGGCAGACATTGCAATGATATTGTGTGAATTGGAAAAGATATTTCCTCCATCCTTCTTTACAGTGATGGTACATTTGGTCATGCATTTAGCTACTGAAGCCAAGATTGGTGGTCCAGTGCACTACTGTTGGATGTACCCTATTGAGAGATAAGACGTGTGTATTATTATTGATCAACTTTGAGCTTCATGTGCGCGTTCGAATTAAATGTGGCCAGTAATTAATCTTATCATTCCTTTATAGGTACCTCTCACGCCTTAAGTCTTATGTACGAAATAGAGCTGCTCTGGAAGAGTTTATTGTTGAAGGATACATAGTAGAGGAGTGCTTAACATTTTGTTCACGGTATATAGAAGGAGTTGAAACTATATTCAATCGACCCACTAGGACAATTGAGAAGTCAACAAGGGTGGTTTCAATCGTGACACTGAATAATAGAGAGTGGAACCAAGCCCATCGCTACGTTTTATTCAATTCGGAAAACATCAACCACTTTCGTGAGTAAGTACTACCTCTATAAATATGATTGCACGTCAATCCAATGTACGTTAGGTCTATTAACCCTAATACAATTGCCTGCACAGGATGCACAGAAGATTGATAGAGGAAGAACTCCAAAAGGCCATCATCGTATATCCGAGGCCATTATATATAAGCACCATATGGAGAAGTATTGTAGTTAGTTTAGGGGTCACGTATGTATGAAATTTTCAACTTATTCAACTTGTAACACTGTCCCAATTATAAATATATTGTACTGATATGAATAATGTTGTTTGGATATGTTAGGTGATGTCATTGACTGGTGCTGATAGGGATAAGGAGGAAGTTAGTGATACCCTTGCTGCACTGTCCAAATGGCCATATATTTATGTAAAGCGGTTGAAGCATTATGTCATAAATGGCTTAAAATTTGGGAGTGTAAATGATGAGGCAAACAGGGAAATACAGAATAGTGGAGTTAGTGTCGCTACTGATGGTGGCATTACGTACTATGGTGTTTTATGTGATATAATCGAGTTGAATTATTCTGATAATATCAAACATGTGTTATTCAAGTGTAAATGGGTTGATGACCAAAATAGGAGAGGATATAGGACTGATGAATTTGGGTTCCCTATGGTGAACTTCACACACTTCATACATGGTGGGGATGAAATGACGGATGAACCATATGTCTTGGCATCTCAAGCTACACAAGAGTTTTATGTGGAAGATAAAAGGCACAAGGATTGGTATGTTGTTGTCAAAACTAAAGCTAGGGATGTGTTTGATGCCAGTATTGGTCCCCAATGTGATGAGGATGACAAGTATAGTTTTTCTGAGAATGTTTCGTACAATATAAATACTAATGAGGTTGTGAGTGACAACCTTAGTTGGGCTCGAGATGATGTAGAGGGAATGACAATTGATGCCTTTATCATTGCTAAAAGAGATCTTCATGAAGTAAACAACTTAGACGATTGTGAGTTTATTGACGATGACTTCGACAACGAAGATGACAACAAGGATGAGTACACCGAGGATGAATAGTGTAATTGTTTAGTGGTGTATTATTCATTTGGATGTTACAGTTATTAATGAAAACGTGTCCATTAAGCTATTAGTTGGAATGCCTTTGTGTGGTATTTGATGAATTTGTTAAGTCCTCCTAATATTGTTATGTTCGTGTGGTGTTAGGGTTTCATTTCGTCATTGTTGTAGTGTTTGGCAAAGAGAAGCTCTTAAACTTGGATATATGCTTGTATATATTGTTGCACCTTATATGTATGTGATTATTTTACTTTGTCCTTTTCACTTACATTGTATGCAATTGATTGTTGTCTATAATTAACA
Organism: Lithocarpus polystachyus; assembly: GCA_033629205.1. Taxonomy (NCBI): domain Eukaryota; kingdom Viridiplantae; phylum Streptophyta; class Magnoliopsida; order Fagales; family Fagaceae; genus Lithocarpus; species Lithocarpus polystachyus. The sequence goes on from CM066166.1 coordinate 67,856,607, forward strand.
TTTTCTTTGTGTTGTGAAGTTGTGGGACGTAGGATTGGGAAAGAAACGTCCATTGCCGTTTGTACAAGTTGGCGAAGGACCCTCACGTTCACGACAGAGGGGGGAGGAGCTGGAAGCCGCCCATACTGTTGAGCAGGCAAGAACGGATGCAAGTGATGCTGGGACACAACCTCTAGGTAGTTTACATGTCTTGAAATGTAACTTTTGATATTTATTACTAGACACATAATTTTCCAGTTGTTGGCCGCAGGAATGTGAAGGGAACGTCCATTAACGGTTGTTGAAGTTGGCCAAAGCTCATCTCGTTCACGAGAGAGCGTGCAGGAGGAGCTAAGGGTCGTCCTTGTGGCTGAGCAGGCAAGAAGGGATGCAAGTGATGATGATGAGACACAACCCCCTTCTCCAGGTAGTTGACATGTCTTGAAATGCAACATTTGAGAATAAATACTAGATGCATATTTTTCTCATTTCTTTTAACTTCTTATCACTTCTTCCACTTCTCATTACAGAATTAGCCATCAAGTGTTCGAACATGATGTAAAAATGGTAGTTTTGCATTTTCAAAATAATGTCTCTTTAAGGACACATAATGATATCATGTGATTGTGACAAACTTAAGAGTTATCGTATTGACTTCAAAAGACCGTAGAAGCTAGAAGACTATAATGGATTTATGACGAAATTAGATGATGTAATTTGTAATTTAACCTAACAATTGTATGTAATGAAAGTAGGCTTTAAATTCTATAGTTTTGTGAGCCACTTGAAGCTTTAATAGAGTTTCATCTGTGGAAAATGATCAACATATTCAGGCTAAGGATAGCATGTAATGCATTAATTTCTACGGTAGGCTAGGAACATAAATAAATATAAAAATAACTTATGTGTGGCTAGGGACATTTTGAATTGTTAGTGAACAAATTTCCTTCAATATTTTATATAATTATTACCATTGTTCGGTTGTGTCAAAACTTTATTGTAATTGAATTTTTTATAGATGCATTTATAAATTACTCATGAGTAATTTCAATTTTTCTTATCTAACTAGAGAGAATCCATTCTCGCTCATTCTCAGAAAAAGAAAAAAAGAAAAGAAAAGAGATACTATTCTCCCTTGATCTTATTAGACTGATTGTGCATATCAGTCTAAACATGTTATTAAACATGCTTCTTATTCCTAATATGAACAAGTTAATTCATTTATTGTCCTGAGTACAAAGTAAATTAACAAAACGAATGGGCAAAAAAAGATTCTTCCAAAATCAAGTATCAAAATGTCCACATTTACCAACATCACTAACCAATAGTTAAGCACTTGCGCTATCTATATATATATATATATATATAGTAACTTTTCTGTAAATGTGAACTTTGAAATGTCATTCCTAATGGTGGTTTACTATATGCACAAGATTTGGTTCAAGAAACCCCAGCATCTAGTAATGTGCGGAAAAAGCATGGGAGAACGCAACTGCTGCGAATATAGAGTCTTCCAGCGAACTTGAAAATTGAATGTGGGTTAAATGTACGCTGCCAACCGATTAGGGAGAGCGGACAAACATTCAAAAGGTGGTTGGGCACTTTCTGCCTCAGCCCTGTCTTGTGCCCACTTGTGCCAGTTGCTTGGACGTGTGTTCCTCATAAAAACAAAGTAGATTGCTGGATAGAGATTGAGGTATTATCATATTAAACTACTTTTTATTGTTATGTACAGCCGTATGTGTGCTAAATGGCATTTTCAGTAGGGTGGACTATTGCACTATGCTAACTCAATTTTTGCATTTTAGAAATGGTGGATTATTGACCCAGAAATTATCCAACCGGCTAATCAAATGAATTGGGCAATGCACCTACTAGGGGAATTGAGAAGGAACCGAAGGGCCAAGCTGAAAAAGATATGCTACCCAAAAGATGCATCGAAAGAAGAAGTTATTGGAAAAATACCACAATGGGATGATACGCAAGAGTATGCGGCGCTAGTTTTAGTTTTCGCCTACTACTAAGGTTTCTTACATTTTCTTGCTCTATTGTCTTTTAGTGGTAATATACATATATATGATGGGGTATTTGAATTTACCGTGTACAGTTTATTTAACTGGTTTGTTTGTTTTAATTTGTTAGTGAGAATGTGTTTGCAGACATTAGTTGATACAAACAAGAGAAGTCATGGGTTTCGGAAGGACATAGCGAGGTCAGGACCTATAAATTTTGCCCGAACTGCAGACAATATGGTAAGAAATGCATTATACAACAATTAGTCAGGGTTTTAATATTCTACTATTTTCGCATCAAATGTAACGAATATAAAGAGTTTGATGAATATAATTTACTTATGAATTTGAGCATTTTGTGTGAATTAGTATGAAATTTTTACTATTGCTCGTCTCATTAGTAAAATTTCGTAATAAAAACTAATGTCAGAGGAGCATGTGAGGTTTCATGTTGTTGCAGAGGAGAGCACAGTGTCAGGGGAAGGAAGGCAGTTTTCTTTTTGCATGTTCATGACTGTTAATAGACAGTTCTTGTGATGTTTCCTGTACTTGATTTGTGATTTCATTAAGTATTATGTTTGTAGAGTTACTCTATATTAAAATCCAGTAGCTCGACCCATTTGGTTTGGTGATTTGGGAGGTTAAACGTACGTTATGAAAACCTCAAAATGTCATTTCACAATAACTTATGAAAAACATTGTTATTATTTTAATTTTCTTGGGATAGACATTATTATTTTAATTTTACAGAGAGAGAGAGAGAGTTGTCCTTATTGTTTGAGCTTCGTCAAGATCATTACAATTTTTGTTTATACAAGAATGAGGAAACTAGTAGTCATTTTATTGGAACTTTAAGAAAAGTAGAAAATTTTATGGGTTACTTTTGTTTTTTTGGGTTGAAACCAATTTAGAGGATAGTTTGCGTAGAAGAATATTTATTGATAGGAACATGTCATGTTTCATCGTATTATTTTGTTCATATTTTGTTTTACAGTGAACTGGGCATGTTATGACCCAAAGTCCATTTGCCATGTTTTGTTGTTGACTGCTGTTTCATATCACCAACATAAATTTTCACCATTGTAATGAGACTGTTGAATATAATGTAGGCAAAAGAAAGTGGGCAAGCAGTAGAGCGTGCAGTACTTTTTGCGAAAGTATACTGCACGAAAGATAGGACTCCAGTTAGTACTACAGTGAAAGATAAGAATGTAAGTCCTATATCGTAACCTAGTTCTTTTGTATTTTGTGCGTGAATTGTTTATAGCAAGTAATATATTATTTGGTTATTTTGTGAAAACATGATAAAATGACTGAAATTTTAAACAACGGGTGCTCACTACGAGGAGAGCGTCGCGAAGGAATCCTATGGGAAAAAGACGATGCGTTTGCTCAAGTGATGGGGGCAGAACATTCTGGACGTGTACGTGGGGTTAGTTTTGGACCAACCCCATCAGGAAGAAGTGGGTCCAACCTTCCATGTTATACATTGACTCCACCGTCGTCCACCGAAACAGCCCATAGGATGACTTCATTGGAAAATTTGCACCAGAGTTTGAGGGACGCACTTGCCCAATTAGAGTAGAAGCATAAGGAGGAAATTGCCGAATTACATGTGCAGCATAAGGAGCAAATCGTTGAAGTACTGGCTGAAGCAAAGCTGCAATAAGATGCACAGCATAAGGAGCAAATGGCCGAAGCACTGGTTGAAGCAAAGTGGCAATCAGATGCACAACATAAGGAGCAAATGGATGAAATGATGTCGAGCATGAGAGCCATGATAGACCAACTGACGCCAGCTTTAACTTTAAGTGGTTCATTGCGTTCTCTGTTACTAAAAATGAAGCATTTAAATTAATGAAAATAGCATCTTTATTGCAATGCATTGTTATGTGTTACTAATATGATGTGTTTAATATACTCAAGATAGCGCTGCATCACAACGACAAGGACAAATCTTCATGGATATTTTGTGATTGTATGTTGTATGGAGTTTTGGCTGTTAATTACATGTAATTGTACACATGAATATTACTTTGATTTTATAGACAGGTTGATATGTAGGCAGGTCAATCACGCCATTCAAAGATTGACGATCTTTTTTGTGAAGAAAAAACTTTTTATTTGCCTCTCTTGTAGAAGAACAACCAAGAGGATTAAATAGTGAAGCCATGCGTTGTTCTCAATGTAAGTTAAAAATAAATAAATTTTACCGTTTCGTAATTGTAAGTACTTTTTCATGTTGATGGTTCCACATTTGTGAAATTTTGTTGGATAGGAATTTTTCCATTATCGCTCGTGTTAATCATGGCAAGTCTACGCTTGCTGACAAGCCTTTAAAGCTCACTGGGACCATTAACAGACGACATGGTCAGCCTCAATACCTTCAGAAGTTGCAGGTATATCATCACTTTTAAAAGATTTTTTTTGTTGTTGTTTAGGAAAAACAAAAATTGGGTATTCAATGGAAGTTGTATTAAAGCGGTGGGCTTGTTTATACTTGCTGAGTTTTCTAGGAAGAGACATGTATTAGGAATGATATGAAATTTATATGGGATGTTTGAGTGTATGATGTTTTTCTTTTGATTGTTATTTTGCCCTTCTTTAGAGGTGGTTACTGGAAATTGTGCATCTCTGGCAGAAGCATTCAAATTAACTTCATAGTTAAGTTTCTTTATTCATCATTTTTTAGGTTAGCCACCTTCTTTTCCAAGTTAGTCGCAGTTGTTAATATATCATGACAGCTAAAAGCTTTAACACATAATGTTTCCTATTGAGAATATTAAAGCTGCTGTATTTACCAATACAACAACAACCACCAAGCCTCGATATATCCTCAATAGATTAGTTAAAGTAAGCCATATGTTTTCTTTCTTGCCATTTTGTGTAATTTCCAATTAAAAAAAAAAGTAAGGGTCTAAATTTTTTTTTTTTTTCGCTACTTGACTGCAGTCTAACTTCCTGACATCAAGATTGTATTAGTACTGTATACCCTGAATTTAGGCCATCTGTTAAGTCTTTGACTATGGAACCTTTCTAACCTCTCTTTTGGTGCTATTGGTTGTGTATGGCTTTTTACCCCTCCTTTTATAGTGAAAATGGTTACATTGAGCAGTGTCTAAAAGGCTGTTTCTCCAACTCACTCACTCACACACACGTGTATATATATATATATATATATTATTAAATATATATAATTTTTCAAATTGAAATGGGTAATAAATGAGGATATCTATCAATGGTTCGATGCAAATGAGTGGAGCCAAGTCTACCCAAGACTAGTATATAGCTGTTTGGTCTAGATTTATGTTCACCTCAAGCTTTAAACTTTGTAGTGCTCATGCTTGGTTCATGTTAGTCTCGTTGAGCTCTTTCGTATTCAGGTGCAACATGCAGGCTTGTTCTTTAACTGAAGCTATAATTTGTGCTTTTGTAGAATATTATTTGATTTTTTACATGTGTAGATGCACTCGGATCCTCTATTTTAGGATTATAGGTACACATTCAAGGCTTACTTTCATTACACCTCTCTATGTGCATAGAGCTTTTATTTTTTTATTTTGTAAGTGTACCCTTGGATGTGTAACAAAGATAAAGTTTCATCATAAAACACATTCTTCAGTTTCTCAGTTGCCCATGCTGGCCAAGCTTGTCATTCCTTAAGCTTGACCTGTTGAGAAAGGAGTCCAAAAACTTTTGCTTAAGCTTGTTGTGCTAAGCTGATGAATAAGCTTAAAGGAACTTATTTATGACCTGAGCTAGAATTGTTCACAGGAAGCTTGTTTCTTTGTCAGCCCTATACAATATTGGTTTTATCCCTAGACCAAAAAAACTATTACTTCTTTGTTGGTGGTTGGCTTGAATCTATGTTGAATATCTCTATGTTGGCGTTATTTTATAATTGGCAAATATGATATGTAGAAGAATTTATTTGAAACTTTTTTTAATTTACCTTTTCTAATTATTTAATATGTGAGTTCTTTCTTCTTTTTTCTTTTCTTTTTTGGACAGTTCTTCACAACCAAACCTTATGCATGTGAGCCTTTTAGCCTTCCCAAATATCCTCCCAGCAAGGAGATGGATGCTAAGCTACGGGATGAAGAAGCTAGAAGGCGGTTGACTACAGTTCATTTAATTTCTGATTGTGCATATCATAAAGTTTGGCATCAATTGAATCTTCAATGCCCATGTCTTTTAACCTTTATTAAGTTAGCTGGGTTCCTTGTGAATTGCCAAAAGTTAATGAATAATGTGCTCTAGAAATTTAATGAAATACACACATTGTAAAAGGTTTTAATAATTGTCACGTATAACTCAATATATGGCATCTCTATAAAATGTCCAAAACAGTATTTCTATGTCATACTATATTTGGAACACACTGAATATATATATATATATACACACACACACACACACACACACACGATCTTTTTGGTTCTTTGACCCCACCAGTTAGGCATTTCTTCTTGCATTAATTAATTTCATGATCTTTTGAAAAATTATTTTTCTTTATATTCATCCTCCTCTTCTTTAGCAAAAACACTTGCCATGTGATTGACTAATTTATGTTCTATTCTATTCTGTTTTTCTTCACCAACCCCTTTCCCCACCCCCCTTCCCCTCCAACCAAATAAAAAAAGCTCTCCAAGTCTAACCTTAAAGGAACTTCATGACTATAGATTGAGAGCTACTAGGAAAGCTAATCCAGATGGTGTGCGGAGATCTCGTCAATGTGATCGAGCTATGAGGGGAATTCCTACTCCAAAAGAAAATGCTGAGCTTCAAACCAATCTTCATGTATGTTAGATAAGTTGCTTCTTTCAGGAAAATATATATATATATATATATATATCTTTCTATTTCCATGGTTTTTCACAAATTAAGTTGTTTGGAGGAGAAATTGTTACCTTAAAACTTAGGACAGAACATTTTCAATTTTCTACTCTAGTGGCCTGCCTTTTTCACTCTTTGCTTTTCCCTAGTGCTTCTCAGGATAAACAATTTTACACTCATACGCACAATCCCCTTGAGAACAAAAGTGCCTCTTGTTAGTGTATAGTTCACCAACATCTGTACGGGAAGTGTACAATATAGTCATTTCTTTGACGCAATAAAAGTGAAAAAGGAACAAAAATTGAATTTCACACCAAAGAGCAAATTGGTGTTCAGTACTGTGGTGTTGGTAAAGGAAAGATAGAAGAGGATATGTGTGGTCATGATGATAATTGACATAAAGAACACTTGGAACCTTGGAGGACTAATAATATAAGCTTGCTAAATGACATTATACTTAATTATCAAAAAAATGTCACATAAAGTGGATAAGTTGTACATGTCCCATTTGGGTTCGGCATGTGAGGCAGTTGACTAGGATTAGTATATGACTAGGATTAGTATAATGGATATAAGGATATGCCCTTTTGCTTGGGTCAAAATTGGAAAATCTAGCATTAGCATCTAACCAACCATTTGATTTATGCCAAGTCCTAGAATGTAGAAGATTAGAACAACTTTGTTTTTAGCCATTTTTGCTAATTTGTTACGTTGCCTACATGGTGTCCCTCTCTCCTCACAATGCAAGATAAGTGTGTTCTTAAAATAATGTAGTTGTTTCGTTCATGCAGTTTTTAGTCTCTTGCATTACCTTACTGTATAATTTCACCACTATTGCCCGCGGAATTACTTTCAATTGAATATTTATGATGACTCTATTTTTATGTTGAGGTGCTGGCCGGATTTTTGTGAACCAAAGTGGCAAAACGTGTGTACATATCAAAAAAAAAAAAATTTATTGGTTTGTCTTGGCTGTTGGTATTTTTGGTATTCTAACTAAATGTATTTTTCATTTTTTTTTTCATTGATGTTATAGCATCGTTAACTAAATGTTATTTGTTATTGTTTCTCATAATATTAGTTTCTCATTATAATTTGTTTTTATCAAATCAGCTCAAAAGTTATTGGAGGAGTTGGTGGAAGTTATTGGAGGATTTGGTAGAATGTAAGTAGAAACAAAATCTACTCTTTAATGCTCTTCCTGTGTTTGTATTTTACCATTTTAGTTGTGATAGTTACAATTTATTGATACACAATATGGTGTAACTTTTTATTAACAATATAGAATCAGTTCATGTTGCAGTAGCAACTTTTATCTGTTTTTCTTTTCCTAATGTTTCTCACATGAAGAACTTTTTCATTGGTTCTAGGAATTTTAGTAAGTGGATGCAGGAATCATTAGTGGAATAACTTTGGTTGAAATTGTGAAAGGTTTGAGAAAGTGGTAACTTCCCATATTCCTTTGAAATTCCGGCTTGTTTTTTTGTTGCATGCAACAAGTTGGAATTTTGCAGGAATAACAAGCTTTAATTAATGTAAAACTTATAGTAGCGTTTGTAAAACTTATAGCAGAGTTTGTAAACCTTATAGCAGCGTTTGTAAATGCATTTGCCATCAAATCTGATGTAGACAGGAGGGAAAAAAAAAAAACAATAGCCACGTTTTATAAACGCGGCTATAGGCAAATTCAAAAAAATTAGTCATGAGGTTCTAGCCGCATTTTTCACGCAGCTATAGGTGAAGCTTTAGCCGCGTTTAAAAAAACAGGGAAAAAAAAAAAACAATAGCCACGTTTTATAAACGCGGCTATAGGCAAATTCAAAAAAATTAGTCATGAGGTTCTAGCCGCATTTTTCACGCAGCTATAGGTGAAGCTTTAGCCGCGTTTAAAAAAACACGGCTATAGCTATAGCCTATAGCCGCGTGTTAGACGCGGCTAAAATGGTTCTCCGAAGCTGTCAAAACGGGTCCTATAGCCATGTTTGAAATGCGGCCTAAGACAAAGGCCTATGGCCGCGTTTTAAACGTGGCTATAGATTCTACCTTAGGCCACGTTTAAAACGCGGCCATAGGCCTTCGTCTTAGGCCGCATTTCTAAAAGTGCGGCTATAGACCCCGAAGGCCTATAGTCGCGGGGTTTAGGCCACATTTAAAAACGTGGCCTAAAAAACCTCAGCTATAGCCCTATTGGGCCTATAGCCGCGTTTTTCGGACCTTAGGCCGCGTTTTAAAACGTGGCCTAAGACCCTTTTTTTTGTAGTGCTATGATCAAGTTTCCTCCAAGTCCACTCTTCATACTGAGTCTTTCCTTAACGGAGGCCAAATTCTAGCTAATGCTCCCGTGTCTGAAGGAGATACATTTTTTGGAAGAAAAATGATATGTCCACAACATTTTTACAATAAATTTTAAGTGGTAAGTTGTTATTATTGGTTTAAAAAAGTAATTTCAGTGCTAAATTCAAATTTGAACCAATAACAACTAACTACCTGTGATTTGTTTTAAAAATGTTGTGGATGTAAGTTAGAGCGAAAAATTCAATGTTTTTGGAGTGTAAGATTTGGGCCAGTTTAAAGCGAAAGATATTAATCAAATTTTGAAGCAAAAAATGTTGTGCACGTAAGTTGTAAAAATATTAATCAAATTTTGGAGCGAAAGATTCAGGCCAGAATGCAGGTGGCGATAATGTGGTGGTTGAAAATCATCCCTTCAATCACGTGGCATTCATTGATTATGGTGCTGAGTTCTCAGGAATCATCAAGGCAAGTGTAGTCAATAATTTGTCATGTGATAAGGTGCTGCAAATCAGGGGACCTACTAAAGATTTGGGCCCCTTGGATGGAACCCTGGCCTATTCTAAGCTGCTAGTTGGGCCTAAGTTAGTGACTACCACCATTCCTCACTTAATCCTTTCTGTTACTAAGCCTGAGATTCTCTCCAAGATATGGATTGGTATCCGATGCAATTGCATTATTCTCTTCAAGATATGGATTGAGATCCGGTGCAATTGCTAAATGCAATTATACTATGCAATTCACCTAGTTCTCTCAGAAATTTTTTTTTACTTTTTTATTTTTACTTATTTTTTATATTAAATGGTTGAGATTTAAAGTTGCTTTTTGTAACTTTAAATCTTAACCATCTATATCAATTGCATTAAGTACAATATCTTAGGTATTGGGCCCGATCTCAATCCCCAAGATATTTCAAACTGTCTCTGACCATCGAGTGAACTAAGCGTTCCACTGAAATACCATCTCTGAAATACCATTGAATGTAGATTGGTGTATCGTTTAAAGAAAGTAAAGTGGGTAGCATTGGAACTTGGAAATTTGGAATCGTAGAAAGAGATTGATTAGAATTTGAATCAATCTTTGTCATTCGTTTAGAATTTAAATTATACATCCATAATCTACTTCACATTGAAAGGGAAAAGACTCTTTATTAGACTTATTGATAGCCATGATGAAGAAGTAGGAGGATGGACCAAATTAGAGGGATTGAAAAGTGAGAGAAGATATCATCAATAAATTGTTTATTACTTGTTTTTTGCATAAGAGATGGAAAATAAATATAGAAGTATATTTTTTTAGTTAAGTAGTCATATGGCTAAATTTAAGAGATGAATCTAAGGAATAACAGGTAAGGTACTGTACTTAAGTTTTGTCTATATAAATATATCATTTATTTTGTTAAAATGGAAAATTACAACAAAAAAAAATTATATCAATTAATTTTTATGACCTTATATTATATAAGGAGTTTATGTTCATTTCTAAATCTAACGGTTTAGAGCATTCATATCAGTGTAGTTACTTTAATATTTCAATAAATATATAGCTAAAGAACCACACACAAAAAAAAAAAAAAAAAAAAAAAAAGAAACCCATTCATTAATCTCGCTAAACTAGTCCAATATACTTAGTGAGGAACAGTGCCGCACCTCTTGTGGCGACAGACTTTCCTTGCCAAAGTCTTTTTTTTTTTTTTTTTGATAAGTAAGAATGATATATGTGTGTGTGCGTGTTTGTGTGTGTGCGTGTGTGCGTGTGTGAAAGTCTATTCTATACAAGAAAAGCATAGAGCAAACCCAAAAATTACAAAAAATGGAAAAAAAAAAAGAAAAAAAAAAAGAGAAAAGACATAAAAGAGAACCAAGCAACATATTAATTGAGCCAAAATTTTATTTTTAAAATTATTTTTCTTCTTCAACTCTCTCTCTCTCTCTCTCTCTCTCTCTCTCTCTCTCTCTCTCTCTCTCTCTCTCTCTCTCTTGTATCTGTGTGTTCAGGTGAGAAGTGGAGAAGGTTTTATTGCTGCTATGAAGAGATAGGACTGTTGCCGGATTTGGTGGCTCGATTTGGTTCTCTAGCAAACCAAACCTTTGCTGGATCTAGAGCTTCATCAAGATTTAGCTTCAATTCGTTTGTTTCATAGTGTTTTTTTTTTTTTTCTCTCATTTTTTGTTTTGTTTATGTTTTTGGTGGTGGTGCTATGCAATGATGGTGGTTTGATCTTTTTAGTGTTATTGTTTCTCCCTCTCGTTTGTCCTCTCTCAAGCCACGGATCAAAGCATATCTGCTGGTGGTCTAGAGATCGGAGCAAGGGCAATGGTGGTAGTGTCGTGGTGGTGGTTTAATCTTAAATCTAGTTTTTTGATTTGGGTGTTTTTTGTGTGGTTGTGTTTGGGTTTTATTGTATATGGTGGTGTGATGGTGGTGGTGTCGTGTTGTGGTGGTTGTGTTTTGGTTTAACCTCAGGTTTCGTTATCTTGGTGGTGGCGTGCAGTGGTGGTTTTATATGTTGAGAGGAGAAAAAGGAGACAGGAGAGAGACAAATTAAATATTTAATTAAAGTAAGAAATAGAGTATTGAGTTTGATGTGTGTCCATAAAAACATGAATAGCTAAACTACAAAAAGTACAGTTTTTTGGGTTAGTTTAGCTAAAAATCTGATAAGGTTGATGGGAATGCTCTTCGAATGGAGAATTTGACTAGCAATCAAATTTTTAGTGAATGGCGGGAGCTAAAATTGAGGTATTAAAAAAATGTCATTAATATCTTCTTATCTGTTTTTTTTTTTTTTTTTCCTAGTGTATTATATTTAACTTTAAAATAGGAGCTACAATATGTCCAAAAATGAAAAATAAAAAATAAAGTTTTGTAATTCAATGGTATTTATTGGTCTCTTTTACATGAAGATCCAATGTTTAAAATATGTAAGATAATTAGGTATTTCTGAAACATAACAACCTAGTACTCCCTCTTCACATGAATAATGGATTTCACCATAAATTTAATTAGAGCGAATACCATTATGTGGGAGAATCATTGTACTCCCTAAGTGCTAAATGATTATCCTTAAAAATATAAGTGTATTTGGTATTGCAAAGATGACTCCAAAAAAGACTCCCCCCATATTTTGGCATTAACATATACTTTCAAGCAAAATACTTCAATTATATGATGTACTAGTTATAACATGTGTAGTAACAATGTTTGTTTTATTTGAATTCAAGTCAAACTTAAATGAGCCTTAATTGAATGAAAATTAAAGAGGTTTATATGAGTTCTTATCAGTTCCAAACCCTCTCTTTCTCTCTCTCTCTCCACATGAGACCAATTTGTCTTTTTCCTTTTATCCAATCTCCTTCTTTCTTTATAAGGCCATTTATTCTATGTAAAATACTTTCCTTTATATTCAAGTGTTTGGAGTGATTAAAAAACTTGTTCAAACCTCAACCAAAATCATTTTATATTGATGAAGAATAAAATCACACACTCTTTCTCTAACTCGGATCCCCATCCTCCCAATAGAACCAAATCCCTAAAAATTACAAAGTGAGAAATAATCTTGAACCTTCAAAATGAAAAAAAAAAAAAAAAAAAAAAAAAAAAAAAAAACCCTTGAAAATCTTTAGAATGACCAAAATACCCCCTTCCCAAAACTCCAACATATATCAATGAGATTTGCAAAAATATAAAACTATTCCTAAAATTTTGAAAATTCCCAAAAAATTCAAAATTAATCGAAATATCCTTAAAACCTTTAAATTGATAAAAAAAAATCATTAAAACCTAAAAAAATGATTAAAAAAAAAACTCCATAACGATGAAAATACCAACAAAGCCTTCTAAATGTATTTGAAAGTTTCAAAATACACTTGAAACCTCTAAATGACAAAAATATCCTTAACAACCCTTTAAAATAACTAAAACACCCTAACAAGCTTTATGATTATAGAATTACCTCCCAAAAAAAAAAAAAAAAAGAAAGAATCTCCAAATTTAGCCTAACAAATGTAAAAGTTAAAAAAAAAGGAAGGTAAAAAAAATTTTCTAATCCAATGTATGAAATCAAAATAGATAATTTTTCAATTTCAGTAATTAATTTACTATTGCAATATTCAATAGTGCACCCAATCTCGAACCCAATATGCTTGCCCCATCAATAACAAAAGAGAAAAAGAGAAATGTTGTTATCAATATTTTCATAATAAATTTTAAATAACATATTATTATTAATAATTAAAAAAGTAATTCTAATAGTAGATACATAGAACCGCATAAATTTGCTTCCTAGAATTTTCAGATGGATTGTTACCAAAATGTAACATTTAGTGAGGCAGCTGAGATTTGGTTCTCATTGCGTTCATGTGTCTCCTGGTGCATGTCAACAATCTCCGCAGGGCACTCTTGTCATACATACTTCACTTCACTCACCTTTTTCTTTAAGAAACTGCTATGTCACTTAGGATAGTTATGGCAAAAGTTGTGGCTTTTGAATGTTAAGATGGACCCCGATAACGAGTGCCGAAGTGTATTGGTTAGGGTTGAGTTTTTTTTTCTTTTTCTTTTTTTTTTTTTTAATTTCAATTGGCCATCTTTTAAGTTAAAGGGTATTTTATATTATGCTACTTTCTTGTCTAGGGCACAGTTTTGTTCTTTGAGAAAATGCTGTGTCACTATCAGTGAGTGCAACTCCAGATTATCGCTTTTTTGCTTTGGAGTTAAGTGCTACTCTCTATTTGCCCTAAGAAATAGAATGTTATCTATTAGTAAGCTTATGGCTTTTCTATAGTCTATTAATCCTTGCCCTAAGTATTCCTAACCAAGTAAGTATGTTACTATGATTTTTATCTGCTTTACTTTTGAATTGCTTGATAAATTTGTTGTTTTCACTCCTAATGAGCATAAAAGAAGCATACTTTAGTTAGGGTAAAACACTCAAGTACAGTGTATTAGGTGTAGTATTTCAGGTTGTGTTCTGAGTTTAGTTGTACTTGGACAAAAAAACACTATTTGTGTTGTATTCGTCAATACAACCATGTGGTTGAATATAATTGAAAAACCTAACGTACTGTATCTAAGTTTTACCCTTTTGAGTTAAATTTAAACTGTTCTTGAATTCGATTTCCATTGTTCTGTTTTTTTTGGCATTAAGATTTGACTTTGTAATTTGTACAGTTCCCCTTACAAAGAAGGATGCTTTTGCTGTCATTCCCATTAGGCTTCATCTCCAACCATTTTGAATTGCCGATATTGGATTTGTAGTGTCTTGTTCCGTTTAATGGGACTGGGGAGGTTTTGGGGTTTCTTTTCACTTACATATTGTTACTGATAATCGTATTAGTTTCTTATGTTAAGTTTATTAATTGTGTAGATCCCTTTCATGAGGTGAAAAGCAAGCTAGAAAAGAAAAAAGAGGGTGCGTTCATGGGATCTTATATTTTTAAATCTGTAACGTCCTTTTGTTATGCTCCTAATTTGTGATACTGATTTTTTTGTGCACAGTAATGTTGTGGTTGTGTTACTTGAACTATTAACCTTTAATTTAAGGCTTGCTTAATGTGCACATTTTTTCATGCACGGATTAGGAGGTTGCTTGGGCTGATTATGGCACTTCTACTATTTCCTTTAGTTTTCACCATTGTGGTTAGCGTGGTTCTTGTCAGTCGTCTTTACTAATCTTTCTCTTATTGCTACAGAGCAAGGACATACCGGATTCCAGATCTCGCAGTGCTAATAACACTTCAAATCGTGGTGGTAGGGGTGGTGCAAACCGCTATGTTGGACGTGGTGGTTCAAGCCAATTTAGCTCTACTGGTATGTGGATGTCACTGAGCAACCTCCAGGATCTATTTTGTTCGAAATCGCTGTGCATCCATGTTAAACATGCACTTATCATTTTGCATTTTTTGTTAGAGCCCGGTGGTTTATATGGTAAACCTGCATATAAGAAGGAAAATGGGACACGTGCTTATTCAGCCTCTTCATCTTCGTCATTCAGCATGTCTGGGAATCACACGAGTCAACAACCTACCTCATACAGGTTCTTCCTATTAAAAACCTTAAGTTGATATCTCTTTTGGTTTGAAAATTGAGGAGTAGCAATGCAATTAATTGCTATGAGTTGCGATGCTCAGTTTTTTTTTTTTTTTTTTTTGTGTGGGATGGGGGGGGGGGGGGGGGTGTGTGGGGAAGGGGGAAGGGGGTAAGCAGTAAGGTTTTCATTAAAAAACAAATGAAAAGGGCTTTTTTCCTGGTATGTGGCAAACACCCCCTCCCCCCCCCCCCCCCCCCCCCAAAAAAAGGAAGAGAGTGTATTGCTAAGATCTAAAGTTATAAAGGTGATTTACAGTCTCCCCATTTATTTTCACATACAACACCAATTAATCATGTTTTTATTACCTTTTTTTTTTAATTATTATTATTATTTTTTAACTTTGTACAACCATCCGTTACAAGAAATACCTTTGTAGGAACTTTGACCTTCCATTGTTATCTCCAACCAGTCAACTCCTATGCTTCATTGTAAAGCTTTATACTAAGATTTTACCTCAATTTTTTTGATTCTTTAAAAATGGTCATATCATTCTATTCATGCCCATCTCATTAATCTTTATTGAATATAACATATGGAGAAAATTGTCAACAGATCAAGCTCTTAATCGTGTAAGGGTAACAGGGAGATTATTATGAAGTTAATTATCAGTCATTGTGGCTTCTTTCTTTTGCCACAATATTAAACAATTAAAGGAATAAGAGTTTCAACGGTATATCTCCATGCTTATGCTATTGTCTCTAACATAGGATTCGACATAGGTTGAAAACCAAAGCCCTCAGTTAATGCGTTTCCATAAACTAACTATGTGGAAGTTGCATGTCTTTGCAAATCATGTCTTTGCAAATCAACATCGACTCCATCTCTCGCCTTATTTTTGTCCTCACAGCCTCTAAAGAATATCACTCTCTATCACCTATCTCTAAAATCCATTAGAACTTGTTTGAAGACTCCAAGCTTTTGAACTCCCAATCTGCGGGGGTAACAAACCTTCTCCGAGCTTATCAAATAAACCTCTGTAGGTCATGTATGCTACCCCACAAGAAATCTCTCTGTAATTTCTCATGCCTCTTAGTAGCCCTTGCACGCTAAAGATTGACATTGAATTGAGTGGGGAAAATAGACAACATATGTTTAATCAAAGTAATTCCACCCCCTTTCACCAAATAAATTTTCTTTCACTGCGCCAACCTCCTCAGCATTTTCTCTAGAATCACATCCCAAGAATATCCATATCTGTAGAGAACCCAATAGACAAACGTAACTGACTGACAGAGCCCATCTTATCCCAAGTCAACTTAGCTAGTGCTTCTATGTTTTCTGATCTCTTATATGTATTAGCCCACTCTTACTCAAGTTCACTTTTAAGTCTCAAACTGGAATTAGCCTTGGATCAAAGTAATAGCACTGCAAAGAAATAATCCCTTGCGAGTCAACCCCACAAGAAATCAAGGTATCATCAGCAAAAACAAGATAAGAAATCAGCATTGCCCCATTATTGGTTTTCTCTATTTGGAAGCCCGACACCAACCCTTACTTGACTGCTGTTAATAATCATTAGACCTCAATACCTTTCTCATCAAAACAAACATAATGGGGATAAAGGGTCCTTTTGTTCTAACCGTTTAGCCCTGTTGAAATATTTAATTTGGATTTCTAATAACAAGAACAGGAAATCTCACCGGTGGAATACAATGTCAAATGCAAAACTGCCATCTCTAGTTTACATTATCATAGGTCTTATATAGGTGAAGCTTACACACCATGGATTTCCTGATTTTAGTATACTTCCATTGGCAATAAGAATTTAATCAGGCATCTTTCTTCCTGAAATAATTGCATTTTGTTAATTTGAATGTATTTTTACAGTACCTTCTTCAATTTATTTGCCAAAGCCTTGGCTACCAGCTTGTAAGACACACCAACCAAGCTAATACGCCTATAGTCCTTTTCATCTGATGCTCTTGATTTCTTTGTGATGATAAAAATAAATGAAAGCATTAAAAAACTATTATAATGAAGAGAGTGAAACATTTTCATAAAATCCTTTCCTAATTTTAATAGACTATCAACATGCTTAATATTTCCTTCCCCCTTTTTTTTTTTTTTTTTTGTTTGGTTTCGTCATCAGCTCTTGTGAAGTTTGTGTGTTTTTTCGGGTGGCTTCCCTTTATCATCTTTTTAATGGATTTAGTTTTTTGGAAAGCATATTAGCACTTTCTAAGGTTGTCGATTAGTTTATGAAGGTGTGCTTATCATTATTAGCCGTATGAATTTGTTTCTATCTTTTACTGATGACATGCTTGTTGATTACAGCCACAGAATATTTTTCTATGAGATATTTGCTCCTAAATTTAATGGGAAACATGGTGCATTCCTTCCCAAGTCTTGGAAGTTTGAGTTTGGTTCCCTTGTCAGCGGGATCTAATTTTTTAAGGTGGCAATCAACAACAAAGTTGAAATGGTTGATAATCCTATAGAAAGAAAGATAGTACTTGCAAGTTTTGAGTTTCCTAAAGCTGTACATTTCCTTTTAGGATAAAAATTAGCTCAATTAAACAGGCCTTCAATGAATATCTAAAAGTAGATTTTATGAAAATCACTAACAGATAAGAGTGACTAATGGAACTCTCTTGCTTCTCTGGATGTCTAATTACTTGTCCAGCCTTATGAAACATGGTGGAAGTCAAATTGAGTTTGTCACACTTGGAATATTTGTATACCCTGGATGTTATAGATTGCATCCGAGGGGATGGTTTGTTCTCCGAATAAGTTTGTCTGCGATGCGGTTTTCATTGTTTCTCATTTAAGTTAAAAATTTGTTGCAGTGATTCTGTGGCCCCAGAAATTAAATTGCCAATAGTGGGCACAAGTGATGGGATATCATCATCAACATAGCCTTCTGGATTTCAATCTACCTGGTTGGGGGGCCCAGGTCATGTATCAATGGCTGACATTGTTAAGATGGGTAAGCCACATGGCAAGGCTTCTGCTGTTCCAAGCCCCCCTCTCCGGAGTGCTAACCATCAAAATGTTTTGGCAACTTCTTCTGCGGCAGCACATCATAATTTGCATTCCTTGCAAGATCATGCTTCCATGGTGTCAGACATCAATACTGAGCCAGGAGTTTTCACAAGTCAGCAACTTCCTCCAAATGCTGAATGGCCTGCAATTGAGCCACCTACTCAAGTCTACCTTCTGTTGTAGAGGCGCCTTCAGACACTGAGCCATATGCAGATCCATCTCACTTACCCTTGGATAGAGTTAATCGTCATACAAAGTACCAGTTAGACGAGCTTCAGGTGGCAGAGGATTTGCCTATTGAGATGCTTAATGCGAACCATGTTGGATCTACTTCTGTGTCCAGTAGAAATGGGCAAGAGGACAATTCTGGAGGCCCATCTGTCCTTGATAATAGCTTTTATAAGGAAATGAATTCCTCCCAGCCTCACAAGCATGTTTTGGAGCATAATGAAGGTGACCACAATGATTTCCATATTGCTTTTGTGTACACTTCATCTTTCCTTACCATTTTTCATTGATATACTCACATACACACGTATATTCCTTAAATAAATTTTCCCTACATTATTGAAAGTGACCATTATATATGTAATTGAGTTTTTCCAGCACATCAGCTTATTATGTTTTTTCTCCTTTATTATTTTTTTTTTATCAGCTGAAGATGGTATTTCATCAGTCGCTGCAAACTTGCAGCAACTAGATTTACAAAAGCAAGATCGGGAAGCACCACTTGAAGAGGATAACCCTCCTGTAATAATTCCAAATCACCTCCAACTCCATACTCTAGATTGCTTGAACTTGAGCTTTGGGAGTTTTGGATCTGGCACTGGTGCTGCTTTTTCAGGATCTGGATCATTTGCAACTAGGCCTTTGACAAGCAACTTGGAGGAGTCATCTTCAGCAGCAGATGTTTCATCAATTGGGCACTCCGACTCTCGGTATGCCCTGTTTATTGTAGTATTACTGTCTTGCTCAGTTGTCTATAATTGTCTTTACAAAAAAAAAATTATATATATATATATGTATATATATCGTGCAGGAATCCTGAATATTATGGGGACGAGCATCTCAACACTACCTCGGATGGAAATTTAGTTCATAGAACTGGTGGGGGCACTGTGAATTATGATTCTCCTTCAGTTTCACAACCAGAGGCGTTGAAACAGGAAACCACTGAAGTTGCTCAGGGGAATCAATATGCATTCCCTTCATCTGCAGCTGATTGTACATATGAAAATACCCAACAATTCAATAGTGCATTTACTCATCCACAGGCTAGCTCACCAATGCAGAGTCTTGCCGCTCTCTCAAGTGTAATGGTCATATAATAAAACCCTCAGTTTTACCTTGGATATGTGGAAAATTATGGTTTCATGTGTACTTTATGATTGGCATAAGTTAAATTTTGATATTGTAGAACATGAGTTGATATTAAAGAAACTATTGAAATGTCTATAATTTCTTTTTTGATAAGTAAAATTTCTATAATTTCTCAAAAAAAACTTCTATTTTTTGTTGGTTAATTTATAAGATTCAATTTCAAGACAATTTTCCTCCTTTCAAATATGTTGTTGAGGAAACAGTGCAATATGATATTGCAAAAAATTATAAAATTCTGGGGAAAGATAGAGAAAATTAGAGAAAATTTAAAATGTTTGAATTATGGAAACAGATTTAGGACACTCCAAAATTTTCAAATGTTAGGAAGATATGGATGTGAGGATGAGTTTGTAGGACAAATTGCTTAGCAATACATCTGTGATAATATTTGTGAAAATACCTATCAAAAAAAAAAATTGTGAAAATAAACCCAAGGCATGTGCGCAACAGCTTGAGCTGCTCTTTGATACATATATAGTAGCTCTTCTATGACTTATGACTTATCAGAAAAAAAATATATAGTAGCTGTTCAATGACTTATTAGAAAAAAACAGAGTAGCTCTTCAGTCCTGGCACATGCCCATTTATGTGTCGTTGTGACAATTATAGAACATGTATATATATTGTCTGATAAATAACTGAGTATTTCCGATGGGATTACAGTTCATATTACAATTTTTGTGTACAAACTTTTCTTGACTGAAATGTGAGGAAAAACTAATGACTTTAGAACGTGTTGTTCAAGTTGCTGAGCTAAAAAGGTATACTGGACACATTCTTCTACAGTGTTTGAAAGCAAATGAATAGTGACGCATGTTACATGAGTGTCCTATATTATTTTGTATGTGTGTGAGATCACATGCTTCCTGTTAAGTGAATTCAACAACGAGAAGCAACAAATAATTTTTTCATAGGAGGGCAACCCCTTCCTGATCATGGGTGCTCTTGACCTTGAGTGTGGGTATACATCCAAGGCTTATGTTGTAGGTGCATATTCGTGCTGCACTGTGTGCATGACTGTCACAGTGTGATTTCTTCAATCCACGTCAGCTAGTGACATTGGTTTCCCCGTAGACGCGATACGCATCAATGTGCTTAATGCTTCAGTAAGCTTCGACTTGCCTTTGCGATACGCATGTCGTATATACAAGCACGAAACCCTGCCAATGCGCCCTAGCACACCAAACACAAAACTCTGCCAAATGTTCGCTGTGAAAATGAGGCATCTTTTTGCCATATTCTCATAGCGAAAGGTTGGTGAAAATAGTGTTTTTTGTGCTATGATGCACCTTATCCGACATGTTGCTAGATTTCTACCACAAAAGTAAGGTGAAATGCAGCCGGATTTTCGTCGTGGAAATTTGGCAACAATTCCAAATGTGCTAGCAAAGCATTAATAAAGGCCACATCCATTTCCAAAATCAAATCTCAAAGCCCAATTCTTTTAAAGCCCTAAAAGTTAAACTCAATAGCTTATTTTTAACTGTCAATGACTAAAAATTAAGATTTTACCAAAATTAAGGACCATCTCCAGACAAGCGTTATGGGGTTCCTAACATCTTCCCCACACGTAACTAGACTTTCAAACTCAGGAATCAATATTTTTTGCCATCCATATTAGATTAGGAAAAACAATCATTTTTCTTAGCCTAGGACTGGTAGTAAAATCAAATAAAGTCAGGTGACTAATCACATCTTAGAAAAACTCAATAATTAGTAATAATTGATTAAAATTGACTCAATTCAATCACACACCAAAGATCCTTCCTTTTTTTACCTCTTTACAACACCCGAGCCAGTGCACTGCCCTCTGGGGAGGGGTGCAAGCATTGTTGTTTAGGGTGGTCGACAGCCTCGACAAATGGTATTCTAGGAAAACCCAAGTTAAATTTAGGCGACCTATCATCACACCTTAAGAAATCCCAATGATCGGTGCAGCTGCATAAACTTTTCACTTTTACATACAATCATAAACCTATAAGCAAAAGTAATGTAAGCAAATCGAGGTAAACACTCTGACACAAAGAGGCCAATTCTGCAGTATTCATTGTGGTGAATTTTGTTACATTTCTATGTAAGGTCTATCTTTCTTGTGCTCAATGGTCCACCATTTTGTTAAATTCGGGGCAGGATGGACTGAAATGCTGCATAACTAAATCCTAGACTACGCTAATGATTCGGTCAATAAAAATAATGTCTTATGATGGTAGCTTGTTTGAATTCTTTATCATTTCTAGTTTCGACCAAACCATATGAATATTTCAGTTATTTACTAAAAGGAACCAACAGACGAACGAATATCCATTTGCAAAAAAGGAAAAGCTCTGTTTGTAAAACACTATTCGATTATTGATTGATTTAATCATTCTGCTTTAATGGTGTATTTTATCTCCAGACTTGCAGCAAATGCAGTAATTCAATTGCCATCAACATGTAGATGTGGGCGTGTGTAAATATAATTAGCCATCACCAAATAACGATAAAATGTGGGATATTTTAATCTATAACAATTAACAACAACAGCAACAACAACAACAACAACAACAACAACAAAAAATAATAATAATAATAATAATAATAAACTACAAATGTAGGCAAATCATAATACACAAATGGAAGCCAACAAAACGATAATTTAACTATATTCCATATGAGAGGCGTTCTATAAAAGAGAAAGTACGGGAGGGTGCACAAAGGTGAAAACTTCGAATAAATGGCGTGTCCTAAAATGGTAATCAATGTTACACATGGGTTGGGTATCATGGATAACTTCCAGTGTTTTTGTTCTCATGTTGCATGATATAACCCTGCGTTGTTCTGAACTAGGATACGCCCAAAAACATAAGAATCAAATAGACGATATCTTTATCCTTTGGATGATAAGCTAACATTGGATGAGAACTACTGTCTATGTATTGTAGAAGTTGAGGACATTTAGGCGAAACCAGCTCATTAAAATACATCTCATGCTCCAAGTACCATTTTCCTCCTTTATCATCATAGTCTTTGATCTCCCAAAGGCGTAAACCCTGTTGCGGATTCTTAAAAAACTGACATAGCCTCAGGCAACCATGACACACTCCAAGTGGATCCTTTATAACATGACCCTGAAATGGATCTAACTTTTCAGGGTGTTCAAAGAAACCACAGCAGTCACTATTGTATGGATCGAACCAAATAAGGCGGCCACCTTCACTATCCAACCAAAAAAGCAAGTTCTTATAGGGAACACCGCGGCGATCAAAGTTACCTGGACACGGTAACACTGAATTGCTCCATTTACCAGTTTCAGATGCGAAAATCTCTAACTTAGTTTCCTTTAACTTGTCACAAAAGGGTGGAATAAGCACCACCCTATAAATGAGCTGGTCATGATTGCCATAACGGTAGATGAACCCGAGCCGATAGCCCGTACCAAGTTGAGTTACAGGAGGGAGCTCAACACATGTATGAGCAATTGGGTTTACCACGTAGTAGTAGATCATTTGAAATTGATCAATCACGGGCCCATTGGAATAGCTGCATAAGAGCAAGTCATTACATGAAGCTTCAACCATGAAAGGTTTGTTGGGATTTGGATTTAGATTTAGATTTAGCATTTCTTTGAGTTTGAATGATATTAAGGATTTGAGTTTGGGATCCGTGGGTACTACATAGACAGAGTAGGATGATCTCTGGATGAGCAAGGTGAAGGACGGATGGAGCATATAAAAGCGGTTAGTGAAATAAGAAGTAGAGATTATGGAATACCAACGTTTTGAGACGGATTTGCATTGAAACAGAGACTTTGAAGGCAGCCGAATCAGAATTTCCACCAATATATCTTCCTGAAGATCATCCAAAGTCATTGTTCTTCTGCCTTGGCGTGTCAGACTGGACCTCTGTCTGCGTGTCCATGTGCTTTTTTGTGAGCATAGCTTCAAATCCATGGCAATATGAGTGGGAGAGAAGAGGAGAGGCTAGGCTTGGCTGGGCTTTTGTTGTTTATTTATATTCGAGAGAGAAGATCATTCAGTGCTAAACCTAATCCCAATAGGGATCGGAACAAAATTTACAAGAGTTAGAAGCTAATACAAATGCAATCATGTTGGCTTGAGTGCAAATTTGATCCAGATCTTGTGTGAAGGATAATGAGTAGTGCACATCGTAGTGGGATTGATAATCTAGACCGTTAATCTAGGTCAATGTTTGAATACTTAAAGTTGAATTTGAATTTGGATTTTAAAGAATGAATTTAAAATGTCTTAATTTCAAATTTATAAAATTTTAAATTCCTTATATGGATATATTTTATCATCTAAAATTCTATTAATTTAGAAGTTATTTCAAATCTAAGGATTTCAAGGTTTAAAATCCTCCATGATTTGT
Organism: Lithocarpus polystachyus; assembly: GCA_033629205.1. NCBI lineage: Eukaryota > Viridiplantae > Streptophyta > Magnoliopsida > Fagales > Fagaceae > Lithocarpus > Lithocarpus polystachyus. The sequence continues at coordinate 67,880,547 of CM066166.1, forward strand.
CAAATCCAAATCATTGATTATTTTTAAACTATACAAACACATATTTGAATTTTATGCTTCGTTTTTTTCCAAGTAAAATATTTTCAAACTTAAAATTTTGGGTAATAGTTACTGGAGGAAAGAGTAACAGAAAATGAAAGTATTTTAGCAAAAAAATAAGGTAGTATTTTTAGTTGATTTTGGTTTTTAGCCAAATGAGAAAAATTTGTAACGTTAAGGCTGCTGGGCCAACTGTCACAGCTGTTCTGAAAAAGCTATGTTGTTAGGAAAAGTTATCACAGCTATCATAAGACAACTGTTGCTTGGGGTAAAAGCAGATGAGGTCAGATGTCAAGCTGTTAGGATTTCAGCATTAAATGACTGATGATATCAGTTTCAACCAGGTGTCTAGTGCTGAACACATTGCTAGTGTTCTGCTAGAAACGTTTCCTTTTTTGGGTGTTTGTATTTTTGGTCCAAGGTTCTATTACAACACATTTTTAGTAAGTAATAGAATTATTGATTGATAGTTAATGAAGCTTTAAAGATCTAGTTAAGGTCTCATTGTGTTGTGACTTAATCTTGGTAAGCAAGAAGAGCATTTAATGCTCTGCTCTAGCATCTGGCAGAGGAATATTTGGTCTGACTGTGGCAAATAGCAGCTGGATATTAGAAATATCATAAATATTTTATATATTTGGAAATTAAAGATAGCCAATCAGATTATGCCATGTGTTTGAGTTGAATTTTAGCTGAAAGTAGTAATGTAGTTTATGTAGAATAACATAATGAATTTTCTAAATTTGTATAGGAATAACTGGAGGTTGAATGAATAGTTATTTGTTTAGTATTTAGATGGTTGGAAATATTGAGTATTTGTCATATGATGAATATTAAGTTTTAGGAAAAGAATAATAGAGATTTTTATTATCTTAAGTGCTATGTGATAAGAGATGCTTATCATATGTTACCCGCTACACATGGACTCGTCAGAGTTCAGGGAGTTGGAGAAGACACGTTAGATAACATGTTTCTTTTGTCAACTTTTAACCGCTGGAATTTTACTAAACATACCTCTTGGCCCTCCAAACCACGACTCCCAAAGTTTCCCCAAAGAGACTCATGAACGTGGATCATAAGCCGAAGATGAGATGACATACCTTGAGTTTTGTTGTCATTTTGTGTAAATATGAGCTCTTGTTGGAGAAGCCGCTTTCCATGAATATGTGAGAGGTAATATGGGCCATGAGCTTTGATTCATTGTGTGAATCCGATCCATATATTAATGTTGATGATGTCATGGGTTATGATCCCAATTGATGAAGAGGAAATGTGAACCATGAATCTGCCTCTTGAAGTAAGGATCTCGCGGACCATTTGAGCCCAATTCATGTAGTCGAATGAAATATGAGCTTATTTTGGGTTTTAAATAAATTTACCTAAAAAATCAATAATATGTTGATGTAGCGTTAGTTGCCAATGAAGTAATGCCATGTGGGGCGAAAAAAAAGTCCTCAACAATATGTAACCAAGCTGCTGCCAGGTGGTCGGACTTACTAACAACATCCATGGTTATAATTTAAGTATTTTTGTTTAAAAAAATTAAAAAATATATATTATTTGCCAAACTAATTTTTTTGAGTTAAAAAAAAAAAAAAAAAAAAAAAAAGTAGGAGAGATTCAAGGGAAAATTATCTTTTGCTCGATTAGTTTTTTCCCTTAACATCAACGTAGAAGCCAGTATATAATATCCATTATATTTTTTAAGTTTTTAATTAAAATATTTTTCCTTACCAACGTGTCAGTTGAAAAGTTGTATACTAAAAGAAACATTATTTTTCGAGTTAAAAAAAAAAAAATCACTTTTTTAGGTGTGGAAATGTCCAAAATATTTTTTTAGTGGATAACGAATTTAGACATCGATCCCTCCGCTTGTTTTTCTCAAAAAAGTAGAAGAATCCTAGAGAGCTCATTCCTTAATGCGAATAGCTCATGAAAACTACAAGAACCTACCAGGACGGTTGATGAACTCACCATAATTATGAACTTCCTGAAGTAAATAAATTCACCCACCTTCCAAGAATATCCTGATCCCTGTAATGACCTTTTCCTTTTGAGCATATTAGCCATGTAGCGTAGGATTTGTGAGGGTCGCAATTAATTTTTGTTATGCTTATTAGTTGTGATCCTCATGAAATAAATCATGGTCACATTTGAAGGTTTAATACATACTACTTACGTGGATCAAAATATTAAAAGAAAAAAAAATCATTCGATGTTAAACTATCCACTAATTTTTTTTTTTTTTTTTTAAGTTTCAATCTATAACGTCCGCTCTTATGATGATACTCTTTATCATCAGATCAAAACATCAATCGGTTTTTAGTGTAAGCGAGAATTGAATTTCAGATCTCTTATTTAACTATCAAAGATTTTACTAATTGAGCTAACTGGAACCCACAATTATCCTCTATTTGTGTTGCTTTTGTTTCTTAAATCTTTGTCATTCGTTTAGAATTTGAATTATACATTCATAATCTACTTCACATTGAAAGGGAAAAGATTCTTTATTAGACTTATTGATAGCCATGATGAAGAAGTAGGAGGATGGACAAAATAAGATGGATTGAAAAGTGAGAGAATGAGAAGATATCATCAATAAATTGTTTATTACTTGTATTTGGCATAAGAGAGATGGAAAATAAATATAAATAGAGCAAGACTTAGGTACAGTACTTAGGTATTGTTCCTTAAGTTCTCCTTTTAAGATTTTGTCCTGAGATTTTTTTTTCATAAGATGGAAGTGTATTTTTTAATTAAATAGTTACATGGTTGAATTTTAAAAGAGGAAACTAAGGACCATTACCTAAGGTACTATACCTAAATTTTGTCCATATAAATATATCATTTATTTTGTTAAGATGGAAAATTACAACAACAAAAAAAATTTATATCAATTAATTTTTATGACCTTATATTATATAAGGAGTTTATGTTCATTTCTAAATCTAACGGGTTAAAGCATTCATATCAGTGTAGTATTTTAATATTTTAACAAATATATAGCTAAAGAACCACACACACAAAAAAAAAAAAAAAAAAAAAAAAAAAAAAAAAAAACCATCCATTAATCTTGCAAAACTAGTCCAATATACTTGGTAAGGAACAGCGCCATGCCTCTTGTGGCGAGAGACTTTCCTTGCCAAAGCCAATTTTTTTTTTTTTTTTTCGAAAAGTAAGAATGATATGTGTGTGTGTGTGTGAAAGGCTATTCCATGCATGAAAAGCACATAAAAAAACCCAAAAATTACAAAAAATGGGAAAAAAAAAAGAAAGAAAGAGAAAAGACATAAAAGAGAACCAAGATTTAGCCAAAATTTTATTTTTAAAATTATTTTTCTTCTTCAACTCCCTCTCTCTCTCTCTCTCTCTCTCTCTCTCTCTCGTATCTATGTGTTCAGGTGAGAAGTGGAGAAGGTTTTATTGCTGCTATGAAGAGATAGGATTGTTGCCGGATTTGGTGGCTCGATTTGGTTCTCTAGCAAGCCAAACCTTTGCTAGATCTAGAGCTTCGTCAAGATTTAGCTTCAATTTGTTTGTTTCACAGTGTTTTTGTTTTTTTTTTTTTTAATTTCTCTTTTTTTTTTTATGTAATGGTGTTTTTGGTGGTGGTGCTATGCAATGATGGTGGTTTGATCTTTTTAGTGTGGTTGTTTCTCTCTCTCATCTTTCCTCTCTCAAGCCACGGATCAAAGCATATCTGTTGGTGGTCTAGAGGTCGGAGCACAAGCAGTGGTGGTTGTGGTTTGATCTTAAATCTAGTTTTTTGATTTTGGTGTTTTTTTGTGTGGTTGTGTTTGGGTTTTATTGTATATGGTGGTGTGATAGTGGTGGTGTCGTGTTGTCACTGTTGTGGTTGTTGTGTTTAGGTTTAACCTTGGGTTTCGTTATCTTTGGTGGTGGCGTGCAGTGGTGGTTTTATATGTTGAAAGGAGAGAAAGGAGACAGGAGAGAGAGACAAATTAAATATTTAATTGAAGTAAGAAATAGAGTATTGAGTTTGATGTGTGTCCATAAAAACATGAATAGTTAAACTATAAAAAGTAGAGTTTTTTGGGTTAGTTTAGCTAAAAATCTGATAAGGTTGATGGGAATGCTCTTCGAATGGAGAATTTGATGAGCAATCAAATTTTTAGTGAATGACGAGAGCTAAAATTGAGGTATTAAAAAAATGTCACTAATCTCATCTTATCTTCTTCTTCTTTTTTTCTTTTTTTCTTTTTTCCTAGTGTGTTATATTTAACTTTAAAATAGGAACTACAATATGTCCAAAAAAAAACTAAATTTTTGTAATTCAATGGTATTTATTGGTCTCTTTTATATGAAGATCCAATGTTTAAGATATGGAAGATAATTAGGTACTTCTGAAACATAACAACCTAGTACTCCCTCTTCACATGAATAATGGATTTCACCATAAATTTAATTAGAGCGAATACTATTATGTGGGAGAATCAGTGTACTCCCTAAGTGCTAAATGATTATCCTTAAAAATATGTGTATTTGGTATTGCAAAGTTGACACCAAAAAAGACTCCCCCCATATTTTGGCATTAACATATACTTTCAAGCAAAATACTTCAATTTTATGATGTGCTAGTTATAACATGTGTAGTAACAATGTTTGTTTTATTTGAATTCAAGTCAAACTTAAATGAGCTTTAATTGAATGACAATTAAACAGATTTATATGAGTTCTTATCTGTTCAAAACCCTCTCTATCTCTCTCTCTCTCTCTACATGAGACCAATTTGTCTTTTTCCTTCTATCCCGTCTCCTTCTTTCTTTATAAGGCCCATTTATTCTATGTCAAATATTTTCCTTTATATTCAAGTGTTTGGAGTGATTAAAAAACTTGTTCAAACTTCAACCAAAATCATTTTTTATTGAAGAAGAATAAAATCACACACTCTCTCTAACTCGGATCCCCATCCTCTCAATAGAACCAAATCCCTAAAAATTACAAAATGAGAAATAATCTTGAACCTTCAAAATGACCAAAAAAAAACCCTTGAAAAAATTCAGAATGACCAAAATACCCCCTTCCCAAAACTCCAACATATCAATGAGATTTGCAAAATTATAAAACTATTCCTAAAATCTTGAAAATACCCAAAAATTTCAAAATTAATTGAAATATCCTTAAAACCTTTAAATTGACAAAAAAAAAATCATTAAAACCTAAAAAAATGATTAAAAAAATACTCCATAACGATGAAAATACCAACAAAGCCTTCTAGTATTTGAAAGTTTCAAAATAAACTTGAAACTTCTAAATGACAAAAATATCCTTAAAAACCCTTTTAAATAACTAAAACACCATGATAAGCTTTATGATTATATAATTACCTCCCAAAAAAAAGAATCTCCAAATTTAGCCTAACAAATGTAAAAGTTAAAAAAATAAAAAAAGGAAGGTAAAAAAATTTTTGAAATCAAAATAGATAATTTTTCAATTTGTCATTAATTTATGCTTGCTCCATTAATAACAAATAAGACAAAAAGAAATAATGTTAACAATATTTTTTCAACAAATTTTAAATAAATAATATTGTATAAAAAAAAATAACGATAATAATGAACCAAGGTAGGACCGCAACTTAGGACATGTTTAGTAGACTGTAATAGGCGTTGTAATGTAATACTTATTCCTATGATTTAGTTATTCTTTAGTTTGGTTATGTTTTTATTACAAGAAATAATCATTCCTTATGAATAGTTATTCTTCAAAACGAGGAATAACTATTCCTCTTTAAAACTATTTCTCTTTAAAAGGTTGTATAAGCTATTTCTTGATAAGTGCAATAATTTCAAAACTTAATATATTTTCAAGTAAACAAACTTTCTATATACATCTAATAATTATAAAAATAAAAAATCATAAAAAATAACACATATCTCCTTTAAATTTAAAAATAACAATTTTTAAGGAAATATAACTGCATGAGTAAGAAATTTCTCAAAATAAATGTTAAGTTTCATTTTAATGTCATAACTCATTATCAAACTAATAAATAAATTTAGTTATTACATTACAACACATTTTATTTACATATTTTATTTATAATAATAAAGATTACAATTCCTGTCGTACTCTTGTAACAAAACGTACCCATAAAATTTGCTACTTGGCGAGGCGACTGAGATTTGGCTCTCGTTGCGTTCGTCTGTCTCCTGGTGCATGTCAGCAATCATCTCCGCAGGGCACTCTTGTCTTGTCACACATACTTCACTTCACTCACCTTTTTCTCTCTCTCTCTCTCTCTCTCTCTGCAAATCCATTTACTTCTCCAGCACCTTCTTCATTCCTTCATTCAGTGGTAATTCTTATCTTAACGTATCTTTTCTCTTTTTTTTTTTACTTTCGTTATTCGTTACTTCTCTTTTCCCTCATGGCTTTTTCCTTTTAGAACTCTTTTATTAAACAAAGCTGATTATGCTTTCCTCTCTTTTATTTTGCCTTCATTTTGATTTTTTGAGCTTATAATCACTGCCCAATAGCTATCTGCCTTGATTTTTTTTTTTTTAATTTTTAATCTGGGTTTTAATTATTTGGATGTCAATTCCCATTTTTTATTTTTGCCAATGCTTGGTTGGTTTGGCTGATAGACTCTAATTTCTTTGTTTCAATAGTAGTATTCTTTAGAAAGCTTGGTGGATTAATTTGCTATAAGGTGAATTGTGATTGAAAGATATTAAATTGAAGATAAATTTCAGAACTTTGAAATTATGTTCATGGTTGGTTGTGCTGTTAAGGAACCTCTTGCTTCAAATCTCTGTCTCCCTTTACAATTTCGAGACTTTTGAAGAAATATGTTTCTTCTCTCGATAAATTTTAAATGTGAAGTTTACTTTTTTTTTAAAAGCAATTTTATTTCTTCCATGTATCAGACTATATCTCTTCAATCCCATCTTAAGAAATTGATGTTATGGTTCATATAAATGTTTGTTTTATAGTGAGGTTATCAATTTGAATGAAAAGGCGATATTACTCAAATTTAGAATAGATAAATAAATAAGCATAATTAGAACCGTATGTTATCAGATAAGAAAGAAAGAAAAAACATGAACAATGATACCAATAAAACTCCTTTAAAAGTATATGTTGTTAAATTATGGCAGCAACAATAAGCAGTCCTTTAAAGTATTGAATTTTTTTTTTTTTTTAATTTTAAAAACTTTTGTTTCCCCATTGGAATTTGTGGCATTGTTTTGGAACAACCAACCCCCTTGCAGCTATGCTAACAAATTCAACTTCTCAGCATGTCAGCATGGGCTTCTTGAAAGCTGTTTCTGAAATCAGATTCTGTGAGTTTCTTGCTGTGTGACAATAGCAGAAGAAGGACTGACTGATATTTATCATTCTCTGTATTCCGTCGACTGAAAATTTGGAGATTCTGAGAATGTTATTTGATGGTTCTTTTTTGTATATGCATAGATGGAACAAATAATTAATGACAAGGGTGAGAACCACTCTACTACCCAAGGGAATAAAATGAAGAAACCAGATAGCCATAAACATTATTCTAATAAAGATGACATGCCACAAAATGCTCTTTGGACAGATGGGCTTATCTGTGCTTTTGAATTCATTCGGGGCCACAAGAAATCAATCAGTTCAAGAATGATGCACATGCCTGCAAATGGACAAGCTGAGGCTTCTTCCCCAAGACTAGATAGGAATGTATTATTAGAGAATTCATCCTTAAATGATTTCGGGAGCAGTGAGATTTCCTCTTTTGACGACTACAAACATAGCCAGATCAGTCAACAAAGCCAATGGCATGGTATAGAAAGACTTGATGGTAGCCATTGGGTACCAATTGGTTGGGCTAGAATTTCGGAACTTGTCCAAAATCTGCAAGTTAATGCTGACTTTAGCTTACGTCAGTTTGAGTCCATGGATGATGAAGCTGACCTAACTGTTGCTGATTTAGCAGCTCCCTACTGGGAGCGTCCAGCAGGGCCTATATGGTGGTGCCATGTGTATGCAGGTCACCCCTCCATTCAAGAATGGCTCAGCAATGCTCAGTGGTTACATCCTGCTGTCATTTTAGCCTTAAAAGATGAAAGTCGCCTGATTAGTGAGCGGATGAAACACCTTCTTTATGAGGTAGATTTCTTGTACCTTTTGTTTGGATGGCAGAAAATTAGTAAATTCCTTCCACCCTTCCGGTCTCCTCTCCTCTCCTCTTCCCCCCTATCTCCCTTAATTCCCAATGTACCTTAAAGTATCTCACTTGTTTTTTTCACAAATTACTTGACCCATGTCCAGAATAGCATGTAACACATTATCATTAACACGAAGTCATGGTCAATATCTGGAGACTGATGCAGATAAAGAGTGATCAACTGTTAATAAATTTACATTACTTATGCTTATCTTCTAGGGGAGGCTGAGTATGAAAATTTTATTTTGGGGTGGGTTTAGATTATTTTATGTTGCATTATGGATCTAAGATTCTTTATGTTGTTAGTAAAAGTCTTAAATATGTGACTGCATGACTGCACATTAGATAAAAAGTGTCTGGGAAGTTGAAGATGATTTTTCAATCAAAGCAACAGATCCTCCTTCTTTAAAGCAGCAAATTGATAGTTTACCAATTCCTATGTTGTTGCTACCTTAATTACTTTAGATATGTCGTACCTTTTTTTAAAAAATGGGTAAGTTATACACACATCATCAAGTGGCTCTTGAATCCATGAATTCACCAGCCACCCCATTCTAATAGGGGAGGTATATGTCATTTGAGCTAAAATTTGTTGGCTTTGACAAGTCTGTACTCATTGGTTGTTACATCAGTTTTCCTTATGTCCCTCCACACTTCTCTCTCTCTCTTAGTGGTTAAACAATTTTTTTTCATTATATAATTGCCTGTCCTGTTTAATTCATCTACCATCTATTTCCTAAAACAAATGAAGCTTAACCTAAATTACTATAATTTTTTATAATAGAAACGACAAGTAAAAATGAAAATAAAATAAATCAAGAAAGAAGGTGTGAAAGTTAAGATCATAAATTTATTACACTCTTACAATAAGAGCTCCATAGGGTATGGAGTGGTTCTTCTATAATAATATTAGAATTCATATATGATCTTTTTGGCAAACACTACTTATAGTTGAAAAGTTAATGTCCATTGTTGTTTCACGATGAGACATTTAGCCTGGCATCTGAAAAATCTAGAAGTAAACTTGGACAATTGATTGTGTAGTTTTTCTTATAATTGCACGATGTGCTATTAATAATAAATAGGAATGAAGCTAAACTTTAGTAATTATTCAAGTTGCTGAACCTGGTATTCATAGAGCTTTGGTGAATTAAATTGAGTTGTAGTTGATCGTTCAAATCATTGATGGTCAAATCTTATATGGTTATGATGAGAAGGAAAGAGGAAGAAAATACAAATCACAGCCTTTGTTGCATGCCCTTGGATATGTATGTATGCATTTAGTGGGGTGCCCCTATGTTTAAATAGTCTTACATTGTGAACATTAAAGATTTCATGGTCCTTAAGGTTGGAAATTGTTATGATTTCTATTCCTTAATCTTCTTTAATTGAACATAAAAACCACAAGTATTAAGTCACATACGTAGACAGTTGACCTGACTTCTGAACTTGGTTTGAATTGTTTTAAAGGACTATGGAAAGATGAAGGATGCAAATGAAAATTTTTTGTAGTTTGACTATATTCAAAGAATATCTGATGGAAATGTCATGAGGGGTAATCTTGTACACCAGAGTCCTCCATTGACAATCAGTTTGATGGTTTTTGGTTTTTACAGTCATCTGTAACATTAATGGTTCTTACTATATCTATAGGATCAAGTACTGTAATTAAGCTTGTTGTTTAGTGTTTATTGGTCATTTCATATTAACTAAAACAGAATAGTACATTGTAATTGTTCTTATGAAAAAGTGGTTCAAAAGTCACTGGATTTTGGCCGTTGACTCTTTTTATGGACTCTGATTGTGTTGGATGATTTATTATACTTTATTCTATTACTCAGGTACCAGTCAGAGTTGCTGGAGGACTGTTATTTGAGCTATTGGGACAGTCAGCAGGTGATCCTTTTGTTGATGAGGATGACATCCCCATTGTACTCCGGTCTTGGCAAGCACAAAACTTCCTGATAACTGCAATGCATATAAAAGGAAATGTTTCCAGAATAAATGTATTGGGTATCACAGAAGTTCAGGTTGTTCATGCTTGGAAAAAAAAATGTTTTATTTTAAGTTTTATGATTTGAAATAGGGAAGGGTCTATAGGGAGGCTGCAAAGTTAATATTTGATCACTAACAATTTTGACTACTCTAGCTTTTGACAAATTATCCACATACTGCTTCAAACAGATTTATTCCATTTGGCCCTCCCCATGAAAATTTCATAATCTGTCCCTAGTTGAAAATGCATGTAACTATTATTGCTTACTTCATTACTGCTTTATAGATTTGGTGCACTGCTTTTTTAATAGGAGCTTCTTTCTACTGGAGGTTATAATGCGCCAAGAACAGTGCATGAAGTCATAGCACATCTAGCTAGCCGTCTTTCTCGATGGGATGATAGGTAACTAATGCATGGACAACTATTATTGTTTATATTCTGAGAGCGATAGAAGCATGCCTACCTTTGAGATGGGATGATAGGTAACTTATATTCTTTCTAGCTACACAGTCACAAATATTTTAGATGTCATAACTCATAAGTGAGATGAACATCTACTTTACTAGACTTTATTTCTCATTGAGGACTTGTTTAGGCATTTCAATTAGTCCATTTCTTATTAAACACCAAAGATAAACCAACCATTGTCCATAATTGAAAAACAAATTTGGGACATCTCCCACTAAAGGAAGCCTATGCCATCTATCTCTTGAGTCTTGACAATTGTACATTCACATCTCTCAAACGATTTGGCTAGTGCATCCATGTCTATTCTCAGATAGGACATTAATTACACGTCTTCAAGGATGAATTTCAAAAACACTAAATAAAATAATGGCAGAAGTAATCTCTGTGTAAAGTTTGTGTGATGGTGTTTCCATAAATCATACAAATACAAAGAAAATCTGTGTGTGTGTGGAGATATATACATATTATTTATACAAACACACATGAAGTGCATAGGGCCAGACACATGACACATGTAACTCTAGTTATTGTTATTCACATTATGCCTTTATCCTTGTATTGGGTGTTCTTCTTTAATAGGTATTCTAAAATATCTGTCAATTTTCCCATGTCAAGCTTTGAGTCATATTCTTTTTCATCATACATGATATCATAACTATTGTATACTTGTTATTATACAACTTTCAACATTTCAATTTTCAATTTTTCTGGACAACTTTCGTGCTTAATTTGTTTTATAGGTTATTTCGTAAGGACATTTTTGGGGCTGCTGATGAGATTGAATTGAAGTTCATGAACAGGTTTTGTACCTTGCTATTTTGAACCAATTCTTTCGTTCCACAACATTGATATACTACAATGGTGACCAATATTTTCCCTATTTAACAGGAGAAACCATGAAGATATGCATCTCTTTAGTATAATTCTCAACCACGAAATCAGAAAGTTATCAAGGCAGGTATGTCACTTCTCCTTGCTAGAATGGACACACTTGCAGAGAATCTTCCACCAGTATGCCCAGCTGGGATATGATATATATGGAATTTTGATAAGTCATAATCTGCTAAGTCATAAAGTCAGTTTGTTAAATGAGATTTTTAAGAGGCCCTTTCACTTTTTATTTTCTTATTTGTTTCTATGTGATTGCAGTCGATGAAATTACTACTTTTCTGTTGGGATGAATAAAAAACTAACATTTTGAAACAATAGATTAAACTTAGAAATAGAGTCTTAACATTACCAAACAGAAATAAACCCAGATCAATCTGAAACATTGAGGGTTACAGAAACAATTTTCCTAGCTAAGTGGAAGCTGAATTCAATCAGATCAGAAACAATCACTGGACCAGGATACATAAAGAGATCTTCCAAACCAAGCTTAAGAGTAAGCTCTGTTTTGCATTGTATCTTTGACTTTTTCATTATTAGATAATGGGCATCAAACATCCAAGAAGATGATGTTGAATAAGGATTTCTCACTTTTTATATCCTTCGAACACTTCTCCAACCATATATGGTATGGATGTGCAGCCCAAGAAACTTCAAGTAGAATCACCTTAGACTTTCTTTCTTTCCAATTGGGAGTAGCCCAGCTAAGCAATGCATCACAGCTATGGAGTGTATGTTGACAATGATTAAGATGCCTGTGACTTTCAAGCTACAGATAAATAGATTTGTATTTTCAGGAGGTGCTCTACAGGATAAAGGGATAAAGAGGCCATTTGATCTTTTTGATTCTAGACTTACATAAAATATATGCCTTTATGAGCCCTTGTGATTGTTGGTGATTTTATGATGAATCATATGTCCAAGTAACAACACCAAACTGAAGTTGCTTTGGAAGAATCTGAGATCATAAAGGATGGGATGGGAATGGAGGCATTCCACTCAACATAGTCTGGTCAATGGAGAGAGAGAGGAGGAGGAGGAGGGGAGTGGTGATTAATTTCTGGTTCTCGTGCATGGAGTTCTAGTACTATCATTTTTTTTTTACACTCCAATGAATCTAAGATTTACTTATTTAACACTCCATGAAGATTTGCATCAGTTCTCACTTGCATTGATATCTTACTTTAACAATTCTTTCTTGCCTATATCGCTTAATTATGTATAATTGGAGAAGCAAATTTCATGTACTGTCTCCTTATTTCTCTAACCTTGGAAATTCCATTCCTTGTCCAAGCAGGCTAATAACAGTAATTTTTAATATTTAGCATATTAAGGCTACCCGGTATTACTATTTGCATTTTGTTTGAGTCTTGGAAGTTTACCCTGCCACTGAAGTTCATGGGTACAAAGATGGGGCAATCTATAATTTTGCAATTCCTGATACAGGTGATCAGAGTTAAGTGGTCACTTCATGCAAGGGAGGAGATTGTATTTGAGCTTCTCCAACATTTGAGAGGAAATGCAGCAAAAAGCTTGTTAGATGGAATCAGAAGAAGTACAAGAGAAATGATTGAGGAGCAAGAAGCTGTTCGTGGCCGCTTGTTTACCATTCAAGATGTGATGCAAAGTACTGTTCGTGCATGGTTGCAGGTTTGTGTAGACAGAAAGAATCAAAATCTACTATGAAACCTCTAAATTTCTAGGTGATTTTTTAATGTGCCAAATTACTTTATCTGTCCCTTCCTATATTGACAATAAGTTTCTCAACTTTTTGTGAATAATAATTCAGGATAAAAGCCTTCGAGTAACGCATAATCTGGCTGTTTTTGGGGGTTGTGGCCTTGTTCTTTCTATTATCACTGGGCTATTTGGGATCAACGTTGATGGAATCCCGGGATCAGAGAATACACCATATGCATTTGGTTTGTTTGCAGCCATCCTCTTTTGCGTAGGAGTTCTGTTAATTGTAGTTGGACTAATTTATCTTGGGTTGAAAAGGCCTGTTGCTGAGGAACAGGTTGAAGTTAGGACCTTGGAGCTGGAACAGTTGGTTAAGATGTTCCAGCATGAGGCAGAGACTCATGCCCAAGTTCGTAAAAATATTTCTCGGAATAACATGCCCCCAACTGCTGGCGACGCGTTCGTAAACAACGTAGATTATCTTCTCATACAATAACCTTTTCCCTCCTTTCTTGTTCAATATATATTCTCGTATAAAGAATAGAGTAAATAAGGGATCATGAAGGAGATAATTTTTGTAATTCTTTAACGTAAGAATGTATTACAAACCATGATATGGCAGTGTTCTATCAATCATAATGAGTATCTCCCTTTAGAGTAATTCATAGTCACTCTAAGGCAAGATTTGGAAACAAGTTTCAGCCATATTTATTACATAAATTATCTTTTCTACTACTACTTCTCACGTACTCATATCTCTCTAATGAGATAATACTTATACTTAATGTGTATCTTCACCACCTAAGATGAACACATATTTTGAAATCCAACTTCATGAATCACAATCAAACTATAAGTCAGTATTTGCACATCTAGTAACTATCAAAACCTCACTTTCGGGACAAGCATATAATCTCTCATTCTCCTAAGATATTTGAGTATATGTTTTACTCCCACTAAATTAAGTGATTTTAGATTTAATTGATATTTGCTTATCATGCCTACCGCAGAATAGATATTTAGCCTAGTATTTAGCATAGCGTAAAGACTTCCTATTGTTTTGGTATAAAGAACCGTCTTAATATGCTCTTCCTTTTATATGTCTTAAGACTGTAGTCCTATATAAAGGAACTTCAAACTTAAAAGGAAAGAATCCTTTCTTGAAGTATTACATGTTATACTTGTCTAGAATCTAATCTATTTAAGCAGTTTGAAATAGATCCAACATCCTAATTTCTAAATTTTAACAAAGTTTAATTTTTAGGACGTGACCATTCTTTCCCAAATATTTTATATCAAACTGGATTAGACAACAAAAACTCTATTGGTGACAATAACTCTACATCATTTTAAAGGATTAGAATGTCATCAACATACATTAAAAAATTTATTGTTCTATATAACTTTTACACATATAAGGCCTTTTGATAATTGATCAAAATCAATCAATTTGATTTCTTGATCAAAGATGATATTTTATGATTTAGATACTTGCTTTAATCTTAATATGGAATTTAAGCAACTTGCATACTAAACACTACTATTTCTTTGCTATATACAAGTCTAGTTACATCATATAGATGACTTCCTAAAGATTGCTACTAAAAGAATTTTTCTTAATATTCATTGTCATATTTCATCCAAATGAAATATAATGGATAAGAGAATCTAGATAGAGTCAAACTTGACTATTGGTGAAAAAATCTTTTCATAGTCGAACCATTTCTTTCTGAATAAATCTTTTCACCAGTAGTCTTGACTTTAAAGGTTTGTACCTTCAAATCTATCAATCTCATTTACTTGTAAACCTATTTGAGAACAATAGGCTTAATGCGACTAGGCGCCTCTACAAGTTCTAGACTTTAAATAGAATCTAATTATATATACATAACCTTGATCCAGTAATCCATATTCATATCATTTAATGCTTTTACGTAGAACCGAGGATCAAATTCATATATTTGTGGAATGACTTCAAAAGTTTATTCCAAAAGTATGAATTTATTTGATAATTGATAATCCTTCCACTATGATAGTGTATCGGTGTACTAGCTATATACAAAATAATGTCTTGTGGTGCATCTAATACAACCATCTCATTTCAAAATATATTTTATAGTTGTCTTTCAACAAATTTTGACATCTTTCTTCTAAAACAATTCTACGTTTAGCCTTAAGATTATTCACATAGTCATCATCAAGAACTTTGTATTTGTACTTTACAAACATCTTGTTTTCTTTATGACTACCAAAACAATCTTTTGCAACTCCTTTTAGATACCTATCATAAACACACATTTTTCTATCTTCTAATTCCAATTTGTTAGACTTCTTTTCTAGCACAAGTGTTGGATATCTCCAAAAGTGGAAGTATCATATACTAGGTTTTCACCCAATCCACAATTTGACAAATGCCCTAGGAACAAACTTTTGAAACCAACTTTAGAAAATGTATAGTAATTATTAGAGCATATCTCCAAAAGAAATAAGCAAATGGAAATACTTATCATGTGCTTTACCATTTCTAAAAGAGTCTTATTCCTCCTTCATGTACATGCATGCACTGACTTAAAGAAGTCATTGAAACTTTATTCCTTTACAATAAAGGAGCCCTAGATCTTATTATCCTCTAAATAGAATTCATAGACTAAGAATATAATTAAATAATGATTCTAAAAGCCCATCTTTTCACTAATCTTGAATATCATTTAGATTAATAAGATCTAGAAATAAGTGTCAAAACATACAATACCAAAGGATGGAAACTTTCTCTTTAAAAAGTAAAACATGTAAATTTCCATCTAAAAAATAATTATGGACAATGCTTAGCTTTACCAAAATGGAATCACTTTCCTCTTGGTCATACTTATGAGTTTAATTTCCTTTTGGCAACTATTAGGGCAACTTGCTTGTCTAACTGTTTGATATTTTAATTCCTCTTCTTACCACCTTTACCTTTCAGTTCAGGCTAAGAATTTGAATTAAATCATATTGATCCTAGCTATCAATTCAGATAACATAAAAAGAATTTGTTTTCAAAACAATCTGAATTGATTAAATGAACCTAACAAGGACTTGTGGATAATATCCAAATGAGATTAACATTTAATCTCTACATCCAAGAATTTCAATTTATTTAAAGAATAAAATATTTTCATAAAATGACATAGAATTGGAATTCCTTAAACTTTTCTTAGCACTGAATATGATTCATACCAAACATCTTATTTAGACTTAATATAAAGTCTAAGTCTAATACTAACTCTTGCATCTCATGCTATAGCACAATTGAGATAGAAGCCAATGTAACATTTTAGCATTTCAATGGAAACTATGATCATATCATAAGCTATCTTCCATTAATACATCATGCATAGGAAATTATGACAATGCTAAAATCGAAACATAATTATGTACTTCAGCTCCTTTAAGCACCATGTCCAAAATTATTTTTTAGTTAATGTAATTCATTTAAAAATAGTAGCTAGAGAAAAAAAAATTTATGACAACTTTATTTTGAGACTATGAATAATATAACATAGACATTATATTTTGCATCCATAACTATATAATATGGAACCCATAAAAACATATTATATTAGGTGCAACAACAACCTAATCCCGTAATTAATATTCCTTGGAAGCAAAGTCATACCAATCCCTATGATCAGGCGAGAAATATTATTATTATTAATGCTATCATGGTAACTCTTACCAAACAAAAATAATTTGTCACTTTAACTTTAGCCTCTAAGTAATAATAGCAAGAACTCAGCACAAAGGATACTATCAAACTTAGTCTAATATACACCATTACCTAGACCCATGTGTAGCTACATAACTCTACCCTTGTAAGGTTTAATCTTGTAGTTCCATGATGCAAAACACCCTCCGCATAGAATGCAAGGCTCGAGGCCAAGACGAGGTGCTTGCCCACGCTACTATAAACCGAGAAATTCAATCTTATAGTACCATGAAATAAACATCCTACGCATGGAACGCAAGGCTCGAGGCCAAGATGAGATGTTTACCTCACACCACAATGAACCGACAATGGAAGCCGTGAGATCCAACCCTTGTATCTATCTCCCACTAGAAATTTTAAAACAAGTGGATTGTCATGAAATCATTGTGATCTAATCACAATTTTAACCTTACACATTAAATGTGTTTAATTGTTTAAATTCGATGTGATGTTACTAAGTCACATCACAATAACGTAACAAACATTCGTGCAATCACAAATAAGTTTAATCATGTAATTCGTAAAGTAAATACCCTTCACTTGGAATGCAAGACTCGAAGTCAAGACAAGGTATCTATTCACATTACAATAAACTTAACAAAAGGGTTATTTCTGCACTCTCACTCATTATTTGGGTTTTTCTTTAAATAATTGTGATCCCATCACAACTAATAACCTTGCACTTGATAAAGACTCTAATCTTATTAAAATCACTAACTAAAATGGAAGTTTTAAACTATTTAGGATTCCTTAAACTCTAATGAATAAAAAATTAGTTATATAGAACTCTATCCTTGACATATTTGATTAAGAATTCTAATCTCATTAGAAACTATATAACTTTTAATTAAGTTTTAATCTCATTAAAACTTCTAATTAAAATAAATTAAGGACTTTCAAACATACAACAATTTCAATCTCATTAGAATGTTTCTTAAAAGACAAGTCCCAAACTATTTAGGACTAAGAGTTCTATTTAACTAATATCTTTGATCTCATTAGGTCTTTTAGTTAGAATTATGTGTTATCTCATCACATACAACATTGCTCTTTATACATTTGAAAAAACTTAGAAAATATTCAAAATAATCTTCAGATGCATTTTGGCGAAAATCTTGCGACTAAGCTCTTCCCACAAAAATGGGTCAAGGCAAAATAGTGAAAACACAAAATTCAGACAAAAACTTTTGCGACTGTTTCGCGAGTAAAGCTTACTCCCGAAACAATTTTGTGCTTCAGAGGCATTTTTTGCGGGTTATCTTCTCGCGAAGTTACTCACGAAAAACGCATGTTTTCAGTTTTTAAAAGGCAAATGTTGACAATTTTAATGGTTTTTCATGAATAAACAACCACTAAATGAACATGATAGAAAAAATTTGATATCAAAACTGAATTCCATTGATGCTATAGCCTTACTTAAATTCAAATTTAAACAACATCATTACATTAATATCAGTTTTTATCAAATCATAGTTTTAACAACCATGTAGAAAATTAAATGCATAATCTTCTAACAACATGAAACTATTATCTCTAATTCCAAAACTCACAAAACATGTTATACAGATTCAAAATTGAAGACCGCTCTGATACCAATTTTTGGAAAAATATGTGTTTGTATCACATACAAAACATACACAACGAAAAATTAACGAATCTACTTCATTCGCAATTGATAACATATACTATGTAAGTTTCAGAATTTAAGACAAGAAAGCGTACCTTGGTGTGGTGAAATTCAAAACAAAAGATTAGAAGTACTTGTGAACACTTTTAATCTTCACTCCAATTTCACTTAACGCCCAAGAAGTGTGGTCTCTCAATCAGTTTTCATTGAGAGAATAAGAGAATATCCAACACACACATACAAACCATTTCATGTTCTTATATGATCTTAATGCAAACCTTTTTGAAAAAACTTAAAAATTTTTGTATGTTTCCCTCCTTATATATAACTGATTATCTAATTGAGTTAGCTTTTTGGGTCATTCCAATTGAGCTCTAGTACATGGCTTGGAATGGGACCAAAAGGGAACAAATAAGACTTTAGCTCCAATGAACCCTGGGCTTTTCTGTCAACTCTTGACAAGTCCAAAATTACCATTAATTATATTCAATACCACTAAATGAATATAATTACACTCTATGCCTTATTAATAAATTTTACACCAATACTTTATTATACATGCAACTCCTTCATTAAAATATTCGTAGTAATACAAAATCATGAATATAGACTGCCACTTTGAAGATTACTACATCTTAATCTTTGAGTACCCGGTTTAATCCTTTATGTTATTCATCATATATTTATGAAATCCAATTCTATAAATATATACTTTAGTAACTCCTTACTAAAGTGGTTGAACTAAAGTGGTTGAGCCTAAAACTCTAAATAACTAAACCTATTAAACTAATTTCAAGAGAATATTTATATCTCCGTTAAGAGATTATGAATTTCATCTTGAGAATATATGTTCCATCAACACTTAATGCGACTGCCCAACATACTGAGGTTTTGATCGTGACTTATACATCTCACTCATGATATATCAAAGCAACCTACACCTTATGATCAGGTCCATTATTCTCTCAAGATTTAGAGTTGATATAAATAGAAGTCGTAAGATTTATCCTTCATTTGATAGTCGTTAGGAGAATAATAAATCAACTAGAACGGTCTAGTTCAATATGTCTTAACTCTTAAAACATATTAATATATCAACTAAAAGTCTCCACTTCCATGATCAAGATAAATCATTTTAGTTAATATGTTATAGTCTTCGCAGATGAAATGCCCAATTTCATTACTGACTACGAACTTAAATTCTGAGTTTACAAAGAACTTGTGATTTATATTTTCTGTGACTTTTCACATAAATCACATACTATGCATCTCATAGATTAAGATAATGTCTCATTAGTTCATTTATAAATAGTCTCATATAATTAAACTATTTAATTATTTATGACATACCAATAAATTAGATTTTAGGGCATAAACCTCAATAGCTTCACTCATTTTTACCTATATTGGAGAAACTTCCTTCACCCATTTTTACCTATATTGGAGAAACTTCGTAACAATATAAGACGTTTAATGTTGTAATTTTGTTGCACCTTACTAAAGAGCGAGTGAAAGGGCGTGTGTTTCTACCTTAAAGTTTAGAGTAATTCTTTTGATGTGGGCTTGGGTTTAATAAGCATTAGCCTCATACCCTTCCATATGGGGGGCAAAAAAATAAAGATGTTCTAATTTTTCCCCTAGAAGCACCTTTATCTACCATTTAGATGATCTACATGTATTGGTTAAAATTCAAATTACATCCTCTAAACTAAATATCCCACCCCACCCCCATCTTAGTCGGGTTGGTGAGTTGGTGCTTCTGTATATTTTCATCGATATGAAAAATTGTTATCAAGTCAAACTTGTCAATACTTGATAGAAATGTAAGGTTAAGGTTTAAGACTGAAATGATAAAATGAATTTTAGGGACAAAGATGAGATCATGTTTCATGAGTCAGTCTTCAAATTTAACATGGGAGAGCCTTGACTCTGTGCCCAATTGCCTCCGAAACAGCTAGGAAGGCAACCTTTGCTGTTCTGACTTCTGCCTAGGATTAATCTCCAGCCATGCCACAAGCTGTCCAATCCCAGCATATCATAACTTGCCAAGAACATCTCTGCATATCACAGCAAGGAATAACCTATTGTTACGTTCAGCGGCATCGAAGTTAAATTTTAACTAACCATTGGGAGGAGGATTCCATTTGTGCTCGTTTTCCAATCATGGGTGCAAGAGAGTTCCAGGATGATTTATAAGAATTGAAACTTTGGTCAATTGCAAGGAGTGATTCCTGTTCTTTTTTTCCCCCGAAAATTGCAAGGAGTCTAGTCTTTCATCATTATAAAAAATTTTGATTTCGAGCCCAACAAATCAAACTGGCACTTGAGCTTAGCCTCCTGCTTGTTCAGATGAATTGGTAACACTGGAGGAGCACATTCATGGAAATAAGGATGAAATAGAGTCGTTGCCTACTGCAAATGGGCAATAAAACTAACATGTAAATGTGGAATGCCTATAGAATAAAGCATCCAAATATCCAATTACATTTGTTGCCCAGGTTGAGTCGCACTTAGGACTAGGAGTTTAGAGAAATTTTATATAATCAATAAGCCCATTAAAATTTTCTGAAAATCTACGAGGTACATTTGGATCATCTCTTTGAGTAGAAATTTTGGAAAACATAACATTTGCTGAATAACACCAATAAGCCATGCGTGTTGGTGTACTTGTGTGTGTTTGGTAGAGATGATAGAGAATGTAGAAAGGATAAAATGTTTTAGTTTTCCCTATGTATTTGATAGAGAAGATGAAAAAGTAAAATAATAAAAAATGTGATTGAATAAAATTACCGTACCTTTTTTATATCATGAGAGGATGGAAAATTTATAAAAGAGGCAAAATAATAAACTTCATTTAATAAACATTTTTTCTTCCCCACTTTCCTCCCAATTTGGGAGGATGGTTTTTGGTGGACCTGGGCGAAAAACTCCACCCGCCCCATTTTCCGTCCATCATTTTCTATCTTTCACCTTTTCCACCCAACCAAGAGTATGACGCATGCGCACCTCAATAACTCTTAAAACACTCGGGCGCCTTTCAAAAGCAAGAACTTTTCCCTTAATTTTTCTCATGTTAAACTTCCCTATCAACCATATCTAAAATGCTCATTAAGCAAGCATGCTTTTTGTTGCAAAAATTCTCCTCTATAAAGAAAAACATTCCTAGTACTATAAGCTGCAAGGTGCTTAATAATTATCTAACAGAAATGTCATTATATGTGTAAACAGGTGTGCAGGTTGGCATATGTGTAAACAGGTGTGCAGGTTGGCATATGTTACTGCAAAACTTGTAAAAACATGTAAATGAACTCTAGTGGTAACTTCATATCCAAAAGTCAAAACCTTTAACAAAAACTCATCTATACCACCTTCATTGACATTGGATGTCCAAATTAATCAAGTTTACAAGAAAACATGTAAATTCAGCAAGTTACCAACACTCTGACATTGAAATGAACTAAACTAAGGATGCAAGGTATAACAAAATTCAAATGCTTATAAACCATGACACCAAGTATAATGGAACTGTAAAATACAAAAAGATGTTCCCTCCTCACTCCTCTACTTTCATCCAGCATATGCATCATTTAAGTAGAGATCTTGTTAGATGTTCACGTGCGGAGGCCAATGCTTGAGTAATTGTCTGCAAAAAATACAAAAACACAGATACAACATTAATATGGCATCAATGGTTGTCCTTTAGTTTAACTAAATGTCTTTTGCACAATTTCTAATTATGGGAGCAATGAGAGGATATAAGGAAGAAAGGGATAGAGAAGAACAGGATTATAATACCTGTTCAGATAAGGGAGCTCCAGCATCCAAACTATTACTTGCAACCTTACCCGCTATAACATTTGCATCTGTCTCAAGAATAATACTGTAGAAAATACAGAGTTAGATCTGGGTGGGTAGACATGCCCTCTTCGCAGGCTGAGAGGGAAACAAAGAGCCCCCAAGAGCTGGGGAAACAAGAACCAAACAATTATGGTATGGGCCTATAGATAAACAAGTCCTCCTGACAAAAGTTCAAAAGTTTTAAACTGCATTCTGCTTACGATGTGTCTTTTACTATAATTAAGCACTGAATTTTAGCTAAGGGTTCACTACCTGAAAAAGGACTACAGATGTTTACCTGTGTATCCTATCCACACCCAACATCACAACATGTTTTTCACTTTTTCTTAAAATGGCATTGTACAGAAATTTAAAAGAGAGAGAGAGAGAGAGAGAGAGAGTACACAAACTAGTGGTAGTTCCAGCAAAATTGTTCAAATTCAAGTATTTCTTGTAAGCCCATAAAAGTTGAGATGATCAACTGAACTAATTAGCAGCCAATAATTTGTAGTCATATGAGAACAATTACCATAGTAATTAGAGTTCAAACTTTTGAAATTTTGGTATGTCCAAGAAAGCTCATCAAAGATAATAATTCCTAACTTTTTTTATTCCTTTGGTTAAGTAAACCAGTCATGCAAACACAAAACCTAAAACAACAAACCAAACAGCTAAGGGATAGCAGAAAGCCAATGGCCACAGCCTGGTAGCCCCCTGGCCTAATGAGCGGCCCAGACCAGTACTCTTGAGGTAATAATTCAATACTATTACAGTGTCTTTAACAATTTCATAGGTCACATTCCTCTTATGTGGCCTACATTGAGATCTGTGGTTGAACTTAAGGATTCTTCTTGCGCTTTCTATTTGAATGCTGTGCAAGTTTTTTACTTTTGTTTTTGTTTTGGGGGGGTTAGCGTTGTTCTTGTACTTCTTTACTTGATTATATGGATCACTTGGGTCTCGGTTGTAATCTTTAGGGAGGTCTTCCTTAAAAGCTTTCATTTTATTTTATTAATAAATTTCTATAGTACTCTGGGGCAATAAAAATGTGATAGTAGAAGGTCACAGCACAAGATGGTGCTTTCCTGGCTTCGCTATGTTCTACCGTGCATCCACTATAAGTAGCCATGGTCTATCATAATAACGCTCCAACATAACAGATAATATCAAGAGAGATTCCTCAGAAAATGATTTGGGAACAGCAATATCTTCTCTCTCTCTCTCATGTAAGTCACCATGAATTTTATTAAACTCAAGAACAAAATGAGTACACAAGAGATTTCCCTAAAGAATTACAATCTAAACCAAATTTCTTTTTTGATAAGTTATAATCTATAGTAAGTCATAAGTGAGACCTACAAAAATAAAGAAAAGAAGGAAGCCTGCTGATTATGGTTTAGCATTTGTTTGGGACATCTAAAGGCTTTAGAAATTTTTCCCAGGCTTACATGCAATTTCCAACTAAGGCTTCAGAAATATTCACAGGCTTGCTTGTGTGCTGTTCCTCACAATTATAAATTTATATGATCGTTAAGTTAACCACATAAAACTTCTACAACTGAAGATTTTTAGAATCCATAGTTTCAACTAGCATGATAAATAAATAAATATATAAAACACAGCTATGGAATAATAATATCAGCAAAAAAAAGTTAGCACTCTTTTTTAAAAAAACTTAAGGATGATAAAACAAATAATCAAGACCTTACAAATACACATATTACATACCCGCCATCAACAATTTCATCAAGGCATAACAGAATAAGATCCAAGTTTTCAAGTGCCTCCTTCTTGTCCGCATTACCTCTGAGTAAAAAGCAAACCAAAATAGATTTTTATTTTTTGTTAATAAATGAATAATGACAACAATTGAATGAATACCAAAAAAAAAAAGGGTAAACAATAACAGCAATTATGAATACCTAAGAAGAAGACCAACTGCATCAAAAAATCCCTGAAGAACAGTGGCTAGGATGAGCTCATTTTCATCTTCACCCCCAGTAACAAAAAAGTGGAGGTCTTGAACAAACTTGTAAACAATGATACAGTTCTCAAACATTGCTATTTCCGCTGTAGATGAAGTTGTAAGATGTTAATATGCAAACAATAAGCATCAAAGCCAAGCAATGTAAACGTCCATAGTTGCTTTCATTAATTATAAAAACAAGTAAACAGGATTCCAAGAGATTCATACAGAAAGAGTTGTCACCCAAAAACTAGATTCAATTGCAGATAAAGGACATAAATTCTCAAAAGTAGATGACCCATTTCAAATTGAGAGTAGTATAGCTACCATTACCAAAAATTTTACATGAGTGCCAATGCTAAATACAGAATTGCATTGGAATAGATATCTTTGCAAATTTGAACCCCAAGAAACTGACCCCCCCCCCCCCCCCTTTTTTTTCCCTTCTTCTCAGACACCCACTACTTAGAGAGTAGAAAGATTGTGATATAAGACAAGCACACAAACAACACATCCAGGAAGAAAGGTATTCATCATTTATTTATTTATATAATTAAAAAGAGATTATATGAAAAAATAATAAGGAAATAGGCTACCCTCTGTCCGTGCATTTGTCTTCTGAGTCTTGGTAAATACAGCTTTCTCAAATGTTTCCTTTGCAGTATTTGTAGGCCAGTCATCTGAGTAATACTTGACAGCTACACGTTTCCCTTCAGAATCCAAAAGGAGGATGTTTTTTATTGAAGGGCATGACTCCTACAAACAACATATGATATAGGATTAGAGAATTCAAGAATCTAAGCAGTATGATCACGGCTACTGATTTTAGCACTAACAAAATTATCTAGGGTAGCCCTAGAAATGTCCCTTAGAGGGTCAAACGCAGTGTTCATTCCAAGTTTAGCAGTGTATCTTGTTAGAATGTTGCACCTTTACAAACATGTCGACGGGCTCAAGAATGTTGCTAACTTTGACACATATTCAAGAGGCTTTAATCAGTCAATCATTTTTCTTTTTCTTTTTATGATCAGTGTTTTAATCATTCAACCATTTTTCTTGCAAGCTTAAGTTATCCAAAACATGTATAAATGTGGTACAGCTGATGGAAACATGGTGCAATACATACTGACGTACGGGAAAGAGGAGATGGTAGTATTTCATGTTTTAATCAATTTATTTTTTGCCTAAAGCTTCAAATGCTATATGAGGTTCGGACATTTCTTCTTATATTACTTTTCAGAGAGGACAATTAACAGCAGAAATAGAATGGCATTTTCAGATCACCAAAACTCAGAAAGTATATCTCTAGCAATCCTCAAGTGTACTTCTTTGGGATATATTTTTCCTTTTTGGATAAGTAAGATAAATTTTATTGAAAAAATGCTATTTCATGAAGAAAAAAAAATGAAGTAGCAGAATATCGTGAAAGCTCACAAACTCCCAACAGAGGCTCAAAATATTTTAAGAGCTAAATATACCAACTGAACACTTTATCTGGGATGTTATAACATGTTTAAAGCCTAATAGGGGATTTTTTTTTTTTTGTTACAATAAGATTTGAAACCTATGGCATTCGCACTATGATGATTACGTGTTACCACTGGAACCAAGACACCAATTGGTTTCTTTTTGGTGTAAGCAGGATTTAAACCCAAATACCTTATTCAAACACAAAAACTTTATCAATTGAGTTAACTAAAGCCCACAAGGATATTAAAATTACAACAAGCTGGTTTGAGAAACTAACTACAAATAGTCTCTCTAAAACAAATCTAGGGACATTAGAACTGCATTGGGAGAATGAATTTTTAGTTTCTAGCCACATCTTCACTTTTTTGAAACATATAAAACACACGTTCACTAAACTGCACATTTCTTTTGTGTTTGGGTACATTTGTAATGTAATGTACAACAACAACAACAAAAAACCTAAGACTCAAATTTTTTGGGATTAGCTATCGACATATTAGTCAGATTCGGCCACATGTATTATTTTCCTCAATACTAATCTATCCGAAATCATATTTTCTACTACTTCCTAAAATAACATATCCTTTTTAACTGCTTCAACCTATGGCGCCCACTTCTGATAATTACTCTTTATCGTCAACCCAAAACACCAATTAGCTTTTCGTGTAGGCGGGATTCGAAACCCAAATTTCTGATTCAACGACAAAAAACTTCATCAATTGAGGACCCACTACTACTAATGTTCTTTTAGCATGTGTAATGTAATGTAATCTAGAAAATAAGTATTTCTGTTATCATCAGGGGATAGGCAAAGATCAGTTTTTTAGAGACATGGGTCTGCTATCATATGAGTCTAAACGTTGGAATCTGTTAAAGAGCTCAGATCTAAGCTAACAGACACCTATGGCTAAAAGTCAAATTGACCTGAGTCAGAATTTCTATGATGATAATCAAATCGGATCTAATTCTATTTCTCCAAGCAAAATTAGTGACAGAGGCAAAGAAATTAAGGAAGAACAAAACGTGAAACAAGGTACGAGAAAGAAAGAAAGAAAGAAAGAAAGACAGAGAGTGGAAAGAATCTGACCATGTTGTTTGGCGGAATTTTCCAAGAAATTCTTTGGACTCGGGTCCAGGAGAATGCGTCAGATCGTTCGGGTTTTATAGGGTGAAATATATATATATATACACACACACACACATATATATATATATATATATATATATATATATAATTATATATAGACATGACCAAAATGAATTACTATTTGCTAATGAAGCACTTTTTTTTTTCTTTTTTTCTCTTTTTTTTTTGGGTATAGCTCTGTCTTTACCTTCTTTATTTTTCTTTTTTCTTTTTTCTTTTTTCTTTTTTTGATATAAAATATAGAAACTCTGTCTTTGCCTATATTATGTAATTTCTTATTGACCAGTTAGCAAACTTTTTTTCTTTTTGTTATTTTTTTTATACTAGGGTTGGAATAAATAGTAATATATGGATATTGGAGTTTTTAGGGACAGTGAATAAATCAATATGTTTATGAACGGCTTGGATTTAACTTAAAAAAACAAGTTTGTTTATGTTGGTTTCTCTAATTAATGAATTAAATTTTAAGTTCAAGTTGAGGGTTGGTTATTAAATGAGTCAATCGCAAGCACAAAAATGTGTTTTATGAATAAGGTTGTAAATGTGAAACTCTATTTAAGTATATATAATATTATATATTTGTAAAAATATATATATATAATCAATTTTTTTTTTTGGATAAATAATAAAAAATCAACTTTGTCACTTCAAACTCATGGAATTGATGATAATTTGTTTATCATGTTATGAGATAATTTAAAACACCATTGAGGTAATATATCTTAACTTTTCTCTCTATTTTATGGTGAAATCTAATTACAGTGAATATTATTATTCAAATCATAATTTTAGATTATGAGATGCAATTTATATATTAATAATTTATGTTCATAGGGACAATACTTACACGCACATGTAACTGGTTCTATCACTAACACTAACACTGTAACGCATACATAAATAAGCCTTATAAAAGGTTAGCCCCCCTCTTCATCTCTTATAATATTTTAATTTATTTTAACTTTTAACTCATATTGTTGTAGGTATTGTTAACTTCTTCTTGAGAAGTTAGTTTTAATTAAAAGAGTGAAAGTTTTTATCAAAATAAATTTTCAATTTTTTTTACCATTATCATATTTTCAATGTAAAAATTGTATTTATGTTTAAACATATGTTCAATATAAGATTTGAATGAATCATCTTCTTATTTGAAAATAAATTTTACAATCTTCCAAACGTATGAGAAATTGAAGGAGAAATTTGTTATGTTTGTACTTATTACCATTGCATATTTGTGTGGAAATATATTTAAGATAATTTTTGAAATGTAATTATCCAATTTCAACTCCAAGGTTATTTTTCTCAATTACATTCCATATAATTTTGGATCTACCATGTGAGAAATGAATTTAAGAAAGAAAATCAAGTAGAAAAATGATATTTTTGCCTGAAATAATTGTTGTGGCTTATATGTTATGAATATGTTTATGATTTTGTCTTTGAGGGTTTTAAAATATTATATATATATATATATATATATATATATAATCTTAATACATCTACTTAAAGTATGTTTCTAAAATATTTTTGTCATTTCTTGTTAACCTATCAAAACACACCAAGATATTAGCTCAAATACATTATTTTCCAAATCATCTAAGTACGTGTCATACACAACATATTTGTTCATTCAAAGATTTAAGATGGTTTGATAAGCGAAAAATTGTTTGAAACAAGAAATCGTTAATCATATACGAACTCTACGACTATTGGCCAATGTTACTTATAGAGCTACTTCAGCACTTCAATTCTAAAACACTACAGGAATAGATATGAAATATAGTACAATGCTTTAGCAATTTTATTTATAATTATTATTTTTATAGTATGTTAGGCTGGCATCATTGTTGTTTTGTGGCACATCATAAAAATGGTTAATTATATTGAGGATTCGAGAGTTTAGTTTAATTAAAATAATAAAGGTTCAAATCAAAAGAGAATGTTAAAATATTTTTATCGTGGTTATATCTTCAATCTTGTTATTGTACTTATGTTTAATACATGCTCAATACATTATTTGAATGAATCATTTTCTTAATTGAAACAATTTTTGATGATTTTGGAGACCTATGAGAAATTTAAGGCAAATTTATTGTGTTTATACTTGTTACTATTGGATATATGTGTTCGATCTACCATATGATGTTAAAGAAACAAAATATGAAAATAAATTTTGCCAAAAATAATTATTGTTTGTTACATGTTTATAATTTATATGGTTATACTTATATATATGTTTAAGATTTTATACGTTTAAAATATATCTAAGGATTTTTATGTAAAATATTGAATCACACTAACCTCATATTACACTACAAAACTCTAATAACTTACACAAAATTTATATTTTCCATATTGTATGTCCTAATATAAACTCAAAGTGCGTTACTAAATATTTTGTCACTTATTGTTAACAATAAAAATGACACACAAAAATTAGCCTAAGAGTATCATTCTCAAGCATAACTAATGTGTGTCACTTGTCCGACAAATTTTTTTGATTCAAAGATATAAGATAGTTTAATAATTAAACTAAATTGTGTAAAATATAAAATTATTGATCATGTAAGGATTGTAAAATATATTCTATACAACTATACTTGAAATGTAAGATTAAGAATTTTACAAACTAATTCAACCTTTTTTTCTTTGAATTATAACTTAGGCAAAAATGCATTTATCTTCTCTACATTTTCATCCTATTTCCCTTATGATTCCTACTCTTTTTTTTCCCATATGTGGTCCCCAAATCGAAAAAGCGCTCTCATTTTGGTCTCTACCATCATTTCACTAATAGAAATTACCTACACGACAAATGGACTACACCGCTAGCACTCTAAATGCTGACATGACCCATTAAAA
This sequence comes from Lithocarpus polystachyus, assembly GCA_033629205.1. Lineage (NCBI taxonomy): Eukaryota > Viridiplantae > Streptophyta > Magnoliopsida > Fagales > Fagaceae > Lithocarpus > Lithocarpus polystachyus. The sequence goes on from CM066166.1 coordinate 67,910,442, forward strand.
TAATATTCAAACCATTTATTTGGCATTAAAAATTTTCCATAATATTAAAAATTTAGTTTTTATATATATTTTTTTTTTCTTCTTTTATACCTATATAGTATTAAATGACAATTGATTAGAGATATGTAAAACTTTGCTAATATTTTTTTTTTTTTTTGAATCTTAGTACATATTTATTAAGTTTGATAAATACCTTTTGTTATACATTTATTGGTTTATAAAATACTTCATGTTCATCTTTAACTATGTTTATAATTTTTTTTAAGCTCAAGTAGTCATTCAAATATTGAAAGGAGGTAAAGAGTCCTAAAACAACATAAGTAGGTTTTTTGGAATAGTAGTTTGGTAATTATTTTGGATTGAAAGTACAAGGGTATGTGGGTTGATAGTTTGTTTATTGTTTGAGTGAGAGAATACTAGAAATTACTGTTTTCTTTTGTTTAAGGCTTACATGCCTCAAGGACTTGTTTTAAATTACCGGAGGCCCTTGTTTAGACTGTCATGTGTTTGCGTGAATTTTTATCAATTATTTTTGAAGTTTAGACATTACCGTTTAATATTCTTGTGCTTTGATCTATGAAGGCAGTTTCTTTGTAGTTGCAATTGTTCACCTTTTGCTTTAATGTGTTCATATGTAAAGGATTCGATTTTGTTCAATATTGTGCTACATTATTGTATACATTGTCACTTGGTGACATAGCTAAAAATTATACTAAGAGAGTTGTGGTTAACTTTATTCTTACAAACATATATACGTGTGTGTATTAATATATATATATATATATATATATATATATATATATATATATATTCCTTGGGGTGTGGAGGAATAACACTCCATCCTAAATTTAAAGGGGGGAAAAACACTCTCTTCCCTTAAGGTTTTAAAGAAAATAACATTTTTCCTTCCGTTTAGATTAGTACTAACCTCTGAACACGTGTAATACGTGTATTTTGAGACTTTTTTATTTAATTATTTGTATTTCTATATTGCATCAATTGTTCTTCCTTTATATTTCTAATTTCTATATATAAAAAAATTATTTGAAATATACACTAATTCTAGTGTAGAAGAGTGTTTCAAGTTTGAACAGCTAAAAATAGTCAAGGAAAATCATTTCAGAACTACGAACTTGTGTAAAATAAAGACAGACATACAAACTTGTGAGGAAAAAAATATTTTTTTTTAAATTGAGTATTAAGAAAATTATCTCTACTCATACTAAGGGTCGTCAATGAGCCGGGTCGGGCCGGCCCGGCCCATGTTTACTTGGCCCATGGGTAGAATGGGCTGGGTATAATGGGCTTTTAACTAGTTAATGGGCCGGGTCGGGCTGGGCCGAAAGAGAAAACCTCAGCCCATGACCCTGCCCATGGGCAATGCCCATTTTGTCTTTAGCGAGCTGGGCTATCAGGTTGGGCCTAATGGGCTGCCCATGGGTTTGTATTAGAATATTATTTTATTATTTTTATAAGGAAATAATCAATTTTTTATAAGGGAATAATCAATCTATTTTTTTAAAGGAAAGAATTAAAGAATTTAATACTTAATTACAAATTTTTTTACAGTAAAATTTATTTAATTTTTTGTTTCGTTGATGGAAACCTATTTAATTTTTTTTATTAAGGCTTTAAATAGTTTTTTATTTTTATATTTTATAAAAAAAACTGTCAAATGGTTAATTCAAAATTGCTAGACTACTAGAAAAATATATATTTAATAAACTAAGTTTAGCATAATTACATTGAGTATCTTAGTGGTTGAGAGAGTTCTCTTAAGAAATTCTTATATAATATTTCAAGATCAATCCTTCATACACTTTCTATATATTTTTGTTATGAATTATGAGTTATTGGACTGGGCCAACGGGTTAGGCCAACGGGCTGGGCTACTGGGCTAGCCCACTGGGTACCCATGGGCATAAAAACTAGCCCACGGCCTGACCCACTGGGCTAGTGGGCTACCCATGGGCCTCAATAACAACGGGCTGGGCCGCCCATTAGCCCGGTGGGCCATTGGGTTTTTGGGCCGGGCTATGGGCCGTGGGCTATTTGATGACCCTTAACTCATACCTTAACGTGAAATAGGGGAAGGGGAAGAGAAGACATTTAATTATGTTTTGTTTTGGCAACTGGGTTGTAGTCTAGAAAAAATAAAGCTATAGGGTAATGGTAGTACTTAAATTTATGGATGAGAAGTTATAGTAGGAGTGTTTAAAAAAAAAAAATTCAAATTAAAGAATAGAATTGAAAAAAAAAAAAATCAAAACACAAAAAAATTAAAAAATTGAAACGTGAGATTAGGAGTATGTAAATGAAGAAGAAACAGTTACGACTTGATAAAGGTAAAAATTAAAAATAAAAATGTGAATTTAGTGATTGAAGGAATATGGATAGTTAGAGCCGTTAAAATATATGAAAAGAGAGTATTTCTATTTTGTAGGCAATATTTTAGTGGGAGTTAGAAATGCATATTTAATTGGTTATTATTTAGTTTTGTCTCGACTTAAACTTAAGAGAAAGGGTCATTTTTCTGTACCCCCTCTTTTTTTTAGGGGGTACAGTACCCACCTGAATTTTATTCATTAGATTTATTTGTCTAAATCTTAGCCGTTCTTATAATTTTAATAGGATATCAGTTACCGGTCAGTCAGGTTAACATATAAAACCAAAAATAGAAAAAAAAAAAAAAAAAAAAACATACGGGCCTTCTTCTCTCTCGCATCGCGTCTGATTTGAAGCAGTTCTTCTCTTTCGCCGTCTCTTCTTTCTAACCTTCGTCGCTGATGTTCTTAGGTAAATTACTGAATCTATTTGATGGCATCTTGTTTGGATCTTCGGATTTGGATTTGAGGGGCCAAATCCAAATCCTTTGTTTGGATATCTTAATTTGCAAAGCCTCTCACGATGGAGGCTTCAGTTTCAGAACGCAGAAGAGAGCTTTTCCTTGAAGAAGAACGTGAGAGGCTTTGAAATCAAGGGATTTGGATGCCTCAAATCCTGGATGGATTTGGATCAAATCCAAATCTATATCTTAATAGCCATTATTTTAGAGTAAAGGGAATTATTGCAAAATTTAGTATAAAATCCATCATAGATGATTTTACATAAACAAAATTATTTTGTCTTCTTCAATTTGAAACTTAATTTATAGCCCCAATTATTTATTTATTTATTTATTTATTTATTTATTTATAGTGCTTTGAGAACAAAAAATAAATGATGAAACAGAGGCATAGATAAACCTAGACAATCCTATCAATATTTTGTGATTCAGATTTACAATTGATGGAAGAGACAAATAGAGACGTTTATGAGGACAAGAATTGTTTAAAAGTTGATTTGTTTGTGGGTTTTGTTTGATTTGCTTCTTTTTTTTTGTGGTCTTGTATCTACTGGTAAGGATGGGAACCGGGATTGGTTTAGTTTTGTTAAGAAATTGTTGAAATGCAAAGTGTTTGATGAAATGCTTATATGAGCTGGAATTTCTAGGAGATACTAATATGAGTCAGTGAAACAAATTTTAAAAGTTGTAGCTATAAAAAATACAGACTTTAACATCTTTTTTTTTTTTCTTTTATTAGACTAAGAAATTATCAAAATCTTAAATTTTGTTATCAATAGTTAATTTAATGTCTAGGTTACATGTTCAAAGCATCAATATAACCATTCCATTCAAATTGCATTGAAAATTTTTCAAACTGAATTTATGCAAAGTTAATGATGTAGTCCAGATTGCCACCCCTTTCTCTGACTATAATTTGTATCCATCTAATTGCTCCATAGTCATAATTTATCACATTCTTAGTTGTTTTTAATCTTCATGATGATAATGTAAAGGTGGTACACCATTGTGATTAAATCTTAATCTTGACTGAAGGCAGACATCAGGTAATTTTGTTACTAGCCTGGTCACAAACTCACAATGAGGGATATTCAGAATAAGCTTGTGACAATTAACTCAAAGCCAAAATACGCAAATACTAAAATAATAAGGAGATCTTACCACTACAAAATTTAGATAGTTTTCCCATTAAGCTTGCAAACGTTGAAAGTGGTACTAAATTTCTGTTTTTTTTTTTTTTTAAGGCTTTTGCTTTTTGTGTGTGTGTTGGTTGTTTCTTAGATTTGGTTGGTTTTTGTATCAAATTTTACAGGTTCCGAGTATGCTAGATCGTAGGCTTGGACCCTGGTTAGCTTCAAACTCCTTTGGTTTGTTGTAGAACATTGCAGGGTCATATAGGCAAGGTATACACATATACTTGTACATATATTCTTTGTGTTTGTGTTTGACTGTTTTGGTTAGGTTGTATCAGTTGTATAATTGTATTGCTGGAAATGGTGATTAAATTACTAGAATGAGTTAGAAATGGTTTACTATACTTTGCACTTTCAATTTTGAAGTATCAATTTTATCCCTTAGTCAATCAACGTATAGTTGTCCCTATTATTAGTGGATTGGATTGTTGTCACTCTTCTAAAGGTACTGAGAAATTACGAGGAAAATAAAATGCAATATTTATTGTAGAGTGGCTTGAGTGGAAATTATTTCTTGGATTTTCTAGTAGTGGAAATTCTGTAATTCAAAGTTGTAAAAAAAAAAATTTCTCATTTTTCCCAGAGATAATTTCTGGAACCATTTTGGGCATATCTTTAATGAGACATCTTTATGTAATATATACCTTGGATTTAGAAATCTTTCTCTTTTGATTAGTAAAATGTAATAGCCACTCCTTGGCATTTAAAATTTATGAAACATTGAGATGGTACAGTGACTACTCTATTGGCAAGACATTGTAGATTTACAAAGCACGTTGCCATGCATTTACAAATATTATCTTGTTTTAGTTGATTAAGCCAGATATTTTTATGTACAGATTAATATTTGCTAATTAGGATTCTTAGTTGTCCCTGTTATTATTGGGTTGAAGTGACATTAGTTTCTGAGATTGCTATAGTGACATTACATGCATGAATTTTTTTTATTAGCTATAGATTCTTATAATTTGTATTTTAAAAAATAAACAGAAACAAAAATGAGATGGAAGAGATATGTCCACTCAATGAAAATGTAGTAGAGAGGAGATGGAAGTATATGAGGAAGAGGTAATGAGGTGAATTCTCCTAGTGCACACCAACCATGTCAACATTCAGTATAAACAAGTTATGTAGCTGAGCCTCGTAAAAAAAAAAAAAAAAAGGAGTACGAAAGATTCATGTCAACATTCCCTAAATACCCTTCCTCTTGCCTATATAGTTAGGTGTTCATGTAGTGGCTACATTAATTTTTCTTTTTTTATTTAATGTGCAGAGTTCAAGTTCCCAGCCATCAAACTTGGTTCATTCCTTGTCATATCAGCATCTGCTATATTACCATTGGCAAGCACCCTTCCTCAATCCACAAATGGAGGTATGGTAGAAAGGATTTAGTCCCATTATGATTATTTTAATTTATATCCTACAGTCACTTGCTCTCTTTCTCTTTTGACATAGTGTTTGCAAAGTTCTCAAGGGAATACTAAATTACTAATGCTGGTTATTCATTAGTACCTAGCCTAATTATAGGTCCAAAACAATTTTCCATGCCGAAACAATCATCAAGCTTTTGTGTGAGCAACAAATCCAATCAATTGTTTTTTCTTTTAGTTTTGCATTATTAGTTGACTCTGGCTGTATTCACATTATTTGGAGATTTTTTAATCTTTTTTCCTTTGCTTTATCAATTTACAGGAGCTAAATTTGGTATTGGAGAGCTCCCTTCAAACCAAATCTCAGTGCATTAAAAGTTTCTATAGCTTCTGAGCAACTATTTGAGCTAATTGGCTACAACTATGATCCTTATTTGTAAAATTACCAAGTAGTTGATGAGAAAATTGTTGCAAAAATATTGAATGTAATTTTTAACTATTGGTTGCTTCATTTTGTTATTTCCTGATAAGAATATCATTAGCTATTTTCATTAGAATGCATAATTTATTTGCTTCTCAATTTTACACTCTCTTTCCCTTCATATTTTGCATTTAAGATTCAGTTGCTTTGTTTTCTGGGTTTCTCAATTTGTTTATTTGCTTTGATGTGTACTATTTTGAATGTAGGGGTTGTAAAGGCAGTCAAAAACATTGTAGCTATAAAATTTAAAATACAAAATTTTGTTACTGATGCGTTAGTCTAAGTTTTTATGAAACTGAATTTTTGTGGATTCCTTGCCTGACTAACAATGTTGAAAGTGCAAGTTCTACAAAAAGTAGATTTCAAATGTAAATAATTTAAGTGGTTACAATGAGCTGGCTTTTTAGTTTGAAAATTATAGGGTATGTTTAGAAGGCCTGACAACTATTTGCTAAGTGTAAACAAGTTCTACTTTCTCTTTAAATTTCCGAAGTAGATACTATTCAACCTCGTGACTTTTTCCTCTTCTCGGGTCTCAAGGCCAGATGTTGTCCTTTCAGTGCTCCCTTTACACACTTCGGCGATCCTTTTCCTCTATTCATTCTCTTCGAAAACTACCTCCCTACAAATTTCAAATAAAGGCTTTTTAAATCTATTAATTGTAAAATTAATGGGTTTCAAATCAAGCAAATAGAGTGGTTGTATAACATTTTTATTGTCATTTTGGTCTTGCAAATAGAGGTTTCAGGGGGTATTTTGGTCAATTTTAGGTTTTACGGTAATTTCAGTCATTTTTTAAGTTTTAAGGTCAAGTGGTCATTTTTTTTTGTCCTAGGGGTATGTTGGTCATTTTCAAGGTTTCACTATTATTTTGGTCATTTTTTAGGTTTTATGATAATTTAGGTCTTTTTTTTTTAGTTTCAGGGCCATTTGGTCAATTTTTGTTATTTGGTTTTAAGGGTATTTTGGTTATTTTTTAGGCTTCGTGCTTTTTTCAGTCATTTTTTGGTACTTTTGGTCTTCTTCTTTTTTAAGTTTTAGGGCTATTCTAGTCCTTTTTAGGTTCTAAGGGTATTTCGATAATTTTTTAGGTTTCAGGGGTATAATGATACAATCAAATAAGGGAATCATCAAATGTGAGAAAAAATAAGGGAACCACCGAATGTGACAAAAGTACAGTCACATGTGATGTTGGTATTGCATAATGTGAAGATGGTATAATCAAATGTGAGAAAAAAAAATAAGGGAACCACCGAATGTAACAAAAGTACAGTCACATGTGATGTTAGTACTACACAATGTGAGGATGATACAATCAAATGTCAAAAAAAAAAAAAAAGGAACCATTGAATGTGACAAAAGTATTACCAAATATGAGAAATGTATGGTCTAATGTAATGTTGGTACTACCTAATATGACAATAAAACCATCAAATATGAGAAAGAAAAAAAAAAGGACCACCAAATGTGACAAAAGTACAGTCAAATGTGATGTTGGTACTGCACAATATGAGGACAACACCGTCAAATGTGAGAAAAAAATTAAAGTACAACCAAATGTGAGAAAAATATGGTCAAATGTGAAGTTGTCATTGCCTAATGAGACAATAGAACCATATTTTGTGAGAAAAAAAAATTGAACCACCAAACGTGATAAAAGTACAATCACATGTGATTTTGTTACTGCACAATTTGAAGATGATACCATTAAATGTAAAAAAAAAAATACAAGTACAACCAAATGTGGCAAAAGTACTGTCATATGTGATGTTGGTACTACTTAATGTGATAATGGAAATATCAAATGTGAAAAAAAAAAAAAGGAACTATCAAATGTGACAAAAGTACGGTCACATGTGATATTGGTACTATTTAATTTGATAATAGAACCATCAAATGTGAGAAAAAATAAGGGATCTACCAAATGTGACAAAAGTACAATCACATGTGATGTTGGTACTTGGTCAAATTTTTTATTTTTTTTTATTTTAAGGGTATTTTAGTCATTTTTTAGGTTTTGTGGTTATTTTAGTCATTTTCTCGGTTTTTGATAATTTTGGTCATTTTTTTTTAAGTTTTAGGGTCATTCTGTCATTTCTTAGGTTCTAAGGGTATTTCTGTCATTTTTTAGGTTTCAAGAGTATTATGGTAATTGGTGAGGGAAAAAAAAAAAGAAGGAACCATCGAATATGACAAAAGTACCACCGAATATGAGAAATGTATGGTCTAATGTAATGTTGGTGCTACCTAATATGACAATAGAACCATCAAATATGAGAAAGAAAAAAAAGGACCACCAAATGTGACAAAAGTACAGTCAAATGTGATGTTGGTACTGTACAATGTGAGGATAACACCGTCAAATGTGAGAAAAAAATTAAAGTACAACCAAATGTGAAAAAAGTACGATCAAATGTGATGTTGTCATTGCCTAATGAGACAATAGAACCATAATTTGCGAGAAAAAAAATTGAACCACCAAACGTGACAAAAGTACTATCACATATGATGTTGGTACTACACAATGTGAGGATGGTACCATCGAATGTGAGATAAAATAGGGAAACCACCGAATGTGACAAAAGTACAGTCACATGTAATGTTAGTACTACACAATGTGAAGATGGTACCATTAAACGTGAGAAAAAAAAAATAAGGAAACCACCGAATGTGACAAAAGTACAATCAAATGTGATGTTGGTACTGCACAATATGAGAATGGTACAATCAAATGTGAGAAAAAATAAGGGAACTAACGAATGTGACAAAAGTATAGTCACATGTGATGTTGGTACTACACAATATGAGGATTGTACTATCAAATATGAGAAAAAAATAAGGGAACCACCGAATGTAACAAAAGTACAATCACATGTGATGTTGGTACTGCACAATATGAGAATGGTACAATCAAATGTGAGAAAAAATAAGGGAACTACCGAATGTGACAAAAATACAGTCACATGTGATGTTGGTACTACACAATATGAGGATAGTACCATCAAATGTGAGAAAAAAAATAAGAGAACCACCGAATGTAATAAAAGTACAATCACATGTGATGTTGGTACTACACAATGTGAGGATGATACCATCAAATGTGAGAAAAAAAATAAAGGAACTACCGAATGTGACAAAAGTACAGTCACATGCGATGTTGGTATTACACAATGTGAGGATGGTACCATCAAATGTGAGAAAAAATAAGAGAATCAACGAATGTGACAAAAGTACAATCATATGTGATGTTGGTACTACACAATGTGAGGATGGTACTATCAAATGTGAGAAAGAAAAAAAGGAACTATCAAATGTGACAAAAGTACAGTCACATGTGATGTTGGTACTACACAATGTGAGGATGGTACCATCAAATGTGAGAAAAAATAAGGGAACCACCGTATGTGACAAAAGTATAGTCACATATGATGTTAGTACTACACAATGTGAAGATGGTATCATCAAATGTGATGTTTTGATAACCTGGTATAGCAGGTTGCCTACTAGTGGGTATCGTACCCCCTCAAAAAAAGAGGGGGTATAGTAGAATTACCCTAAGAGAAATGATATGTCCACAACATTTTTCACAATATTTTTACAACAAATCCTAAATGGCAGATTATTACTGGTTGTTATTATTGGGGCAAAAAAGTAATCTTAGTGTTAGGTTTAAATTTAAACCAATAACAACTAACCACATATGATTTATTGTGAAAATGTTGTGAAAAATGTTGTGGATGTAGCACCTCTCTAAACTTAAAGGTGTAGAGGTATTTTAGATTTTTAGTGGCACTGTGGGAGTTAGAATTGTGTTTTTATCGGATTATCATTTAGTTTTGTCTCTACTAAAACTCAAGAGTATAGAGGATATTTTTGAGCCAACGAAATGTTCATCCCAAACAAAAGAAACCTGTAGTATAAAAAATAAATATATAAATAAATAAATCAATCAATAATAAATATAAAAGTAGTAACAGAATATTCTAAATTTCTATAATATTATATTTACCAAAGTTTAATCATGATTAGTGATAACTAGTCGCTAACTCGTGCTATGCACAAGAACCTACCTATTTGTGATGTAAACTAAAATAATTTTATAAAATCTTAAATTGATTAAGAAACTACATCATTGCATGATTTGCTATTATAAGACTTCAATTTGTGTTACAATTTGATGAAGAAGCCATTGCTTGAAAGACTAGTAAATACTAAAAAATCAGATTACTCACTGTTTAGAAATTATTGAAATAAAACAAAACAAGATATATATAACTAAACAGTAAAGAAATATAAAAGAAAGATGAGTTACTCTTTAATTAAAATTTAAAATCAATGAATTTTAATTCTAAAAGGGATAAATTTTTTGAAATTCTACCCTCAAACAAAATGCAAGTTAGTTTACAATATTTTTAATATCAATTTATTAGAGTGTGATCAAACGGATGTAAAAAGGGGAATTGTTTTTTTCATTTTCCAAAATTGCAAGAGAGGGAGGTGTATTTACCGCTATAAGTATAATATATAATAAAATAAATATCACTAAAGTACAAGATAATTAATTAATTATTCTTAAAATAAATTATATTATATGATGATAGAATCATAGATAGATATGGTAAAAAAAAATTGTGAGGAAGTGGAATTGGGGTCAAAAACAAAAAGGCGTAAATGCACTTTTAGTCCCTACATTTTGATGTTTTTTCGTTTTAGTCCCTACATTTTAATTCTTTACACTTTTAGTCCCTAAACCAATTAACGCCTAACGTTATAGTCCTTTCCGTCACTCAACTAACAGCAATTGCTGACGTGGCTAACGGTAGAATAAAAAAAATATTATAATTACATATTAATTAATTAATTAATTAAATTAAAAAAAAAAGAGAGAAGAACATGAAGAACACTGGAACCAGATCAAAGAAATTTCCAAACTCAAACCCAGAAATTTTCTTTCTACACAAACAGAGAAATCCAGCCACCACCTCCACCGATCAAACCCAGCCAACAAACATAGACACAAACCCAACCAACAAACTTAAACACAAACCCAGAAATTTTCTTTCCCAAAACCCAAACCCAGAAATTTTATTTCTGCCCAAACAGAAAAATCCAGCCACCACCTCCACCAATCAAACAACCACTACCCACCATCACAGCCGCCATAACCCACCCCACCCCAGACCAACCTCAACCCACCCCACCCCGATCTCAACCCACCCACCCCAGCCAGCGAACAACCCACCACGATCTCACCCCGATCTCAACCCACCCACCCCAGCCGACGAACAACCCAGCCCGATCTCACCCCGATCTCAACCCACCCACCCCAGCCGACGAACAACCCAGCCCGATCTCACCCCGATCTCAACCCACCCACCCCAGCTAGCGAACAACCCACCCAGATCTCAACCCACCCACCCCAGCCAGCGAATAACCCACCCACCCCACCTCGATCTCAACCCACCCACCCCAGCCGGCGAACAACCCACCCACCCCGAACTCAACCCCAGCCACCCCGACTAAAGCCACCCTAGTCGGTCTCAACCCACCCGCCCCAGACCAACCTCAACCCACCCCACCCCGATCTCAACCCATCCCCCCCAACCACCACCCAACACAGCCACCACAAGCCACTGCACCGTGAGAAAAAGAGAGAGAAGAGAATGAAAAAAATCCAAAGAAAATGAGAGACACAGATGAGAGAGGGTGAGAATAAAAATTAATCTAATAAAGTGAAAAGGAAAAGAAAAAAATATGAACCAAAGAAACTTTTTAAATTTTAATTTTAATGATTTTTAGTTTTAATTCTGTTTTTTTATTTAGTTAGAATTAATAAATTAATTTTTTAAATTTATAGGCTGACGTGGCATTAAATTTTGTGTAATTATAATATTTTTTTTATTCTACCGTTAGCCACGTCAGCAATTGCTGTTAGTTGGGTGACGGAAAGGACTAAAACGTTAGGCATTAATTGGTTTAGGGACTAAAAGTGCAAAAAATTAAAATATAGGGACTAAAATAGAAAAACGTCAAAATGTAGGGACTAAAAGTGCATTTACGCCAAACAAAAACATATGCTATTTTGATGAGATTGATAGTCGGTTAAGACTTATCAGAAAAAAATGCGAACCTATCCAATCCCATTGTAGAGCAGAGAAAACAGCGTTTATTATGAGACATACGATGTTTCGTGACTCTATATCTATGTTTCGGATGCTACATCTTCATCATCCCATTCTCTGTCTCTCCAAACCTGATCTTTTTAAGGTACCAAACTCTCTCACTTCTCTTTTTTTGTCAAGCTTTCATGAGTTTTATATAATACCCATTTGGCTAATCATAAATCTTTGCTTGTGATTTTGTTACGCATTCAGCCTCCATCGGTGTCTTTGATTGGAACTCATGGACGGTACTTGCTTTTCCTATCCCATGTTTAATTTCAAGAATAACCCATGTATTGGATTCTAGTTTGTGTTCTGGGTCTAAGTGCAATTCCGAATTTTGTATATGTTCGTTTGTCATATTCTAGTTATAAAATTAGAATATATATATATATATATATATATATATATATATTGGATTTGAGTTTTACCTGATTTTTTTTTATTAATATTTATTGTATATTCCTGAATTAATGTCCAAGTTTAAGAAAATAATTTAATAAGAGTCTTATATGGTTGGCTATAATATATGGGTATAAGAGTCTTTGTGGGAAAACAAGGTGTTGTTTTTGATAGGCCCAGTTGTGGAAAACGAGTTGGGTAATTCTATTTCCATGGTTTATGGTTTGTAAAGGGCTATTTTCTGAATATGAAGAATGAACGGCATAGCCAAATATGTCATAATTCGTCTAGCAGGCTGGTGCTTCCCAAACACAGTTACTAGTTTTGTTTTTAGGATTTCCCAAAGAGATTCTTAGACTGACATGTTAGTTTTCTGCAATGATATAAGCTAAAGGGGGTCAATTCATGTCCTTCTAACCGGCATTAAACTCTTTTGGATTCTTATATTCGATTGGTATCTGTGTCTTCAATATAATATCAAATTAGTTCATGAAAGGATTAATGTTTGATTTTTTCGTAGAAACTTTTCCGCTCATGTTGGTGAACATGATAGAGCTTTCTGTCACCTTATGAATCGCACATGATTTACCTAGAGTACTTAGATAATCTTCATGAAAAATGTAACCCTCTTATATTATTATTGTTACATGGTCTTTGACTTATGTACTTGATGCTTTGAAATGACCCTCTAAAACTTCTCCTAGTTTTCTGAGATGCTACTCATCTTTCCTCTTTTTAAAATTTTCCCCCTTTTCACATCCATTTCTTTTGGATTTAATTTTATTTGTGCATATGAAATTTGTACTTACAGTTCCAGTATACGAGTAACTGAGATACTTCTAGACCATGTGGGGGTGTCATCAAATAGGAACTCACTTTATGGATTTAGAACTTTTTGCACTGGCCAAGGTGTGTGTGTACATTTAACCAGCTTGTTCATTTGTTTATTAAATGTGATTCCACTCATGTGCCAATCTGTATACATCCTTTGCAATTTACATGCAGAACAACGTCCAGGTTCTTTGTTATAATCACCACACCATTTTGAGGTCATTATTCCACATAGGCCTATTGCTGACCTCAAAGTTTAGGGAATAAGGGTTTTTTTTTTTTTTTTTTTGGTATTCCATATTGGTCTATTCAAAGAGTGTGAATTGCTTTTAGCATCATATAAATATCCTCTTAATGCTTGGAGAAATCACTTTTTCTTGCTTAACACAAATCCAAACAACTGGTGATTAGATTAGATTTTATGCGTGTCTCTCTCTTGATCGATTCCTGTGAGATAATAGTTTCTTCACTTTTTTACTTCTTTGTTTCTTCTTCCATATTACAAAGATTCCAAAATTCTCTTAAAGTTTCATTTATAATATAACTTTATTTGCCTATTGTCCTGTTTTATAGCCCTGAAACATTTTTTTATTGAGAATATTAAGTACTATTATTTTTTTTCAATAAATGTCTGGCATGATTTGTGGTGCCTACGTATATTTGTAAGACTGTGTTGCTTCTATGATTAAAGCATGCTATTTTGTGAAAGACAAATTTCTTCACCTTATGTCAATCATTATATTTGCATTATTATTATTTTGGTTAGTCTGATTCCAATTTAAATTCCAATATCTTACCGCATTTAGTTAATATTAGAAATGCTAAAATGTATTGGCAATGCTAAAGCCAAAATTTTAGCCAATGTCCTTTTCTCCCTAGTAGTAGTTCTGAATTTGCAAGATAATTAGTGCCATAACCTAGCCAAGAGCCTTGTAGCTTAATTGGCACCTCCTGGTGTTTCTGATGTAAACATCCAGGGTTCAAATCCCCCCACTCCAACTATCAAATTATCAAAAAATAAAAAATAGAATCAGGGCCATAACTTAACTCTACCCTATGCTTAACTATTTTTATATGGTAAGACAAATAAAGTATATATTACATGTATATCACACTTCTAATACAGAAGAAGAGAGGAGATTAAATCATAAACTTTCAACAAATCCCTAAGTCAAGAATCTCTCTATCTCTAGATCTTTCTATTTTTTAGTAAAATAAGTGGTGGAAACCCATAATGATGGTTAGATATCATAGATAACCTTGGGTTTTCACTTCTCAGATGGTTTGGATTTAATATTCCTCCTTCAAATTTCAATCTAATGTATTTTTGATAATTGTGTTTAGAAATGAAGTATTGGTTTTTGGGTTTTCAAAAATCATTCATCATAGAATATACATAAATTGATGTATGAGAAGTACATGAGTCAAGAGCTCCTTGGCACTAATTCTAGGACTTGGCTAACCAATATGCATCACGGTGGGTCAGTAAGAGCGTAGAAATTAATTTAAATCCTCTTAGCTTTTCCATCGATGATTCCTATTCTTGGAATTCCTTTATCTCAGTCTCTAGATTGGGTGGTAGAATATTTTTTTGCCGTCTGCCATTGTTGTTTAGTCTAAGGTTAAAGACCTCATGAATTATTGGTATCACTTTTGATGTGTAGCATAAACATTTTATGTGGATTGGTAGTTGCATACATTGCCTAGTAAATGGTTATGAAGGTAATGGAAGTTCTGGGAACTTTGTTTTTTTTTTTTTTGGGTTGATGGTAACTTTGATATGTTAATGAAGCTATAGGCCTGTTTCAAATCAAAATTGCCTCTATTGTAGCATGGTCATGAGATGCTTACTAATGCCATAGGTTCAATCTGCCTTTTGTAGCTTCTAAGGCAGCATTTGAGGAGACAACTGCAAATAGATTATAAACTTTGGTTAATGGAATTCAGACCAGATAAATTTTTTTGACTACATTCTTTTGAGAAATAAATTTTGGTATCATGCTAAAACTCTTACTAGAAAGTAATTATACTGAAAGATATTATGTTCGGTTATGTCATTGGAAAATTTATATTTTGTCAATAAATAATATAAAATATTATTCAATGTGATAATTTCTCCAATTTCTCTATAATGATCCACAATTTCTACAATTGCTCTACTACCCTTCCAACCCACAAATACCAGACCAACCCCAACCAAATTATCTAAATCCCAACTTTATCCACCACCGTGAACGACCCAGATTCCCTAATCACAAGTTGGTTTTGTGATTGTGGGGTTCCATTGTCGAATCAAAATGTTGCAAATGAAACGGGTAAAGAAAATTCAAGAAATTGAACTAAATGAATCAAATTCAATTGTCAATCATGCAAAAAATAGTCAGCCTCTTCGAAGACCCATACCAAATCATCGGCCAAGGTTCAAGCTGCTACCATTGTGAAACCCATCCAAACTGCCATCATGCAAAGACCCAGCCACCTGAATAACAACCCCCCAACCCCTCTCTCTCCATTAAAGCACAACCACCCTCCATGCCACCTTGAGCCACCATGACCCAAATTACATAAATAGATTATTGATAAACTTTGGGAAAATCAATTCAACCTCCATCACCCACATAAAATCACTTTGGGAGAAAAACTACCGTGACCCAAACTCCAAGCCTTTGGCTTACATGAACCTGTGCCATGAGCCCATAGTCAAGCCACCACACACAATGCCAATCTCCATCACCCAAAATCAAATCAATTACCATTTTCATCCGAACAAAAATCCCCAATCCACTAAATGCATCCTCCCCCAAACCTCCACACTCAGTCAAGGGCATGATACCATGGCTACCCGCATCCACTAATCTACAATTCAAAAAATAAAGAGGCCTAAAAAAAGAAACAAGAGAAACAGAGCTTGTGCTATCTTGTGCAATATGATATGTGTCCCATTGATTTTTAAAAAGAATTATAACGAGAATCCTATTTGGCTTAAAATATCGAGAGAGAATGCATTCTCAGAAATCTTACTAAACAGGGGCTAAATTGGTAGTTTACTTCTATTTTATTTTGTTCAGGAGATAGGAGGCGTGTAACTTGTTTACTTCTGACTTCCTTTCTTGTAATAATTATTGTCTTTATTCTGTATCATGCTTATGCACTTCCCATATTTTGCTGGCTGCTGCATGTTGCTTTTTAACTTACAAATTGTGTCTTTTCTATCATCTTTCCATCATTGGCTCTCAATGCCCACTCATTTCATAAGTTGGAATTGGGTACTGTTAGATTTGTCTGAGATTGCATATTTTAAATTGGGTAGTTGTGTGGCACATTTGATTGTGATGTTAGATTTGTCAATTAAGAAGTGTGTGCCATGCGACTTAAAAGATCTGCGACCCATGACCGAAGAAGTGGCAAATGGTCTACTTCGACAGGTTGGTGCTTGCACATATGTTATCTTTCACCCCTTTTTTTTATTATATAAATTCATGTTTCTTAGTGCTCTATATTGTTTAGGTGGCTGGATGGAATTTGGTGAATGAAGGTGGTGTGTTGAAGCTGAATCGATCAATGAAAGTGAAGAGTTTTACCAAAGGTCTGGAATTATTCCAGCTTATAGCTGGTGTTGCAGAAGCAGAAGGTATCTTGCTCTTAGCTAATAAGTTTGTGAATATGTACATGCCATCAATTGAAACACATGGGAAGCATATTTTATGTTGTGAAGTAACAAATTAACAATACCTGTTCAATGCAGGTCACCATCCAGATCTTCATCTTGTTGAATGGAATAACGTAACAATTGAGATCTGGACTCATGCAGTTGGTAAGAGATATCCATTAATCAAGTAAAATTATCTGTTCTTTTTGTAAAGGCCAATAAAACTGACTGGTTGAATAAACATTTTCTACAGTCCCTCTAATCTGTCATTGTTGAGCTATAAATTTTCTTCTAACCAGGAACAGAAGCAATTATCTTCAACTTATGTTTGTAAAACGTTTTTGCTAACTTTGCTTGTTATGGTTTCAAACTCCCATAGAAAATACTTCAGTGTCATAAGTTATTTGAGCTGAATTGATGTTGTATTCCTTACACGTATTTCTTACACTTCATCGGTATCTTCTCAGAGCAAAATGTAATACATATCGCTGATTTGAATCCTTTTAAGTAAGCATCAAAATATCATTTTATGTGTTGAATACTTAATCAGGAGGTATTAATCTTTTTGAGAACAACAGAGGTGGAGAATAATTAGAATCCAATATGTTACATTACTTATGTTAAGGATCACACATAACTGGAAGGTCCTTTTTTTTGGGTGTGTGTAGGGTGGGAATTCTATAGGGGCTATATTACTCAAAGGTGTTTAATATATCGGTGCCACATTTTTATAATGGTTATAAATTTTAAGAAAATATGGCAAGCAGAAGAAAATAAGGCTTTGTTGTTGTTATAATAGAATATCATTATTGAGTTGGCAAAGCTGGCCCAATTTAGCCGCTTGCTTTGGATTTGGTCCTGGTATTCATTGACCAGCATCTGATGCCATTGTATAATGTTATAGGCTCCTTGAATATTTTCCAGACAATTATTTTTTTTCTTTTGGGTTGCTTTCTAGTCTTGGTTATATGTGGCTCAATATATACTTCAGTTTTTTAACCAGGTGGACAGGGCAGTTTCAAGACCTGCATGAATCTGACCCACTCAACAGTGAAATCACCCTACCCTTATTCCTAACCCATTGCATGATAAAGCCTGCTACATATCACTCTAACAAAGCATTTGAATTTTGAAGTCATTCTTCTGGAATCTAGTTTCAGTCTTTCAGACATAATATTTTCTTTTGCTGGCACAAGTTTGCTGTACATTAGAGATGTGCTTTTGACATCATTTTTATTTGTGCAGATGGACTGACTGAAAATGACTTCATACTTGCTACGAAGATCAATAAGCTGCATATGCATCACCTACTGAGGCGAAAACTTACTGATTAAACAGTTGGCATAATATGGCGTATGAAATCTGTTACGTCGGTGTGATGTAGTGGATTTCTATCTCTTGTTGATATTTTGAGTTTGATAATATGGCACGTGAATGTTGCATCTGTCATCTGTCAGTGTGGCATACTTGATTTCTGTCTTTTATTGATAAAATTTTGAGTTTGAAATGGACCACCTTAGTAGCATTTAGTTTATGGCAAATTTTGGGATATGTGAGACATTGCAGCTGTGTACAGAACACTCAATCCATAGTAGGTGTTCAATATTGCACTATTGTTCTGAAGTTGCAAACTAATTTTCTATTCCATCTCCTGTTAGTGGATCTATATTAGAAGTGCATATGGAGGCCCTATGGTTTGGGGAAAATACAGTATATTTGGTGTATTATGTCTCTCTCATATTACTGGATATAATGTGTTACAGGTGAGGCCTGCCCTTATGAGAGATGTTCGCAAGCCAGCCTTATGAAAAGAAGCTTCATCTATAAAGCTTGTCCCACATTGTTTGGCTTAAGCAAAATTTTAGTCATATTTAGAATAAGAAGTTACTTTATGTATTTTAACTAATTGCTTTTCACAACATTCCATATCTCTTTATTCTAAACTTTATTTTCTTTAAATATTCTTTCTTCATTTATTTTTATTAAGTCTTCCGACAGTCATTAAATACATTCAATTGTCTTCTCAAAAAAAAAAAAAAAAAAAGCATTAAACTGAAACAAAATTTTCTCATAGAAAGAAACAAGTTTCATGAAGGTCTCTTTGTCCAAATTCTTTTAGAATCATTCAATTGTCTTCTCAAAAAAAAAAAAAAGCATTCAACTGAAACAAAATTTTCTCATAGAAAGAAACAAGTTTCATGAAGGTCTCTTTGTCCAAATTCTTTTAGAATCAATAATAATAATAATAATAATAACTCATACATTACCTCAAACAAGCAATGTGTAAGTGAAAAGGGACGAGATTGTAAATCATTCAACCATGGAGCCTAATCCATCCAAGTCATTCCCATCAAATACTAACCACTGCCATCAAAGAATCTCCATAGGAACTAAACAAAGAAAGCCTCAAGGAGATGTTAAGGTCCAAACTTTAAGAGGACAGAAAATATGGAAAAAAAAAAAATCTCATCAAAAGAAAAAGAAGGGTGTGAGTTGTCTACTTCCCACGAACATGGCTGGGAAAGATTTGCAATTGCTTGGGTCTTGAAGCAACCCTCCATGATCACACATCACGAGTTTCTTTTTTTCCTTTTTTGGTTAATCACTATAGCTAAAATCTATTTTAGCTAACGAGTTACTAATCCAATGTGTGTCAATTTTTTAGGTTTATTAGGACTATTTTAGTTGAAATGATGTTTTCGCTAAAAGCTATTGGGAGTGCTCTAAGAAGAGAGTTAGTTGTGGTTTTATAACTAATAAGCATCCAAGCTACAAAGTACTCCTTTTGAGTAGACTTGTGGCTTACACCTATAAATAAAGATTTGATGTTATATGCTATACTCTTTTCCCGAGTGATGGTACGTTCGTCACATTAAATAGAAGCAGCTACTTTAGAGCATCCACAGCAGTTACTTTATCTATTTTACCTACATACATGCTGCAACAGTAGATCTATTTTAGCTTTTAATACAATAAAATAATATAAACATCACAATAAAATAATATATACCCTACAATAAAATAATATATCTCACTACCCAAAAAACATCCACACACCAACCACAACCACCTTTACCATCCGCCACAGCCACAACCACCACCACCACCACCACCACCACCATCAGTCCACAGCAGGAAAAAAAAAAAAACCAGAGAAACTCACAATGAAGATCGGTGAGATGGGGGCCGGATGGCGATGAGTCGGCTACCATCAGCCACAACCACCACCACCACCACTAGTCCACAGCAAAAAAAAAAAAAAAAAAAAAAAAAAAAAAAAAAAAACCTACGATGAAGATCAGTGAGATGGAGGACGGCGATGGGTCGGAGGCGTGAGACGGTGATGAAGATGAAGATCAGCGACGTGGGACGGCAGACGAAATATGGTTGCATGGGACGACGATGTAGGACCCAAAACTAGCCGGCAACGTGGAACCCAGAGTAGAGAGTAGACGAGGGAGAGAAAAAAAAAAAGGAAGAAGAAGAGAAGCCAGAGAGAGAGAATAAAAGAAAGGAAAAAAATGAAGCAAGGATAGAATATTTTAATCGGAGAGGAATAAAAAATTATTTTTTTTGTTTTAGATTTCAGCTACAGTGCACATCTATACATAGATGTGTACTATAGCACTTAAGCTAAAAATTACAAGGATGGCTCCACTGCTGCATGCTCTTTTTGGTATATTAATGAAGTAAAGATAGCAATATAGCTATTTGGCTCCATTGCTGCAAGTGCTCTTAGGGGATTTTGTCCCTTTTTAGCTGCTTTAGCTTTTCCTCATTTCTTTATATATACGAACTCCTGCTCTTATTGCTAGGTGCACTAAGAAATATTTGAGAAACACCAAGAGTAAAGAAAGATGTATATATGTGTATTCTATATCAGTCTCAAAAATTATATATTGTGGTGAATGACCACTAGACAAGAAGCAATTTAGATATAATCTCATTCTCATATTTTCTTTTATTGTCAATATATTTCCTCTATTTTACAACAGTTTATTCAACCCACATTAGTAGGAGGGAGTTAGTCGGAAAGAAGAGCAGGTCCAAATTCCAAGTCCAGAATTAAGGTCCAAGATAGCTCTCTCTCTCCCTGAGAAAGACTTTTGTAATCCTTCCCCTCTTGTAATCTTGTAACCCTTCTCTTCCAAACAAATATAATCTTGTAACCCTTTACAGATTTTACTTTGTAATCTTGTAACTCTTCAGACAATGTTTTATTTTTAAGTTTGTATCAAAGACAGCAATTTTCAGTTTTAATCAAAGACAGAAGTTTTTATTTAAGTAAGATTTTAATGGTTTCTATTTTCATATTCCATACTCTATTTTAACTTATTTTGAATATATCTATTTTGCCGTTTTCTTTTTTATCATCTATTTTATCATTATTTATGCTTCTATATTACTGTTGTACTCTCTCCTGGGTAGTTAATGATAAAATAGATGATAAAGAAGAAAACGGCAAAATAGATATATTCAAAATAAGTTAAAACAGAGTATGGAATATGAAAACAGAAAACAGAAAAATCTTACTTGAATAAAAACTTCTATCTTTGATTAAAACTGAAAACTATTGTTTTTGATACAAACTTGAAAATAAAACAATGTCTGAAGAGTTACAAGATTACAAAGTAAAATCTGTAAAGGGTTACAATATTTTATTTGTCTGAAAGGGAAGGGTTACAAGATTACAAGAGGGGAAGGATAACAAAAGTCTTTCTGAGGGAAAGAGAGAGAGAGAGAGCTATCTTGGACCTAAGTTTTGAATCTCTAAAACTGGACCTGGAATTTGGACCTGCTCTTTTTTCTTCAAGGCTGTCTATTTATAGACGAAATAAACCACAGTAAGTCTTAAAAGTAACCTGAGTAAGTGAAATTAACTCAAGTTAATCTGTCGGTAAAAGTTTTGCTATGAATAGTAGTCTGTATAGGAATTTGTCAGTGTCTGATCTATCGCATTTGTCTGTCGCATGCTAGTGAAAAGTAATCTGTCTGTATCTATTAAGATCTTTCTGGATTCTTTCTACGCATGCTGGTGAATACTGATCTGTCGCATCTGTCTGCCGCTTGCTGGTGAATATTAATCTGTCGCAGTTGTCTGTCCGGTATTCTGTCTTATTTTGCATGACTGTTTATTTATTTGTCTGTATCTGCATAGTTATCATAATCTAGTGGATCAGAGTCAGAGTTGGCTTCATGCATATGGTATGCTCCATAGTTTTCACATAAAGTACAGTATACTATAGGAAGAAAAGTAGGAGCACGATTCTTTGTCATTATTCTGTGGTCTTTCGTGATCTTTCTTTTCCCAATAAGCCTTCTTGCTGAAGGTCTTGGTCCATAAACAGCTATCTTGTTTGTGTAGCCATATAAACGGAAGTCATGGTCTAACTCTTTCTGTACGTCATGAATCTTGTTGCTCATAAAATTAGACCATTCTTGTGCCAAATCATGAGGATCATCAAGTGATAAATAAGTCTCCCCTGTATACTAGAAATAATCAGGGCTACGACTAAAATCACTGATGAGAACCAAAATGTGTGCTGGCTGTGAGTCCATGTAATAACTAGTGTCCCAAGTTGGGAGAATACTCCAAATAGTAAGCTTCATGTTTTGTGCAGCTGCTTCTTGGATGAAAATAGGAAATAAACTAATCTGAGTGGCCAAAGTAAGGATTAACTTGTTGATAAACTCTGCTTCAAGCATTTCAAATAACCATGAAGGATCACGAATCACTGAATCCTTTATCTCAGTATTGATAAGCAATCTCGGGTAGGGATGTTGTCCATCATAAACTTTTTTGGTTTCTCCAAAACTTTCATACCATGTGGCTTTATGGGATAGCCATACATCGTCTGTCATGTTTGTCCTGATAAATGCTGTAGAGACTAAAACTTTAAAGAGATGCATCCGTCTGTCATAAGAATTGGTTAAGGCCCTATAAGTTAGTATATTTTGTTGGATTTCAGGGGGTAAGGTTCTAATGGCAAGTCTTTTTTTTTTGCTGAATCTTAGGGTGGAGCTTTGAAAAGCTTGTTCCCATAAGATATCTTTTAAGAGACTGTGGTTCCGTCTTTGTGGAGCTTGAATCTCCATCCTCCTTGCCAGGGAGTTGACAACCAAGTGCTTCAATAAATGCACTGGTGCTGACAAGATGTAATTCCAAAGCCTTAAGGGTCTTTTGGAATAAGGAATTTTGTTTGAGAGTGAAGGCTGCTTGTAGATTATCAAGAAGTAATTTAATATGAAAAGGAGGGTCTGTAAATTTTTCGTCCGGAAAAATGAGGTTAGTGCGGAGCACTTCTTGCAAAATTTCACTTTTTCCACCACATAAATACATTACCTCTGCTAGTAACGTATTCTGAAGGGATATTGTCTCTATTGAGGTACCTTCATGCTTGTCTGAAATCTTTGGAGAAGCCTTTCGGATTTGTTTGGGTTGCACCACTGGTGCCTTGCCCTTTCCTTTTATATCTGCCTGGGAGGTTCTTTTACTCATAGTATTCTGCAAAAGATTATGTTTTGAATAAATATTTTCATGCAAAGCTTATTTCAAATTCATTTTAAAAATCCTTTTACCATTGTTCTCCTTCTGTGAATTTCTTTAAAATGCCTTGTAAAAAATCCATTCTCATAATTTAAAGTATATATAATAAAACAAAATTTTCCCTGTGCACCTTTGTGCTCTTGCTGAGTAGTAGTGGGATTAAAGTAGCCATGATAAAATCTGTCAGAGTGAGTGGAATTCAAAAAATTTTCAAAATTTATTATGATTCTATCCGTATATGTATATATCCTATTCTGGGATAGTAAAGCCTCTTCATAAAGTCTTTCATCAATGACTATAATAGAAAAATCTGTAAAGGTCTTATAAATAGCCCTTAAGAAATTAAATATGTTTATGTCTAAGAAATTACCACGATTAATGTCTTCTTTACTGATTAGTAAAGGAGAATCTGTCAAGGCTTTTACTAACAAAACTTTTGTGATATGAGTATTTAGGATTGCTACAAAGGATGTAAATATGTCATTTATTATAATTGGCACGTCTGTCAAACTATCAGACAAACTATCAGTCCCTTTATATTGACCAAAAGAAATTATAAGGATAGTTCTATCTTTACCAAATTCTTTTTCACTAAGTGTTTGGTGCCTATGCAAAAAGGCAATGGGAAAACAAGAGCAAATCTCTGTCTCTATATCTTGTTTAACTTTCTTTATGTCATTTTCTGTCAATTGGTCATCAAGTGAGATTTCTGTCTTTAAAGATGTCAAACCTGTTTCAGTTCTATTGATTTCCTCTATTTCAATATCTTTTAAGATAGTGATATTACCAAGGGAATAAACCTCTTTTGGGATAAAGGATAAGATGAATTTAAAAGATAAAATAGTTACATTAGTTTCAATTCCTTCATCTGTCTCTAAAAGGGAGGAAAGCAAGACCATAAAGGAATTCCTTAGAATACTTTTAGAAGAAAGATCTTTAATTAAAACAAACATTGTCTCGAAGCATATTCCGTCATTACATATATGGACATTAGGTATTTTATAATTTATTATTAGCTTTTCTCCGTTAGCTTGAGTTAATCTTTCTGAAGATTTTTCACAATACTTTAAGGGTATTAAGCCTTCTTGTATACAGCTCAAATCAGCGCCGGAGTCTATCAAAACAATTTCTGTCAAAGAAAATTCTTTATTGATTACTAAAGTGATTTCAGTATGCCATTTTTGAAAAATTACTCTGTCAATTAAACTTAAAATTTTCGGTCTATTGTTGTTATTATCCAACATATTTAAAGAAGGGGGGTCTATCATAGATTTAGAACATGCTGTCAAATTTATTATTATTGCAATATCTTGTTCATTTAATTCTGTGGAATTATCTTCTTTAATTTCTTGTTTTATCGTCTTAGCTTCTGTCCTTAGGTCTTGTAGAGTTATAGGTAGAGTTACAGGCTTTATATCTATATCTACTCTGTAACGTCCCATCAGTTAAAAAAAAAAAAAAAAAAAAAAAGAAGAAAGTCAGACTTTGTGGGTGTTCCCATGTGCCTCCCAACTACCCCACCCATTCCCCACCATTCCTTTTCTCTTATCTCTTTTCTCTCTTTTGGCCGGCCTCTCTTCTCTCCTTTCATTTTTTTTCTTCTCTATTTACTGAAACACACGCACATACACACACTCACCGCCGGACTTCACTCCAAATCACACAATTTCACAATCATTTTTCCGGCAAGATCACCGGAAAATTTTTGTGAACCCATAACCTCCTTCATCTCCTTTGTTTGAGGTAAAAATTTCTAATCTTTTTGGTGGGTTTTACACTTTTGCTTGAGGTTATTGTTATCAAAGCTTTAATAATGATACCCATGTGATTTTTGAGCATTAGAAGTGATATTTATGTGTTTGTATGTATGGATTTTGTATTGGTGGAATTATTAGGTGAGTGGGTATATAATTTGTGTTAATGATGACTACATAAAGTTTATGTATGGTGGAAAATTTAGGGGGTTTGAGTTATATTATGTAATGGTTGGTAAATTAAATTTTTCCATTGCCATTGGGTTTATTTGGAGTTAGTTGAAGTTCTAAATATCTTGTCTTGGAGGATATTTTGATTTAGCTTTCATGGGTCTCTTAATGTGTAAATTTTTGGAAGCTAGTCATGATGTTAGAGATGATATTAAATGGGTTAACTTTATAAATTGGAGATTATGCCTTATGAACCAACTTGTTGAGAAACTTTGGAAGTGAGATATATTTTTATTGATGAGGTTAAATAATAGGCTTGCCTAATTAAGTGCTTTTTGGCAATTCCTAAATTGTAGCTAGATGCAATTTCAAGCTCTATGGTTATTGTGATAGGTTTACTTGATATTGTTTAAGTTCTAACTAATCTCCTTGGAGCTTGGAGAATTAGGATTTTGCGGTTGCGAGGTAAGTAGCTTTTTAATGGGATTTTTGAAAAATAACCATGTTTTATAAATGTTGTTTTTGGGTCAAACACATTTTGGAAAATTATATATGGAAATATGTTTTCTTTAAAGTGTTGTGTTGTGACCCTATTATATATTATTATATATGAAAATGCATCATATTTGGTATTGCATTTGGGGAAATGCATGAATTGTTGATATGGAAAAATGAGCATCTTTTATTTAATCTTTGATAAGAAAGTCATTGATTTTATGGTATATTGAAATATTTAAAGATGCTTATCTTGTCTTGTATTATTTGGAAAATTGATAGAAAATATCTTGACAAGAATGAAGTTGAAAATTTTACAAACTTTGTAGAAGTTAGATTATTTAAGGTTTTTCTGAAACTACCTGGATATGAACTATATGTTTCAAGGAAATATATACCTATGAGCTTTATATGGTTTTAATAACATGCCATGTGTGATTTCCCGGTGATCACCCGATTTGTTTGCCGTAGTCTTTGTGATAACGGAATCAAGTCTAGGTCAGTGCTCTTTCACTTTGGATGACGCATTCTTCCCTGCTGCCCATGGGGGGAAGAGGTTCCTTAATTGTGTGTGGGTGAGGCTGCTGTCCATGGGGCCAAGAGACCACATGCAAGAGAGATCCTATTTGACGCGCTCTCTCTGCTGCCTATGGGGGAAGAGAAAAACCTTGAGGGTATGGGTGAGGCTACTGTCCATGGGGCCAAGAGTCTGCATACCAGAGAGGACAATATCATGCCAGTTGTGAATGGGTGGATCCTCTGACCAGTCTATGTGGTAGTGTGGTATATTTGTGATAGATTACCTTATGTTAGATTTTATGGTTTTGGAAATTATATTGTTGGTGCTCACAGATTATGGTATATAGTTTCATGGTATTTATTTTGAAAAACCTTATGTTTCATTACTAAATCATTCTTGTCATATCATATTATTAGTATTGAAAATGGAACTTGCATTTCCCCCACCCCCGTTAATTATGCTACTTACTGGGCTTTGTCTCATCCTATTATTTTTATAAACTTTTCAGAGTAGGCAACAATCTTTTGAGCCAACTTTTTGATGACTAATAGTAATTAGACTGACTACTGATGGAGGCTGAACTTTTGTAGTGGAGATATTAGATGTTGTAAATCTTAGAATAGGCTTGACTCATTCTTTTGTATATTAGTGGTTGTGATGTTATTCCCACTGATGGGACAAGCTGATGTTATGTAACTATATATTCAGACTTCTATTCTTTTGTGGCCAATGGCTCCTGTAATTATTGCTTAAAGCTCTGACTTACTTTGGGAGCATATCCAATGGAATTATTATGGTAATTCTTGATGTTGATAATTGATATGATTTTTGTGGATTGGATTGTCAAAAAGGAAAAATTTACAAGTACTTGAGATGTCTTTCTCATGCCTTGGACCCTTTGGGGTTTGGGGCGTGACAGTTATGGTATCAGAGCTTAGATTATGATTCTGTAGACTTTTGAAACTAGGAATTGATTTTGATCTAAGTCAGAGCAATAGGAGTTTGATGAATTCTTTATTTTGTACCTTTGTTTCAGCTTCCACCTACTATTCTTTTTTTTCCTTATCTATCTTTTCTATGCTAACCTTCTATGTTGCCTTGTGATTTACTTGCTTGTTTTTTTGGGTATAGGTATAAGTACTTTAGTACACTATGCCTCCTAAAAAGAAAGCACGTAAAGTAAGGCATGTGGATGAGGTTACAGCTCCAGAGCATGGCCATAGGCAACGCCAAGAGCGTGAGAGATCTGTCACTCCTGATGGTGGTGAAATTGATGAGGTGGCGGACAGGATTTATGCTAGGATTACTAGAGTAGTCCAGGGTGGTGAACGTAGGAGGGAGGGTTGCACATTTGGGGAGTTCCATAAGCAAAACCCTCCAACATTTGATGGAGAGCCTGATCCTATGGCAGCAGAGAATTGGCTGCTAAAGATGGAAAAGTTACTGAGAGCCCTTAAATGCACTGATGCTCAGAAAGTGAGGTATGCCACTTATGCTCTTTAGGGTTCTGCTAAGAGATGGTGGTCAAGCACTGAGCAATTGTTGAGGATGGAGTTGGGAAGGGACACTCCCATTTCTTGGGAGAAATTTAAGGAAGTTTTTAATGGGACATACTTCCCTGATGTGGTGAGGGACCGTAAGGCAAGAGAATTTTCTAATTTGGTTCAAGGGGCTATGTCAGTGGAGGAGTATGCTGCTAAGTATATTGAGCTTTCTCGCTTTGCTCTTTACTTGATTCCGAATGAGTCCAAGAAAGTGAAGAAGTTTCGAGAAGGCCTTAATGGTAGGATTCGCCCTCTCATTATAGCCTCTGGAGTGGATACTTTTACTGAGGCTGTGAAGTGGGCAATGAGTCTTGAAGAAGACTTTAAGTATGACCCCGATTCCAAGGAGACTGAAAAGAAGCAAGGGCCCTCTAATTCTCTACATGGTAAGGGTCAAGGGCATAAGAAAGGATTCTTTAAAAACTCGGGTAATAGAGGACAATCTTCTAGGCACAGCAAGAGTGCCTATCCTCAGTCTGGTGATAAAAAGTCTTGCTCTCGTTGTGGTAAACTTCATGATGGACAAAATTGTGACGGGGTCAAGATTTCCTTTACTTGTAAGCAACCTGGACACTTTGCTAGAGATTGCCCAAGTTCTAAGGGCTCAGGTTCTTCTTCCTCATCTCAAGTTGCAAAGGGTAATGACCATGGGAAGAAGGTGCAAGGTAGAGTGTATGCCTTGACTACTCAGGATGCTCAGGCCACAGATACAGTAGTGGCAGGTATACTTCCTTTGTTCTCTGCACATGCTAAAGTTCTTTTTGATCCTGGTTCTACACATTCTTTTGTTTCTTGTGCATTTGCGAAGAATCATGATAAGAGCCCTGAATTACTTGATTTTGAGTTATCGATTTCTACCCCTGTTGGTGATACTTTAATGACTAATCTTGTGCTTAAATCTTGTGTTATCTGTATTGAGGGTAGAGAGTTACTGGCTGATTTGGTGTTGTTAGATATGCATGATTTTGATGTCATTTTGGGCATGGATTGGTTGGCTTCTTACCATGCTAGTGTGCATTGTTTTGAGAAAGAGGTGGTGTTTAGGCCTCCAGGTGAATCAGAATTTTTATTTAAGGCTTCATGTTTGCCTTTTATGCCTCCTGTGATATCATGCATACAAGCAAAGCGCTTGCTTAAAAAGGGATGTCATGGATTCCTTGCTAGTGTAATGGACTTACATAGTAGAGAATTGGAGATAGGAGACATTCCCATTGTGAGGGAATTTTCGGATGTTTTTCCTGATGATCTACCTGGGTTGCCCCCGGATCGTGAGATTGAGTTCTCTATTGATCTCCTTCCTGGCACTGCACCTATTTCTAAGGCACCATATAGAATGGCACCCACAGAGTTGAAAGAACTTAAGGAGCAATTGGTAGAATTGCTGGACAAAGGGTTTATTCGCCCTAGTGCCTCACCTTGGGGAGCTCCAGTTTTATTTGTCAAGAAAAAGGATGGGTCTTTGAGGTTATGTATTGATTACCGTGAGCTTAATAGATTCACCATAAAGAATAAATATCCTTTGCCTCGTATTGATGACCTATTTGATCAGTTGCAAGGAGCACAAGTCTTTTCTAAAATTGATCTTCGTTCTGGTTACCACCAGTTGAAGATTAAGGGTGAGGATATACCAAAGACGGCCTTTCGGACTAGATATGGTCATTATGAATTTTTGGTAATGCTGTTTGGATTAACTAATGCCCCTGCTGCTTTTATGGATTTGATGAATAGGGTATTTCATAAGTATTTGGATCGATTTGTCATTGTATTCATTGATGATATTTTGATTTATTCTAAGAGTCAAGAAGAGCATGAAGAACACTTGAAGATTGTTTTACAGATTCTAAGAGAAAGGAAGTTGTATGCTAAGCTAAAGAAGTGTGAATTTTGGTTGAATCAAGTAGTATTCTTGGGTCATGTGATATCTAAGGATGGGATTACAGTGGATCCTAATAAGATAGAAGCGGTGGTTAATTGGAATAAGCCTACAAATGTGAGTGAGGTTAGAAGTTTCTTGGGCCTTGCTGGTTACTATAGAAGATTTGTAGAGGGATTTTCTCATATTGCAGCTCCTTTGACACAACTAACTCGGAAGAATGTTAAATTCGAGTGGAAGGATGAATGTGAGAAAAGCTTCCAAGAGCTAAAGAGGAGATTGGTCACAGCTCCAGTGTTAACTATCCGTTCAGGTACAGGAGGTTTTGTCATTTTTAGTGATGCTTCTCATAAGGGACTTGGTTGTGTGTTGATGCAAAATGGGAAGGTTGTAGCTTATGCCTCTCGTCAGTTGAAAAATTATGAGAAAAATTACCCTACTCATGACTTGGAGTTGGCTGCAGTTGTTTTTGCTTTGAAAATCTGGAGACATTACTTGTATAGGGAAAGATGCGAAATTTTCACTGATCATAAAAGTTTAAAGTATTTCTTTACCCCAAAGGAGTTAAATATGAGGCAACGGAGATGGTTGGAATTGGATAAGGATTATGATTGCTCTATTAACTATCATCCTGGTAAGGCTAATGTTGTAGCTGATGCTCTTAGTAGAAAGCCTTCAAGTTTTTCAGCTGCTTTGCTCACCACTCGAGAAGAAATTATTCGGGATCTTGAAAGGATGGAGATTGAGGTTGTTATGGGCCATTCTGAAGCCTACCTGGCTAGTTTGAGTGTTCAACTAACTTTGGTGGAAAGAATTAAATTGTCACAGGCCGATGACCCACATTTAAAGAAAATCATGGATGAGGTGCGTAGTGGAAAGAAATCTGAATTTTCTATCTCTGAGGATGGTGCTTTGAGATTTGGGAGTAGACTTTGTGTGCCAAATGATCCATTGATTAAAAAAGAGATTCTAGAGGAGGCTCACTATTCCCCATATACAATACACCCGGGTAGTACAAAAATGTACCGTGATCTTCGTGAAAACTTTTGGTGGAATAATATGAAAAGGGAGATTGCTCACTTTGTAGAGCAATGTTTGACTTGTCAGCAAGTTAAGGTGTCACACCAACGACCCTCAGGTATGTTGCAACCACTTCCTATTCCTCAATGGAAGTGGGAGAAATTCACTATGGATTTTGTTTCAGGATTGCC
This sequence comes from Lithocarpus polystachyus, assembly GCA_033629205.1. Lineage (NCBI taxonomy): Eukaryota > Viridiplantae > Streptophyta > Magnoliopsida > Fagales > Fagaceae > Lithocarpus > Lithocarpus polystachyus. The sequence continues at coordinate 67,941,489 of CM066166.1, forward strand.
GAGATCTCCTAAGGGTCATGATGCTATTTGGGTGGTTGTTGATAGAATGATGAAATCAGCTCATTTTCTCCCTATTCGAATGAACTACTCCCTTGATCAGTTAGCTCAGCTCTATGTTGATGAGATTGTGAGACTTCATGGAGTACCTGCTTCTATTGTTTCAGATAGAGATCCAAGGTTTACTTCTCATTTTTGGGGTGGTGTGCAGAAGGCCTTGGGTACTAGATTGAATTTTAGCACAGCTTTCCACCCTCAGACAGACGGACTGTCTGAAAGGACTATTTAAACTCTAGAAGATCTGTTGAGAGCATGTGTTTTGGATCTTAAAGGGAGTTGGGCTAGTCACTTACCTTTGGTAGAGTTTGCTTACAATAATAGTTACCATTCAAGTATCGAAGCAGCACCTTATGAGGCTTCGTATGGGAGAAAGTGTAGATCCCCTATTTGTTGGGATGAGGCGGGAGAACAAAAAATCTTGGGGCCAGAGATTATTCAGAGGACTTGTGAAAAGGTAAATATGATTCGTGACCGACTACGAGCAGCCCAAAGTAGACAAAAGAGCTATTATGACATTAAAAGGAAGGCTTTAGAACTTGAAATTGGAGATAAAGTTTTCCTACGGGTTGCACCTAAGAAAGAAGTAATGAGATTTGGCAAAAAGGGTAAGTTAAGCCCTAGGTTTGTAGGGCCTTTTGAGGTCTTGGAGAGAGTGGGTGAAGTTGCATATAGAATTGCCCTACCGCCAGCCTTGTCAGGAATTCATAATGTTTTCCATGAGTCTATGTTGAGGAAATATATTCCTGACCCTTCACATGTTCTGAGGTATGAGCCTCTTCAGATTAGAGATGATTTATCATATGAAGAAGTTCCAGTAGAGATTTTGGATCGTAAGGAGCAAGTGCTATGCAAAAGAACAATACCTTGGGTAAAGGTACTTTGGAAGAATCATTCGGTGAAAGAGGCATCTTGGGAGCGTGAGGATGATATGTTGTCGAGATACCCAAGCCTTTTTCAAGATCAAGGTACGTAAAATTTCGAGGACGAAATTTTTATAAGGGGGGAAGAGTGTAACGTCCCATCAGTTAAAAAAAAAAAAAAGAGAGGAAGAAAGTCAGACTTTGTGGGTGTTCCCACGTGCCTCCCAACTACCCCACCCATTCCCCACCATTCCTTTTCTCTTATCTCTTTTCTCTCTTTTGGTCGGCCTCTCTTCTCTCCTTTCATTTTCTTTCTTCTCTATTTACTGAAACACACGCACATACACACACTCACCGCCAAACTCCACTCCAAATCACACAATTTCACCATCATTTTTCCAGCAAGATCACCGGAAAATTTTTGTGAACCCATAAACTCCTTCATCTCCATTATTTGAGGTAAAAATTTCTAATCTTTTTGGTGGGTTTTACACTTTTGCTTGAGGTTATTGTTATCTAAGCTTTAATAATGATACCCATGTGATTTTTGAGCATTAGAAGTGATATTTATGTGTTTGTATGTATGGATTTTGTATTGGTGGAATTATTAGGTGAGTGGGTATATAATTTGTGCTAATGATGACTACATAAAGTTTATGTATGGTGGAAAATTTAGGGGTTTTGAGTTATATCATGTAATGGTTGGTAAATTAAATTTTTCCATTGCCATTGGGTTTATTTGGAGTTAGTTGAAGTTCTAAATATCTTGTCTTGGAGGATATTTTGATTTAGCTTTCATGGGTCTCTTAATAATGTAGTGTAAATTTTTGGAAGCTAGTCATGATGTTAGAGATGATATTAAATGAGTTAACTTTATAAATTGGAGATTATGCATGAATTGTTGAGAAACTTTGGAAGTGAGATATATTTGGAAGTGAGATATATTTTTATTGATGAGGTTAAATAATAGGCTTGCCTAATTAAGTGCTTTTTGGCAATTCCTAAATTGTAGCTAGATGCAATTTCAAGCTCTATGCTTATTGTGATAGGTTTACTTGATATTGTTTAGGTTCTAGCTAATCTCCTTGGAGCTTGGAGAATTAGGATTTTGCGGTTACGAGGTAAGTAGCTTTTTAATGAGATTTTTGAAAAATAGCGATGTTTTATAAATGTTGTTTTTGAGTCAAACACATTTTGGAAAATTATATATAGAAATATGTTTTCTTTAAAGTGTTGTGTTGTGACCCTATTATATATTATTATATATGAAAATGCATCATATTTGGTATTGCATTTGGGGAAATGCATGAATTGTTGATATGGAAAAATGAGCATCTTTTATTTAATCTTTGATAAGAAAGTCATTGATTTTATGGTATATTGAAATATTTAAAGATGCTTATCTTGTCTTGTATTATTTGGGAAATTGATAGAAAATATCTTGACAAGAATGAAGTTGAAAATTTTACAAACTTTGTAGAAGTTAGATTATTTAAGGTTTTTTTGAAACTACCTGGATATGAACTATATGTTTCAAGGAAATGTATACCTATGAGCTTTATATGGTTTTAATAACATGCCATGTGTGATTTTCCGGTGATCACCCTTTGGTTGCCATAGTCTTTGTGATAACGGAATCAAATCTAGGTCAGTGCTCTTTCATTTTGGATGACGCGTTCTTCCCTGCTGCCCATAGGGGGAAGAGGTTTCTTAATTGTGTGTGGGTGAGGTTGCTGTCCATGGGACCAAGAGACTACATGCAAGAGAGATCCTATTTGACGCGCTCTCTCTGCTACCCATGGGGGGAGAGAAAAACCTTGAGGGTATGGGTGAGGCTGCTGTCCATGGGGCCAAGAGTCTGCATACCAGAGAGGACAATATCATGCCAGTTGTGAATGGGTGGATCCCCTGACCAGTCTATGTGGTAGTGTGGTATATTTGTGATAGATTACCTTATGTTAGATTTTATGGCTTTGGAAATTATATTGTTGGTGCTCACAGATTATGGTATATAGTTTCATGGTATTTATTTTGAAAAACCTTATGTTTCATTACTAAATCATTCTTGTCATATCACATTATTAGTATTGAAAATGGAACTTGCATTTCCCCCACCCCCATTAATTATGCTACTTACTGGGCTTTATCTCATCCTATTATTTTTATAAACTTTTTAGAGTAGGCAACAATCTTTTGAGACAGCTTTTTGATGACTAATAGTAGTTAGACTGACTACTGATGGAGGCTGAACTTTTGTAGTGGAGATATTAGATGTTGTAAATCTTAGAATAGGCTTGACTCATTCTTTTGTATATTAGTGGTTGTGATGTTATTCCCACTGATGGGACAAGCTGATGATATGTAACTATATATTCAGACCTCTATTCTTTTGTGGCCAATGGCTCCTGTAATTATTACTTAAAGTTCTGACTTACTTTGGGAGCATATCCAATGGAATTATTGTGGTAATCTTGATGTTGATTATTGATATGATTTTTGTGGATTGGATTGTCAAAAAGGAAAAATTTACAGGTACTTGAGATGTCTTTCTCATGCCTTGGACCCTTTGGGGTATGGGGAGTGACATACTCTATCTTGTTTCTTCTTTATTTCTTCTTTCTTGTCTTTTTCTTTCTTTCTACATTCTGTAACATGGTGTCCTTTTTTCCTACACTTAATACAAACAATAGGTATATATATAGAGTCTTTTAATTTTAGTAAATAGTCTTCTTTATCTTTTAAGTGATTAGGTAGATTGTCTATCAATTTCATTAATATGTCTTTTTGTTTTCTTTTTCTTTTTCTTTTATTGACTTTAAGTGGGTTAGTTGATTTTAGTTCTTTCTTTTTCTCAATTTGGTCTTTCTCTTTTTGACTTACATTAAATATTTCCATTAATTCATTTAGTGTATCTTTTTCAAATTCTAATTTACTGATTTGTTTAGCAATTTTAATATGTCTATCACATTGTTTTTTAGTGTGTCCATATTCTTTACATTTATGACAAATAGTTTTTTTAACGTGTCTGTTAGTTTTCTCATTATCTGATAACTTAGTATTATTTAAAACTGCTATATCTTTTTCTCTATCTATGTCTAAGGGTAAATTTAAAATTTTTATCTTTTTAGTTAATTCTACCAAACTGTCATTTTGGGTATATATTATGGATCTTTCAATTTCTTTTAGTCTTTCATCCATTTTTTCTTTTAAACTATCATTATTATCAATTTTCCATCCATTATTGACTACTTTTGCTTTTACTAAACTATCACTATTTAAACTATTATGATTTTTTCTTCTATTGTTGACTATGTCTTTCAATCTTTCTTTTTCTTCATCTACTTCTTGCTTCCTACGTAGGGATTCTTTAGAGTTGGCTAGTTTAAAAGTACTATCTTCTTTTATGCCCTTTCTTATGACTTTCTCTACTTCTTCTTTTGTCTCTAGCTTTTCACTATTCTTTCTTTCCATTATTTCTTTTGCTTTGTCTTGGTTTATGTCACTTTCTATATTTAGCTCTTTACATAGAGTTTCTTTAGAGTCATTTTGTCTTTCAAAATCTCTTACCAAGTCTTTCTTTATTCTTTTTTCATTGTCTTCTGTGGGGGCAGAGGGCCCAACATCAGATCCTGGGCCGTGGGCTTGTCCGAGGAGACCTGGACGTCCGAGGACAACATCTCGTGGAGTACTTGTCCAACCCGATTCGATGCTGAAGTGTGAATCTCGTAAAAGAAGGCCTTGTCCGAGGAGACCTCCTGCTCGGATGGCTGGAAGAGTGTCCCGAATGAGCGTCCCAGTCTCAATCTTATCTCTCCCAAAGAATCCCCTAATTTGTGTTGACCGCGAAGACTGATGATGAAAATCAGATATTAAGTGAAAGGCTGCTGCCACCGCATTTATGGCTCTGCAACTAACATCATGGCCGCATTAATGTGAAAAGACTCCTAAACAGTGATCCCCTCCTTTACAGCTGCCTCAGGAAGGCTCAGGAAGAAAGGGATGGGACAAGAATGAACAGAGAGGGCCCATGCAGGGGAGAGGGCATATAAAGAGAAGGAAAAGGAACTAGAAAGAGGGGCCAAAAAAAAAGGAGAAAAAAGAGAAAGGAAAGAGGGAGAGAAAAGTTCCTTAACAACACTTGTACTGATATTCTCCTCGGACAGTGTTGAAAAGAGTATTGTAATTCTCGATCATCTTATTAATACACATCTGAATACCACCATATTTGGGCTTTCAACCCATATGTGTCCAATCCAATAATCTTTAATCCACTCTCTTTACAAATACATTGTTGGGGTATTAAATATATGTTGGGCCTCCAGCTATTCTGTTAGCCTGCCCAAAAGACCAGATATTTGTGTCATTACAATTGGCGCCGTCTGTGGGGAGATTATTGTGATACCTGTGTGTTACAGCTTGAACTATGGTTAGAGCAGACAGAGCGGAGTCAGCTGATTCTCAGCACATCGACCACTTTTTGCACCTCGAGCGCCAGAGGGATCGCGAAGGAAGCGTGCATACGAACCATACTGCAAGGAGTCAACGCCGGAACGCCGGTGGCCAGACTCAGATGGCCATGCAACGTAAAATTGATCATCTCGAGAGGAAGTTGCGCCGCACACGGAGGAGACGTAGTCCGTCAAGCAGCCCATCTGACACGGATGACTCTTATGGAGATGAGGAAGATGATAGTTATAGACCCCGCTCCAGGACACCACCAATCGAGTCTTTCTCCTACGAGGAAGAACATCACCATGACCGCAGGAGCAGAAATACGTACTCAAGGGGCACAGGGAGTGATACCATGACAAGGGCACTCAATCAAATTTCCAGGTCGCCCTTTACGCGCGGTATCGAGGGAGGGAGCCTTCCTCGACGTTTCACACAACCTACCTTCACCGCATACAACGGAAGGACTGACCCCGTGGAGCATGTGAGTCATTTTAATCAAAAAATGGCTATCCATTCTCGGAACGAGACCCTCATGTGCAAGGTGTTCCCTTCCAGCCTGGGGCCTGTGGCCATGAGGTGGTTCGATGGTCTCGCAGCAAATTCTATCGGATCCTACCAGGCGCTCACTAGAGCCTTCTGCTCTCGGTTCGTGACGAACACCAGGGTACCCCGGCCTTTAGACTCCTTGCTATCCATGTCCATGCGCGAAGGAGAAACGCTAAAGACCTACTCAGACAGGTACTGGGAGATGTTTAATGAGATCGAAGGAAGTTTCGATGATGTCGCTGTAAGGACATTCAAGGTCGGCTTGCCAGCCGAGCACGACCTAAGGAAGTCTCTGACCAAGAAGCCTATGAGGAGCGTGCGCCGACTGATGGATCGCATAGACGAATACAAGTGGGTCGAAGAGGACCAATTACTTGGAAAGGGAAAAGCAAAGGCTGTCCCTCAAGAGAGGAGGGACTTCAGGTCGGACCGATACAGCAATAGCAAGCCGCAGAGAGATTATAGTGGGCGGTCCGGATCTGCTGTATCGCAAGCTGTTCATACCGTATTCCGAGAGCCCATTCATCAGATTCTAGAGAAAATTCAGAATGAGCCATACTTCAAATGGCCGAACAAGATGGGAGGAGATCCCCTGAGGCGCAACCAGAGCCTTCATTGCCAGTATCATCAAGAGCGTGGGCACACCACCGAGGACTGCAGAACGTTGAAATTCTTTTTGGAGCAACTGGCGAGAGAGGGGAAGTTGCAGCGGTTCGTTTACCGGCCAGACAGCCAAGGAGATCATGTTAGGCCAGGGGCTTCGGCGACTGCCTCATCAAGGCCCCCTTTGGGCAAGATTAACGTTATCTTCGTGGCCCCCGGGAGAACTGGATTCTGCCCCTCAGGAGTGATGTCTATCTTGGGGACGCCTGCTGAGGCAGATAATCAAGAGGCGAAACGTGCAAGAATGGAGGCCCGACCAGCATTGAGCTTCTCGGATGAGGACAAGGTGGGGACAATACAACCCCACGACGACGCCTTGGTCATTACCCTCAGAATAGGAGGGTACGATGTGAAGAGAGTGATGGTCGATCAGGGGAGTGGAGCCGAGATTATGTATCCAGACCTGTACAGGGGGTTGGGCCTACGGCTTGAAGATCTGACTGCGTACGAATCGCCCCTAGTCAGTTTTGACGGGAAGACCGTCATCCCAAAGGGTCAGATTAGGCTGCCTGTGCAAGCAGGGTCCGAGATAGTTGAAGTTGACTTCATCGTCGTGGATGCTTATTCCCCCTACACGGCCATCGTGGCCAGACCTTGGCTCCATGCCTTGGGGGCAGTTTCTTCGACGTTGCACTTAAAGGTCAAGTTCCCGTCTGGAGGACGAGTAGAGGAGATAATAGGAAGCTAGCCTATGGCAAGGCAGTGCCTCATAGCTGCCATTTCGCATCAGCAGGATGCCGAGCTGATGACCACCTCAGTCGGGCATTCATAGCAATCAACGTTCCCGGATCCCCATGGAGCCGAGGATCCGCCCGAGGAGCAATGTGAAAAATTGGAGAGAATCGTTATCGGAGAAGATCCAGACAAGTTTTTCCAGATTGGGGATCAGCTACCCCCTCGGGAGAAGGAAGAGTTGTTGTCTTTCCTTAGGGGTAATGTGGATGTGTTTGCCTGGAATTCCTACGAAGCCCCGGGGGTAGATCCCGGGTTCATCTGTCATCATCTCAATGTGAGCCCGGCTGCACTACCTAAAAGGCAGCCACCTCGGCGCTCATCCCGAGAACATTCTGACGCTGTCAAGGATGAGGTGAATAAACTCAAGCAGGCTGGGGCTATCAGGGAAGTGTTCTACCCCGAGTGGCTGGCTAACACAGTGGTGGTGAAGAAGAAAAATGGGAAATGGCGCGTATGCGTGGACTTCACCGATCTGAACCGAGCCTGTCCGAAGGACCCTTTCCCTATGCCACGGATCGATCAATTGGTGGATGCAACCGTAGGGCATTCACAAATGAGCTTCTTGGATGCCTTCCAGGGATACCACCAAATCCCCCTGGCCCTGGACGATCAGGAGAAAACGGCCTTTGTGACTCCCATTGGGAACTACCATTACAAGGTGATGCCGTTTGGCCTGAAGAACGCAGGCTCCACTTACCAGAGAATGATGACAAAAATGTTTGAACCACTGCTAGGGAGGAGCATTGAGATATACATTGATGACATGGTGGTCAAAAGTAAGCTTGAGCCCGACCACATCGGGGACCTGGAGAGTATCTTTGAGATCTTAAGGAAACACAAATTACGCCTCAACGCTTCGAAGTGTTCTTTCGGCGTTGGATCAGGGAAATTCCTGGGATATATGGTCACTCATCAGGGAATCGAGGTGAACCCCGATCAAATAAAGGCAATTAACAGTCTGCAACCTCCTCGGAACCCAAAGGAAGTGCAGAAGTTGACTGGGATGACTGCCGCTCTCAACCGGTTCATCTCCAGATCCGCAGAGAGATGTAGACCTTTCTTCCAACTACTTAATAAGTGGAAGGGATTCGAATGGAATGAGGAGTGTATTCTAGCTTTTCAACAGCTGAAAGAATACCTAGCTCGACCACCCATCATGTCTAGCCCTTCAACGGACGAGATCCTATTCGCCTACATTGCGGTAGCCACACATGCGGTGAGTCTGGTACTTGTCCGAGTCGACAATGGTGTCCAGAAGCCTGTTTACTATGTGAGTAAATCTCTTCATGAGGCCGAGGTCCGCTACCTGCCACTCGAGAAGGCTATCTTTGCGATAATTCATGCCACTCGTAAGCTCCCTCATTATTTCCAATCACATACGGTTGTGGTCCTTACCCAGCTCCCGCTCAGGTCGCTGCTCAGGAGCGCAGACTATACGGGAAGGATTGCTAAATGGGGTACCATACTGGGGGCTTTCGACATAAAGTACATGCCTCGCACCTCGATCAAGGGGCAGGTACTAGCCGACCTGTTGGCCGAGTTTGCTGAGCCCGTGTTAGATGAGATTACTGGAGTAATTCCCACGGATGAAAATTCAGTTGGTCTCATCGCCGTGCAAGACTCTGAATCCTGGAAATTGTATGTGGACGGTGCAGCCAACCAACGAGGTTCAGCAGTGGGGCTAGTTTTAATATCCCCCGAGAACGTTGTCATCGAAAAATCTTTAAGACTAAACTTCTCGGCAACTAATAATGAGGCTGAGTACGAAGCGTTGCTGATCGGTTTGTCTATGGTCAGAAGAATGGGGGGTAGCGTCCTTGAGGTGTTCTCGGACTCAGCTTTGGTCGTTGGCCAAGTCCAAGGAGAGTTGGAAGCACGTGATGAAAGAATGCAGAAATATCTGAAGCAGGTCAAACAGCTGCAGTCGCGGTTCAAGTCATTCGATTTGCAACATGTTCCTCGGAGTGGTAACACGCACGCGGATTCTCTGGCGACTCTTGCAACCACCTCAGCTCAGGGGCTGCCCCGGCTTACCCTGGTGGAAGACGTACAGAGGCATTCGGAAGAAGTTGAAGGGCCTAGCATCTGTCAGGCCAGGGTAGGGACGAGTTGGATAGACTCTATGATATCTTATCTCCGAGAGGATGTCTTGCCAGCTGACAAGGCCGAAGCCGACAAGGTGAGAAGGAAGGCCCCTCGGTTCTGGCTATCAGAGGACAATAGGCTATACAAGCGTTCTTTCTCCGGACCTTATCTGCTATGTGTACACCCTGATGCTACCGAGTTGCTCCTTGAGGAGCTGCATGAGGGAATTTGTGGCAGTCACACTGGGGGAAGGTCCCTAGCATACAGGGCCTTAACTCAGGGGTACTGGTGGCCGAACATGCAAAGAGAATCACAGGCGTACGTGAAGAAGTGCGATCAGTGCCAGAGATTTGCCCCTAATATACATCAGCCGGGAGGAGTCCTGAATCCTCTGTCAAGTCCTTGGCCTTTCGCTCAGTGGGGCCTAGACATTGTTGGGCCTTTCCCTAAGGCAATCGGAAGTAAGAAATACTTGGTCGTTGCAACAGATTATTTCACCAAATGGGTTGAAGCCGAGCCGTTAGCCAATATCAGGGATGTTGACGTCCAGAAGTTTGTGTGGAAGAGTATCGTTATACGGTTCGGGGTGCCTCATACCCTCATCTCGGACAATGGGCTCCAATTCGACAGCAAAGCGTTCAGAAAGTTCTGCAGTGGACTGGGCATTACAAACAGATACTCCACCCCTGCATATCCCCAAGGAAATGGCCAAGCTGAGGCAGTTAATAAAGTCATAGTGAGCGGTCTCAAGAAGAGGTTGGACGACGCCAAAGGAAAATGGGTGGAAGAGTTACCGCATGTGCTCTGGACATACAGGACCACTCCTCGGCGATCTACCGGAGAAACCCCATTTGCCTTGACGTATGGTGCAGAGGCGGTCATTCCCATAGAGACTGGGTTTCCCACACTCAGGACCAGTTCATTCACCTCGGCCAACAATGACGAACAGCTGAGGAGCAATCTGGACCTAATCGCCGAGCGCAGAGAAAGCGCTGCAGTTCAACTAGCCTATTACCAACACAAGCTCAAGCAAAGTTATGATACCAACGTCAAACTAAGACCACTAGCACCAGGAGATTTGGTTTTACGAAAAGTCGTTGGTACGGCGAAGAATCCGGCCTGGGGGAAGTTGGGACCTAACTGGGAAGGCCCTTACCGTATTCTATCAGTGGCTGGGATAGGAGCCTTTTATTTAGAAGATTTAGATGAAAGGGCTGTGCCACATCCCTGGAATGTAAATAACCTGAAAAGGTACTACTACTAAATGAAATTTTCAATTCTCTTATTAAAGTTTCTGATACTGCTCATCACTAAGTGTTAAACAGAACCTTGGTCAGGCCTGGCTCCTCGGACCACCTACCTTGGGTAAATTAACATTACTAGATATTAAACAGAACCTTGGTCGTGCCTGGTCCCTCGGACCACACACCTTGGGTAAATTAATATCATTACTGTGTTAAACAGAACCTTGGTCAGGCCTGGCTCCTCAGACCACCTACCTTGGGTAAATTAACATTACTAGATATTAAACAAAACCTTGGTCGTGCCTGGTCCCTCGGACCACACACCTTGGGTAAATTAATATCACTACTGTGTTAAACAGAACCTTGGTCAGGCCTGGCTCCTCGGACCACCTACCTTGGGTAAATTAACATTACTAGATATTAAACAGAACCTTGGTCGTGCCTGGTCCCTCGGACCACACACCTTGGGTAAATTAATATCACTACTGTGTTAAACAGAACCTTGGTCAGGCCTGGCTCCTCGGACCACCTACCTTGGGTAAATTAACATTATTAGATATTAAACAGAACCTTGGTCGTGCCTGGTCCCTCGGACCACACACCTTGGGTAAATTAATATCACTACTAAGTGTTAAACAGAACCTTGGTCAGGCCTGGCTCCTCGGACCACCTACCTTGGGTAAATTAACATTACTAGATATTAAACAGAACCTTGGTCGTGCCTGGTCCCTCGGACCACACACCTTGGGTAAATTAATATCACTACTGTGTTAAACAGAACCTTGGTCAGGCCTGGATCCTCGGACCACCTACCTTGGGTAAATTAACATTACTAGATATTAAACAGAACCTTGGTCGTGCCTGGTCCCTCGGACCACACACCTTGGGTAAATTAATATCACTACTGTGTTAAACAGAACCTTGGTCAGGCCTGGATCCTCGGACCACCTACCTTGGGTAAATTAACATTACTAGATATTAAACAGAACCTTGGTCGTGCCTGGTCCCTCGGACCACACACCTTGGGTAAATTAATATCACTACTGTGTTAAACAGAACCTTGGTCAGGCCTGGCTCCTCGGACCACCTACCTTGGGTAAATTAACATTACTAGATATTAAACAGAACCTTGGTCGTGCCTGGTCCCTCGGACCACACACCTTGGGTAAATTAATATCACTACTAAGTGTTAAACAGAACCTTGGTCAGGCCTGACTCCTCGGACCACCTACCTTGGGTAAATTAACATTACTAGATATTAAACAGAACCTTGGTCGTGCCTGGTCCCTCGGACCACACACCTTGGGTAAATTAATATCACTACTGTGTTAAACAGAACCTTGGTCAGGCCTGGATCCTCGGACCACCTACCTTGGGTAAATTAACATTACTAGATATTAAACAGAACCTTGGTCGTGCCTGGTCCCTCGGACCACACACCTTGGGTAAATTAATATCACTACTGTGTTAAACAGAACCTTGGTCAGGCCTGGATCCTCGGACCACCTACCTTGGGTAAATTAACATTACTAGATATTAAACAGAACCTTGGTCGTGCCTGGTCCCTCGGACCACACACCTTGGGTAAATTAATATCACTACTAAGTGTTAAACAGAACCTTGGTCAGGCCTGGCTCCTCGGACCACCTACCTTGGGTAAATTAACATTACTAGATATTAAACAGAACCTTGGTCGTGCCTGGTCCCTCGGACCACACACCTTGGGTAAATTAATATCACTACTAAGTGTTAAACGGAACCTTGGTCAAGCCTGGCTCCTCGGACCACCTACCTTAGGTAAATTAATACTACTGTGTTAAGCAGAACCTTGGTCGTGCCAGGCCCTTCCGACCACAAACCTTGGGCAAATTAACGCTCGTAAATGTTGAACGTAATCCCTGTCAGGTTCAATCTCTCGGATCAACCATCTCGGATGAGCTGTCACTCTCCACTCATTCCTTTAAAGGTGACATGAAGTCTCAGACGAGTCTATCCTTTCAAATCGTGTTCTTAGAATTATTCAAAGAGTTAATTCTACACAATCACTCAGGCTGCACACTCTAAGCATTTATTCTTATTTAATTTAACGAGTCAATGTTATGACAACAAATTATACTCAGCACTTATTAAGTCAAAACCAGGGTTTTGGGTTTCTGTCCATAAACATAAACCTTGCGCAAAGAAATAAACAGAAATTGGAAACAGATGAAGTCTGACAAAATGCTTTCATTGATTCACAAATTTAAAATACAATAGTTAAATATATGATCTGCTCGTTAAGTACAAATTTGGAATTATTCTCAAAAGCAATTAAAGTACCCTAGCAGCCTAACTCTAAGCTTGCCCGACCTAGGAAAGGGGGTGGCCATCATCGCTTGGCAGGGTTGCTGAGGGAGCCGCGTCCTCAACTCGATCAGGGTCCGCGGACACCGGTGCCTCACCCGAAACATCTATCTGTTTTTGAGTTTCCTGAGCCGCTCTGGGTGGAATCACCGCTTGGCTCGCTTGCTCCAAGGCACGAGGAGACGAGGAGGAGGGGCCGGCCGGCATCAAGGCGAGATCCGGGTGGAAATACGTCTTCCCTGGCAGCCTAAGTTCCGAGTCAGCAGGGACTCCAGCCATGTTCAAAGCCTCCTCCCATGTGGATTGGCAGTAGTCCCTGCAAACTTCAGTTACCTCCTCTGCAAGCCTCCGCTCAGTTTCCTCAATGCCTCGGAGGTATGCAGTCTCCTTCTCGGCCTCTGCCGCCCTCAGCGCCCCTTTGGCCTCTTTTTCAGCTTTCTCGGCCTTTTCGGCTCGGGTGCGAAGGTCTAAAACCAGTTGCCTCGCAGTGGCCAGCTCTATCTCGGTCATGTGTAGCTTCTTCCGCTGGTCCTCGGCCTGGTCTTGGGCGTTCTGCAGCCCAGCCTGAGCACTCCTCCTTTCCCTTTCTTCTTTTATTAGCTTGTTGGACAGCTCGAGCTTTTGATGCTTAAGCTCCCCCAGGGTCTTCTCCACTTCTTTGCGGGATTGGGTCTCGGCCCTGGCCAGATTGCGGGCGTCCCTGACCCAATCCTCCGCGACATAAACCTGCTGAGTCAGCTGCAAGATAAGAAACACCAAATTATATGAAGGTAATGAAAATGTGTAACTTAGACGCAATTGAACCTTATATATGTGTACAAAGAATACCATGGACTTACCATGGCTAAGTCCCTCTTCATGGACATAAAGAGGTCGGCCTGCCTCCAGGCCCTCACTGTGTCCATATCCCGAGGGAGAAGCAACGGGCGCTCCAGGGCCTCGGCGACATATCCCGAGTGGCCATTTTGGAACTTGCGTATGGACGCGTTCACAGTGATTGGAGCCCCATCCAGTTCCAGCCGAGGAGCCCAAACTTGTGGCTGCTGAACCTCTCGGGAATGGGGTTCACTTCGGGCCCTTGGCGGGGAGGCCCTCTTATCTTCCTTCCTCTGCTGCTTCCCTCCTCTTTGCTGCCGAGGAGACACTTCGCCCTCCTCGGCGTCTAATTCCACAACTTTCTTCTTCCTCTTTAAATCTGGGATAGGAAGGAGACCGGTTGTGGTGGTTGGTGGAGGCGGAGGAGGGAGCTTGCTGGTCTCCTTCTCTTTAGGGGCCTCTTTTGAGGATGTCCCCTCGTTCCGCCCTGCTATCAAGGCTTTCAACCCCTTCCTCGGCTGTAAAGGCATCTCTTCTGTGTCTTCCGGGGTCTCGGAACGTTGAGAGTCGAGAGGTTGGTTTTGTACTTCTTCCTCCCCTTCGAAGTGGAATTGGTCTATTTCTGCCTCCAATGATGGTAGAGTTGAGGCGGAGCTTTCCCTTTGTGAAACTTCTTGAGGGGCAACTTGTTGAAGCGGCCAAGGGACTGGGGGAAGGTCTTTGCTTGCCAAGAATCCTTGCCGAGAAACGTCTATCCGGTGAATCCTCTTGTCCCCTGATCGGATAGAGTCCCCGACGTCTTGGAAGTTATCGGATATTGGAGTGAAGTCCAATATCAAATGAGCGGCACGCAGCTGGCCGTCCGTATGGGGGAATACCTCCGAGCGCAACAGGTAATTCAACCCTTGCACGTTCACGAAATTGATGTTGGGGGAGACGAACCGTCTATCTGTAACGACAATCAAGAGGAAAAAACACGAAGTTAGTCATCACGATTCCGAGGCTAAACGTATGTACAGTAAAATAAAGGCAAATCTAAACTGCAAACCCTATAATCGTCTTAATCTAATCCCAGAGTACCCCACCTAGCTCCCCCTCAGTGGTCGGACAGTGGTGGCCGTCATGCCATGCCCCCGAGACGATGACGTAATCGTCCTTCATGCCTTTGTTGGATTTTGGGAGGCACGAGATCATTTTTACGACCGGAGAGCGGGACTTCAAGTAGTATCCCCCCTCCTTCAGGGAATGACATTCGTACATGTGTACGACGTCATGCCAGGTAAGTCTTAGGCCCATCATTTCGTTAAGGGCATCTACACACCCCAGAATCCTAAACACATTGGCAGCACATTGGTGTGGACACAATCTGTGATTCCTAAGGTACTCCCTAGTGACGTCACCCATGGGAATGGACATTCCCCCTTCTAAAAAGGCAATCACAGGGATGACCACTTCCCCGGTCCTCCGGGAAACTAAAATGTCCTCCGGTGAACAGTAACGGAGGCTAACCCCCTCAGGAATATTATACTTCGCCTTAAAACGCTCTATGGCTGCGGGGGTATCAACTAAGTTCTTGAATCTACCCATATCGATATCTAAGGGTAAAGGCTTGCTAAGAAACTCCCCTAAAGGCGAAGATGGAAAGGAGGACGAAGATGGCCGAGGTACTTAACCAAGATGGAATGACTAAGGAAGAGAATACTTACGAAGGAGGACGATATTGTAAGTTCGAAAATCTCTTAGAAACCTAGGAATCTTTATAAAGGTCTCCTCGGAATGTCTAAGACGATGTAACGAATGCTGGTAGTATGTATTGGAGTACTGGATGCTTGAACGTAGGTAAAGTGAGGAAACCCACCTTCTCACGGCCTTTTTATACCTAGCATGCGAAAGTGGTGGGCTCTATCCCGCTCAAAATTTCATAGGAAAATCCCAACCGCATGATCTACCTCCAGCCGTTGATCAAGGGGACAGAGCGCCACCCAGAGTAATAAAGGATGCGCTACAACTTCCAAAGCGTCTTTGGAAAGTGGAAGTCTCGCGAAACGTCACATCCACGTGGAGTTGTTGGAGCGCTTGATGGGATTCAGCCTTGTAGAAATCAAAGTCCCACCTTTCTCCTCGGATAAAAGGAGAACACTGGAACTTTGAGGGGCTATTGTGGGGGCAGAGGGCCCAACATCAGATCCTGGGCCGTGGGCTTGTCCGAGGAGACCTGGACGTCCGAGGACAACATCTCGTGGAGTACTTGTCCAACCCGATTTGATGCTGAAGTGTGAATCTCGTAAAAGAAGGCCTTGTCCGAGGAGACCTCCTGCTCGGATGGCTGGAAGAGTGTCCCGAATGAGCGTCCCAGTCTCAATCTTATCTCTCCCAAAGAATCCCCTAATTTGTGTTGACCGCGAAGACTGATGATGAAAATCAGATATTAAGTGAAAGGCTGCTGCCACCGCATTTATGGCTCTGCAACTAACATCATGGCCGCATTAATGTGAAAAGACTCCTAAACAGTGATCCCCTCCTTTACAGCTGCCTCAGGAAGGCTCAGGAAGAAAGGGATGGGACAAGAATGAACAGAGAGGGCCCATGCAGGGGAGAGGGCATATAAAGAGAAGGAAAAGGAACTAGAAAGAGGGGCCAAAAAAAAAGGAGAAAAAAGAGAAAGGAAAGAGGGAGAGAAAAGTTCCTTAACAACACTTGTACTGATATTCTCCTCGGACAGTGTTGAAGAGAGTATTGTAATTCTCGATCATTTTATTAATACACATCTGAATACCACCATATTTGGGCTTTCAACCCATATGTGTCCAATCCAATAATCTTTAATCCACTCTCTTTACAAATACATTGTTGGGGTATTAAATATATGCTGGGCCTCCAGCTATTCTGTTAGCCCGCCCAAAAGACCAGATATTTGTGTCCTTACATCTTCTTTCTCTTCATCCATTATATCTATTTTCTTCTTTTGCATTGTTTCAACTACTATGTCAACTTTCTTATTTTGTTTTGTTGTGTCATTATTTTGTTACACTATTTCTATACAGTTTCTTTTGTCTGTCCCAAGTGGCTTAAAATCTTTGTTTTTTAAGTCTTCTTTCTCAAAGTTCTTTTCTTTGTTTATATATGTCATATTTGTAATTCTGTCGGTACTTACTAAATTATCAATTTGTCTATTAGGCCAATTATTTGTCATGGTTTGTGTTAAAAGTGATCTATGATGTGGTTCAAATTCTCTTTCTTTTCCAGAAGGTGAATTTAAAGTTTTCAATCTTTCATAGAGGTCCAAAAAACTATCATCCAAAAAGCTATCATTTTTCTTTTCTACTTTAGTGGATCTTTCAATATTTTCTAAAGATTCTAATTTTTTATTAATCACGTCTAAAAAGCTATTACTGTGTCTATAAGTCTGTCGGTTGATTTTATCTCTTGTTGAAGTACTCCAATTATTTGAGGTGTTACTATTATAGTTATAATTATAATTATAATTATCTATATCACTGCTAGAGTCAGAATCTGTTTCATAATAATCCATATTACTGTTTGACCAATTATTGACAATATCTCTCATGCTATATTCTTCATCATAATCTATATCATCATAGTCCATGTTTCAAATTAGTGTGTGCCTAGCCTAAGTGTTATCAAGCAAATAGATGATGAGCTGATAAATGTATTTATTCTCTTTCTAAGCAATTAATAATTACTGGCGGAACTATTACTAACCACTGGTATCCTTGCTATCGGGACCACCTCCTCGGGAAACTCCATTGCGGGATTACCCAAACAACGCCTGTCTGTTGGCTTAACAAAACGGGTTGACTAACGCAAAACTATGGTTTGCCAATGAGTCTGAGGCTGAGGCTGACCAACGCTATCAAGGAGCAAATAGTGGCTTTATAGTAATATGAGTTCCTAGTAACTTCTTAATTGCAAAGAAATAAAACTCATACATCTACCATCCATGGCTCTGATACCATTAGGTGGGCTTCGAGGGTATATGCTTGAAACCTCTGCCATTAAGTTTTTATCTACTCCTCTCCCTCTTCTTACTTATTAAAAGAAAAGCAATAATGCTAAGACCAAAATTTTGCTGCAATTTGTCCACAAGGTAAGTTGAGAGTGGTGGAGTTATGAACTCACCAGTTTTACTCCACCACTTAGAAATCACCATGTGGGCAAATTGTGGCAAATATATATATATATATATATATATATATATATATTGTGGATTTAGTTGTGATTCTAGTATTCTATATATATATATATATATATATATATTGTGGATTTAGTTGTGATTCTAGTATTTTTAAAAGAAAGTGTTTGGAAAAAATATATGCCCTTAGGTGAACCCAAGATATATATAGTTAGTAAAAGAAAAAACAAAAAGTTCCTTGAACTTGGTCCTCGTGTCGAACAAGTGATGCTCGTCCACATTCTGAAAATGGGAGAAACGATTGACCTTTTATAATTAGAAAAAGGCCCACCCGGTATGTAAAGTCAATGCCATTTCAAGTTTTCAACTAACCCTTTGTTTTGTTAGGAGAAGAAAAGAAAGGAAAGGAAAGGAAATATAATTGTTACCATATGGCTGGGAGAGTATCACTTTAATGTCGATTCTTATCCAATATCCATGTAGTGCTATTTAGACTAAAATAGAATTTTCATAATCTTATATGGGTAAGTTTGCTTGTGAACCCACAGCTTGTGGCATTTCACATTTCAGGATCATGCCTATGTAACTTCAATGTTTTAGAGAGGCACATTTGTTTACTGGTCTCCATTTTCATCTTGGAGGATCAAGGAACACATAATAGAGTACATATGAAGAAAAGGATTTGACAAGTTTCCATTGTTTATCAAATCACATCAATCACAACGTTTCACTTTAATATTCTATAAGGTTGATACAATCAATTAAGGTAAAAGAAAGATGACGAGGAGAATGAAATTTCTTTGCTGGCAATGAAGAAGATAATTACTTAAAAAAGGACAAAACCGATTGTGTCTTTTTTTTTTTTTTTTTTTTTTGAGATCCATTCCCTTTTAAGCAAAGGCACATCACATAAAATAGCAACATGAGTAAAGTTAGAATCGTCAACTTGCCATGCATGATTTCCATGGATAGTTTGTAGTTGTATAACCAGACAACTAGGAGTGGTGTGTTAAAAACTTAAAAAAGCAATAAAGTTCGAACATCCTTCTTGTTCCCATTTCTCTTTGCTTTCTTTCTCGCTTTTTTTTTTTTTTTTTTTTTTTTTTTTTTTTTTTTTTTGATGAAGCAGAAATTTTATTAAGAGAGAAAACATACTACACAGGCAAACAAGACTTGAATAACAGAAACAAAAGAAGGGGGGCTGTCACCAAAATCAAAACAACCAAAAAAATTACAAGCTAAAGACCACTTTGCTAGAGAATGAGGAACCATATTGCACAACCTGGGCACCCAACAAACACCACTTTGCTAGAGAATGAGGAGCCATATTGCACAACCTGGGCACCCAACAAACAGAAACCTTAGGAGAAGATGCCCAGAGAATTCGAGAGTCAGCACAAATGGACTTGATTCTCCGAGGGGGGCTGCTTCCAAATCAGATTCTTTCTCGCTTATTAACATGGTATGGAATCAAAAATCCATACTTTTTTTTTTTATCTAAAAAAAAAATCCATATTTTTGGGCTTAGAGCCTTAGACTACCACATGTCTCTATAAAATAAATGCAACTTTTTCTTTGTGTGAATAAGTGTAATTGCTCTGCAGATTTATCTCTAAACAATTAAACAGAAATAACATAATCTAGCAAGGATTATTAAGAGAAGGTCAAAAAAATATAACAATCAATCAAAACCAATAAAGGGGATCCACCTCAAGCATCCTTCCTCCCCCCCCCCCCCCCCCCCCCCCAAAAAAAAGACCCTTTGGATCTACAACTAGACTTCAACTTCCCTGTGATTTTTTTCATTCTACAAGACTTTACATCATTGATATCATGCTAAATGTATAACCCACCTAAGTGGAAATAAAATATTTTGCTTCATAACTCATTTACGGAGGACTCCATGTCTAGGAGCACGGGGGAATCAAATCCTTTGATGAGGCAATCAGTTTCGCAGCAATACCTGTAAGCCAACCAATAATCAACTCAGAGCACTCAAAATAGAAGTTGCAGAAAGTAGTGTAAACTATACTTTGAGTCTTAAGACATGTTCATCGATTTAGATAAATTAATTTGAAGTTTGATGAGGAGAAAATAAGGTTCGAAACCCGTAATCCATTTTAATAGAAACTGTTGAATGGTAAATCAATCTAACTGGTTGGACTTATAAGTACTAGAGAATGTATACAATATAATTTCACAGAAGGATCAGATAACCATGATGCATCATGTAATAGTGACCTAAATTACACAATCAAGCAAGAATACAATCTATCTTTAGGTTGTTTAGGTTCATAAGGAACCCAAAAACTCTCGACAATCCAATTCAATTTTTGCACACAAATTTGTCATGAATTTTATTGCATTTGATAGGAATATTTCCTCGTGATAGGGGCAAACTTCACTGTTTTTGAAAATTTCTTTGTGAGGAGGAACTTTAGGGGAACTAATCAAGGAACAGAGGAGAAATGGGAGATTAGAAGCCTTCTCATCGGCATACTTCATCAACTCTTCAAAATGAGTCCTGAATGTGAACATCCATAGTTTAAACAAAGTCAGTATTAATCATCTCTTGCTAAATTTATTTTTTTTATTTTTAAAAGAAACTAACAAGAAGAACTTATGAAATCATGAATATTCATTGGTTAGCCTATCAATTCTTGAATTTGATTCAAAATGTTCATTGACTAACAACTAATCACTACTAAGGGTTATCAAACTGAACACCCATAGAAGACGGGGATTTGATGGGATTATTGAGCTTGATGTATAGCATGTCAACTGGCCTCTTTACCACTGATGAATCGCCAAAATTCGAAAACCAAGGTTTTTTTCTCAGTAAAACACTAAAACTTATGTCTGTCTCAGGAAGGAAGATTACTTCTTCTTTCAGAAGAGATATCATGAAAACCAGTAATTAAAACAGAGCCATATCAGGGCTTCAGATGAAAGTTACTGATCTAAGATTCAAGATATTGTTCCTGGATAGGTTACATGGATATCCCTTTTGTATGTTGGAAAATATAAGCATAAAAATAGAGGGCCATCATGACTAGTGATTTGTGAATTAGGTAAGTACCTAACAATCTGATAATAACAGAGCCAAACTTAAGCGAAGAAGACAGGACAATTTCAGCTGGGAATTTCAAGCAGTGCTCACAATTGACTTCAGTTTGCATAAAAACTTGAATTAACTTTTTCAATCAAAGAGCTATAATTGCTTGATAGATCAATGAAGTGGGCAAAATGTCATTAGATCAATTGAAATTGACAGATATTATCAATGCAAACATAATACCACAACCAAACTTTCTCGTATGTAATCAAAAAGAGCACAACAAACAACACTACCACAATTACAAATCAACAAATCCTGTGTCTTCACCAACCAGATTCAGCTTTGGACACAGGATTATACACAAGGTTTTCACCTCAAGTAATACTTCAATCTACACTCTGTACACTCCATTATCTTCTTGCCAAAAAATACAGTGTAGTAGTTTGTGAATTTTAGGTAGGGTATCTTACTCCACAATTACCTAATAATTTGATAATGACGGAGCCAAACTTAAGCAAAGAAGACGAGAATATTTCAGCTAGGAATTTCAAGCACTGCTCATAAATGACTTCAGTTTAAGTCTTGAAATTAACTTTGTCAATCAAAGAGCTATAATTGCTTGATAGATCAATGATGTGGGATAAATGTCCTTAGATCAATTGAAATCGACAGATATTATCAATGCATACATAATACTTAATACCACAACCAAACTCTCTCCTATGTGATCAAAAAGAGCTCAACACACCACAATTGCAAATCAACAAATCCCGTGCCTTCACCAACCAGATTCAGCTTTGGACACAGGATTATGCACAAGGTTTCATCTCTAAGTAACACTTTAATCTACACTCTGCACCCCCCATTATTTTCTTACCAAAAAAAAAAAAAAAAATCTAGTCAGTACTATATGCTAATATTATAAATAAATACCCACCAAGAAACTTAGTTAATTGTTCAAATCTTAATTATTATATTCAACAGAACACCAAGAAGTTCTAAATGCATATCAAACTCCACCAAGGTAAATAAATTTCCGAATTCAATTCAAACTAAACCACCATAAATTCTACTAAGGTATCAAACATTTGTCTACCTTACCTCAAATATTGAAGCTCATTTGGAACCAGGCTTTTGCAAGAGGGCAGTCAAATAAACCTCCCCATGCTTCGAATCGGCCTTACTCCCAGTTGCCCACTTCACTTTCTTGTACCCCAACTTCCCAATCAACGGTCCATAAACCTTATCAAGATCCACACTTTTGCAAAAGAAATGATCCAACCACAAGTACCCTCCACTCCTCAACACTCTATCCACATCATAAAGCAAGAACTCCAGCGCCGTCGCCGGTATCCACCTATTCACGGCGTGTCCACACCGCACCAGATCCAACACCCCATCGAAAACCGGCAACCTCTGCTGCAACGGCACGTGTAGAGGCACCAATCCCCTCAATGCCACCGCCTCATTGTAAGGAGCTCCTAAATTCATGGTTGTTGTAATGACAGTCACATTGTGGAGCTTCATTGTTGCGGCAAATGTCCCGGTTCCGCCTCCCATATCGAGGCCGAGCCGGAGGGCAGAGTTGGCCGATTTCGCAATCTGGAACAGCTGCGGGATCGGGAGGTCGAGCTCGTTGGTGTAGGAGGTGAATCTGTCGATTTCGCGAGATGGGTCGAAGCCAAGTTTCGGGTTTGAGCGAATGAGGCAGTTGAAGCTGTTACAAGAGTAGTTTTTGTTAAACCAGAGGACGTTTTGGTCGGGAAGAGAAGAAGGGAAAGGGTTATGGGGAAGAGAGGAAGTGGGTTTTGGTGGGGTTCTGGAGAAGCAGCGGCGGCGAGGGAGAGGGTGGCAGCCGCGGAGGATGAGGGACTCGGCTATGGAGTCAGAGTCTGGTGGGCAGAGAGAGTAAGGAGTGTAAGTCATGTACTTGTGGAGGAGGTCAGCGTGGTTGTGGCAAGACGAGGCTATTGGGGAGAGGCGGGAGTGGAGGAGGAGATCTGACGGGGTAGTTGATCTGGTGGTTGTGGTTGTGGCGGTGGCGGTGGGTTGGAGGCGCGTGAGTTGGTTGATGGTGGCGCGTATGGTGTGGAGCTGCTGAATGAGGTGGTCAGGGACAAAAGGTGCAGTGGTTGGGGGCTTCTTTGGGGTCTGAAGTGTGGAGGAAAGGTGGTAGAGAGATAAGATGTTTGTAGCCACCATGGCTAAGAGGAGCAGCAAGTTCAGACCCATGGTGAAACCCATTTCTCCTTTTCCTCACTTCTACACTGTTGTTTTGTATCTGTCTGTACTTAGATTTTGTTTTTGCTTTTAAGCTTCACTGTTTGTTGACTTAAAATTTAGTGTGAAAGTGAGTTGAAGTGAAGTAAATAATAAGTTTGAGTTTTTGTTTTGATCCAGCGTGGTAGATCTTTGGAGTGTTATAGAATTTTTGTGGCCGTTGGATTGGAATGCTTGGTGGCAACAAATCTAAAGATTTTGTTGGGATCCAGTGGAGGAAAGTGGGTTGCATGGGTCGGCCATTTAGGGGCTCACCAATATTTTACTTCTTTCTTTTTTCCTGTTTCTTCTTTGCTTTTTTAACGTGAAAATGAACAAATTAAAGGGAAATCAAATAACTGGAGGCACGTGAATTAGGGACCTACTATGGTCTTTGTCAAAGCATATTTCATGCAGATCTTGTTTTGATAATCATATTTCATGCAGATCTGTGTTTCTGTGTTTAGATCATTAGAATAATGGATGAGATAATTGTATTGTTACCATGTTTCAAGGTATTGTCTGATAGTACCAAAAACACAAATACTCTTATCAAAAAAAAAAAAAAAAAAAACACAAATACTTGTTTTTAATTGGTTTTTTCTTTTTCTTTCACAAAGAAGCTTCGTTCCCAAATCAATAAACAAGACAAAGGCACTTTCACATGACTTTTTTTTTTCTTCTGTTCTCCACATGACCCTCTAGCATAATTTATCAGTAAACTCAACATCATTGCGTGCCCTCACAAGACATAGCACGTTGTTACGAATTTTCTATTTACTCAAGAAACTTTAATTAAAATCTATCCACACACACACACACACACAAAATCAGTCTCAAAAAACTGTTTAAAATCATATATAGTAGATTCCTAACTTCGATGATAATATGATTTTGAGGTAAAATTCAATATAACATCATAACAAGAGAGTCCATAAACCAAAATCATTTCAAAGGAAATTTTTTATACTATCTATTTAGGATCTACTTGTTTTGTTGAAATTGAAATTTTTTACTGAAAATATTGTAGATAAAAGTAAAAGTTAACTGAAATAGTACAGTAAGACCGATGAAAAGTATCAAAAAATGCAGTGCGCCCATAAATAGTGATAAAAATAAGCTGAATAGTAAAATAAGTTGGCAAAATAAATCATGCCAAATTGACACATAGTGTGCGTTTGGCTCTAAATTAAAAAGACAGGTTATTTTACTATTCAACTTATTTTTGGTACTATTTATGGGTCCCACTGCACTTTTGATACGATTCATGGGTCTCACTGTACTATTTCAGCTAACTTTTACCTTTTACTAAAGTACTTTTAGCAAAAAGTTTCAATTTCAGCAAAATAAGCGAATCCCAAACGATAGTACCAAAAAGTGCAGTGAAAACTTATGCACAATAGCAAAAATAAACTGAATAATAAAATAAGTTGGCAAAAATAATTTTCCCAAACGAACACGAAGAAATATAAAAAGTTGTTAACAAAATTAGTTGTTTTTTTTTTCCTATAAAAAGTTCTAAAAATATTTCCTAGATTAAGGCTTTTAGACATCCGTTAACTTTTCCTTCAAATATTCGGGAGGAAGAGGAATCACAACCAGAACTCCAACAATATAAAATGAATATGACTTCTCAGCGGTAACAAGGGCACCTGCAAACAAAAACAAGCCTACTACCTAGATTAGGGATCATGTGGAGGTTGATCTTAAGTACTCTAAAGATAAAGTTAGATGTCTATTTTGTGGGGGCCCTTGTTAAGCAGAATATTGATAACAATAATTTAAG
The DNA here is from genome assembly GCA_033629205.1 of Lithocarpus polystachyus. Taxonomy (NCBI): domain Eukaryota; kingdom Viridiplantae; phylum Streptophyta; class Magnoliopsida; order Fagales; family Fagaceae; genus Lithocarpus; species Lithocarpus polystachyus. Next base: position 67,966,546 of record CM066166.1, read on the forward strand.
CTGCGTTTAAGCCTACTACCCGGGTAAATAAACAGAATATTGATAACAATAATTTTTATGCCTCTCTTGGTTTTATAAGGAGGGTTGTTTATAGGTATGAGATAGTAATACATTCCTATGAGAATGATATAATTATGATCAAGGTCGTTAAAATCACAATCTAAATCATACGATCATTTGATATTATATATGTTTTTTTTGTCGAGTAAAAAAATTTTATTAAAAAAATAACAAAAGAAAGGGAAATGATCCAACCAACTATACCTTCTCCAAAGGAGTGGAGGATAGAGATGGTAACAGAATCCTCCCACTTACAAAAAGATGCCCACAATTTAGAGCAAGATCGTACAATCCTGCAATCACAAGCTGATCCCATGAATCCTTACAGTGATTTTTAATTTCTAACTATCCTAATGTGATCTTGATTGTTTTGCGAAATAGATCAAACGATCCTATGATTTGGATATATCAATATATATGTATATTTTTCAAAGATGTATGATTCATAACCTATAACTTTTGTAATCTTCTATGGAGCTCTCAATTATACTAAGGAGATTATAACAAGTTACTATTTTTATGTCAGATGGACAAATCATTTATTTGACAGACACTTCCATCTCATGCATTAGACCATAGTGGATTTGGGGTGTGATAAATGAGTAAGTTCCTCTCCCTTTCTTCATTACTCAGAGTAATGAAGAAAGGGAGAGGTGGTGGGCCCGGAGTTGTTTGGAGGGATAAAGTTTATAATTATAGACACTGCAAGAACATTTGAAACATCACATACAAGGGTAATGGCTTAGTTCTTGATTTTTCACTAGACAAATTCTATAATTTAACATGTCTTTTCGTTAGTTAATTTTTTCCCTGTGATTGACATTGAACACCTTTGGTGTGGAAAAGTCATATATTTATACAACCAAAAAAAAAAACCATTCTGTCTGTTCTCTAGGCTCATGCCTCCATAGTCCGTACATTTAAGAGAAAGAGATAAGACTCAAAAGAGTGCAACAAGATTTTTATAGTGACCGAGACGACAACGATATTGATGACCCACTCACCAAAGGCTAAGGTGACACATCTTTATTATATATATATATATATATATATATATATATCTTTATTATATATATATTTTAATTTTTGTAATTATTGGGAGATGACACCATCTCAAGATTAACATAAACATATAATTCAATCTAAATTGTGCAATCTTTTTTTTCTCCCCCAAATATAAATTGTGTAATCTAAAACCTGGTTGAGTTGGCTCTTAATTGACCCATTAATTATCTTACCGAGCTCAATTTAAGAATGCAAATCTAATAAAAATCATGTCAATGGGATTAATAATAGCTCATCCACATTCCACTTTTGTTGGTGGATTTTATATGTGGGTTCGATTATAATTTTTTATTTGCTGAATAACAGGAGATTTCATTAGAATAAGGCGACTAAGAAGGGGACCTCTTCATCTCACTGCTCCTTGATGAAAATCCAATGAGAGAAACAAGAGATAGAGGAAGGGGCCCCATGAATTACTACAAGAGGAAGCCCATTTTGAAAGACTATGGACAACAAAAATGACAGATCAAGGAATAAAGTAAAAAAAAAGAACCAACAATAAGGGGATTTTGACAAGATTTGCCATAATGTCATCAACAAAAAAGCTAATCCAGAGGTGACCTATTGATAATTCTAATGATTCTCAAATAATAAAAATAACCATATGACAGCTGTAGTGATAAGAGTAGGGACTGAAGCTATAAAAGGGGAGGGAGAGGCAAGGGATCCAAAGAAAAAGGAATAAGATACATAGAAGAAAAATCAATCAAAGAGAGAGTAAGGGTAACACCGTGGGAACAGGAGAGTTACCTATTGTAATATCTAGATAGAAATTGTAACATTTGAGGTCAAAGAAATCAATTGCTTAAGTTTCCCATTGTGAAATGTTTATCCCTTGTTGTTTAGTTATATATAGGTTATTTGAATAATTGTAGTGGTAATCCACGGAGAACTCCTCGGGGGCTAGTTTTTGTGTCCCCATAAAATATGTATATATTTAAAAAGGGGTTTACTATATCTTGGATATACGGAGATGCATGGTTAAGTAAAGTTGTAATTTAATTTCAATTTTGATTTTGGTATTAGGAGAGAGATAGAGATTGTTTGGTATAGCCATGAGGGAGACTAAGTAGCTAATGTTGAAAATCTACCATTTAGAACATTGGTTTACAAAAATTATAATCTCAAGTTGTTAGGGAAAATTAATCATTATTAATAACTAGTATGTAACTCCGTGCATATGCACATGTATATTTAAAACAATCATAATTACATATAATATATATGATTAGAAATCTAATTAGATCTAGACTCTTCAATTTTTGCACCTAATAATTCATTTGACACAAAAATTTAAAAATTAAATGACACGTGACACAAAATTAGACTCCAATTTAGAATTAATTAAATTTTCCTTCTGCTTTAGTTATATATACATATATATGTATATATATGACTTACAAATTTGTATTTTTTTAGTTATATAGTTATGTTTTTTATGATTTATTATATTGGACTCCTCGTTTTTTACATTAAATTAACTAATTTAGCACAAAAATTTAAAAATTTATATTAAATGAAACACATGGCGCAAAATTAAACTCCAATTGAAATTCAATTTTTACCTAAATTAATCCACTTGGCACAAAATTCTAAAATTTAGATTAGATGAGACACGTGGCATAAAATTAGACACTAATTGAATTCTAATTTGAAATTTAATTGAATTTTCTCTATGCTTTACCTATTATTATATATATAGATTGGCTTATTTACGACATTTTCTTTTTCAAACAATTTAGGATTTAAATTGGATTGCATTTGTATAGGTCTAATATTTTTGGAGAACTTATGAGAGATGAGAAAAATAATGCATAAATTTTTTATATAAAATTTTTATCTCCTTTCATAAGGAAAGACAAGGCCTTTTGATAAGGACATAGGGCCTTTTGTAGTGGGAGCGTTAGGTTTAAGCCTTGTACAGACCCTATATAAAGAATAAGGTAAAACATGTTGTTAGTCTCTAAATTTTAGCTTGTGAGCAATTTTAAAGTGATTTTTTTTAGTCCTTTAAATGACATGGACAAGTTATAATGTGAGCAATTTTAAAGTGATTTTTTTTAGTCCTTTAAATGACATGGACAAGTTATAAATTGACACGTTATCACTCTTTTAAACACGTTTATGGACTAAAATCAATCCTATTAAATTTGTAAAGGATTAAAACCAATTACTTTTGTTTTTTTTTTTTATATAAAATAGAAATTCTATTATAACTTAATTTAAGTGTATATGTATGTGAAACTCCCTCTTAAAAACTTGAACCTCGACCCTAGCCCTTCATACCCCACAAGTACTTATACTTATAGAGTAATCATCGCATTAAAAGTATGCGGCAGTGACTTTTGTTTTGTTAGTAATTGAAAGAAACTGCTTTAAATTTAAGAATCAAAATCAAAATGTTCTTTGACCTTAAAAAATAGGAAGGAAAGTCAAAAAAAGAAAAGAAAAGAAAAATATTACAATGGGTAATGGACCAATGGTGGACCTGAGACATGGCAAAACGGGCGGGTCGGGTCTGGTCAATCGGGTCACGGGTCAAACAAGTTGCGGGTCAAAAATGGGTCATTTTAAGCAGGTTAAACATGGGTTCGGGTCAATCAAGTTGCAAGTCGAGTCGGGTTAGGTCGTGTTGACCCATATTTTTCACATGAATTTTTTTTTTTAAGAAAACAACATATATTTGCCATTTAGAAAGTCATGTAACAAATTACTTGTTGTAAAATGCATTACTTTGAATTCACCACTTATATCAAGAATGAAATACACTTATTAATACTTATTCAATAATTTTAAAATTATATCCTAACACTGCTATCTAAAACAAAATAACACAAAGATAAATAAAAAAAATACATAAGTTTTATTTCAACACAATATTAACATCCCAAAATATAAAAAAAAATTACAAATGACTTATTGGATAATTCATTTGACAAAGAATAAAAACATATAAGAAATTTACAATCTTGAAAATTATTTTTATAATCTATTGTCAATTGTGGTTGGCATTCTATTTCAATTTGAGATATATATTAAAGTTTGATTGTTTACTAATTTATACATGGTCTTTTTTATGAATATCATATCATTGTTAAGCAATACACACTCTAGGAAATATCATAATTTATTTTGAAAAGCTGTTTATTTTGGACATAAATTGTTAAAAAATAGGTCTAAGCATTCATAATTTATATTAATTTGATACTATGGCTTCAGTACTTTCACACGTGTAAATATTTCTCACACATGTCTACAATTTTAAATCTATATTTTTAACTGTGTTGTAACAAGATTATCTTAACATGCACTTTGCTATTTGATATCTAAAAATTTTTACTCATTACAGAATGCTCAATCATTCATCTTTCAATTAATTTGCATATAGTTATGTAAATGTCTCAATTGTTTCCTTAAAATTCACAACAACCAATTAAACCAATATTGTCTTAATTTTATTATTTTTTTTACCAAAAAAAAAAAAAGTTTTAAAAAATGGTTCGAGTTTGGGTAGGGTTGCAAGTCGGGTCGGGTTGGCCAACAAAAAAAAGGGTCAAGCCACGGGTTAATCCGATTTTGCTTCAGGTTAATCCGTTTTTGCTTCGAGTCAAAAAATTAGGTTCTGATTAGGTGTTTTTCAGGTCGGGTTGGGTCAAAAAATTTTAACTCGTTTTGCCATGTCTGGTCTTGCAGGGAATTTGCAGACTAGCAATGTGAGGGAATAGAATATGGTTAGTTAGCAAGGTTTTGAAACCATATAAAAAACTAGCATCTCGAGTCTTTGAAACTTGAGTTCGGTGACAAAATCGATCCTCAGATACTCGAGTTCTAGTGCTGAGATGGAGGAATTTATCCACGTGGAACTCGAGTTTCTTAAACTCGAGAAGTATTTGAAAAACAGAGGAAATAGATCCGAAGGAAGAAGAAGACACGATCTGGAAAATAAGATCTAAAAAACGCAGATTCGAAGAAGAGAAATAGAGATTTGGAGTGGAGAATGCCAAAAGATTTGAACTGGAAAACGTTGATTCGAAGAACGCAACCCATCTGAACAGAGGAGTTGATCTGAAGAACGCAACCGATCTGAACAGAGGAGTTGATCTGAAGAACGTAACCGACGCAACAACGCAGAACTGGAAAACATGGAGAACTGAAGTTGTGGACTGATTCGGTCTGGGATTGGCTAACCGTTGCCTGAACCAATCGAAAATCAAACAAAGAAGAAGAAAGAACAGAATAAAGATGAAGAAAAGATAAGAAGAAACTCAGAAGTCCTGGAGTTGAACGGTATTTATTAATAAAGGAATTCGAGTCATAGAGACTTGAGTTCCACGTGGATTCCACGTGGATAGTTTTTGTTTGCTAGTTCTGTAACTTGAGCATTTAAGATTTGAGATTTATAATAAAACTCGAGTTTTTAAATCTCGAGACGCTATTTTTTTATTTTGTTTTGAAAAATCACTTCTAACGAAATTGTTAAAAATTTAAGGCCGAAGGGAAAAAAAATTCCTGGTTGAGGCCCATAAAAAGCCTGTAAAATTGCGTCTTACAAAAACCCCCCAAAAAATCTGTTGCTTTGTGTGAAGAAGAAGAAGAAGAAGATCCTAATTCCCAAATCCACAGGAAAACAAAACCCACTTTGCTTCTCTGAGTTCAAATCAAACAATGGTGCGTATTATATTTTCTCCTTTTTCTTCTTTACTTAACCTATTTTTCTCAAAAAAAGGAAAAAAAATTCATTTTTTTGGACCAACCAAACAGAGCATTAGGTTTTGTGTTCATCTTGTAAAAAGTTAGTTAGCGGTAAGTTGTTGTTGTTTTTGATTTCATGAACTGAAAGTCTTATACGCTTGCTCACTTTTTAGGTTCTGGGTATTGTAGCTTTTGGATCATTGTAATGTTAAAATTATGCTATTGCAATTGTGTGTGTGTAAATGTGATTTTGATAACTGTGAATTGGCTAAGAAATAGTTAGTGAAAAATGAAAACCCATTTTTTATTTGTTTGTGTAAAAGCTGAGCAGGGCAAATTTGAATCTGGGGTATGCTCATTTTTAGTGGGTTTGCTTTGCTTGGTCTTTGAAGAGATTTTAGGACTTGGTGGTTTTTGGATACTCTAAATTCAATAATGTGCATGTGTGTGTTCCTGGGCATGAGCATGAATTGCTTAGTCCATCGGATTAGTGGGGTCAGTTGCATGTTGGTTATTCTGGCTAGAGGTGAGTCCAATGGGTTCTTCTTTACAAAGTTTCCCTACCTTATAAAAAAGGGAATCAGCTCAATGAATGAAAAAGAATACTGTGTGTGATACCGATGATATGTATGAAATGTGGCTACATTGTTGGGTCAGGATAATTAGCGAACCTAGCTAATGACTGCTTTTAAAAGGACGAACTATGATTTGTGAAGCAACTTGATATTCCTTAGAGTTCTTGCTATATTAATTAACAATGATGTCTTTATAGAGGGTTTGAAACTATATATGTAGTTGCATAAAGAATAACACATAAGTTGAGTCTGTTCTGGTCATAGAAGAAACTGCGATGATAAGCTGCTATATATAGCCTAAATGAAAAAATGGAAAAACCATAAAGCTAAGTCGTCTATGTACTTGCATGTTCTCATGTGCCCAAACTTGCAAGAGTTACGTGAAATATGCTTCCCAAGTAGTGCTTGTCTGTAGTGAGGATACTCTGCTATCAACTCTGCAAGCAAGAAAGGCCATACAATTTGGTACTCAAATAGCTACTTAGTTTTTTCTAAGAATAAAATGAAGACCTTAAAGACCTTGCCGAGGGCCTGTGCACCTCCAGGATTAGTCGGGACAAATTCCTGGACACCTGGTGCCAATAAAAAAAAAATGAAGATCTTGAAGTGAAACTTCAAATTCAATATGTTGTTGAAATGGAATTTCACTTTGAAGCTGTTACCCAAGTATTCTCGTTTTCTCCCTTGTTTTGTGTTCACACACTTCAGATGCTGCTCATTGTGCTGGATCAGCATTTGATATTTGATTATGGTTCCACTGACGGATGTTTACAGTTTTCTCGTTGCAGTACGGCTTAATAAATGCTAAACTTAGCACCTTAATTCGACTGATAGGCATTGGTAATAATTTGTTTTGGTTTTCTAGAATATGGTGCCCTTTGGGAATGTTCATTTAAATTTGAAGTTTTCTCCCCCGCCCTTTATTACTGGAACAATTATTTGGGTTTCAAAATTTACCACTTGTTGTTTTTATTTAGGCTGATCCTGAGTTAGAAGCAATCAGACAAAGAAGAATGCAGGAGCTTATGGGTCAACATGGTGCGGTAGGCAATCTTCTTTTGACATGATGTAAATTTTTTGCATAATAGTATTGCAGCTTGCTTCTCATGCTTTGATGTTGATTGCTTATCATATTATTTGATATACAGGGGAATCAACAAAATTCTGAACAGCAGAATGCTCAGGAAGAGGCCAAGAGGTTTGTTTTTGAATCTAGTTCTAGGCTTGTGGCATTATGCTACAAATGTTCTGTCAGTTCGAGGGTTTTTACTGTAAAGGAAATTGCTTATTTATTTATAAGTTATTGATTTGAGTAAGCAATTTATTTAGGGAGGCAGAGGAACGAAGGCAAATGATGCTGAGTCAGATTCTGTCAGCTGAAGCACGGGAAAGACGTAAGTTCAAATCTGAAATTAGCGGTGGTAGTTGTTTATTAGGACCGTTATTTTTTTTCCTCTTAATATAATCATATCTTCATATGTTTGTTAGCTCCTGCATTTTCCTGAAGAATTTACTCTTTGATATTGCTTGTCTAAAAGTCAACCTATTCTAATCTTGGTTTTATTTTTATCTTTGATCTCCTATTGCCTGTTGGTTAACTATGCAACTTGCACTCAATCATGATATCACTATGTCTTATCGTATAGGTCTAGCAGTGTTTCTATGAATGTAGATATGTTGTTTAAGAAGTTTGGACTGGTCACTTTGGTCATGAATGGAGAATTTAATTCTCAAAATTTGAGGAAGTCTACCAGAATTCTTTTATTTATTTATTTATTTATTTATTATTTATTTTATTTTAAAGGTAAGTAAAAACTTCATAAAAAATAAACTTAAGTAGTTCAACAAAAAACAGTTACCCTGGTACACAGGGAGTGGCCAAGGGCAATAAAAGCTAAGGGCACATTTGGTACACTGTAATGGAATAACTATTACATAGGAATAGCCATTCAATTGTTTGGTTATGTTTTTATTATAAGTAATAACTATTCTTTTAAATGAAGAATAGTTATTCCTTCTCAATATGGTTGTAATTGTTATTCCTTAACCTACATAATTAATTATTAAAATAAAGTTACCAAAATACCCAAAGCTACTACTGCTATTCTCTTCTCCATTAAATACTCTCTCTCTCTCTCTCTCTCTCTCTCTCTCATAACTATAGCTTCATTAACGATCTCTGTGTTGAAGTTTTCTTTAGGTTTTTGATGAGATTTCTTTTAAATTTTCTTGGTTGTTCTACCACCACTAGATAATGGATGGTTTTGTTTTTTCTTCTTCTTTTTACCAAAATGGATGGGATATTTCTTTTAATTCTTCTCTTTAATATATATATATATATATATATATAAAATCAACCTCCACATTTATAGAGACTACAAAAATTTTATGAGAGGCCCGACTGCCTCAAATTAGCCAGATAATTAGCGGTTTTTGTTGGTCTATCTATTATGGGTGGTTTTCGTAGTTTTTTTATCGAATCTAAATTTTTTCAGCTAGTGGTTGAGGAAGGGGGACGGTATTTTTCTTTAAGGATTTTTGAACGGGGGAAATACTTTATGAAATTAGTCTTCATGGGTAAGAACGCGACACAATGGTTGATGAAGAGTATAGAACAGGTTGTCGTTGGGATTAGTCCTAAGCTTTTTTATACGTTCAGGGAGGGTGATATAGCGTATACCTTGCAACAGAGCTCCAATTCATTTGGCTTGTTTTTACTACTGACTGAATTCAAAGTTAGCGGGTCTAGGAGGTCTGTCATTATTTCGGGGGGCAGAGCAAAGAATGGATGGAGGGTTTTTGGATTGGAATTAAGGAAGATGTTGGAACTTGACCAATATGTGAATGGTGGATCTGGTTACTCGAAATTTGTTGCTCAGACTTGTAAGGATAGTTTAGAGATTCAACCGTTTAAGACTTTTGCGGATACAGTTCGTGGGCATCAGGTGCAAGCTAGGGGCAGAAATCTGCCACATCTGTCCAGCCTTAATGATAACGGGAAATTACAATTAGGGGAGACTAAGGGGGTGAAGCAGAACTCAGTTGTCGATAAGTTGGGGCTGAGTGAAAGGCCGGTGAGCAAACCAGATCCGACGTCTTTGGGAGGAGGAGATGAGGTTTCTCGGTGCATTAATGTGGACTTTAATTTGGGTGAGAAATATCCGGTAGGAAATAAAAAGAGATTCCCATTGAAGTTTAGTTCAAATTTGAATGAACCTGTATATGGGAAAGAACGTGAACTAAGGAAGTATTCTGGACAAGAAAAGGCTTGATTGTGGAGGTAAATGGGGAAGGAAAAAGATGTGCTGCATGGAATTACAATAAAGGTGGATTAAAGAGTTTTAAATGGGTCACAAGAAGTCAAAATGAGCACGTGGTGGGTTTTGACAATTTTAAAGACACATGGGCTTAGAAAAAAGAGGTGGTGGGCTCGGACCTTAATGACCAACAGGTGGGCTTCCCAAATCTGCCTAACTCAGAGCCCATGGGCCCAATGAGGATGAAGTGGGTGAGAGCTCCTCGCTGGCTGACCTGAGATCACTAACGCCAGAAGCCCACATGTCGGCGACGGTGGTGATCTCCAATGCCCTTCACGAAGCTTCTGTGAGTCAGAATGAGGAGTTGGGTCAACAAGTTGAGCCATCGATGGTGGTCGACGTCACAGTAGTTGGTGGATTTCACGCCGGGAAGTCACTGGCGCCAGAATTTCGGGCCGATCCAGTGCAAAATCAAACATCGGCGTTGGCGACGAGTTCTGATGATGACAGTGTGTTCATGGTTGGCCCAATTGAGACGATGGGTCGTCTCACGAAGCAAACAGCGGTGGCCAAGCGCTCTGTTTTCGATGGGTTCTGCACTGGGGACACACCGAGGATATTGGACAAACCCGAGGCAGACTTAGTCCACTCCATGAGGATGGTGAGGAACCATGAAGGTGACTACCAGAAGCTTGATTCTCATGTCGAGATGATGGGTTGCCTTACGAAGTCATCGGAGGAGGCTATGTGTCTTGTTTCCGATGGGTCTCACGCTGGTGAGCCTTTAAGCACACTGGATAGGGCAGAATCAGAGGGTGCTAGGGCATTAGTTGGGCCTTTGCCGTCCAATTTTGGACTGAGTTTGTCAGAGATGGGATTGTGGGGTTGGGTGTTCAGGATGGAGACAAAGGTGGTTGGGTTGATTGTGTAAGTGATGTTCAGGAGATAGATACTTCCCATCAGGCTAGGCAGTTATCGGTGTTGGCAGATCACGGTTATTCTGAGTTGGGAGTAGTGATTGAGGTAGAAGCAGTAAATGCAGCCCTGGATTTGGGTAATGTGGATAGCCTCTCCCCTCTGAGGACTATCAATCCTATGGGGTTGGCTGTGTCTATGGAGTTGCATAATATTACTGAGGTGATGGGGTTTGCAAGTCCGCTGAATATTTCTAATTGGGTGAAATATAGAATCCCTGGTTTTAGTAAAATGATGGGGCTTTCTTTGGGAAGACATGAGGAGATGTGTATTATGCTTTTACAAAGGCTTGAGAGGGAGATCGAGGCTGCCAATTTGTTACATAGAAAAGAAATAGCCCACCGGAAAGCTGTGTCCAAGGACAAAGGGAAGAGGGAGTTGTGAAATCTGATTTCCTCGGCTAATTATGATGGTTGATAGTCTTCTTTGACTGCAAAACTGAGACTGGAGTAGGGAGTTCATAGTTTTTATGAAGTTGAAAATGGTGTCATGGAATGTTCGAGGATTGAATGATTCACGGAAACGTTTGGTGGTTAGAAATTTACTACGAGAGTGGAATTGTGATGTAGTTTTCCTTCAAGAAACTAAGCTTGCTGGTATGGATAGACAGTTGATTTGTAGCTTGTGGAGTTGTCCTTATGTTGACTGGGTGGCTTTGGATGCGGATCAGACAGCTGGTGGGATTTTGATGATGTGGGATAGGAGGGTTTTAGAAAAATTGGAGGTCATGGTGGGTTACTTTTCCATATCGGTTCGGTGGCAGGGTGTGGGGGATGGTTTTATTTGGGCATGCTCTGGGGTTTATGGCCCAAATGATAATAACTTAAGGGGGCAAATGTGGGATGAGCTGATTGGAATTCAACAACTTTGGGATGTTCCATGGTGTTACATAGGGGACTTTAATGTTGTTCGTTTCCCAAGTGAACGGTTGGGGGGATCGCGCCTTACTCCGACTATGGAGAATTTTTCTGAGTTCATTGAGGAGCTTAATTTGATAGATTTTCCGTTGGAGGGAGGGAGTTATACTTGGTCTAGTAGCTTGAATTAGCCTTCGATGTCCAGGATAGATAGGGCTCTGGTTTCTCATGATTGGGAGGACCACTATCCGGATGTGATCCAACGGGTTTTACCTCATCCTCTTTCAGACCACTTCTTCATTTTAGTGGAGGCAGGGAGGATATCGAGGGGGAAGTGTCCTTTTAGGTTTGAGAACATGTGGTTAAAGATTGAGGGATTCATAGATAGGGTTCATTTATGGTGGAATCAAAACTCTTTCTCAGGTACTCCTAGTTTTGTGCTTGCTAAGAAGTTGAAGGCTCTGAAAGGAGACATTATTCAGTGGAATCGTAGTGAGTTTGGAAATGTAGGTCATCAGAAAAAAGAGTTGTTGGAGACCCTGAAATTATTGGATGCTAAGGAAGGGGAGTCTGGCCTTTTTGAAGCGGAGATAGATGAGAGGGCTGTGATGAGATCTCAAATACAGAACCTTCTTTCTTTGGAAGAAGTTTCGTGGAGATAGAAATCGAGGATGCTTTGCATCAAGGAAGGAGACAACAATACCAAATTCTTTCATAAGGTAGCTAACTCCTGGAGAAGGTATAATCATATTAGTATGCTGGAGGTGGATGAGATTATTTACGAGGATGAATCAGAAATAACGGACCAAGTGGTATAGTTTTATAAAAACTTGTACAAAGAGATAAAGGAATGGAGGCCTTTTGTGGAAGGTTTGGAGTTTGACCAGATTGAAGGGTTGGAGATGGATTAGCTTGAACGGAGGTTTGAAAAGGAGGAGATTCTTTGTGTTGTTAAAGAGTTGGAAGGAGATAAAGTTCTAGGTCTTGATGGTTTCTCTATGGCTTTCTATTACCATTGTTGGGGAGTTGTAGAAAGAGATGTTTTAGTTGTGTTTGAAGAGTTTTATCAACACAGTAAGTTTGAAAAATCTCTTAATGCAACCTTCATAGCCCTAATCCCTAAGAAGAATGGTGCTTCCAATATCCGAGATTTTAGACCTATTAGCTTGGTGGGGAGTGTATACAAGATCTTGGCTAAGGTTTTGGCAAACCTCCTGAAAGAGGTTTTGGATCAGTTGATATCTGAGTCTCAAAACAGTTTTGTGGGTGGCAGACATTCAATTCTTATTGCTAATGAGGGTGTGGATAGTAGGGTGAAGAGCAAGATTCCGGAGGTTATTTGTAAGCTAGACATTGAGAAAGCCTATGATCATGTGAATTGGGAGGCTCTTCTAAATTTGCTAAAGAGAATGGGATTTGGGGTGAGGTGGTGTTGGTGGATCCGTACATGTATATCTACAGTCCAGTTCTCTGTTTTGGTTAATGGGTCTCCAGCTGACTTTTTTGGGAGTTAGAGGAGATTGAGACAAGGGGACCCGCTATCTCCTATGTTGTTTTTAGTTATGATGGAGGTTTTCAATAAGATGATGAAAAGAGTTGACGGTGATGGTTTACTTCGAGGTTTCAGGGCTGATGGTAGAAGGGGTGAAGGGTATATGTCTCACATCTTTTGTTTGCGGATGATACCATTCTGTTTTGTGATGCAGATGAGGAGCAGATTCTACATGTTTGTATGCTCCTTTGTTTCCAGGCTGTGATAGGATTAAAGGTTAATGCTTTGAAGAGTGAGATGGTTCCCATTGGGGAGGTTCCTAATATTTGTGTCTTGGCAGAGATCTTGGGTTGCCGGATTGGGTCTTTGCCTATGACTTATCTTGGTATGCCATTGGGGGCGTCCTACAAGTCCTGCACTATATGGAATCCTATATTGGAGAAAATTGAGCGTATGTTGGCTGGTTGGAAGAAGATGTATTTGTCAAAAGGTGGAAGACTGACGTTGCTTAAAAGTACATTATCTAGTCTTCCGACTTACTTCTTATCTCTTTTTACAATCCCTACGCATGTCGCCAATAAAATTGAGAGGTTGCAACGGGATTTTTTGTGGGGGAACTCCAAGACACATCTGGTGGGATGGGATAAGGTGTGTGCACCTTTGGAAAATGGTGGGTTAGGAGTAAGGAAATTAAATACTTTTAATAAAGCCTTATTGGGAAAATGGTTATGGTGATTTGGGGTTGAGGAGACGAGGCATTGGAGAAGGGTAGTAGCTCTAAAGTTTGGGGAAGAATGGGGGGGTTAGACTTCCAAGCTAGATAGAGGGGTACATGGGTGTGGTTTATGGAGAAGCATCCGTATGGGCTGGGAAGTTTTTAGTAAAAATATCCGGTTTGAGGTAGGGGTGGGGGATAGAGTGAAGCTTTGGACAGATCAATGGTGTGGGGATTCTCCACTTCAATTGACCTTTTTGGTTGTCTATTGGATTGCTTCTAATAAAGGGGCATCAGTGGCCTCTTCTCTTGAGCGGTTGGGGATAGAGGAACAGAGAAGCTGGGATGTTCGTTTCATTCGGAGACCAAATGATTGGGAAATGGGTGACGTGGATGCATTTCTCTGCATTTTGGGCTCTAATTTACCTCTTATTGAGAATGGAGATTGTATGCGGTGGAAGTTGACAAAGAATGAGGATTTTGATATCTGATCATTTTATAGTAAATTAAGAGGACCCTTGCCTATTATATTTCCTTGGAAAGGTGTTTGGAAGGTTAAGACCCCTCGGCGTGTTTCTTTCTTTGTGTGGACGGCTGTATGGGATAAAATCCTTACAGGTGACAATTTGAGGGGTAGAGGGATGAACTTTGTTGACTGGTGTATTATGTGTCGTTGTAATGGGGAGACGGTAGATCATTTGTTACTGCATTGTGGTAAGGCTTACCGTTCGTGGAGTTTGGTGTTTTGATCTTTTGGGATTTCTTGGGTCTTGCCTAGATCAGTTGTGAATACTCTATTTGGTTAGTGGAATTGGCTTGGAAAACATTCGTCTAGCATTTGGAATTTAGCACCACTGTGCTTAATGTGGTGTCTGTGGAGGAAGCAAAATTGGAGGACTTTTGAGGACATGGAAAGTTCCGATGATCAGTTATTGGTTTCTTTTAGTGGTTACCTTTTTGATTGGTTTAGGGCTTGGGGACTCACTTCTAGTGATTCTCTCTCTATGGTCCTTAGCTCCCTTCTTTGTAATTAGTATCTTTCTTTCTGTTTTTTTAACATTTTTTTTTTGTAATTTTTATATCTGCCTTATGATTTCAGCATGAGGTAGTTTTATTGAAATATACATCTTTATTACTTATCAAATATATATATATATATATATATATATATATTAAGAACAACACCTGTAACGCACTAGCATCTCAAATCTTCATTATCTCATGGTGGTAGAAGTCCTTGGCTTCAGATGTCAAATGACATTACTTGTTTCATACAATTTTAGTTTAGAAACAGGGAATTCTTTTTAAAGGGGTATTATAGGAAATTTTACTAAAATATGATGCAATTCCACTACTTAAGGATCTTATTCTTTTGTTATCACCAAACAAATGAATAGTAATAATTATTCCATTCTAGCCTCATGTATTCTTTGTAATATTTATTCCTATTACATTGTAATGGTGATTACGGTATACCAAATATGCCCTAAATAAAACCTAGGATGCACAGAGACGAACATAGGTACAGGTACGGATATGGGTACAATACGGTGACACGAGCAATTTTGGAAAATTATAACATGATACGGCAAATTGGACACTGTTACAATACGGGTACAACACGGATACAACACTAGTACTGCATCCAAAATGAAGTGTCCATGCATCCTAAAATAAAACTACATAAATCTTGAAAATCCAGCAAAGAAGGTTAGGCAAGACCACTCATAGCAGTCATCCATTCAAATAAAGACAGTATGAAAAAGCATTTCAACTCTATGATAGAATGCTCCTCCCCTTCGAAAGTTCAGTTGTTCTGCTCCCTCCAAATAATTCACATGATACACTGCGTAATAGCACCCCAAACAGTTGCTTCTCTATGTCGCCCAAGTCCCAACACCTCCATGCCAACAAGCTAGCAACTCAGCCACTTGCTTAGAAATAACCCAATAAATACCAAACAAGCTAAATACAAACAACCATGGGTTATATGCATAGGAATAATGTAGGAGTAGGTGATCCACCAATTCCCAATCATTCTTAGACATGCAACAACTTTTAACAACACAAATATTCCTCTTCCTCAAATTATCCAATATGAGAATCTTTCCCTTAGCAGCTGTCCAAGTGAAAAAAGGTGACCTTAGAAGGAGCTTTCACCTTCTAGATACTTTTCCAAGGGAAAGAATGGCTTCCTCTACCCATTAAAGTTTTATAAGACAACGTTACTTCAAAGAAACGACTCCAGGTAGGTAACCACACCAATTTATCTTCCTCATTCTGACCAACATCAGCAGAGTAAGGAAGAGCAAAAAAAGATTCCAAGCTCTCCAACCCCCAATCTTGTATCTGTCTAATAATGAGCACATCCCAATGAACAAACCCATTTTTCCGACACAAATGTTTGGCTAAAAATGCATCCTTGTTCCTTGCAATGTGATACAATAGCGAGAAAGCCGTCTTAAGAGGTAGCTCCCCACACCACAAGTCATCCAAAAACGAATTGGAGAACCCCTCCCCACCTTAAACTAGACATGCTATGCTTCGGTTTTCAGCTTTTATTTCTGAGCAAAGTCTGTTTGATCTGCCTTTGGTAGGGGGGAATTTCACTTGGTCTAACTCTAGAGAGGTTGCTGCAAGTTCTAGATTGGATAGGTTTCTTTTGTCAGCAGATTGGGAGGAAAATTTTCCATTTGTTTGTCAACGCCGTCTTCCTAGGTTGATGTCGAATCATTTTCCAAACCTTCTTGAGGGCGGGAATTTACACGGAGGCAAAAAACCTTATAGGTTTGAGAACATGTGGTTAAAGGATGAGGGCTTTTTGAGAAGGGTGAGTTCTTGGTGGGAGTCCTATAATTTCCAAGGAACTCCTAGTTTTTCTTTGGCTAACAAGCTGAAGATGTTGAAATTGGATTTGAAGAGATGGAATGAGGAGGAGTTTGATAATATAGGTCTCAGGGTGCAAAACTTGTGGAAGGATTTTAATGTGTTGGAAGTTATCGAGGATGTTCGTGTTCTTACAGTGGAGGAAAGGAGGGAAAAGGATCGAATTCGGGGAGAGTTAGAAAAATCTACTTTGTTGGAAGAGATTTGTTGGAGGCAAAAATCTTGGGCTTTATTTCTTAAAGAGGGAGATAGGAACACAAAATTCTTTCATCGTATTGCAAATTTACATAGAAGATGCAACACTATCGATAGGCTCATGGTGGATGGAGAGCTATTTACGGATCAGGGGATCATTGAGGGGTGCATTACTCTCTTCTATAGGCAGTTATACTCGGAGAATGTGGTACATCGACCTCTTTGGGATGAGGTTTTTTTTTCTAGAATTTCTGAGGAAGATTCCACTTGGTTGGACAGACCTTTTGATGAGGATGAAGTTTTTGGAGTGATCCATGATTTCAAAGGTGATAAAGCGCCAGGTCCGGATGGTTTTACAATGGCATTTTTTCAGTCTTGTTGGAGCACGGTGAAAACTGATATTATGAGTGTGTTTCATGCCCATGCTGTGTTTGAAAAGAGCCTTAATGCTACTTTTCTTGCTCATTCCTAAGAAATTTGATGCTGTGGATCTCCAAGATTTTCGGCCTATTAGCTTGGTGGGTGGGTTGTATTTAAAAGAAGCACCCAACGGAAGACCTGAATATTTCAGTGGAAGAGCAGACACCCTACAGCCCAAAATCTCTACTAACTCATGAAGATTAGGCACCTCCCTAGCTGGAACCAATACAGACTTTCCTAAATTAATTCTTAGCCCCGACATCTCCTCTAATCTAGATAGAATCCCACGTAGAGCTGTAATATGAGTGCTATCGGCATCACAAAAGACAAGAGTATCATCCGCGAACAATAAATGAGACACCGGCATTGAGGAACCAGCATCATTCCCTATTGTGAAACCTGAAAACTGACCAGCTGCAGTAGTTTCATCCAACATACGGCTCAAGGCCTCCATGACAATATCAAAGAGAAAT
Organism: Lithocarpus polystachyus; assembly: GCA_033629205.1. NCBI lineage: Eukaryota > Viridiplantae > Streptophyta > Magnoliopsida > Fagales > Fagaceae > Lithocarpus > Lithocarpus polystachyus. The sequence continues at coordinate 67,984,208 of CM066166.1, forward strand.
GGGGATAAAGGATCACTTTGCTGAAGTCCTCTAGAACTCCCAAAAAAGTTAGAAGGACAACCATTGATCAGAATGGAGAATTTAACAGTAAAAATACAACACCTGATCCACCTTCTCCACTTTTCGGAAAAATCACACTGCTGTAACAAAACCACTCAAGAACAACAAAGTGCCTCTTCCGAACATTATCTATAGTTAAAATCTTGCCTAAAGCTGCAGTCCAAGAGAAAAAAGCAACCCGAGGAGGAACCTTTGCTTGCCACACCATTTTCCAAGGGAAGGGAATGACAGTAGAAGGGGATAGAGAATGATAATATTGCGGGCTGGCTTCCAACAAAGTTTGTCAGCGCCAACACCCCGCACCTTCGTGGAATAGATCAAGACCAAAAACGAATCCAAAGAAAGAGACTCTTGATCGTTCACTAAGCGACGAAACTGAATGCCCCAAGAAACTCTCCCATTCGTGTAGCACAAAACCTCAGAGACCGAAGCCTCCCTTGTCCTACTAATATTATATGGGAACTCCTCCTTAAGAGGACGATCCCCACACCACACATCCTCCCAAAACTTTACATGAGTACCATCATTCACATCATACTGAAGGAACTTGGAAAAATTCAACCAGCCACTTCTAATGGACTTCCACAAGCAAACACCATAAGCCCCCAACACAGATTTTGTGCACCAGCCACCCCACTCATTTCCATACTTCGCCCCAATGACCCTTCTCCAAAGGGCATCAATCTCCAAACCAAAACGCCACAACCATTTGGCTAATAATGTAGAATTAAACCTTCTTAAGCACCGAATTCCTAACCCTTCATTCTTCACTGGCCTACAAACCTTAGACCAGTTTACTAAATGAATTTTACGATCATCCCCAATACCAGTCCAAAGAAAATCTCTTTGTAACTTTTCCATCCTCTTAGCCACCTTAACTGGAATAGGGAAAAGAGAAAGGAAATACGTAGGTAAGCTAGACAGAGTACTCTTAATAAGGGTAACTATAGATCATCTCCTCCTTCACTGTCCTTTTGCATTTGAGATGTGGAGTATGAAAGGGTACTCTTGATGAGAGTAATTCTCCCACCTCTAGATAAATTCCTCTTCAAAGCACAACATTATCAATATTAGTTTGCTGTTTGTTATAATTCTTCTCTTCCTTTTGTTTTTGTGGCAGATAACACCTGTAGGTTGAAGCCTTTTTATTTATATATATTTTTTAATTTATGATAAGTAGGTGTAAGGCTTTTATATCTTAGGGTTTTCATTGTAAGATTATAGACGAATTTGGGTCAATGTGTGTGTTTGTAGTGCTGTTTACCGTAATACTGGTTGATTGTTATTGTGTTTTGTTTGTTTTACTTTCTTCTCCTTTGGCTTGACAATATCCGTATGGCTCAATGGTTTTCGCTGGGCATGCCTAAGAGATTGTGGATGAACTATTTGGTTGGAGATCATGGTTTGGTAAGCATCAGAGCCCTATTGCTTGGAATGTTGCCCCCTTATACTTAATGTGGACCATATAGTGGGATAAAAGCAATTACACTTCTAATGGTGTGGAACTCTCAGTCATTGAGCTGAAAATGAAATGACCATATGTGACAATGTTGTTTGAGTGGTCCCACAACCTTGGCACGGGATAAAGTTTCTATTGTTGATTTTGAGTCTCTCCCTTCGTTTGGAAAAATGTGTTATTGTAATACTTTAGGGCAGCTTTGTGTGTATATCCTGTATTCATGTGGGTTCTCCTTTATTTTAATAAAATGTTACTAGTTATCAGGAAAAAAGTAAACTTTATGGCTCAGAGTTTTTAAGGTCTGTGAAGGGAATTATTATTGTGTTTTGTGTGGTTTTTAGGTGATTTTACAGAATACAGTAAAACAAGTAGCTCCAATTCTACATCAAACAAAATTTTATGTCTCAATAAAGGTGGTAGGGTTTTCTGGCCAATGGGTTTAGGTTAACTGGGAGAATCTAGTGTTAATGATGGGCTGATTATGGCTGAGAGCTCTATGCTGCAGACTGTAAATTAACAAAAGAATTAAGAGAGAAGAACTCTATGCAAGTCTTATCTTTGAATCACTGCAAACTCTGCATTAAATTCTCATATGTAAACTTGTTTGATTGTCTCTCATATGGAAGCAAAACTAAGACAAACCCTCTTTGGAAATTCTTACTTAGTCAAGTCAAAACTTTCTCATAACTAAACAGAATTTTAGAAAGTCCCCTAATTGGAAACTGCCACTTAACAAGCTTGAAACTCTCTAATAACTGCACAGGACTCAAACCTACAATTTTTTATTTTTTTTTATAAGCAGGACTCAAAGTCTCAAACTAGCATAAAGCTAGAATAAAATTAATTTGATCTGCACTCTTGCTCAAATGTACTTCCTTCTCGCAAGCAAATATTTTCAAACTACTTTTCTTTATGGTATGATTTCAGATGTAATACGACAAGTGGTTGGTTTTGGGTTATTGGTGTGAAAGCAAAGTTATAAAATTTTCACTGTATTGACTATTACAACTGAAAAATTTTGTACCGGTTACTAAACTGGTATGATTAAGCCCTCAGAGACATACTGGTTTAAATACTGGCCTGTTTCAGCCTATACTGGCCATTTCAGTCTGTTTTTGGCAAGTTCTACTAGTAAATGCAATTCGGGTTGGTAGAACTTCAGCTCCTCTTCTTTCTTTATTTTCTCTATCCCGTATGACAGCTCACAACTTTTCTAACTTTTTGGTTTTCTCTGTGTTGTTAGATGGTTAGGTGTCTTCTTTTCAAGTTTCACTCTCTAGGTGTACTTTCTTTTTTAATTAGATTTATTAGGGTCCATGTGTACTTTTTTGTTTGATTTATTAGGTTGGTGGTGAACATGACCAGAATATGGCTGATTGGCTGGTGGCATGAGATTGCATTGTTGAAGACGCTTCATGATTCTGTGGGTTTTAAATTGTAACCAAATATATATATATATATATATATATAGCAACAATCCTGAAATGGTACTTTGGTATCGACTTGTACCGAAATATTTATGTTCCTTGGCTAATCTTAAATGGTCATTGGTATGGAACTTTGTGTCAAAGGCTTAGAAACATAATAATATTGACCAAAACTTAGTAGGTTGAAAAAATTGATAGCCTGGAAATCAATTGGAAATCAATTGTAAATAGAAGTGGTGTCCATGGCAGCATGCTTTCTTAGGCTTCACCTTTTTATGATGGAAAATAATTGAGTAGAAGTGTAATAACAGTTATGCAGCATTATGATTGTGATGTTGGTAAAACCTATAAATTTTAATTAATTATAGGTAAATATAACTCATGCACCTATATGGGGTTGAAATCTTTAACCTAACCCTCTATCCCTTATCTAAGTGGGGAAAGTTTGCTGTTTGGTTCAAAGACCATTTGAAATCTCTTATACCTGAAAATTCTGTGACGGTTCTTTTTTCTGGATACATAAATTCGGGGACAAGATGTTAATTTTGAATTGCCCTGCTGAAATGAGCTTCTAAATACTGCCAGACATGATTTTATGTAAGTGGAGATCACTTGCTAATGTAAACTAATTCCTTTGGAATTGGTATGAAATAGCTTACATGCAGAGGTGGAGATGACCTGCTAACGTAAATGATACATGACAGATGTGTGATGTGCTTCACAGCAAATGTAAATGATACTTTGTTGTGGCAAAACTTCTTAGAAATATTATAGCATAAGATTCAGGTTATGATCTCCTTTTTTCATTTGATCTCTTCTCTCCTGTAATTAATTCTGTTCTTTTCTTTTTTTTGCTTGTAATTTGACTACTTTGTTCTCTTTTTGCATAAGGTTGTATTTTATTAAAGACTTTTCTTACTTGTCAAAAAATAAAGGGGGCAATAAGAAGTCCCTGAGTGGATGGCAAGGTCCTAAGTTAGGTGTGTGTATAATAGTAACTGTAACTTATGAATAAAAGAGGGCAGTAAAAACTAAAAAGCCAGTAATGATGTGTTATATCTCTTGGTAAATCAGCAGCATATGGGAATGTGTCTTAACCAGGTTGTACATTTGTTTCATTTGACAAATTTGTTTGATTTTATTGTATGTTTATTCTGTATATGATTGGCATCATGTCCAATGTCTGTTGTTATGCTGTATGTGCAGTTGCCCGAATTGCTTTGGTGAAACCTGAGAAAGCTAGAGGTGTTGAAGATGTGTTGCTAAATGCTGCTCAAAGGGGTCAGATAGTTGAGAAGGTATGCCAAATCAATCTTGGGCTTATCTTCTTATGGAACAATTGCATGCAACACCCCTCTCACTTGGTTGAGAAGCATGGGATCAATCCCTATGTGAGGGGTGTTGTATGCATCTGTTACACAAGATACCGCCTCATCAATGTCTAGGGCAATCTTACATGCCATTTGCTTTTGGTGGAACATCTATCTTTAAAAATAAATCAAAAGAAGCCGGTCTCTGACCACAAGCACACTTACATTTTATATGTAGGTTTCTGAAGAGAGGCTCATATCATTGCTGGAACAAATTAACACCCAAACTACTAGGCAAACCAAAGTCACAGTAAGTACTCAAGGTTTTTTACAACTTGCAGATTTTTTTTCCTCATTGCTGTAATTGCTGTCTTATATTGCTATATATTCCAGATCCAGAGGCGTCGGAGTGTTCTTGAAGACGATGATTAGCTCGTATCTGGAATGAGTGTGCTTATTTGATTATATAATGCTGTTCGGAGTGAGATACATCAATGGTACAATGCTTTGTTGGTTGTATATTAACAAAGTTCACAGTTGTATTTTTATGGGCGAAACGTTTGGTTGAAAAGGATGTTAAGAGTTGTAGATCTTCATCTTGCGTTTTGTTTTATTACAGTATCTTTTATACTTAGTTATTGAATCAATGTTTGCTCCCTAAATAATTTGATGTTTATCCTAGTCCTATAAGTTGCTCTAATATTGATGCAAATTGAAAATCATCCCATGCAACAGTTTAGCTGGAATCTTCTCCTTTAGAGATTTGAAACTCCAAGTCGCAGGATCAGAGAGACAAGTACCTTTTATTTTATTTTATTATTATTTTTTTTTCAGTTGAACTACAGAATTAGCCATATTGTTTAGAGTTCATGGGGCTCAAACGAAATAGAAAATGCTTTATATATATATATATATATATATATATATATATATTTTTTGTGATAATGAAATCTAAAATTCTTGGAAGACATATGATCTATTTGGTACTGTACTTTTTATTATCAGATGGTACTGTACATATTAATTGTCAATAGTTATTTATTTTCGAATTAGACGGAAAAAAAAAAAAAATCAGCTTCCCTATAATCTAAATTTTTTCCTTATATATGCGGTATCTTTTTTGGTTTTCCTTGTATATGCAGTATCTGTTTTTAGGTTTGGTTTGGTTTGGTTTGGGTTCCTGATATGAGTAAGCCTTTATCTTTTTGTATTAAAAAAAAAAAAAAAAAAAATTAGAAGAAGCCCCTTTCTTTCCTCCTACTTGATAATTCTTAACTAACATATATGATATATTGTACCCAAAAATATAATGAGTCTTATTTGGTGGAAGTGTTAGCAGCACGGAGGGCAATATGTTTTGCACAAGAACTGAACTTTACTCAAGTAATTTGTGAGGGAGACTCTAAAGTTATCATTAAGGCACTAAATGGTAATAATTTCTCTTCCTCCAGCTTTGGGCATATCCTACAGGATATCAAGTCAGTTTCCTCCTTTTTCCAAAACTACATCTTCTGCCTCACTAGAAGACAGAGGAATAGAGTAACTCATGGTCTTGCTAGATTAGCCAATTTGTCTTCTAATTTTCAAGTTTGGATGGAGGATGTTTCACCAGATATAGCTAATGTCTACATTTATGAAACTACTTAATAAATATTCTCCTACTCTGGTTGGAGTGGGTTCTCAAGAAAAAAAAAAAAATGTTTGGTTGGTAAGAATCTTATTGGATTAGTTGGTAAGAATGGGCCAAAGATTGGATTAAGTGCTTTTGTGCACTAAACCCTTTGAAATGTGAACACGTAACAAGCTTTTGACACATATCTGCATATCAATGAGTCTAGTACACATAAGCATTCAATCTAGGCCGATTTCCATAAGAATTTAAAGTGGAATTCAAGGGAATTATCAATATTACATAGCTTGTTTGGTTGATAAATATCTAAAATTTCAAAAATGTAAAATATCTCAATTATCATGTTTTATTAGATTCTAAACTATTCTTATAAAATTTTGTACCTTGAGTATCCGTTTGGTAAAAATTATTTTTGACAACTTATTTTATTATTTAGCTTATTTTTGCTATTCTGCATGGGTCTCACTGCATTTTTTGGTATTATATATGGGTCTCACTGTTTTATTTCAGCTAACTTTTACCTTTATTTACAGTATTTTCAGTAAAAAGTTTTTAATTTCAGCAAAATAAACGAATCTTAAACGGACTCTAAACCTTGTGTTTGAAATAACAAAAAGTGCCAATGGAAAAAGATCTCCTCCATTTAAATCCTCTAATTCTTTCTTATATTTATGAGAGTGATAATTGATATTTATTTGCTCTTAAATATTATATATCTTACATTTAAATAAAAATGAGAAGAAAATAAGCGATGGGAGGAAAGAGGAAATACTATCATGTTTCACTCACTTATGACAAAATTTTTTTTCAATAATTCTAAAACCAAAATTTTAAGATCTTCTCAATATAAAATAGTAAGATATAACTGGACAGTAACAGTCCACCACAATCAGAATTGTCCACATCACCCATAAATCCATTTCTTTTACGAAAATTAAAATACCACCCAAACTCTTTTTATGGAAAAAAAAAAAAAGAAAAAAGAAAAAGAAGAGTGAAATCCAGCATTGTCTTTTTTTCCAATTATTGGCCAAAATGTCCAATCTGTGACGCAACGAGAAAGTACGGTTCCTTTTTCGACTCTACATTTTCTTCCACGCACACCGCAAAACAAATCGCGTTTCCACAAGTATATACACCTCTCCTTTTCTCTCTCTCTGCACCACATACGGAATCCATTAACACTTGTCTCTCTCAAACTCTTAACTTCCCTCGCCACCTTGCCCCTTCCTAGGCTTCACAGTTACTTCACAGTCACGCACACACACACACAAACCATTAAACATAAACACAAACAAACACAAAAACAAAAACAAACCGTCCGAATCATACTCTCAACACCAACAAAAAGCCAACAACAACTACAACTACAACCCTTTTTCTCAAACTCTTTGTTTGTGTTGTTTCATTCATTCCATATAAATAAAACATCCTTAATATATATATATATATTCCTTCAACGAAAACAAAATTTTCAGACCCCATATGGAGAAAGAGCCTCTGCTTTCTTATCTAAGCCCAAGAAAAAAATATCAACCAACACCACCGCCAGTATTAGTACCACTCCCAGAAAACAACGAGATCTCTATCCCTTTAACACCTTCTGAGCTCAAAGACCGTCTCATCTTTGGACCCTTTTCCTCTTCTCCACAAGAAGCTTCACCTATAGTTGATGCCTTGACCCTTTCTCTCAGTTCTCCAAGACCCTCTTCTTCTTCCATTTCTATATTTGACCCTTCAACCCCACAAGCTCATGACACGCCTCAATCCCAACAAGCTTGGCTTCTTGACCCCAATTGCCCATGGACCAAAACCAATCTTCACCGATCCAAAACTGCACCGGCTCTGGCTGTTCTCAACGATTTTACCCACCCTTCTGTGCCTAGACCTCAATTTGGGTCTCAATCTGTTGTGGGTCAAGCTTGTATTCTTCTAATTTTGTATCTGTCATTAGGGGTGTTTATTTATTGGTTTAATAGGGACAATTTCTCTTCTAATGAGACACACCCTGTTGTGGATGCTTTGTATTTTTGTATTGTCACAATGTGTACCATTGGTTATGGTGATATTACGCCCAAAACTACAACAACCAAGTTGTTCTCCATATTGTTTGTGTTGGTGGGGTTTGGTTTTATTGATATATTGCTGAGTGGGATGGTCAGCTATGTGCTTGATTTGCAGGAGAATTATTTGTTGAGGACTATGAAGAGTAAGGGTGGGAAAGAAGCCGGGAGGTCTTATATTGTTGATGTGAAGAAAGGGAGGATGAGGATTAGGATGAAGGTGGGATTGGCATTGGGGGTTGTGGTTCTTTGTATTGGAATTGGGGTGGCTGTAATGCATTTTGTGGAGAAGCTTGGGTGGGTGGATTCGTTTTATCTTTCAGTTATGTCGGTTACCACAGTTGGGTACGGTGACCGGGCTTTTGAGTCCTTGACTGGTCGTATTTTTGCTTCCATTTGGTTGCTGGTTTCGACACTCGCGGTTGCTCGAGCATTTTTGTACTTGGCCGAGGCAAGAGTTGATAAGCGGCATAGGAGGATGGCAAAGTGGGTTCTTGGTCAGGACATGACTGTCTCTGAGTTTCTTGCCGCTGACATTGACAACAATGGCTTTGTGAGGTATATATTGGCCTTGAGTCGATTGCTTGCATTTTTATTTTAATAATTATTTTGTGGTTTATGCATCTCCAGTTTATTGTATTATGTATTGATAGATAAGCTCAAATGCGAGATATTGTAAGTAACAAAATAATAAATGCAATCTATGTTTATTACTTCAAGAATGAAATAGATAACAAGTGAACTTCATTTAAATGAAAACTTAAATGTCAAATAATCGTTTATTTCTTTATAGAAACTTAGGAATTGGGAATAATTGTTTATGAAATGTGACTGCTAGGTCCTTAATTTAGGAATGCTACATAAGTATACTCTGTAGATTTATGAATTTGCTAGAAAAACCATTTGATTGCACAAATACTGTACTTTTATTTATTATGTCAAGTTTTAATGTCAAGTACTGTACTTTACATTTTAAAAATCGTATTGTTTATAACAATCTCTTTTTATTGATAAAAATTTATCAATAGGAGGGGAACCTAAGTGCAGAGGAAGTATGCAAATGAGTCCCCTAAAGAACTATAAGTTGAATTTACTCATAATATAGTTAAAGAGATCTACAAACGAATGAGAAGCAACATTTTTAAATGCTATGTACCGCTAAGACAAAAATTTGTAGTAATAAGAATTTCGGCTCAATAGTAGATAACTCAATGCAGTTTCTCTCTTTCTCTCTCTCCCCAAACTATCCACATAAGGCAAAGATGTGTCATGAATGTGTTAGTTCCGTGAGAATTCCCACCCCCCCTAATTTTTGTCCAAGAAAACCGAAGCATAGGCTTTTAACTGTGTTGTTATGTGTGTGTAATTTTTTTTTGTTAAAATATCATTATGAAAATAATAATATTATTAGTTGACCCCAAAAAAATTTGGACTAGGGCTTTGTTGTATTATGACAATGGTCTTTTCTTATTTTTTGGAGATTTGTAAGTTTTTGCACATAAAACAAGAGTAAGTTTTTGTTGTACAATGAGAAAACTGCGGAAGTGTTGCAATCACCATGGCTCTAGCATGTTTTACTGGTTTTATATGATATGATAAAGATGCAACTCACGTTGGCAGTGCATCAACCATATTATTGTATAAATGTATTGTACTAATGGTTGCACATGACTATAAGGCCTAAGTAATTTTTAAGTTTACATGAAATATAGTCTGAAATTTCTGATTCCTTTTGATATGAGTTATTGTTCTGTAAGAACCCCTCATTTCACTTTTAACATACATGTTTAACAATGTTCTCTGAGTGACTTAATGAAGTCCTATAATCTTCAGCTTTAACAGATTGTGAGGACTTTCTGTGTGAAGTAATGATGACTTAAATTTTATGTTGTGAGACTCACAATCCCCACCACCCCCCCCCACCCCCCCCCGCCCGAACCCCAAAAAAAAAAAAAATGAAGATGGTTGGATTTCTAATGTTATTTTTGGCTCTCTTGGGCTTTGGAATGAAGGCTCAGGTGAATTTCTCTTGATTTTGTGATTCTAGTAAATTGTGATATAACTTTAATTAGAGGCCCTCTATGTGCATGACCTTTGTAAGTGAGAACATAAAATATTCCCAAAATATATAAATTATATCTAAATTAAATATTAATTAATTAATTTTCGTGTCCTAGTTTTTCAAGAATTTCCGTGTCACCATGTCCCTTGCTGTGTCCATGGTTCTTAGGTCCATTGAGTGCATTGTAACTTACCAATAATAAAAAGTTACATTTGTCAAAGAACTTGAAATTATGTTGTACTTGTTGAATGCCTCCATCAAATGATGAGCATTGCATTCAACCATTTGGCTCTACCAATAATTAAATTTGGTTAGACATACCATACACTTTCATAATTCTTTTATTGTATTTGGTTTATCAAGATCATAACAGGGTTGTCTGTTAAATTGGAAGGAGTTTAGGGCTTTTAGTTTGATCAGAATTAACATAAAATGAGGTTTGGAAGAAAAATGTTTAAAATATAGAAGAAACCAGTTGTGGAGTTTTCTGGGCAGCCACAATGAAGGGTTTTTGTTTGGTTTTGGTGGGCTAATTGATGGCAAAAGGTCAAGGAGACCTTTGGGGGTTCTGAGGATTGGAAGGGTGTGAGATAAGCCAGGATTTTGACCAATGACAATTTGAGGAAGCATTGGCTTATTGTTATTGATTGGTGTTGTATATGTAAAAGGGCAGGGGAGACCGTAAATCATCTACTCTTGCATTGCCCAATCGCCGGAGAGTTGTGGAGTATGGTGTACACACTTTTTGGGGTATCTTGGGTTATGCCTAAGGAGGTTGTGGAGCTTCTAGCTATCTGGCCAGGAAAATTCAGAAAACATAAGAATGGGGTGATTTGGAACGTGGTCCCCACTGTTTGATGGGGGCATTTGGAGGGAGAGGAATGCTCAGATTTTTGAAGGAACCAAAAGAGTGATTCATGAGCTGAAGATGACATTTTTACAAACTTTGCTTGGGTGGACAATTGCATCGGGCGTCTTCCTTCTTGCTTGACTGATCTGCTCGATAGATGTAGCTTAAGTTCTTTTTAGTTTCTGCTTATTCTTTCATTGTCCTTAGTACACGTCCTGTGTGCTTTGGTTTATTTTGTGGCTTTGTACTGTCCTCTTTTTCTACCAATGAAGCTTATTTACTTATAAAAAAGGTTGTGAGATAAGCCTTTGGTATGGGGTTGTAAAGAGATAAGAAAAGGGCATAACTTGGGCTTGGTCTAAGGGTATGAGCAGTAATCTGAGACAGAAACATTGTTCTTTTGTTGTTTTGAGTTATCAAGGACTAGCTTTTTTTTATGGTGGAAAGGTTTGGGTTATCAAATTAGGATTTATTTATGGTGGAAAGGTTTGGGTTATCAAATTAGGATTTATCAAGGTTAAATAAGTCATGCTGGGATCTGGTTCCAGGATTAAGAGGGTGATGAAAATGCAGAAAATTACAGGGAAGAGTAGGAATTAGGAAAGAAAAGATAGAGAAAAACGCAGCCAGATAACAATGCCTTCAAGTTCAAAAGTACTTAAGATCTCAGCAATTAAACTGTAATGATCTTTGGAGGGTACTCAAAGATTTATTGGTTTACAACCTTTCTTTATCCTAGTAGGTATTGGACTTCATCATTTAAAAACTTTGAACAATAGACCAAGCTGATAGAGCGAGAAAAGGCAATCCAAAAGGAGAAAAGGCAATCCAGAAGGTTCAAGATTACGTTGTGATTTTGAATGCATGCTGTGAATGCCAGAGTTTTTGTATTTGTACTTGTGGTGTTGTGACTTGATGCCTAGAAGATGAAATCCACAGGTGCATCACATTCCTGGACCTGGGAGATTTTAATGGACTTGATTGATTGTGACTGCCACTGATTAATGCTATTAGAGAGATTTGATTACTACTTTATTTTTTTCTCCATATAATGTTGTAATTTCATTATGAAGGCTTTTTTTTTCCATGTCTGATGTAATTTAAAAACCATATTTAAAGGGTCCAGAATTCACTAATGTAGGAAATTAATCATGGATTAATGATAATTTGGTTGGAAGTTTTCTAATAATGCTTTGAGCTGATTCTAAGGAAGCCTGGGTGCTGATTCTTGGGTTCTGTCATCATCCATGCTTGGTGGTGATATCTATGTTCTATTTTTCTGTTTTTAATCAATTGGTGCTGATTCCCAACAAACCTTATATGCTATTTCTGAGGTCCTATCTGTTTGTTTTTTTTTCTTCTTTTGCTTCCCTAAGACAATTCTCCCGTTTGATTTTATTGTCCTGCATCAGATTATCTACCTAGATTTGTGCATCAAAGACAAGGCAAATGGTTGATTATTGTTGCTTCTGTGCATCCAATGTTTATTTCCTCTATGTTTAGTTTTCCTTATGAAAATCACAGCCATGGTTATTGTTGCTTCTGTGGTCTATGATTTTACTTACCCAAAAACAGAAAAGGGGATCTCTCGTGAAATCTAGTGATAGAGTGATGTTCAAGTTTTTTCTCTGCTAAGGAATAACATGGCAAGGTTTTTTGGGTTAATTTTTTAATAAGTAGTTTGTTTTGTTTGGTTAATAGTAGCACAGTAGCTTCTGATTATACTATAAAGAAGGTGGGATGTAATGTGGCATCCTGCTGATGATAAAGAATCCAATCCCTTGCTTTCTATTTTGTAGCCGTTTGTCATCTATCCGCACCTATTTTGACTTGAATGCAGATGTCTTTAGTAATACAACAGTGATAAAAGTCCCAGATGTATCATTTTCATTGTGATTGAATTTTTCTGTTCTTGTAGAAAGTAGCTATATTATTTGCTTGATCAGCTCATACTTGCTACTTCACTCATTTTTCTGTGTCTTGGTCCCTGATATTAACATTGATTTTCTTTCTTTCTTATTCTCAATGATTTTTTGTAGTCTTCATTTATCTTGAGTTCGAAGCCAACCCAAGCAGTTAGGTTGAGTCTTTGTTGAGTATTTATTTTCTGGTTTTATATATGCAGTAAATCAGAATACGTCATATACAAGCTCAAGGAGATGGGAAAGGTATCAGAGAAAGACATTATGCAGATCTGTGACAAATTTGATAGGCTAGACACTGGAAACTGTGGAAAGATAACTCTTGCTGATCTTATGGAGAACCATCATTGATATAAAAGTACCCTCGGTAAGATTCTTATTATAATGCTACAGCAAGGCAGAAGAAAATTCTTGTTGATATTGTAAGTTGATGAAAGTGCTACTATGTATCTAAGTTCCATAAGGTAATTTATGAACTTAATTTCCTTATCAGTTGTTCCTCATTTGTATTTAAATTCTGATCTTCCAATTGAATAGCTATATCATTGTTTTACTAGTGGGAGTTCTAGGTATCGATTTGAGTTTGTTCAACAAGAAGAGTGGACGAAGCGTGATTAATACGAGTGCATCACAAACACCATCTTTCATGGTTTTACTGCTCACTCAATTGTACAAATCGGTTAGAAACAGTGATGGTCACTGTATCTTCGAACTTGCCCTTGCCCATCATGATGTGCGGAAGATCAGGGGTTTTGACATGTGGAACAATTTTTCTGCTTGAAGCTATTTTCAACTTCGTACAAAGTTATGTTAGGACTACTATTTCAAAGGTCTGTATTTATTCTTTTCGAAAACCTGATGATAAAAGATTATGATCAATCATTATAAAGTTTATTACTGGTTCTATATTTTTCTTTTGAGCTCCTCTTTCTCTCCCTCACGTTGGGTGTTCACTGTGGTCAGATCTAGTTGATTGTTGTAAATACAAACAGTTCTTTTAAATATTTTAAAATTACATGTTTCAGCCATCAGCCAATTTTATAGGTCAATTTCTTTTCTGTTTTATATGGACCATAAGTTTGTTCATCAATAAGTTTTATAATGAAGGTACATATCTACATCCCTTTGGAAATGACGGTTTCATTGTGATGATGCAGCATTTGAAGTATCTCACCCTCACTCTCTGTGCATCAACTGATTGAGTTCCATTGCACCCATAGTTTGTCATTTCATTTTTTCGTTGTAAACTTTGTGCCCTAATATGCTATGATATATAAAAGTTGGAAGCATTGCATTGTTATGGATCATAATCATAGCTCCTGGGTAGGCTTTGGGATTTCAGAGAGTCTTGTAATTCAAATTTATCTTGCTTCTTAGATCTTTTTTTTCCTGTGTGTATTTGTTAGGTTTGGATTGAGAGAATGATCTGAGTTTTTGGGTAGGATTGCAATGTCAGTGGTTGTTATTAGTGATAGAAGGTAAAAATGGTTTGACCTCCATTAATGGTACTACCAGAGTTTTTATTATTATAATTTATTGTAGATATGATAGAATTTGAACTTATAGTGTCTGGATGATTATTCTTTACCATCAAGCCAAAATAGCAATGGTTTTTTTTTTGGGGGTTGATTGCATTTTTGGTTTTCATAGCTCTTGAAAGTTAGTGATCATTCTCTATCCTGCATGTGATACTTGTAAAAAGCACTTTTTTTCTGGGCTTCAAAGGAGGAGTTAAAAGCACTTTTTTTTGGGCTTCAAGGGAGGAGAGATAGAAAGGGGTTTGTGTGTGTGTGTGTGTGTGTGTTCTGTATTTTTAGTTCTTTATTTTTTTTTAGTTATTCTCTCTCTGGATCGATGGGTCAATTGTCTAAACCTTTGTATTATTCTAGAACATGTATTTGGGCTAGGGGAATATTTGCATTGCAAATTTTATTCAGGTAGAAAGTATGGCAATTTTATCTAGGTGGTTACAATTTATATGAAAGGATATCTTATAAGACTCTCTCACAATATATATAGGCTCCACACATGAAGTGATTGTAGGAGGCAAAATTTTAAGCCAATCATAAAATGCCACATCAAAATTTAGTGACAAAATTTAAATTAATTTGTCATTAAATTAACTAAATCAAATGATGACATGTGTCATCCAAATAGATATTACGTTGGCATATTGAAATTTGTCACGTGTCATTTGGCCCACAAAATAAAGATAAATTTCCTATTCAAAATTTATGGATAACTATCTTTATTAATATAAATAAATAAAATAGAGATAAATTTTCTATTCAAAATTGATATATAATTATCTTTATTAAATAAATAAATTAAATAGAGAGAATTATTTATCTTTGTTGATTATTATCTTTATCAAAATAGATAAATAGAATAATTATTTCTAAGCAAAAGTTTAGGCCAATCAAGAGCCTACTACATATTTTTAAGCATATCAATTCAAAGGGGAGCTTATCCTCTGAAACCACTATAAATAGAGGACATTCCCTCTCATTTGGGGAATTTTTCAAAGACGTGGAAGTTCTGGAGAAATTCTGCCTCAAGAACATACGAAGAACATTCAAATAAGTTCTTTGAAGTTCTATTGGAATTAAGCTACAAAAAGCCTCCATAAACTTCAACAAACCCCAAATCTTTGAAGTTTGGCAGATCAAGCCTCTAAAGCTCCAAAGAAGTTCAACCTAAAAAACCTTCACATTCAAAGACTTGAAGAGCAATAAATCTCTAATAAGCACGAAGCTAGAGATTTGTTGTGGAGACCATTCGATCCATCTTCTAGCCAAAGTCAAAAAGATTTCTTGTTTGAGTCAAGTTCAATGAAGATAAAATCAGAGAGTATTCTTTTTGTAAAAGAATTGAAATAGAGATTGTACTAATTATTCATCAATACAAATTTATATTTGCAGAC
The DNA here is from genome assembly GCA_033629205.1 of Lithocarpus polystachyus. Lineage (NCBI taxonomy): Eukaryota > Viridiplantae > Streptophyta > Magnoliopsida > Fagales > Fagaceae > Lithocarpus > Lithocarpus polystachyus. The sequence goes on from CM066166.1 coordinate 67,999,914, forward strand.
CATATTTCTTTTCAATTGTTTGATTTTTTACAATTGAGAAAAAATTTTGTGTTTACCGTGATCATCTCATAAGATGCTTTTTCATCTTCATATATAAGTCACCAACTTGGGTTACAATGTTACTCGGCCACTAAAGTGGGCTCTTTACCTTTGAATTCTTCACTCAAAGGTAGGCTTTGAACTAAACAAAAGCCTCGTTGACTTTTGAGCATTCTAGGGAAAAGTACATCTTATCTTGATACTCTATTTCTGATGGATATCTTATCTTGATACTCAGCATTACATGTAGAGGACCCAAATCGTTTGGATTTCTTACATAAACTCGTTGTAGAGTTAATATTCAGTTTTGTTCAATCTTAACTAGCTCAAATAAATACCTCCCCCTTTTGGAGATGATAATGACTTCCTTTGATTCGAAACTCCCAAGTTCTTTCTTGTCTAGTAGAAAGACATGCCTTCGTTGGGCCTACTGATGGGCTCAGCCTAATTTTATGAACTTTTTAAAACATCAGAATGGGTTGCCTGTTAGGCCTACTTTTTTTTTTTTAATAAATAAATCAGGCTAGTCGTTGATAATTATTGCACATTCTGAATCTGTGCCTCTATTAAACTACTAATAAAATTTTTGGAATGAAACTTTTAGGACCTAAAATTTTTGGTCTCTATTGCTATTTGGGCCTCTATTAAAGGATTCACTATGTCAACAATCAAACATTAGGACACATTGGTTTTTGAAGTCTGCTAAGTTGAAAACCCTTAAATAGGGTAAGCTCGATAAAAGTTAAAAGGGGGGAAAAAAAAACCAAAGAACTATGCTATGGGCCTAGTCCTTCAGAGGGAGAAAGATTTTGAAAGAAGAGAAATGCATGACGATTAACGTAAACTTTCAGCACCTACAGAAAAGGTCAACAAGCATTAAATATTACGCAAATATTCTAAAAAAAACTATACAAGTTACACATACACGTTATAGAAAAATTTCAACAAACAAACTCAATACCTATCAATGATTGGGTAAAACTTAATACAACTTTTTAGGACCTAAGTTTCTCAAATAAATTCAATCATATGATTACATTAATCAATAACATACATGATTGAATTTAATTGTTTTTGACAAAAATAACTCTATTTGCATTGCATTGGTTAGTGTAGTCATGTTGTGAAATATAATTGGGGACCTAAGGAATAATACTTGAGAAATTGTACAAATTTTAACCTTAATGATTTAATATTCTGATCTAAGTTAAACAAAAAGAAAATAATAAATAACCTACTAAAACACAAATTACAAACCTACAAGACTATGAAGATAGATGAATTAGTTGGATTTTTACAAACAAACGAGCTTACCTTTCGTGGCTTCCCCTTCCCACGAATTATAAGAAGGGGTTTCCCTTTTCATGTCTAAATGTGTAAGTTGGCCTGGATTGATTGTTTAGGGAAAATAAAAAGGATTGTCGGTTCTGATCGATTTCTTCAGTTCCTTGAAGGCTTGAACTCCTCTAGTTTCAGGTAATTCAAGGATATAAATCATGTCTTGATTGGATGCTTATAATTGGGAAAAATATTATATGCAGTGAAGTTCTAAAAAGCACATACAAGGTCAGATGGATTGGTTAAGAAGGTCTTGAAGTGTCAATGCATCACCAATTTGGAAGAGAATTGAGAATTTGTAAGATCTCCATTATTAATGGAAGTTTGTTTTACTGTTGGTAATGGCTCTTAAATATAAGTATACCGTAGGTTTCATGGCTTGATGGCTTTATCCCAAGTTTGAGAATCAACTTTCTAGTATGCTGTTGAATATTAATTAACCTAGAAGACTTTAACGAGAGTAACTTCAGGCATTATGCCCCTTATGCTTCAAATAAATGGTGAATACTACACACAATTTAGGTGGGCATGAGTTCAACTGCATCACCCCAAAAAAAAAAAAAAAAAAAAAAAAAACCCTAGTGAGTCATCACTTATGAGTGGCATGCAAATTATGTATACAAATATTATTTCATATATGTGTCATTGTTATACATAGCTATATGAATATGTGTGCAAATGTGACATCAATTACATTTATTGCTATGTTAGTTTGTAAATATTTTTATATTGAAATTAGTAACAACTTTTGCATTTTTCATAACTTAAAGGATGTTGGAACCAGTGTTGTTAAAAGTGCGCTTAAGTTCAAAGCTCGAAGCCCAAGGCTCCAGCGCTTTTTGCCTCAAAAGCTAAGCTCATTCAAAGAAGCACGCTTTAGGCGTGCTTTTTTGTGCTTTTTCAAAAAGCTCAAAGCGCGCTTTTTGGAGCTTTTTTATATTTTTCAAAAAAAAAAAAAAAAACCAAAAATGAATTAAAGCTATAGGATCTTGACATTATTGATATAAACCATTGATTTTGTATATTTTTAGTGTAAATTACTCATAAAAAAAAATATTTTGAGTATAACTTGTCCTAAAACCCAACCCACAACCTCCCAGATCTTCTCTATTTTTATTTTTCTCCTTGAAACAGTAACCCACCTAGCTCTTTGGTACCAATTACCATGTTGCAATGTCCTCATAT